>JABFTP020000185.1:41055283-41687783 GCA_013387265.2 Cryptolaemus montrouzieri | reverse complement strand
TATTATTTCCTATTAATAATATGCTGATGACTGTTTCCTAATTTAAAATATATTTACAATTAATATTTAAGAAGTAATATGCCTTTTTCACATAGAACATTTTTAAATTTTGGTTCTTATACCTTATTTACATCCAGTCCACTTCAGTGGAAGTGGGCATAAAAAAGGGCAGTATTAGCATGTAAATGATAATAACCCACTTCTATTCTCTTCATTGGCAATTCTAACTTATACAGCACGAGAGAAAAGATATACAAGAATTCAAACTTATTTATAGTGAAAGGTGCAGAAAATATAATTTCACTTGTTGACAGCAACTCCGTGCTCAGACATACTGAATATTATTTTTCAGGGTTGTTTTTGGTTCCATAAGAAATTTATTAAATACGTTTATTTGTTGAAATAAGTGTCTGTCTTCAAACAGAGCTTCTACTGCTAATGATCCAAAAAATTCTCTAGGATTTTCTATTTCTATTCTTCTACATTTTTCTGATAAACTACTTTCATTTTAAAATATACATAGAGATATTTCTGTAATCTGAAATATTGTTGTAGGTGATTCGTTGCTTGAATGAAGGGGTTGTTATATCCACTTGTAATTTTCAAAGAATCATTTTTTTTTGCATTTTTCGAATGAACATGTATTTGAGAATATTATCCGAAAATTTCGAGTTGATTCGACAAACAGTTATATGAGCGTATTAGTACGGATGTCTCCGAGCGTTCGAAAGTAGACGGGGCGCCGATCGGAATAGCAGCTGCGTATTGTTGCTAGTTGAACGTGGTCTTTCACGTAGTCAAGTTGTGTTTTTTCTCAGTGTGTAGAGTTTTCTTTATCAGAATGCCTCGTGAAAGTACGAGTGGGCAGTTATCCCGACTGAAAAGACGTAAAAACGTTTTTAATCCAAAAACAGCAGAATGTGATAAGAGCAGTTGAGAGCTTCAGCTGAATATCGAATTTTAAATTTTATAACAGTATTTGCTGCTATAAGTGAATATGTACTGTGTAAAACGTGTAGCGGTCTAGTAAAATTCGAAACAGCATCAGAACGAGGACTTGGTTTTAAAATTGTTGTGTTATGTAATAAGTGCATAAACTCTAGTCAAACACTCGTATGAATTGAATAGAAGATTTGTATTTGTTATGAGAACTCTTGGATTAGGTTTAAAAGGTGCCACACAATCTTTTGGATTAACATGCCAGCGTTTTTGTTACAGACTACTTATGATATGATTATCAAGAATATTCACGAATCTGTGTCAGTCATAACTGAAAAACTTCTAGAAAAAGCTTGTAATGAAGAAAAAATGCGACGTCGGAAAAACAGGGTAATGAATAAAAAATGATTTGATAGTGTTGGTAGACGGAACATGGAAGAAGAGGGGGTTCAGTTCTTTATACGGTGTAACATATTTAATTGGCTATCATACTGGTAATATTGTTGATCTTTTGTAAAAAGTTCCTACTGTAAACAATGTGAGCCTTGGAAATTGTTGAAAGATACAGCTGAATATAAAGAATGGTGGGAAAAGCATAAAGAAGTCTGTTTTGCTAATCACGAGAGGTCATCCGAAAAGTGGAAGTCGATGCGGTAATTTAACGTTCACTAGAAAATTCGGAATTCGTTTCAGGAACTACATAAGCGATGGCGACTTCAGAACAGATAAGAATGGAGAGAAACGACAAAAGTACTTGGTGGAAAAGGGAAACGGACTGGAAAAATGAATGATAAATTAATTGTTTATTCTGGCTTAGCGATTAGGAGACACTGCGATTCAGTTAAAAATATGTATAACGCCATTTGGGCTTCTTACTAACATTATTGTTCCACTGACGAAAATCCATGACAAATGCTTGATAGGAGAAGACTCGTGGTTAGATTTCTTGGCAAAAAGCACGAGCCTTGAATACTTTGTCTAGCTACAGACATGACTATCAATCCTTATCAACTGATGTTGCTGTAGCTATTTTTCCTATTTATACAGATCTTAGCAATAAAAAATAACTGGTGGTTTAACGCAAAACAATAACGAAAGTTACAATCAGATGATATGGAAAATAATTCCAAAAATAATCCCATGTGGCTCAAAAATCGTTGAATTAGCTGCATATATTGCAGCCGGATGTTCAATGAAGGTAAAACATCTCTCCTTTATTATATGAATGCAAGGGAATTATCACTTTGACCTAATGCTCATGGCTACGTGAACAAAGAGGACGCAGAGCGCATCGCGATTTCGGATTCAAGAGCGCAAGGGTGCACGCGCGGGAGGAGAATGTCTCGTAGATAACAACAGTTGGCTATTTTAGAGACAACCATAAAGCTGAGGGTTCCTCTTATGGTCCTGGAATAGATGACTCGATGTAAGTTGGAATTTTTTTTTAACTTGGTGTAAATGGTTCCAAACACTTTAAATGCGTTTTTCTCGAAACGCTACTTTCAAAGTCGGTAAGGAAAATTTCTCCGAAACGGTTGAACCGCTCGGCTTGAAATTCTTACACGACCTTCTTCGATATATTTGTCAGGTAATGATCAAAGGAGTAAGATTTTTAACAATAATTTCGATTTTCAAGACACTTTAAAGTGTAAATTTAAATTCTACAAGCAGGCATACAGGGGGGACAAATTATATATGTCAGAGAAGAATATAAATTCAAAAAAGTGTTTTCAAGAAGTTTTGCAATGAATACTTGGGTCGTTGGAATACAGCTGACTCTAATGAAAAGGAAGCTTACTATACTTATTTTGTATCACTCTCCAAGTTCGAGTGATGCAAAATTTATGAATGAATTTGAAGATATTCCTGGGAGGTTCTCTTTTAAGGATGGACTTTGATGATAGTGGGTGACTTCAACATTGATGTTGCAAAGGCCACATATTATTCAACCAAAACAGATTATATCTGAATATGGATTATACCAAAAATCTGACTCCTACACCAGAATAACAAAAGACTCATCTTCACTTATAGATCTACTAGTCACAAACGATAAAGAATTGCTTGTGGAGAACTACGGTGCTTCAAAGCGGACCGATCATAATATGCTCGCAGTGAGTATTGCTGACAATATACAAGATACAATGAAAAAGGTAACATTCAGGAGTTTCGATAACTTTGATGAGCTTAAGTTTCAATTGGACCTGATGGATACATCGTGGAATCATGACACATCTGACACAGATGTGCTGGCAAGAGCATTGCGGGGGTGTATTGGGGGAGCATTGAACCGTCATGCACCACTGAAAACAAAAACTATACCTAGCAAGTGGGGTGATAATAAATGGTGGACATATGAAATTGAAGAAAACATGAGAAGAAGAGATATTCTGTATAAAAAATCCATTATAACGAGAAATTAAAATGATTGGAATTCATTCAAGATTCAGAGAAACAAGGTTGTCAAATTAATCAGGGAAAATAAAGAAAAAATATTATAGGGAGAAGATAGATGAAAATGCAGGAGACTCATTGGAAATGTGGAAGACCATGAAGCAGCTTATTGGGGGTTGTGGCCGTTCTCGTAAGAAGGAAATAATGTTTGACAACCAGTTACTAGAGGATCATCTTGAGATAGCCCATAAATTCAATCAATTTTTTGTAGATAGCATTGAAAAGATTGCTACTAAACTTGACACAGGTAGCATCAGCAAAGTATTAGATAAAATTCCAGATAGTAACTATAGACTTGAGAAATTTAGATTACTCAGTATGTCCCAATTGAAAAAAATCGTTAGAAAGAAAAGAAAAGTGATGTAGACAGTATCAATTCTAAGATATTGCTGCTGGCCTTTGATGCTGTAGGCGATAGATTCCTGGATCTTGTCAACAATAGCCTGGAAACTGGAACGTTTCCCGAAGATTGGAAGCTTAGTATTCATTCCTGTTGAAAAAGTTACAAATACGATTAAGCCTGAAGAATTTAGACCTATCAATACAGTTCCATCTTATGAGAAGTTATTGGAAACTGTTGTAAATGAACAATTTATAGAGTTTGTTGAACGACACAAACTATTAACCCAATTTCAATCTGGATTCAGAAAGAATAATTCATGAGGAAGTGCCTTACAGTCTGTTCTCATTGATTGGAAGAATGCTTTGAAGAACAAGGAATGTGTTGGAGTGATGTTTCTCGATTTCAGAAGGGCATTTGAAACCATCGAGAGACAGTTCCTCTTACAAAAACTCAAAAAAATCGGCTTTGGTGAAGTTATTCTGAAGTGGTTTGGTGAATACTTGAATTACCGTACACAAGTGACTAAGTATGGAGATCAGATGTCGGCGGCTTTGATGATTGATGTTGGTGTTCCCCAGGGAACGGTACTGGGGCCTAACCTTTTTATACTGTACATAGTGTGCGTCGGTGTGGTGTTCGGTTCTTTGCTGATGATGCATTGCTATTTTTCATTGGGAAGATGTGCAGGACATCATAGATACAATTAATAGTGACCTTTTAAGTGTATCTGAATGGCTGAAAAACAACAGTCTGAAGATGAATACAAAAAAGACGAATTATATGACTATAAAAAGCCGATATAATTTAGTCGATACCTACAATCATACAGGAATTTACATTAATGGTGAAAGGGTTAAGCAGGTTGGGGAGTGCAAGTACCTTGGAGTGTTGATCGACTGTGCTCTATCATTCTCTAGTCATGCTACCTATACTGCAAATAAAGTTTCAAAAAAAATATATTTAATAAATAGAATAGGAAAATATCTGAGTGGTTGGTCTAAAACATTAATTTATGAAACTATTATCTTGCCACATTTCAACTATTGTTCAAGCATTTTATTCCTTTTCAACAACACAGAATTGAATAATCTCAAAAAAAAAAAACAGAATCAAGCACTAAGGTCTATTCTTGGTTGCAATAAATATGCTAGTGTGGCAGACATGCTTTGGAGTACTGGCCTTTTGAGTGTGCGTCAGATTGTATTTGTAAATACTATGTGTGTCATATATAAGATACTAAATAACGTGTATCCACATCATCTAAGTGAGCAAGTAACATTTGTTAGAGATGTCCATGATTATCCAACCCGCTCAGGTGAAAATTTATATCTATGTATCTAAAGTTAATGCCACATATAGTCAAAATAATTTGTTTCACAATGGCTTTATTCAATACAATAAATTACCTATGTCCATAAAAACCTCTCAAAACATCAAGATCTTCAAAAAGGTTGTATTATATATTGTAGAGAACATATTGTTATATGAGCAGGTTCAGTTTTGATATGTTAAAATTAAATTGTACCTAAATGGGAAAATTATGTTGAAGTGAGTGTTCCTATAATATTTCATGAGTACTCGTTGTAGTGGTATCATATTATTGTTCTCATTAGCTTTGGCTATTAAACGTATTATTATTATTAATTTTATAACATAAAATAATTTTTTTTGAAGCTGCCATTTTGTCAAAAATCAAAATTTTCACTATTCATTCATCATTATCTGTATTTATCTATCATAAAATAAAATTTTTTTTGGTTTCAGATAATTTAAGCAGAAATATCTTCTTCACCGCCAGACACCTGTTTTTTGGAGATCCTTCTGGAGATCGGCTACAGGAACAAGGGAATCCCATATTTTCAAAAATCAATCGCTGATTGTCAAAGTACATTAAATTCTGCTCATGTACATTTTTTCTATTTATTTATAAAATGAAAGGCCTTTCATAAAAAATTCTCAGAAAAAAAGCATTTTTTTCTGTCTTTCAAGTAGATATAACCCATAAAGTCAACATTTTCTATGAACATTTGTAAAAAGTATTGTCATGATTAAGTTACAGGGTACAAGTACTTTTCGTACTGGAGAAGCATTTATTTCCACCATTTAGTAACGCTACTGATTTCCAGGCTTTACGTGATTGTGGTACCACTACACATACTTAGTGGCAGTGTACCCGCAAGAAGCAATTTCAATTTGAACTCTCTAAATTGTAGAAAACTGCCTGACGGTCACTGAAACTTTCAAGAACCGCTTTATACAGATTCTATCTCCTCTCCGGAAATGAACCTGATACAATCAGCTTCGTGCCCAACACATTACAGCCTGAAATTATCATATCAATGAGATTCTGGCTAGGAGGTCTGATATATCAATGCCCAAAACCAACATGGTGTAGCTCCTCCAGTTTATTCTGGCTAGCACAGAAATGCGACAGCAATAAAGATCATTATAGATAGCCAAGCTGTTTTGAAGGCGTTGGCATTGAACAATTGTATCTGGCTTATGTAGTAAGAATGTTGTTCAATCCTTGCCGGATTGGAGGGGGGCTGGGTTTCAGTTTATGAGGATCTACAGTTTATAGTGGACCCCGAACCACTCTCCTAGACTGTGCTATGATAACTGCCACCTCTCAGGATTACAAGTTATCTGGCTTTCAGTGGTTATGGACTCAACCTTTAGGGTATGCATCCATTCTCTATAATGTTCTTTGAGAATTTTCATTTTTTGTTTCAGGACACATCCATGACTTGAACCGAGCACCTGAGGTTAGCATAATTCATCATGTTTGCGCACTAACCGTGCCGCTACCCAGGCGGCCTAGTTTATGTGGGCCTCAGGGGCATAGAGTTGTGAAAAGGAGACTCAGTGGCTGCCAGAATGTGAAAGCACTGACTGAGCCCTACAGGAATCAGACACTCTTGCTTCGCCATCAATGAACCTTGTTCTACAAGGGACAAAGCTTGGCTTGAACTTGCAAGGCTAGACCTGAGAGTTTTAACTGTCGTATCAACAGGGAACTGCCACCTAAATAAGTTAGAATTGATCGCATTTCCTTCATGGAGGATGAGAAATTGATAGAACCCCACATGTGCGAATGCATGGCCGAGGACAAGATCAGGCTTGAGGAATTTGGATCTCATAAACCGAGAGTGAAGGGTACTTAAAAAGTTATCATTGGCAAAGCTGCTAACCTTCATAAGGGAGATGAAATTTGCAAAAATGAAGTATGAAGTATAATGTGTGACAATAGGCAATTGGGTAAGTTAAAAAAAATGCATTATAGTGTATTGGTTTTCAACACTAATAATAAAAAATGTTTGTTTATGTGGCCTTTGGAATGCTGACATAATGATTCGAAAGTTTCTAAGAGAATCGAAAACAAAAATATGAGTTAGCTGGTGCACAATTTTTTTCAATAAAAACATTGTTTAGTTTAAGGGGATGCCACTGGAATAAATGTGTTTAAACAAATTAGAGTGGAATTAACTCCTTACAACCTTTAATACCACTGTCAAATATCAAGAAAATTGATTAAGAGATTATTAGGAATTTTTTAAATTTTCCACCCCCAAATTATGAGAAGAATAGTTTTTATTTGAACTTTTAGACTTAAAATTGAATGGTGAATCACCCAAGGCAATATTTTGTTTTACTTTCAAAGCACATTATATATACTATAAACAAAATGAAGTACTTACCTATACATACTCCTTGCCTCATCTATACCTTCATGAAAAGCAAGCCACTCTAAATATTTTGGTTTTAGAATATCAGATACTGCTGGTGCTTTTCTGATGCCATCTTCAAAGATAGCCTTGATCTTCTCGTTATCAGAAATCAACTGGTGAAATCTCAACACCATTAACCATAAACAGCCTGCTTTTTCCTTCAATGCCATCTCCCCCAATTTGAATGTAGATTCTATTCTTTTAACTTTATCTGTTAGAATGTCATACCTCAATCGCATTTTCCACAGCTGTACAGATTCAGAATAAATGTCAGTAGCTTCTTGGAGAATTGTTCTTGCCTCTTCATCGTCAACGATATCAGCCCAGACTGTATAATGTCGTTCTTCTAGACATTGATCATTGTGAGCTTGTTGTAAGGCATCCTTCAAGAATTCCACCCTACTTAAAGTAGCTGCTGTATGGTTTTCCTCTTTAATTGTGATCAACGTTTCCAAATAATAAGACCACAACTTTTTCTTTTTCTCTGGTGCTACCATTTTTAAGCCTTGAAGGTACTTGTCTGAGGAGTACATTATACAAGACTTGGTGAAACTTGAAGACTTAGGCCTTTCATTTGGGTCAGTTACAAAGTGAGTACCTATAATAAAATGAATAATTTTTCTTTATATTCAAGTATTTCAAAAAATGTATGTACTCAAGACTGATTCTTTATATTTGAACAGAGCATAAAGTATACATTAGTACACAAAAGTTTGCTTTCATAACATAAAAATATATATTTTGAAGACAATGCTGAGCAAAATAATCAGGAAGTGGAATTCCAAATTGAAAAATATTATGTTACTGTCTTAAATAATTTGAATTCTTCGAAATGTGGAATTCAACTACTTAAAAAAAATGTAGAATGTAATTAGATTCCTAAATTTGTGTAGGAGTTTCCGTAAGTTAGGCCAACTTCATTATCTTACATAAAATAACGAGTCAGTCAGCTGTTTGCCAAATGCATTTGAGATTGATACAGTGTTGTCAGATTACTAACAAAATATTTGGACGCACTGGTTCGTCAGTATGCGAACACAATAACCGAACTCCAGTAGACCGTTTCTCTTTTCTATTTTCTAGTTTCTAGTCAATAAATAAGAAAGTACTTCTCTTATGTCATATTGTTGATAACATAAAAAACAAAGATTATGGAATAAATTATTAATTAAATATAGAGAAAAGAGACAAATCCAAAGTATCTCACTAATAGTTTATCAATCAAAATCAGCTCTTTATATTTGTTAATGAATGTGGGGATTGGAGATTTTCTTCTCAAAATGGTAATTATACGGTGTCGATAGTCAGAAATCACTGAAAAATTTTTACTTACTAATTTTGGGGTCCAGAATACAAATCTGAAATCGTTTTGCCCCGGAAGGCTATCGTTTAAGAAAAGACAAACAGAATTTGTTATACGACGTATGGCTCAAAACATTACATGAAAGAGATAGAAGTATTCACTATCTCTCGTTCTTAACTGAGACTGAAATTCCAATGAGAATATTTCTAAACCTAACCTAATTTTACCTGAAACCTAGCTACTAACCTATTGAATTCAAAATTATAAATTTAAATCAGGTTTGAGTTTCGGTTAGGTTAGTTAGATTTGGTTTGGAGAGATTTCCATTTGAACATCCCTCTCTGTTATGATGAGATGGCGAGTACGTCGCTATTGTCAGGATCATGTCACATACGTCTGATTTGAATACTGTTACACTGCCAAATTATTACTGTATATGATAACATCAGCTTCAGTGTTTTCTATTTTTAAGTAAGTAATGGTGAAAACGTTAATTGATCAAATATTGAATCTAGAACATTTTTGGGAAAGTATGAACAGCTATTATAAATTGTAAGTGAAAATTTCTTATTCTGTTAAATTGTTGTTATGTACCTACTAGAAATGGATTAACATGCTCTATTCCTCAATTCTAATTTGTTAGAAATATAGATAATGAAATGACACTTATGATTCTAATGATAAGATGAGAATAATTTTAATCGAATAAGAATATGTAACGAATCTGTATAATATTCAAATGCACTTGGCAAACAGTAGACTGACTCGTTACAGGTGCGCAGAAGAGGTCACCTTTAAAGGCAGGATTACCGAAAGTTGATTTTTTCTATACAAAATTAGTTCAAAAAATCAATACCAATACCTTTCTTTTCTCTTTGAGCCATTGTATGCCACACTATGTCCTCCTTGGCATAATTTTTCAATAAATACTCCAAGATGACTTGTTGAGCTGAATTTGTGAAGTTATGACTCTCAAGAATAGATAGAATAGAAATAAAATAATCCAAATTTTTCACATTTTTGAAAATTAAATTAACATATGTTTTAATTTTTTCACAGCACTGATTTTCTTTTGACAATTTTTCTTCAGGAGTACATTCCAAATTTGTTACCTGACTGATTTCCAATTCTATAGCTGTGCTATACAATACCAAACTCTCTGGATTAAGTGTGAGACCTTTGTGAAGTGTATGTAATGCTTTATTAATGTCATTCATATGGCAGTACCAACTAGCAGCTAATTTCCACACTTCTGGCTTATGTGAAAACATTTTTTGCATATTTTCTATAGCTTGTGAAGCAGTAGTATGAAAAGAATTTTCTTTGCAGAAGTTGAAGAAACCTTCATGCATTGAATAATCATTAGGAAATCTCTGTAAAGCCGTTTCATATAATCGTCTTATCCTTCTGATGATACTGTAATCTATTGAACTCTTCTTTTCAGAAATTTTCTTTTTATCTCGACACCTTCGTACCTTTTCCAAAACCATATGTTCATGAGCAATATAATCCTTATAATCTTCGATATCCTTAGAATAGTTACGATTTATTTTAGCATCCATTCGTTTTCTCGTTTGTATAATACGTCTTATCTTTTCTTCTGAAAATAACTTAATTTGCCTCAAATTTTCAATCTCCTGTAACATGCTTTCCGCCCGCGACTGGACTATTTCTGCCATTTTGATGATTTCTAGCACAGCTAATACCAAAAAGAGTGAAATTAATTTATAAAACAGTGTCTGATATTCATTATTTTTCTAAATTTGCAAAATAAACCATTCACTACTACATACTTTTCTCCGATACAATTATTATTATTAACTACGGAGTCAGGGTACTGATGACTGAAAGACCACAGAACACAGAGTGCCAGTATTTTTAGTCAATGTATGAGAATAATGTTTGGTTATGTATGCATATGTCTAGGATAACATAGAATAGAATACGATTTTCTTTTATTACTGAGAGGAAGTATAACTTGTCATAGGAGAATTTCAGCCAGAGTTAATTTATTTTGGTAGTCACCAAGAAAAATTGCCTTAGTTATTATTTCAAGTAGTGATAATAATTATGAACAGCAATGTTCCTAATCGATGTTTGAATTTCTGTGAAATTTTCTCAAACAATTAATTAGACATTTGCAAAATTTTTTCACATCAATGTATTTTGTATTTATTTATGAGAAACGCAATTGATTTACTCCACTAGAATATCTGGAAGTAGGTACTATGGGGATCGCATGATAGTAAGAGCTACAACGGTGTATCAGAAAACATAGTTGATCTTTTAATTATAGAGGATTTAGAAATTGCTATTAATTTAAAGAAACATTTAGCAACTTCGGCCTGACGGTGCGGTTCCATATTTCCTAATAATAATTTGTGAATTTATAAATAACACTCGCCCTATTGGACAAAGTGATGTGATGATAGAGCTCAGATGCATATGAAACAAAAGGATGGTTATTTATGAGTTATTGATATAATTTTTATTGTTTGTGGAAATCAATCAATCAATCATTTATTATTCGTGCAGCTACAGTAGTTATACAAATTAGAACAATAAATTTGACCCATCAATAACATACATGGGGAGTCACAAAACATGAAACAAGTAAAATCCAATACAAAACACTAAAAACATGCGATATTTAAAATACACAATACACAATGATCAGAATTCACAATATTTACAATTGATTGAAACCATCTCAGAAACGGCCATCACTAAAATATTCTGCGAGGGAATAATATGCTTTCTGCATCAGAGTCTTTCAACCTCTTTTTGGAGCTTATTCTTTTCCATATTTCTGTATCTGTGCGGAAGATTATTGAATATTTTGAGAGCAGTATAATTAAAGGTGCCTTTTCATTGGAGCGTTTTGACGCTCGTTTTGAGCGTTAAAGTGGCCATGAGACCTATTTTTCCTATGAAATCTTGACGCTTTCATGAAAAGGGGTTTTCAGCGTCAAAATATGTCATTTGTAATTTTTTAAAGGTTAAACTAGTTGATGGATAAATATAAAACCTATTCTTCGTTGGTATCATTTCTGGAAGTCTTTTATATTGCGAATATTCTTTTCGAAACCAAAAAAGTAGATATGTTGTTCCAGTATCGAAAGCTTATATGGCGTAATAACTTGACGACAACAAATAGAATTATTTCATATCAGAGAAAACTAGCTGCCTTGGGTTTTTTATTGGCTACCCTTGAAAACCAAAAATATAAACGAAAGCGGTATTGGATTGCAGATTTATTTAAAGAACGAGTCAGGCATCGATTCTATTTGAATGTTCTTCCTATATTACAATTAGATGACCTGCGATTCATGAATTATAGTAGAATGAGCACTTCACAATCGAAGAACTTTTGTGTTCAGTTGCTCCACACATTACAGAACATTATGTCGTACGAGATATTATGAAACCCGAAAAACGATTAATTTTGACTCTGAGGTTTGTTAATTAATCTCTAGAGTCCATTCTGATATCAGATTAATTTTTTAAGCTGCAGATTTATAACGAAAATATAGATAATTTGTTATTATTTATCAACAATAAAAATATTTAGAACAGAAATATCACTTGTCAATTTGAGCGTCTGACGCTATAAAGTTGGGAGATTCCCAACTTTCTAGCTGAAAATCACGTCCTATATTGGTCTGCGTTCCGGGTGAGGTAGGTATGGTTTGAGTCATTTCTTGGCAATTCTATTTTGGAATCACAATCCTTGACGAAGAGAACGCCAGCAAGCACAAACAAAGATGACAGCATGAGAATGCCTTCCCTTTCGAACAATTCTCCGCAGCTATCAGTTTTCTTTGCGCCACAGAGAATGCGCACTGCATATTGTTGCTTGATAAAAATTTTCTTACTCTCCTGATGGTTTCCCCAAAATAAAATGCCATATGATAAAAGGCTGTGGAAATATGCGAAGTAAGCAATCTTGGCTGAGGATGGGCCAGCAATCTGTTTTATTCTCCTTACCGCAAAGATGGCCCCAGATAACTTACTTGCCAAATCTTCAATATGGCGACCAAAACCTAGAGCTGACTCTAATATGATTCCCAAAAACCTTAAATGTCCATTATTTTGGGGTTTAGTTTGTAAAATGAGATTTTGCGTTTTGTCGGCATTCATCTTCAACTTGTTCGTATCAAACCATAGTTTTGCATGTCTTAGTGTTTCCTCAGATTGGTAGTTGTTCTCGCCTATGCCCACACCAACATTCATGAAGGTGGTGTCATCAGCATACATGATGGAACCATCAGACTTCACACTTCCCGGGAATCGTTCACATATAGGAGGGACAACAGTGGGCCCAAAATCGATCCCTGTGGTACACCGCTATGCACTCCTCGCCATTGAGAGGATGCGCCCCGGAAACATACCTGCTGAACTATATCACTAAGATAACTCTTCAGAAGCTGTAATGCTAATCCCCTAACACCTAAAAACTCAAGTTTCTCAAGCATAACGAGGTGGATGATGCTGTCAAAGGCTTTACTTAAGTCACAGGCGGATAGTTTACATTTCCAGCTATTGTCAAAAGCACCAGTTATTTGTCCCAGAATATCAGCAAGTGCAGACGAAGTAGATTTTTGTTCTAGGAAACCATGCTGTTCCTTACAATAGACATGATACTGCAGAAAAGTTGTTAGTTTAATCTTATAAAGCTATAACAGCTATAAGCTGTTTCAAAGATCTTCGATACAGCAGGTATCCCCACCTTTATGTACGGGTACCACTTTTGCTCTTTTAAGTTGTTCTGCAAAATATCCTTCCGAAAAGCACTTTGTAATGAGGATGCTGATGGGGTGGGCAACTTGTGCTATGATCTTTTTCAATAGGCTTGTCGACATTCCATACGTGTCTTTTGATTTCAGTTTTCTTCTAACCCTAATAACCTCACTCTCAGTCACTGAGAGTGAGGTAAATATCTTTAGATATTTGTAGCAGATTTAATGGCGTCTCTCCTGTGTCTGGGCAACAACTTGCTGTGTTCACTCCTATTTCCATAAAGTATTCATTCAGAGCATCTGGCCCCGGGTCAGATATTGTTTCGACCTTCTTTGCGTTTCTTTCACCCTTAATAATCTCCCACATTGCCTTTGTCTTGTTATCTACTTCCTCCATCTTTCTTGCGTTGACTTTCATTTTGTTTTCTGTTAGTTTCGATCTATATATGTCCTTGATAGCATTATAAACGTAGTAGTATCTTTCCTCACCTCACTTATTGTAGCTAGGGCATCGAGTTGATTTTTAAGATTCACAAAATCGCTTGTTTTAGAGACCCTGTTTTTATATGTTCTTCTTTTTATTAATTTTTCAGGATAAGTTCTATTGAAGATCTCTATAAGCTCTTCCCAAAATATGTCAAATGCTTCTTGAGCTGAAGAGGCCGAGAGACATGAGAGCCATGTTAGTTTGTTTAGTTCTTTATTCATCTTTGAAATATTGTGCTTTATGATCAGAGAGGTGAGGTCGGAAAATTTGCGTAATTGCACGTTCTTCAAAGGCGAAGATGTTGTCAATTAATGTGTCAGATGATTCGCCAATTCTGATTGGTTCGACAAATAGCGGCCTCAAGCCGAAGTCTCCAAAAAGTTCCGACAAGTCTCTAGATGCTTTATTATTCTTTAGCAAGTCGATATTGAAATCTCTAACTACATAGATATCATCTTGTTCTAAGTCATTCACCTCCTCCAGACATGTTCTCAATGTTGATAGAAAAATGTCAGAAGAACCCTGAGGCGGTCTATAGATAGCTAAAACAATCTTATTCAATATTTCCGCAACTATAACTATGCCTGTAATTTCAACCACGCCCTCCAAGGAGTGCACCTGAATCTGTGGTAAACTTCTGGTGCAATGATCCTTAAGTATAAGTATTAGCGCGCCTCCGTATTCTTTTATTCTAGAGAAGTGTGCTCAAATTCGAAAGTTTTGTAGATCACCGCTATATCAATGTCCTTTTCATTCAGTATCTTTTCCAAATGATCGAGTTTATTACTTATGGAGCTTATGTTAAGGTTGAGTAGACTGAATGTCCTCCCTGTCATATTCGGCCTGACGCTGGTCAAATGACCCCCCGTATTCTCCTTTTTCCCGAAAAAACCGGTATCTTCTGACAACGACTCAGTTCTTCAATCCTGGCCAGTGCAGCGCCCAATCTAAATGTAAATGTGTCTTTCCCAGGAAGTCACTTGTCAGATCTGAAGCTGCGGTTCCCCCTATTATGGGACCGTCTTGTTTTCTTTTCCTTGATGGAGAGCCCCCGTCTTTATTTTGAGATGTATGATCGATAGATAAGTATTTAGTTCCGGATGAGACATTCGTTATTCCTGTTGTGGTGCTCTTTTTCAGTATATTTGAACTATTGAAGGACCGATTTGTGTGCTGAATTTTTGCAGCATGAGTAGCTTGAGAGCTTGTATACTGGTTCACTTTATTCTCCCATGTGTTCAGGTCAGTTCTTCTTTCTTTATTTTTTTGTAGGTTACAGTTTTCCATGCATCGTAGAGACCTTTTTCTTTCAGCGTGTTAGGGTCAGATTCCTCCTCCACGCTTTCTGAGATCACCAGTACCCTTTTTCTTGGTTTAAAGATGAATTTTCAGATTTGTTTGCAGTCTGGATAACTTCTCTTCTGATCGTGGATGTATTGTATTGTGATGTTCCTGGGGATTTTCTTTTGCGGTTGAAATTAAAATTTTAGTTCCCACATTTTTGGTGGAGCATCCAGTGAAAGTTCTATAGCCTGTGTTCATTCCAGTAGGTATTTTAGGTTCTTCAATAATAGTTATTGGAACATCATGAACAGCTTCCTGTTGTTCATTAAGTGTGCTGATTTGTTGCCGTATCTGGGTGCTAATTTCTTTTTTTAAGCTTTCAAACAATTTGGTGTACAAACGTGATTCAACTTCAACGATATCTGAAACTTTTCCAACCTCTCTTAGACACTCTTCATGTCCATCTTCCCTCTAAGCCAATCTATATTGTTGTCAGCCATTAACACCTGTATGGTGGTTTCCATAGATTTTCTGAGCTCTTTTAGGTATTCTATTTCCTCAGTCAATTTTCGCTCACTTGCATCAAATTTGTTTGCATCGTTTATGATGGTCTCATTTTTCAATTGCTCTGTTAATTCTTTATTTAATTGTTCAACGTTCGCCAACTGGCTGTTTAGATTGAAGTTCACTTTATTCAAGGTATCAGTGCGTGAGTCTGACTTAAAACTATTTCCGTTGCCTTCATATCCTTCATCTCTCTCAAGCGCTTTCTTTTTCGTTTCTGATTCCTCTACTTTTCTTTTAAGTTCAGCAATTTTTTTCTCATAGTCCTTCTCTATCTGTGATATATCGTTCTCAAATACTTGACTACCCTGCTTTAATTTACGGATTGTTGAATCTTTCTCAAGCAATTCCTCATCATACCTCTCCCTCATTTCCTTCTTTTCAGTTTCCTTACTTTCCTCCCATTCCATAATTTCTTTCTGCTGTTCAGGACATTTCAGGGCTAACTGCTTCATTCTGTCATCCAGAAGTTTCCTCTCTTCTTCCATTTTACGATATTCATTCCTACATTCAAGGGAGCACAAAATTCTGCAACCTTCGATTTTTTCCATTGAGATCTTTCTCTCCACGCAACTAACATGATAGATATTCATGCATTGTACGCAGAAGAAGTTTGATGCTTTCACTGATTTACAGCACTTCAAATTCTGAGTATTCATCAAAACCAATAGAAATTACATTGTTTCTATGTTAGTCACGATTAGGGTCTTTTTGTTTATTTTCATGGAAAATTCTAGGAGGCAATTCAAATTGAGAAACAGCTTCATGCAATTGATTGTTAAAAGATTCTTCCGAAAAGGTGTCATTCAATCTCATCTCCTCTTTACTCAAAATTTATACACTTTTCTCTAAGATATTACGCCTCGACCATTTTTTCTAATTAGGATCCCAATTTTGTCAATTTTTATCGTAAAGAGCCTATTTTTCTGAGTTTAGTAATATCCCAGTGGAGATACGCGATGAATACTACTCAAAATACATGGTGTTTCATCCGAGAAAAAATTAATGTGGTATTTTTCATGATGGATTTAAAAAATCCCAACGCTTGATCACATATACCTTTGCTTCAAAAAACCCTTTCAGCTGTCAATTCGGTATGAAGGGAATTATCGCCTCACCTTTCCCTCCGCACATAAGAATCTTGAAAGGGAACAATGGTTGAGTGACACCTCATTTGAAAGGTATTGGAATAAAAAAAATTATCTGGTTCGTTTTACAGCGTTCCAACAAAAATTCAGTATAAGCATAAATTACGGAAAATAATCAGAAGTGATCTAATTTGGTATCTACCTGCGTATGAACTCGCGAAATAATAGATTCTGAATCAATTAAAAAAAACTGTAATCGAAGAAATTCAATTCAGTAAAAATCAAGAGAATCAAGAAGAGGCCAATTCAATACAATGTTTATGCAGTTGAATGTTCAATAATTTTTCACTTCAAATAATCGAAATAAGCGAACCTCCATCAGTTCAAGAAATAGCCAACGATTTTCGAAGTCGTTGATACCTTTACGTAAAGTTTCTGGGGTGATCAAATTAACTTCGTGCCTTATTCTTATTCTCAAATCGTCGAGATTATCAACTTCAGATTAGTAGACCTTACTTTTCAAGTATACCCATTTAAAGTAATTGTAGTAATTTAAATCTTGGAAAAGTTCAGGCCATTCGACTTGTCCTCTTCTGCCAAAGATTCCTGAAAATCTCATTCGAAAAGTTACGCAATGTTAAAGCGTGATGCGGAGAAGCTCAATCTGTGAAACTATATTTGATTTATGAGATATGGCAGAATCTTTATTATGAGGATAGAGAACAGCTAAAGCGGCAATGAAATCGTCCTTCAAAAAATTAAAATAATCTTCTTCCGTTAAATTACCGTAAAAAAATAGGATCCAATACTCTTCCACTATATTGGCGAACATATAGTTTTCGTGAGTCCTGTGAATGGAGTTCGCGCATCCAATGTGTATTCTCCTCAACACAAAACCGTGAATTCTGATGATTGATATATCCTTTAATGGTGAACATTGTTTCATTAGAATAAACAATTCCGAAAAGAACATTCTATTTTGATGACATGATTCAATCTTTGATTCGCAGGATTCCACCTTGCTATCGGGATCATCTTCATCTAGTTCACCCAAAAGAATTTTTATGGGTTAGATCTTAGTCTTTTTCCTAAATTCAAATATTTCACCACTGATTTTAGATTTATTTTGTGCTTGATATTAATTAAATTATTGGCTGGTGGGGACTCTCTTGTATACTAGCTCAGATAGGTATTATTACAGAGACTTTGGGACATCCTAACTTGGAACGATGCCTAACAAAACTTTCTTCCCAAAATTTGGTTTCAATTTTACTAACTGTAGATTGCCTTCTTCCTTGCTATGACGTTTACTACCACAACTGAGGAATATCAAACTCTCGAATCAATCTTTTTCGGTTAGATGAGGTATTCTAAAATTTAAGATATTCACACAATGAAAAGTAATCAACTGATCTGGTCAAAACTATTGTCTGGTTGAAAATCAATAAAAACGAAATCTGCATTCTTTCGAATTGAATATTATGTACAATAACATGCAAGATAAAAATTGCGCTTTATTTTCATCAATTTGAATAACGAAGCAAAAAATGTTTTTTTGTCCATTCATAGTATCTTTCAACTGAGGTATAATTCAAACTTTCCTTTTCCTTATGTTGAGGGGTGCAGAGCGTGAAGGAATCATTTCCTTCCCTTCAAATTGACAGCAGAAAGTCTTTTTTTCTAAGTTTATGTAACCAAACTTTGTAAATTTCAGAATGTACCATGTGTATGCATTATGGTCAAAAACTCTATCAGAAATTACAAAATTTATTCAAGCCAAGATGATGAGCACGATTTACCGACTTCCATGGAGGGTGTTTTGGTTTATGTTCGTATAGCAGCCACAAAGTTCAAACTGGCATGTATCTATAACCTCCAAATATTTCGAGAGACGATAATTCGAAGTTAATATCAGCAGTGCAGAATACTCTTGAAGGAGAAAACGAGCCCATAATATTAGGGAACTACCCAGAAATAGACTGGTCTCAAGCTGCGATGCGAGGACATAAGATTGCTGCTCGAGAATTCTTGGCCACTTATGCACAGTGGACCTGTTATCAACTCATTACAAGTAGCACTAGGCTCAGAGTTGATTCAGATTCTTTGCTGGATTTGTTGTTGGTCCCAGATGAGCGATTGGTAACCAGAATAAGCTCTTGTCCGTCTTTGGGTCTCAGCGACCATACAGTTTTGTTGGCTACGATTCAAGAAACAAAACTTGTATACAAAATAAATTTTTATAAGGCTGATTATGCTAAGGTGAATAGTTACCTTGCGGGGGAGTTATCTAGGCAGTTGCCGAAGGACATAACGCTTTGCCTTTAGAGAAAATTTTATAAAGAACTACCTCTAACTGCTTTCCACTAACTAAATGTAGAGTCAACCACAAAAAACCATGGATTGACAAAAAATTATACAGAGAAATCGATAAAGAAAGGAGATCATGGGACAAATATGTTGCAAACAAAACTCCAGATAACTACAGCTCTTACAGAATCCAGATTGACTCTCTTCAGCGATGACTCTGGAAAGCAAAAAAAAACCCATGAACAGAGTATTGACGAATTCGGAGACAAACGATTCTACAGCTACATCAACAAAGCTCTTAGTAGCCACTCCTCACAAATTTTTCTAAAGGATGACACTCAGGAGGTCATAAAGGATAGCTCAAAAACAGCAGAGCTTTTTGCTTGGCACTTTGAATCTGTTTTCATTCCAGAAGACATGAATAATTTTCCAACTCTCCCATCCACCACCCGATCAGTTAATGAAATAAATGATATTGTTATATAGGAGGTGACTGTAATGCAGGCCATACAAACTCTTAGAAAGGATTCAGGGCCTGGCCCAGATGAGATACCCCCAATAATGATTATCAGATGTGCAGCTACGTTGATCGGACACCTTACTTGTTCACTCTCAAACAGCTTCAAAGACGGAAAACTGACTGATTCCTAAAACGAGGCAATTGTGATACCGATCTATAAAAAGGGAGACAAGTACAGTCCACCAAATTACCAATTAATCTTACATCAGTTCTATGCAAAATCATGGAGAAGATAGTCTCCAAACAGTTAACGAGATTCCTACTAGATAATATTATAACTAAACATCAGCATGGTTTTCTTCCAGGACGTTCAACTACCACAAATCTGCTTACCTGTGTTGGCGACTGGACTCGTATGATCGATGACGGTGAGTCAGTTGATGTGGTTTATTTGGATTTTGAAACAGCCTTTGACCAAGAACCAATAGAACGATCTCTGTACAAGTTCAAACATTACGGCATAAGGGGCAGACTTCTCGGTTGGATAGGAAGTTTTCTGAAGAATAGAGCTTTTAGAGTCAGAATAGACGGTAGCCTTTCGTCAGAGCACCAGGCTCTCAGTGGGGTCTCTCAGGGATCACTGCTCGGTCCCCTTTTGTTCAACACCTTGATAAGCGATCTGGTTCAGAACATCAAAACGAATATAATATCTTACGCTGACGACACGAAACTCTATTGCAACCCTGTATCGCAGGCTGATATGTTGAGACAGGACCTTTTGACTGTTGAGTCTTGGACTCAGAAATGGCTGCTCAAACTGAACGAGAAAAAATGCACAGTTTCGCACATTGGTAAGAAAAACCCAAATGTGCCTTATGAGATCAATGGCACCACAATTGCGGCTGTGTAACATCAGATTGATCTCGGCATCCTCATGAGAAAGAACCTGAGTGGGGATCTCAGGTCAGCAGGGTTGTTAAAAGATCAAACTTTCTCTTATATCTCATCCGACAAGCTTTTTCAGACCGATCAGTAGCGCTTGTCAGAAAAATATATACAACATATGTCAGACCAGCTTTGGAGTATGCACATTTAGTGTGGAATCCATATTTTGTGGAAGACATTGAGTTGCTGGAAAGGGTTCAGAGAAAAGCGACTAAGATACCACCTGAGTTGTCGGAAACTCCTTATGAACTAACAGTTGCAGCTTTTCAGGTGTCTACCTTAAGACAAAGAAGAAGCAGAGGGAATCTTATAGACATTCAAAATTTTCAATAACTCCTATGACGAAGCCCTTGATCTCCACCTTTTTGTGCCAAATACCAACACTCAATTGCGGGGAGTACTCAAAGAGGTTGACCATAGAAAGATGTGCACTGCTGCCTCGAAAGAACTTCCTGACAAACAGAGTGGTGGCCGACTGGAGCAGAATACAGGAAAATACAATTTGTTCCCCTAATAAAAACATCTTCAAGAACCGCTTGGACAAGGAACTTGCATCTGCATCAGAAACTGTGATATAAATTTAGCTACATTTTTTGTTTGTGTCTAGAGTCTCAATTCTACCCCGTCACTATCAACTTAATTTAATATTTCATAAAATGAATTTACTTCTACTGACAGCAACAGACTCATTGGTCCAAAACCGCTTTCTGTTGCTCAATAAATAATAATAATAATAAAAATACGAGATTATTTTTCCTCAAATCTCGTGAACTATTCATCGCAGACCCCCACACTAAGAGGCATTGCAAAACGCAGGAAATAGATGATAAGAATGAAGAAAATTGAGGCACTAATTTGAAAAAATAGCGAAAAACATTTTTTTACTTGATCAAAAAATTTCCAGCAGAATATAAAATTTTAATGTCCGAATATTCTACCGAAAAAGTGAAGTGAATGAAGTTGTGAATTTCATTCCATATTTTACACTCGCACTGTATTAAGGATTTTTTAGGGAGGTGAGGTTAGGTTAGATTTCAAGTTAAGTGAAAAAAATGTATCCATCGTAAAAAATTGACCTTTTACAGCGCATTTTTGAATAAAAGTGTGTTCTTCAAATTTACTGAAGATGGTAACTTTTTTGGGCAGTTTTAGAATAAGTTTCAAAGGATGAAAAAGAATAATCAAAGAAAACAATCTTTTATAGAAATAGCGGTTTATTGAAAATTAAATTAAATTATAAAATAACTATAAAAAAGATCATTATACAATTAGTAAGTATATTCTTCAACAATATTAAAATGAAGGGTACTTCTACAATATGAGAATACATCACATCGGGATAAAGAAACAATAATTTCATAGAATAAGCTTCGATAACATTCCGCAGCGGTAACCATATTGTATTCAGAATTTTCGTTTATTGTCATCTATTATGACAATTGTGTTATCAATTGACAAAAGGTACTAAAATTATATGTTTTTCAATTTTATTTCAATAAAATCATTATAATTAATGTATTCTATTGTTCATGTTATGAGTCAATGAAAATGGTTCAAAAATATTCAGTATTTATGGAACAAAAGATTTCTTTGGAATGACTATGGAATTTGAAAATTATTTTTCAACTGTGTGTGGTGTGGATTTGCTATTACAAACTCCTGATGAGTTAGTTCGTTTACAAATTGGTAGACCACATTTTTCCAATCAGTAAATTTGATTGTTCTTTCATCAACAGGAAGTTCCATTCGCTTGAACTTTTTTCATTCTTTTTTAGATGGATCTAAATGCACTCAAAAATTGTCCTATAGAGAAAAGGGAAACGACGAAAGTAATAAAATTAGAACTATACGCAAAATATATAATATACAACATTGAAAGTGAAATTGGTGGCAAGTATTGTGGAGGTTTATAAACTCCACTTTGAATATTTTGAAAATGGAGAATATGGTTGTAGGAACATTTTTTGAATTTCGCGCCATACGTTGTCCTTTTCGTTAGTTCATATTGTCACAGCAAGTAGAACCATAGAGTTAGCGCTGTTAAGTTATGTCAAATGTCATTGATTGTTCTGTTTCCGATGATTGCTAATGGCGGCTATTGTTAACTGCTGTTAATTATTGTAACTGCCACGTAGCATATAGATGTATGAAATGCGGCGATGAACATAACACCAGTGAGTGCAGAAAACCAAGGACGACTGCGCAAACTGCGGGGGTGAGCACTTATCCACCGCAATAAGATGCAGTAAAAACCCAAACAACCCAGAAAACAAGCCAAAACAAGAAAACAAGCTCAAGTCAGCCCCAGCACTACCAGTTAACTACTGGCAAAAGAAGGCAAAAGAGAGAAAAATCGAAGAAGCCATAAAAGAAAATAACAGAAAACAGACAGAACGGAAGAAGAAGATCCAAAGAAGGAGAAAAAAGAAAGAATACAAGACTCTGAAGAAGAGCTCAGAAGAAAATAAGTCAATGAACAACACAAGATTCAACGAAAGAAACCTGAAATTAGCGTTTCGGAATGCCAACTCGCTAATGCACAAGAAACAAGAGCTAACTATATTCCTGGAGGAAAATAGAATAGATATAATGCTCATAAATGAAACTCACCTGAAAACAACGAAGGAATTTAAAATAAGAAATTACACAGTCTATCGAAAAGATAGAGAAGAAGGAAAGAGAGGAGGAACACCAATACTGGTAAAGAGAGGCCTAGAACACGGCGAACTACCAGAAACAGGAACAACGAACATAGAATGAACAGGAATTAAGATAAAAACCAAAAGAGGTGAACTGAAAGTATACTCAGTATACAAATCACCAACAAAAACTATAGAAGAAGAGGAAGTAAAATTATTTTTTCAAGAACAAACAGCAACAATAGTTGCAGGAGACCTGAACTCAAAACACGAAGATTGGAACTGTCGAACAGCAAATACAAATGGTAAAAAGCTGAGGTAGATAGCAGAAAAACACAGCATAATGATAGTTGCGCCAGAAGAGCCAACGCATATATGCACAAGTACAGGAACTGCCGACGTACTGGACATAGCAATGCTAAAGAACGTGACCTGGCAGACAGAAATAAGAGCAGTGATGGACTTAAACTCGACCACTCGCCAGTGATACTAGAAGTTCACATAGAGGCGGAAAACATAGAAAACGAAAGAAAAAGAACAAATTGGAAAATGTTTAAGGAAAACATGGAAACAAAAAAGATTACAATAGGAGACGCAAATGAACTTGAACAAGCAATCAAAGATTTGGAAAACAGAATCAAAGAGGCGGAAAGAAAAGCGACAAAAATGCTGGCAGCAGGTCAAAAGAGACCATACATGCCCTAATTGCAGAAAAGAAACGAGCAAAAAAGAAATACATGAGAACGATGCATCCCGATGACAAGCGGACATTAAATAACCTAAATAACAGAGTACAAGAGGAAATAAGACATATGTTCAACGAAAAGTGGGACGCGAAAATAGAGGCTCTAACAACAGAGGATCAATCTCTCTGGAAAATGGCAGGAGCACTAACAGGAAAAAAGAAAAGATCCACATACCATACCTAAAAAGAAACGATAAGGTAGCAACAACAAATAAAGAGAAGGCGGATACATTTGCATATTCTCTGGAAGAACAATTTAAGACCAGATGTCCTGAATTCAAAGTTTTACTGTCCTCATTTTAACTGTGTCCTCAAACTCATAGATAGGAGAAGATTGAAGTTTGAGGACTGTCCCAAAACATATACAGGAAAGAAATGTCCTCAAACAGATAGTTATGTATATATATATATATATATATATATATATATATATATATATATATATATATATATATATATATATATATATATATATATATACAGTAAAACCTCTGCTTACGGACACCTCCGAAATGCGGACACCTCTGAATATCGGACAGTTTTAGAATCCCAACATGTCAAAACGAATATTTCATGCCATTCATACCTCTCAAAAGCGGACACCTCCTAAAACGGACCCGGACATCTGATAGATTCAAAATTTGCTCATAAACCAGTAAATTCACCTCTCTCTATCGGACATACGACCTTCTCAACGCTATTCATATTGAAATAATTGTCAACACTAGGGATAACAGGATTTACGATGGTTAGTGGAACTGAGGGATAATAAAATGGTCATTTTAGTTCTGTGTAGGTAGGTACCTTTTATATTTTTATAGGTACCTATAGAAATAAAACGAGAATATTTGGAAACAAGAAATGCTCGGTTTTTCCTTTATCACCAAAATTAAGATCCTAACCACCTGGAGGACCTTGATTTCCATTCAGTTTAAAATTGTAGGTTCTTGCAATATCATGGCTTCACAAAAGAGAAAACGTTTGTCTATTAAAGAGAAGATAGATATTATTGATGAGAGTGAAAAAGTGGATTGAGTGTTCGGAAGCTGAGTGAAAAATTTGGCGTCGGAAAAACGCAGATAGGGATATAGTGAAGAATGCTAGTGAAATAAAAAAGTTGTTCCAGACAAGTGGAAATCTTCAACAGAAGAGGGCGTTCCCAAAAACTGATGGCCTTGCAATTGATCAAGTCGTATTTAACTGGTTCTGTAAGGTTCGCAACAAAAATATTCCTATTTCTGGTCCCTTAATCCAGGAGAAAGCACTGAAGCCGCCAAAAATTTGCAGCTGAATGACTTCAAAGCTTCTAACGGCTGGTTAGAAAAATTTTGTCAGAGACATAAAATTACTTTCAAAGCTATATGTGGGGAATCTGCGCATGTTAACTTGCAGGATGTTTCTGAATGGAAGCAGAAGTTGAAGTTGATACTTCAGGACTATTCACCTAAGGATATTTACAATGCTGATGAGACAGGTCTTTTTTTCCGCGCTCTACCTGCAAAAACTTTTGCATTAAAAAATGATAAGTGCTCTGGAGGAAAGGCAGCCAAGGAGAGACTGACTGTTCTTTTATGTTCGAATATGGAAGGTCAAAAAGAAGAGCCATTAGTTATTGGTAAAAGTAAGAATCCAAGATGTTTTAAGGGGGCCCATGTCGATAAATTGCCTCTAGAATGGGTCTCTAATAAAAAAGCGTGGATGACAATGGAGATCATGTCCTTTTGGTTGAGGAAATTCGATGATAAAATGAAAAGGAAAAGCGGAAAGTCGTTCTCTTTTAGATAACGCAACATCGCACTCAAGTATTCCACTAGACAATGTGAAAATAATTTTCTACCGCCGAATACAACGTCATATTGCCAGCCAATGGACCAAGGAATAATTCAAAATTTCAAAGTAATTTATAGGAGCCTGCTCGTGAAAAGACTTCTATCGATTATGGATACAGAAGAGTCATTAGAAAAAGTGGAGAAAAGCATAACTCTAACGAATGCACTCATATGGATTGCTGCTGCGTGGAGAAAACTATCACCGGAAGTAGTGAAAACTGTTTTGCCAAAGCCGGCTTCCATAAAGTGACAGTGCGGTACGCGATTCCGACATAGATCATGAAGATAACATCCCACTATCGCTTCTGTTCCCAAATATCGGAGAGACTTTTGCCGACTTGGAAGTGTATTCTTCAATTGATGACAATGTGTTGACAGAAAACAATGACGTTTCTATTGAGAGCTGTTGTCTCGAAGTGACTAATGAGAACATTGATTTAGATAGTGAAGATGAAGAATCATTAGTGACCACTATCTCTAGTTTGCCTGAGGTATGTGAAAAATTGAGAGATATAGAAAACTTTTTTATTATAAACCATCCACATCTAACCAAAAATATTTCCTCAACTCTTTTAGACTGTGAGTCTGAAATTTTCAAGAAAAAATTGAAGACAGCAAAACAAACCACTATCCAAGATTATTTCAAACAATAAAATATAGTATAAATTTGTTGGTCTCAGTATTTTTATTCATCTGTCCCTATCACGAACCTCCAATAACGGACACCCCCAATAGCGGACAACTTTTGATCCCCGTGGGTGTCCGTTATTCGGAGGTTTTACTATATATATATATATATATATATATATATATATATATATATATATATATATATATATATATATATATATATATATATATGCCTATGTGTGCCTTCAGGGACTTAACCGGTATAAACATACCGGTACATACTGTCCTCGAATATACATTTTGCTTATAAAACTGATCATATATACTGTCCCCGAATCTCCGAGTATATTGTATGTACCGGTACATAAATTTTCCCACTGTCCTCAAATTGAAGTGGCGAATACGCCGATTTCATCGTGGATACATGAAGTTATCAGAGTATATTTTCTCAATGGAATATACCATTTTGCTCAGTTTCCTGTCTTTCCAACGTCTTCCAGACCCTTTACATCAGCTTTCGATCACATACATCATATCTAATGAAAAATCAAGTGAATATTTGTTTATGATATAACACATAAAAACAAATTGAAATCAGGATTCTTTCCGTAGAAATATATCGAATGGAAAAAAGAACCTAGCAACTACATTTATCATAGAAAAATTAAATACGATATAAATTGTAATTATATTATAAGGTTTTTTTCATTAAAATAAGTATTAAGAAACATTCTTCACAATGCGAAATATATGTGACATTTATTGAATTGTTTTCTGTGATTTCATGAACTCACTGTTATGACTGAATATATCACTTTTACAACATTCTAGAGGGTTTGGGGAAAATGTGGCACAAATTAATATTTTTCTACGTTTTTTACTAATCATAGAACTAAAGTCAACTTAAGACTATTAATTTTTCGCCTACTGATTACAGAGAAATTGGAAATAGTCGGAAATCCGGCTGCAAGTTTTCTACGTTTATCGAGTCAGTCGAAATCTGATTTTCATAAATTATTTGGAGAAGGTGAATATGTGGTAGACATCTTGTTAAATCAACCAGCTAATGTAGTACATCGACATTTCTTATATCGTGTACTTTATGAAATTTTAATAAACAATATATGAAAGTTAGGTTATGTGTAAACTTCCATTTAAATAAAGCTTATACTGTCATGAACTATTTGTACTTGGAACGATTGTTTTATGAATTTGTTGATTCAGCGATTCAACCAGTTGGTTGCGGTGAATGAATTTCTAATTAAAATGTGACGCTAGTATTCTTAACTGGGTAGAAAATTAAAGAAATTGAAATTCTCTGAACGATAACCAGTAATACGGTTAACTCATACGGTATATAAAATATACTTCATTAATTTACCAAATAAATGCATTTTCCCAAATCTAATGAAATTGGTATAACTATGTGGAATGTAAGGTTTTGGGTGTTTATAATTGAATACTGGGATTCGCGTATGAAGACATTTATTCTTGTATTTGTGTTACAACTTGTCAAAGTTCCATTACAATCGTTTCCGAAACTTAGCTATTAGGTGGGAAATAGTTTTTTTCAGTTCGAAGCAATAATGCAATCCGTCATACAGTCAATACAGAGTGTAGCACGTTCAGGAAGCAAGAAGTCAAATGACTTTTTCACCTCGTTGGCCGGAATCTTTTTCAAAATGGCGGTCTTTGCCTTTTGGATGTCTTCGACGTCCCTATAACGCTTTCCTTCCATCGCCAAATTCAATTTACCGAATAAGTAGAAGTCGCAAAGAGCAATATCCGGTAAATACGGTGAGTGATTGATCGTCAGAATGCCGTTTTTGATCAAAAATCAGTTACCAGTGTGGATGGGACGGTGCATTATCATGCAACAAACGCAACCTTCCACTTTCACGATATTCTGGTCTAACATGAGGAATACGTTCAAGCAAACGCTTCATAACACCAAGACAGTACACAGCATTAACCGTTTGGCCAGGTCTTCCCCACCATCTTTGATACGCTGAAACTATTCATTAATTATTTCACGAGATGAACAATCACTACTATAAGCCTGCTGCAACATTTTATGTGATTCGGTAAAAGTTTTGCCAAATTTAAGTTAAAACATGTTAGGTCTTTGTTCAATACTTATTTTCCGACCAACAAACGAAACACCCTATCACTCTAGGAGCAATAACTTCGCTTCGATTTATTCATCCAAATGTCATGAAATTCAAACACGATGTAAATAAAAGATATCCCTTTCTAACGCGTACGATCACAAACAGGTGGCGCCACTGGTTCAAGTCCTGTACAAAAAGTCTGAGAACTCTTATACAGACCTTGTAAGAATAAGGGAATAATACGCTGCGTGCGTAGGAGGGAATGCCATTGTCGGTGTCTCTGATCATCTTTGTGCAATTCCTCATAACCTAGGACTTTGAATTCTGGATCTATACTACTCAAAAGAAGTTTTAGATTTCCGCCACAATACCCAAAAATAATATTGGACTAAATTGATGAAAACACCAATTTTTAACAGGAATTTTATATCAGTGCCCTGGTTCATAGAAAATTCCCAAATCCAAAATGTTTCTGAATTAACAAATTTGAAGTTACTCTCCTTTTGGAGTGGCCAACTGTTGGATTTATTCAGCAATTTTATACTATTTCTATTTCCCCACTACTCACCATTAATATAAAATATACCTTTTTTCGATTGAATCATGGATGATGGAACATCGAAGTGATAACATCGATGTTCAGCATCGAGGTCGTCATCGTTACTGAATATCGATGTTTGTATAACATCGAACTTGAAACATCGATGTTTGAAAACATCGATTGCGAAGCTCCCTCTATCGTTAAGTTGGTAAAAACTTCAAAGATTAGAACAGGGACTGCAGGGATCTCTACAAGAGAGGAAAAATTGTTCGATATTGTTATTATTTACGACATTCGATCACAGAAGGTGTTAGATAAATTCAGTATGAGTGAACGATTGTGTTATCTCTTCGGCAAGCATTCAAAAATACAGGACCACCGCCTGTGGCCAAGGTGGCAAGATCACACACTTTCCAGTTTGCACACATGCGGCTGCCGGCGAAGATATGGCTGTTGTATGCGTCTTTGAATTTGACAGAGTCGC
Organism: Cryptolaemus montrouzieri; assembly: GCA_013387265.2. NCBI lineage: Eukaryota > Metazoa > Arthropoda > Insecta > Coleoptera > Coccinellidae > Cryptolaemus > Cryptolaemus montrouzieri. The sequence continues at coordinate 41,658,163 of JABFTP020000185.1, read as the reverse complement.
CTATAAAGGGCATAAACTTCCTGGACCAGTAACTTGTAATCCTTGTAGTGGCAGTTATGATTGCACGGTGTAGGAGAGTGATTCGGATTCCACTATAAGATGTAGGTCCACCTGTGTAGTAGGGCTTAGTTCCCGAGCACATTGTTAAAAGATAAACAAACAAACAAAAATACAAGTGAACAGAGGTTAGAAGATAATCTGAATTTGTCGAATGTTTCATTTAACGGAATGCGGAACAAACATTTAAAGACAAAATATGAAAAATACAAAGCACATTTGTATGACAAAATTTGAAATACTCTAATAATAAAGTAAACTAAAACTTTTTCAGAATAAGAAAAAAAATAAATTAAATATTCTCTTTGAATGAACACGAAAATGATAAGTCAACAACTAGGATTAGGTAGGATACGGTTCTCGTTCTTATTTCTCACTCTTCTCAGTTATACGATTCAAAATTCATTATCTGGCGCTGAAGGTCGATGTTCGATATTTTCACAAACATCGATGTCCAACATCGATATTACTTGAAACTTAACCTTGACCACCCGAACATCGATGATAAAGTCCCATCCCTAAGAATGAATTAGAAACGTTCAAGGTATAAAGAAACGTAGTACATTTCGATAGTGAATGAAAATGCGTGTCTTTTGAATGAAAAAAATATACGGACTAGAATTTGAAAAAAAATTTTGAGTTTGAAGTTCTTTACTTTGAAAATTTACATGTCCGTGAAAAATCAACGAACCCTCAGCATTAACTTTGCCATCCAAGTAAAACGCAAGCCACCCGTAAATCTGGTTTGTCATTTGTCTATCGTCTCCCCCTTCCCCACGTCTTAAGACGCCTGATGCTTCCTACTTATGTGGAAAAAGATCGTCAAACTCAATCTATTAAAAATATCAACCACACCTGTGTCGACATTTATAATAATTGCCGAGAACCTATATTTGTTTTCAAGAATGAGATTATCTCACGCGTAGTGTACCATTCAGATGTTGAAATTGAATATTCGCGAATAGAGGAAAAATCTTATGTATAAGCAAAGAATACGGTCTTGCCTAGAAGCCCATAAGTCGCATTTTCTTGACGCCGGGATTTTCTAGTAGGTACTCTGACCAACAGGTGGCGAGAAGATGAATATTCTTTGATATAATGCAACGATTCGTACAAACCACAACAGTCGTCGACAAGACCAGTTCAACGAGGGATATATTGTCAATGTATGTATGTATATTTGAATGACGGTTTTAAATACAAAATTGATGATAACGAAAGATTGCATTTTCTGATTGCCGACGGTTGCGAATGGAGAAGATGCAAATCTCCGAAGCCTACGTAAAAGCTCACAATATTTTCGGAAGGCGAAAAATGCAAATTCGTGATTGTTCCTTTTAAATGTGAGAAATACATTTTCACTCTCTTCTTCTCTGCTTGCTAGTCATTGTTTATCTCGCACACCAATGTCAACTGTTTGTTGATGACACCTTTGTTAATTGAAGCAAACAAACATTTTTGTGCACCTTATATCACGAAGGTGGCATTGACTAAGCATGAGATACCTGTTTAAAAGTTATAAAAAAATAATAAACACATGATCGATAAAGTATTATTGTTTTCATGGTCTAAATGGTCTTGTCGACGACTGCTGCGGTTTGTACGAATCATTCCACTATATAAAAGAATATACATCTTCTCGCCACCTGTTGATCAGAGTACCTACTAGAAAATCCCGGCCTCAAGGAAATGCCACTAATGGGCTTTTAGGTAAGACCGTATTCTTTGTCGAAGGTATGTACGAAGAGATATGGCTCTCCATACCTACAATAATTCTGAACAATATTCCTATTATGCTATAATTATGAATACCGACATTGAATCCAAGCTATCAATTCATTTTCTCAATAAAATCAAAAACCGATCTGATAAGTATTTTCATGTAAACAAAATGTCTGACTACAAAGTTTCGGCGCCAGATACGTTGAATGAAAAAGAATGGGTATTTGAGTTGAAGAATGATTGAATTGATGTTGGAAAATGGTTGAGAAGCACAGAATTTCAAAAATTTCATGAGAATGGATATTGCAAAGGAAAACTCGATTATTGAATAATAATGAAATTAATAAACTCTTTGACGTAGGAGCGAGCATAGTAAGTTTATATAACAGGTTATGATGAAGTTTTGATTTACCATTCTATATAATCAATTGAAATCTTCCGCATTTTATCTTTTACGATAGTTTTGATTGCTCTTTTGCTCGGTTTTAAACACGACCATAGAGTAAAAATAAAAGAAAAGCTTGTTCAATTTTTTGTTAAATCATTGTGCAACTTTTCAATACTGTTCCCACAAATTGAATATTATGCAGATATACTGTTCAATATTATTGTACGTGTATGGGACGCCTGACACTGCTACGTCTCTCCAAAAAATAGTTCTCCAAACGTTCCTAAATTATAGAATACAATTGCTGCCAGCTATGAATTTGAGCTGGTGTAAGAATGGGTAGATGAATAAATAGAGCTATATTATTTTTCACAATTAAACAGACTCCATGGTTCATGATAATATTGCAATAACATGGAATAAGATAGTCAATTGTTTTTCACTGGCGCGGTACCCGACCAATGGAACCGCGGGGACGATCGATACAATAAGATAAATGTTATGGGTATGGGTAGAATTCCATATTCCTACGTCTGATAAACAATTATTGCGGATAGTGGGGAATAGGGATGTCCACTTAAAAAATATATCGATATTTACATTCGATGTAAAACATTGGACTCCAGCATCGATGTTTATCGATATATCGCTAGAAAACATCGATATTTTTCTACTATCGAATACTTTCCACAAAACTTTAACATTACCTTTTTCAGTGAAATGCGCAAAATTTGTGGTCTTTGATTTGTAGGTGTGAATGTGAAGTAAGAAACCCGAGTAACATAGCTAAACTAGTATTGTAATTATAGTGATTTTCCATGAATAGTTACTTGAATAGAATTGTAATACTAAGATAATGGTGAGAAGACTGAGATGAGTTATACCTATATTTGCAAGTGAAATAAAAATTAATGAAAATATTTTATTGCATATCACATAATTTCAAAAGAGTAAAAGAAAATAAAAGGCAAATTTAGTACTAGCCCTAATCTAAGTATATAACTTTGCAAAATTTAAAAGTTTACTTGATCCCTAACCTTTCATTCTATTTTTTGTTGAGTAACTATTTGAGTAGCCTTAGAAACTGAACGTTCGGATGAAACAGAAGTGTCGACAATAGTTAAATATTTGAAGGCAATCTTATAAAACTTGAAAAATTGAATTTTAGATCTTGCCGAGTCTCCAAAGGATTCTCATTGAGCCTTCCTACTACTGGAGTACGCAAATTCATTGATAATTCATCAGGAATTGCATCATCTGATGATGTGATGATTTCAAACTCTTGATTACTAGTTTGTGATTTATGTTGCGTTTATCCCATAAAGAAAGGCTCTCTTCTAGTTTTTAGATTGATTAAAATCTGATTCGGACATTTCCATATTTCGTGTAGTGTTTTTCATAAAGTTTTTAATATTTGCGACTGCTGTGGAGCAAGCAAGTGCTTCTCGGAAGTGAATTTTTTCATACCTGGGATCCAATACAGTTGCTATGGCGAAAGGGCACCTATAGAATCCACAGATTATATAAATTTAGAGTGAATAGTCGAACGTTGTCAGGATGGATTAGGTAATTAATCTGGTCACTCACAGATGTCACTAGCTTATTGAACCATATTTAAAACCTAAAATCTAAGTCATCAAGCATTGTTAAAGTTATTTAGATTTTAGTTGATTATACAAAAGAAAATTGAAAAATAAATATTCGATGTTTCTATAAATATATCCATATATCGAATACAATAAATATTTGACAAAACATCGAATCAATCCGCTATATCTTAAAGAAAACATCGAATAAATTCGATATATCGATGTTAAGTGAATATCCCTAGTGGGGAATTCCATCAGGAATACGTTTTTGAAGTTTTACGTAGTTCTAGTTCTACTGTTTTATGTGAACGGTTGAGCCAGATATTTGGTAAAGATCGAATGAAGCGAATATTGAATATTGAGTGGAACTCATTATATTTCTGTTGATTGATCAGGTAAGTTTTGTCTTATAAAATTGTTTAGGATATTAGATCTCGTCATTTGGGTAATAGGGCTTTTAAAATCTTTGAAATAAAATATCGATATTAGGAGAATAAATGGACTCAAAATGATTTGATTCTAGGTTTCGTAAATGAGAATGTCCAAGAAATATTGTTTAGTGAAATTTCTGGAGGATAATATTCTCTATGTTGTGAGCACAAAGCGTACGAAACCAATTGATGGCAGCCTTGTGAAAGCTCCATACAAAAAACTGGGAATTTATGAAGCAAACATTATAGAAACGAATGATGATAAAAGTGTTCTCGAGAAAAAAAAATCAAGATTACAGAACGAGCTTATGGGAATAGAGGGTGAGTGTATTTTTCATCTTTTTATTTAAAATTTTAAATGAAATTCCAAAAATATTTTTTATTAATTAAAATGTCTATGTGTTAATCAGATCATGCTTTTGTTGAAATCTCTGCATGTTTTTACAATATCATGATTCAATTTAGAGAATAGGTGTCTTTCCTTATCAGTATATGTAATCTCTCCATTGTTCTCGCGTATATACAGGGTTATGCAGATGTTTCCTGAAAGTTTTCGAGATTGCAGCCATTTTCGACTAAGAAAATGATACACATTAGATAGCATACATTTTTCGAATCGATAAGTTCAGGTTCCATATTCTGCTTGTGTGCTCTTCGACAATCATTTGAGTTAATCAAAGAATTAGTCATTTAGATATTTTAAGTGCTCACTAGTTTAAAGAAGTTCAATTTTCAGAATTGGATTTTCTCTTTCCATTCTCTGATATGTAGGAGTACCTACCTACACAATAATTTTCAAATTCATACCCATTCAGTAAATTAGAGAATAAAAATCAAAATGTCAATATTTATTCAATAATGAATGTTGTCAGAACTGGGATGTGAAACTGATAAAAAGGTTTTAGTGAATAATATTGAAGATGAATATTTTGTGTAGACCTAAATTTATCAAACCTGGATCTTGAAAATGTAAATGATACTGTTCAACCTGGAAATGATAATGAAGATAAAAATACTAGTATCTATAACACCAACAACCAGCTAGAGAAACAACTGAGCTATGTTGAACAGTCTGAAGAATATGACGATCTAACAAAAGGTAGATTTTTAATGTTTTTGATTTTTTTTCGATACAAGAAAGACTATACATTTTTTCAGGGGATTCTAATGAGGTGGTATATTATATCATTTTCAATTTCCAGTTAGTGCTGGTAAAGATGTAAATTATCCACTTACACCAGGAGCAGAAATGGAAACTCTCTCCTTCATCGAAGACAGTGATGATTCTCCAAGATCCTGATTTTGTGGTTGAACAGGAAATATCCAACACTGATTATGACGAAAGCATCATTTATGGTTTGGAGAATTCAGATTCTGCAAATTTTGAAAGAGGTGCGTTCTCATAATTATCTCCATTCAGTGTTGAAATTCAGGAGTCTGATTGCATTTGAAAAACAAGCTTAATGAAATTACAAGAGGTGCCTATTCCTCATTCCGAGTTCAAAGTAGTTCAACTTCTGTTTTATTTATAGAATCCAAATCACTCATTTCATTGAATATGTCAATTTAAGCTGCAGTTAAAAATTCTTGATTTGCTGCATCATTCAACAAGTAAACTTCATATTAACTATTGATTTCCTCCTCACTCTTTGTAGGATTTATTTGAATGGTGGTATGTAGGTTATCCCAAGAGGTGGTATGCCTATTTGAAAAGATTGGTACCCTCTCCTAAAAGCATATACTTACTAACCTATACCAATGTATAGGTGACCCAATCTACACTATCTACTGATATTTTGTAATTCTTGAAGGTAAAAATAACATGAATGATATTATTTTGAGGTCCTCAGAGTCTGCCATCATTAAATTTGATATAACTTGTAGTTTTCAGATCTCAGAAAAGTACAAGTCATATTAAATTTAATGATGGCTATAAAGTAACTCACTTTGTAGACTGTATTTTTAAATCATTCAATTTTTTTTCGTTTTTCTTCGTGCACCAGAACTGAGGAGTGAAAAGATCCTGTGGATGCGGATGTAGTGAACACCAATTTTGAGAATACCTGGCTCGATTTCCCCACAAACAGTCGGCAAGGAATTAGGAGTGATGATGCAATGGAAAAATCCCTCAACTATTTCGGAAAAGCATAAAAGAGGTATACTCTTCAATTTCTTTCATTGATTATACTGACTAAAATAATGTTGAAATGCTGTAAATTATTGTGTACATATTGTCTTCATTTCAGAAGGTGTTGGGATTGTTGTATACTCATCAGTGAATATACATCATGATGATCAAGGAAATTTCGATGAGAATAGATATTCTTGTATGAACAACAATCGATCAGAGGGAAATGAATGTGAACAACTTCCGAATAGTAATTATTCTTCATCTGCAATTATTTTTCTCCTGGATACTATGATCCATTAACAAATAAGAATTTTTCAATGGTGGTTGGGACATCATATACCTGTTTGACATTTCAGTCTGGTCAATAATTCCTGAATTTCCATCCAAAAATAAGAATTCAATTATTTTTTGTCGAAAATCCATGTTTTCATGGGTACTTTCATTTGCCACATAATTGTTGCTCTGAATTATGCTATCCCTATTTGATCTTCATCAGTTTTGAGCAAGGTTGATCAGGACCATCTAGATGACATTCAATTTATTATATATATATGTCGAAATGTTTTGGGTCTTTCAATGTAAGAATGGCTTATTTGATAGGTGTTAAGAATTTATACTTTTATCTTCATGACATATAATGACATTAATTATATAAAAATGTTGTAAAACGAAGTCAGTTCATTCGATAACTAGTTTTCATCAAAAACTGAGTGGAAGATCAAATTGAAAACGATTCAAATATTTTCTGCTATATAGAATCATGATCAGGATATAAAAGAACATCACCAAATATGTTCTCTTCTTTTTTACCATGAAACAGTGGTATTGCTGCTTGCTCTAGATTCTCAAACTTAACCAGCAGAGTATAATTTTTCACTGTATGTATTTTAATTACAATTTCAAAAGTTCAAGTGGAAGAGTACTTCCAACCCTTACTTTATTCGATCATCATGAATTTCATTCATTCTTGTTTCATTTTGCAGAAATATCAACCTCAACTTACCCAAATATGTGCTTTAAGAACCTGAAATTTAGTGAAAGTCATTCAAAAAACATTTTTGTAAATATTGTCTGACATTGCAAACAAAATTCGCACGTCACCTTGAGAATAAACATAAAAATGAAAAACAGGTTAGAGAATTCCTTGAATTTAAGAAGAAAGATAATATCCGCTTAAAGTTGATCTCAATGATTAGAGCAGAGGAGATTTTCTTTATAACACACGACAAGAACTCATATCAAAGGGACTTGATCCTAGTCCGACGCCCAAATACATTCAAAAAAGAAATGTGACTCATTTCAGACCATGTGGAAGCTGTGGAGGAATGTACTCAAAGTTATCACTGCAGCTCATTTCCGGAAGTGTAAAGAGAACAGGGTTAAAGGAGTAAAAGATGTGATATTATCATCTAAAAAAAAGCAATGTATATTTCAGAAACTGCTAGTAACATTTTAAAGAATAGAATTTTCCTCATCTCAGGGAAGATGATATCAGCAAAGAAATAATGTCTGATGAGACAATTATTTTATTTGGAAACAGACTGTGTCAAAAATATCGTTCTGCACATATGAAAAAGATGATAAGGGCCAAGTTAAGAACTGTTGGAAAGTTTTTCTTACTTTCAAAAGATTTGTGGATCTGAATCCATTAAATTACAAGAAGTATTTGATCCACCTCATTATGATGCCTGCATAGCATCAATTAATGAAATGTGCAAAATGGATGTGAACACAGGAAGATATGCTAGTCCTGCAACTGCATTTGCAATCGGTTCCTATTTGAAAAAGATTGCATTTTATCTTGTGTCGGAGAGTATAAAGAAAAAAACAAATCTCGCCAAGAAAATATAAAGGATTTTTTAATTTTGCTGCAGGAAGGGCTTAGTCATGAAGTGAACAAAACTGTTCTGGAAAATCAGAAAGAACAGAAGAGGAGAAAAAAAATTACTTTACCATCCACTAAAGACATTCGTTCTCTCAAAACCTATCTAGAAAAAAGACAGCATGTTCATTTGGAAAAATTAAAAGAAAAATTCAAGTTTGAAGTTTGGAAAGACCTCCTAGGAGTTACACTAACTCTTGTTCAACTTTTCAACCGTAGAAGAGCTGGAGAAATAGAGAGAGTCGAAATAGATGATTTCCTTCAGTACGAAAGATTCAATGAAAATAATGAAATGATGGTCAATTTGAATATGAGAGAAAAAACTCAACTCAACAATTATGTTCGTTTTCTAATCAGAGGAAAGCTCGTCAGGAATGTACCTGTCATGTTGAGTAGAATGAATCTTGAATGTTTGAATATTCTTTTGAAATTCAGAGGTCAAGCTGGTGTTGATCCAAATAATGTATATTTGTTTGGGTTGCCTGGCAGTACTGAAGCACATCTGAGTGCAACATCACTCATGAGAGAATTCTCCATATTATGTGGTGCCCAGAATCCAGAATCCTTGAGGGGAACTGAGCTGAGGAAACATATTGCTACAAAATGTAGCACCATGGACTTGGGAAACACAGAGATAAGGGATATTGCTGAGTATTTAGGACATCATGAAAAGATCCATTTGGATCACTATAGGGTTCCTAATGCAGTGAAAGATATAGTAAGGATATCCAATATTTTGGAAAAAGCTCAGGATAGTCAAGATGAAAATCTGATTGATGTAGATAATGGACACCACAGTAATATGGAGCATATTTCGCACAATCCTAATGTGTTCGACACTAACTCAGCAGTTTATCATGCTGACATTGTTCTACCATCAGTCTCAGGTGAGATATTTGTTGTTTTATGATATTAAAATATTCACTTCATTTTCTCTTCCACAAATAAAACAAATGATAGATACACTAATTTAAATCTGAATTTGCAAGGAAGATGTTCAGGTGAGTATAGTAGATATTGGGTATGAAAAGGTCAACATGACTATACATGATAAATGGAATTCTAAGTTCAATCAGTTTTTCACACCAATATGCAATCAGACAATAATACTGAATGATTTTGATACGAGTTTTGAGTCAGTTTGTCACCTCAAATGTAAAAATATAAGCAGCATTATAGTATATTCAGTATGCCCAAAAATTAGATGTAAAGCAGCAAATATTTTATCAAATAGATATCACAATTCGACACACCCTGATTGCTTTCTTCATAATCATTTATAACATTTGAAATTTTATCTGGTTCGATAATCACAAAATTTCAAATTCCTAATCAATAAGAATTATGAGCGTAATTCACAATGAAATATTAGAAACTCAGGAAAATTCTCTTCGGAAAGATTTCCTTTCAAAATAGTGGTGTTTTTAGATCAAATGAATGTCTCTTCGAGGCTATCGTGGAGCATAGACGAAAAATCACTTGTACATAAGGAAGCGGCATTCTATTTGAATAATTTGGAACAGGCCCCCTTGGAGTACTGTCAACAATTGATATCAAAACATAATAGTTTGAAAAGAAGAAGTGCCAACTCTTTGAAAGCCTTCATTTCGAATGAAATAAAGAGGAGAAAGAAGCAACTGTTAAACCCAGGAACACCAAGTATTAGAAAAGGTAACTTAGATCCAATCGCATTTTGCTCGAAGATTTTTCTTGCCACATCTCAATTCTCTTTATTTTTCAGGAACACGAAAGTATTGGAGTAACAACGAGAAGATGATGGTGATGAAACATTTCGAGAGTTACCTTACAACCAATACATTACCAAGCCTACGTGTTTGTAAAACGATCATTGACAAAAAGCCGGAACTTAGGAGAGAACTCCAGAAATGTTGAAAGCTTACATCTACAATTTGATGAAAAGAAAAATTGATGAACAGCTTTATGTGTACTCCAGTTGTGAATTTTATTATATTTTTTCTGACAAGTTTTTTTTTATCGAATAGATCGAGTTGTCTTTGATGTTATTTGATAACACATGTTCTGTAAATTCTCTGTAACGAAAATTGTTATGAAAATTAAAAAAACAATCTAGGAAAATCTCTTGCAGCATTTAAGTTGTGCCTGTATGAAATATTTACAGTGTTATTACAAAAATTAGTATGGCTAGAAAGTATCAAGTGATTCAACTGGCCTCGCAATGTTTTTACTAGAATTTATGAGTTAGTGAGGAGTGGTAGCAAGGAAATAACAGTTTCGCTTCTGTATATAAGACATTATCTTGATTCAGCCGATGTATTTACCCATGTAAACTAAATCGAACCTAAGCGATAGAGTTTCGAACTGTTCTGTTCCACGTTAAATTCATCTATAAAGTCGTCATTTGACATCTTCTGCAGATGCATTTCGAATACATGTGATTGTATGTTAAAGTCACCTCATCAAGGCACTCTGGTAATTCGAAATATTTATATTTATTTATTAAAATCTGTAATAAATGAAACGAAAACCACACTCGTTTTAGATCAGACTTAAAGAGACTATAAAGATCAATCAGCCAATCTTTTATTCAAAACAATCTCCTGAACAATAAAATATCTCAGTGGGTGAGTCCAGCACATAGGTAGCTCACGAACGCCACAAGTAAGACATTGTCGCATATCATCATCTCGATCTTCTTCACACATGTTTTTCATAGGCAATAAACTAAATGAAGTACATCTCTTATGTAAGGAGAAGGCTAAATGTATAATTATCCTTAAGACTCTTAGACAAACATGATAGAACGAATAAAAATACTCACTGTTCATTCTGTCAGAATTTTATAAGAACAAGTGTACTCTTCGAGTCGTGGTTGTTTTACTGCATGTTCCTACACGCTCTAGCGGCACGGGCTGCTTGTGTGCATTTGCATTGATTACCTAATGTACATGACTTCTGTAAACATTGGCGTCCATTCAATATCGTGAATAAAAAGCTAGGAGGTACAACTTTCGCCGGGTCAGATATGAATGAAAATTGCTTATGCTATGATGAATATTAACAGGACATATTTCCTAATTTTTTCAATTACAAAAATGTTTCTTTAGATAGTTTAGCAGTGCCTAATGAAATCATTTATACAGGGTGTCCGGGAAATCTCTCCGATTCAGATAGAAAATGAAAAAAGAACATAAGTTTCTATAATTTTTTTGCTATAGGCCCTCCCTACAGAAATATGGGCCCCTAAAGAACGCCTCTGGAAATCGGTTTTTCTTGAATAACTTTTAAAGTACTTTTTATAATTTAATGAAAATTAAGAATGATGTCCAGTAGTGAGGACCCCTTAAAATAGTATCCTTGCTATAATTTTTCATCTTCCTTGGTTTACGAGTGGCGTACTAAGTGTAACACTAATGCTTAGTCTTTTAACACCCTGTATGATAAAGACCTAAAAAATGTTTTGTGATAGTTTCAACCTCTACTTAAAAAGTAATACTTGTTTAGTATTGATAAAATGAACCGTTTTCGAGAAAAAAAATATTCGTAAAAATGTTTCACTTTTAATAAACTATTAAAAACAAAAATCAAGTCAGGAACCTTAAGACCTAATTTAAAACAACCAAAAATTTCATAAGTAGGTTCAACATGGGCTCCGTTAACTCTAATACACTCGCGGGCACAACGGATAGAGGACTGCTGTACCCGCCATCATAACCCCGCATTGTTTCTTACCTCATCACAATGAAACATTATTCTCCGTAGAAACTTCTCCTATTGACCGGGTGGAATATACCAAGGTTTTGAAGAGTCCCCATAGGTAAAAATCAATCGGAATCAGGTCGGGAGATCTAGGAGGCCAGGCAATATGTCCACATATTCCTATCCAACGGTTTGGATAGACGTTATTTAAGTGTTCCCGCACGGTAATGCTAAAATGCTCTATTAAATCTATCTATCTATCTATTTTACCAAAGTTACTTTTATGGGTGTTCAAAATTTGGTTTAGAATTTGATATTTTATGTTGCGTATTTCCATCAGAATTACATTCCGATCGACTCTTATTATTTCAAATTAATTATAGTAATGACTTAATTATCTCTGTTCAATGTTCGATTAACTTACACTGATTGGCTTCTGAGCCCTCCATATAATAATCTGAAGTTGTTGGCGACCCGATAAATATGAGATAATATTTATATCGAATTTATGGACGATATTATTCATCAGTATGAGAAAAATAATTAACATATACTACCAAAAACAGCATTAAACTCGACGACAGTTACAAAATAGCTCCACTTCACCAAAATAGATTAAGTAAATATATGTTGATAAGTTTCAGCCATAGTCCTCAAAGTCATTTCTACAGTCCCCGAATTGAATAGGCGACTGTCCTCGAATTGCCTTTACTGTCCTCAAATACTTGATGTCCTCAAATGTGCACGTATTCATATAAAAAAACTTCGAGGACAGTCTATATATATATATACAGAAGAGCATTCGTGACATTAATTGCAAGCCAAGAATTAGATTTCAGGTATTCCAGGCCTTCTGGGTTGCATTGATGGAAGTTTTATCAACATAAGAACACCTACTGGAAAAATAAAATCAACTTATGTCAATCGTCATAACATGACCAGTCTAACGTTACAAGCAATTTGTGACAGCAGGAAGATTCATTGATGATAAAATAAATTTGGAACCTGCATACCATATTTTAGGTGATGCAACCTATTATTCCTTTATGTATTGTTTATTGATACTTGTCTTAAGGAGGAATATTGAATATTAAGTTTAAATTATGTAATGCTACCGTAACAACTTTATGAGAACAAGACAAGTTTCTCTTCTTCTCTTATGTCAACTGTCAATACGATTTTAGTTCTATGTTCATCCATATGTAATGTATCTGTACTCTGTAATACACCACCTATCACTTTTTCAATTCTATGTGGACCAAAAGCTAAGAAGTACAAGTAAGTCAACTCAAAGTTAATAATGCCTCTTTTTTTACCTAGTTACTTTTTAGTATTCAAATACTAGAAGATGAATTATCTATGCCCTCTACTTCTCATGCAAGCTCTCATCTTCACGCAGAATTGCCAATAAGCCCCATTCCTTGTTGGGAACGTGGAAATGAAGAAGATGAAGATGATCCTAGCTATTCAGAGGACACTCCAGCAATAAACTTCTCTGCGACCACAGAAGCTGAGAATTACTTTTTGAAAGAAGAAAATGAAAAACTCAGTGAAAAACTGGAGAAATTATCCATAAGTTTTTCATATGCCCATATCCAGGGTAATGATGCGCATATTCTGTTATACACAGGTATACCAACAGAGGAAATTTTTATGAACCTATTTAATTTAATGGATTCATGACCTTTGAATTACTATCAGGGTTGGACAGTTGCAAAACTTTCTAAAATTGATCAATTATTATTAACATTGATGAAATTGAAATTAAACCTTCTCAATGATGATTTAGCTGTTAGATTCAATATTAGTGCTAAAACAGTAGCCAATATTTTTATACATGGCTGTATGCACTGCATGAAACTATTTTTAAAATATTTATGGAGAAAATCCCTAGCAGAAGTAAAATAAATTATGTATGCCCTCTTGCTTCAACAATTTTACAAACTGTCGAATTATATTAGGCTGGTTCTCAAAAATAATCGAAATTGATGTCCTTAATGATTTTACAAACCAGGATCGTCAATTACAAAAAGTTTTTATTTTAAATAAAACTACTGTACTAGATTGACAAATTTATGCAACAAATTTATTTTTCATATGATAACCGAAAAGATATATTCAAGAAAGTACCCTGAAAATCATTCCCTCACTATGTCCCAGCTGCTAAATTTGAAGAGAATCATTAACTTAAATCGTAAAATTTCTTACTTATTATTTGTTATCTTATTTTTTACTCATATAGGATAGTATGAACTGTACCTATATGAGTTTATAGTTTAAAAATGTGATTGGAAATATTTGGAAATATAATTCAAAGTTTGTCCGTGAAAAATCGATCATTCCTCACCGTTTTGAAACAGTGTGATTAGAGTAAAATTTTAAGGCCTATCAAGCTCCACTGCAATTTTTTTTGTAGTTGGCAACATTAGCCTTAACAACATTCACTATAGCGGATGGTCGAAGAAAAGATTTTTGTTAAAACGACTTTTACAAGTTTTTAAATGTTAATTTTTTAATGTCATTCCCTCATATAATGTAATCAAAAGGTAAACACTTTTCATTTAATAATCATAGCATATTTGTATATATTTCCGGTAGTAATAAAGTACAATTGACAGTTCATAAGAAAGTAAGGTTATGTTCATAAGCCTGTGGCAATTTTGTTGTATTTCGTCATTCCCTCATAAAATTTGTTGATTCAAGTATTTAAAGAAGAAAGAAAAAGGTCAAGTCAAGTCTGTCAGTGCTATGAATTCACGAGAAAAGAAGCAAAAGCGGAAACAATGGCGGTTAAACAGTTCAAAATACCGAGAGGAATCCTAATGTGCGTAAAAATCTAGCAAGACTAATGAATGAGACACCACCTGCCAGTCCAGTTTCATTGGTAGAATCTGGTTCGCGAGTAAATGCTGTAAAAACGATACTGCGGCTTTACGACGAAGACAACAGCTAAGAAATCGACGAGCAATATTGTATAGAAGAATAGCAAAGCTAGAACAAAAATTAAAAGAAGAGTCTAAGAAGAGTGAAAATATCGAAAGAAGTACACGCGGTTAAATGATAAAATAAAATTTTCTTCACCTGAGAAAAGGTCAAAACACTGATAAAGAATACGAAGTTACCTGATCCAATCAAAAGAAACTGATATTTTCGAAAATTATCACTAAACAATTAGCACAATCTTATGCTAAGCTAAAGACTCAGAAAGATAAACAAGCATACTATAAAAATTTCAATTTAGATCCATTAAAAAAACACAAACTAATGCATTATTCTAAAACTTTTTCAAGAATCAAGATTATAAAACAAGTAAAACAGAAAACTCAAATCAAAAATTTTAAAAGTGAAACAAGACATTATTGATTTTTGGAGAAAGATGAAAACTCTCGAATGTGTCCAGGAAAGAGAGATTTCGTTAGATCAGGAAAATTAGTTAGGCAAAAGCGTCTGTTAACTGATAATATGCGTAATCTACATAAAAATTTTTAAATTCCATTACCTATAAGATAAGTTTATCAACATTTTGCAAGTACAGGCCTTTTTGGGTAACTTGGGCAAACCTTAAAGAACGAGACACGTGTAAATGCGTCGTTCACGCAAACATTGAATTAATTATTTCAAAATTACATGAAATTAAGGTCTTCATACATAATAATATTCCAAGTTTGTTATCAGATATAACATGTGATATTTACTGTACTAAATGTTTATTTAGAGAGTGTATAAATTGTAAAGACAAGGCTTTAGAATACAACCTTCCTGAAGCTACTAAAATTATTACTTACCGACAATGGATGTACGAAAATACAACATATGAAAAAATAGTGAGACCAAGACAGTACGCAAACCTTTGAAGAAAGAAATAACTGTTACTGTGAAAGAACTAGTTTTAGTATTAGAAGAGACATTAAAATCATTTTTGCTACACGCAGGAAACATTGCACACCAGTATCGAGTGATGACACAATTAAAAAGGATTTGTCAATAAATGAAGTGCTTATCCAAATTGATTTTAGTGAAAATTATTGTTGCAAATACAGGAAGAAATTCAAGCAGTTCATTTTGGTGGTGGTCGACAGCAAGTTACGCTCCATACTGGCGTGCTATATTTGAAAAACCCTGATAATACTGTTAAAGCGCAATCTTTCTGTACTCTCTCTGATAATAGTCGACATGACTCAGTCGCAGTATGGGCTCATCTCAAGCCTATATTCGATTGGCTTAAAAATCAAAGACCGAACATGCAGACTGTACACGTTCTGAGTGACAGCCCAGTTAACCAGTATAAAAACAAATTCATTTTCCACATTGTTTCTCATCATTTGAAATATTTTTACCAGGTATAAATAATTTTACTTGGAAGTATTCTGAACCTGGCCATGGCAAAGGAGCACCAGATGGTGTTGGTGGCACCTAAAGAGGTGTGCTGACCAAGCCGTGGCTGAAGGTAAAGATGTGACAGATTTAAATGTGTTGAAAGATGTTCTGAGTTTAAAATGTCCTCAATAATGCTTATTGAAGTAAGAACAGCGGAAATTAATAATACAGATAAGTTAATAAACAAATCTAGCTCTATTTCAACTTTTCCTGGCACTCAAAAAATAAGACAATTAGTATTCTTGAATGATGAGCTTGAATTTAGAACTCTATCTTGTTTTGACTGCGTTGGAAAATGCGAACATTTTCACCTTGGTTACTACAAGACTTCTCATACATCGGATAAGGATAAGGGTAAGAACACACCTGTAGTATCAACGCGACGTAGAAGAAAAGATGTTAAATTAGAAAACGATGTGAATATTCCGAAAATGATTTCTCCTGAAAAAGGTACCTACGAGTATAAAGTTGGTGATCACGTTCTTATAATATGGAACAACGAGATCTATCCTGGTAAAATTCTTTCATTATCTGATGATGGGGCTTTAGTACGGTGTATGAAGAAAGGATCAAAATGCTGGAAATGGCCGACAGTTAAAGATGAAGAACTGTATGCTTGGTCTGACGTTCTTCGAGCAATTCAACCGCCTAAGTTACTCAGTAGAGGTAGTTATTTTGTTAAAGAAATCGATGAGAAACAATAAGACTTTAAGAAGGTAAAAATAACTAAAGTCAACTGCAATTAAATTGCATAGAGACTAATAAATAATATTAGATTAAAAAATTGCAATTTATGCACTTTTCTGATCATTACTCTATTATATTTTACTTTATGGATTTAATTATTATAGTTTTGCTATAAAATTGTTCAATTATTATAGTTTTATAATAAAAAAATTATTGGTGCGTTATCGAATTTTTATTCATTGTAAAATCATATTTAAAATCATTCCTCACGAATCTGTCATTCCCTCATTTTCGAAAATTTTTTTATCTCTATATTCAATTCAAATTCAAAAAGTTGGGGACCACTATAATATTTTTATCAAATAAGACATAAACTAAGAATTAAGCAAATAAATTCGATAATGAGTTAAAAAAATTATCAACTAGATAATGCTCAATTCGACTTTTTTAAGAATCAGCCATTAGATTGTACAGAAGTATATTGCCATCAACCAAGAAATATGGAAAACAAAAGGCTACGTACAGCTCATACAAGCATAGAAACACCTTCAAAGGCTTGGTCGGTGTAGCTCCAAATGGTGTCGTCACTTATTTGGGTAAATTGTATCCTGGTTCAGTGTCTGATAAAAAATTGTGAGCATTGTGGCATCATTGGGCAGTTTGTACCAGGTGATCTGATAATTGCAGACAAGGGATTTCTAATTACAGATTTACTTCGCGAAGGAGTAAATTTAAATGTACCTCCTTTTTATCAACACCACAATTTACACCTCAGCAAGTGGTACAAACTAGAAGCATTGCAAGAGCAAGAATTCATGTGGAACGTGCCATAAGGCGTATTAAATGCTACAAAATTTTGAGTTTGATTCCCCCAAACCTTGTACCATATGCCTCATTTATTTATCAGGTATGTGGTGCTCTGACAAACTTTCAATACCCGTTGATTCGAGAGGTTGAAGAATCATTTAGTATTGAGGAAAACAACTAATAAATTATAAATAAATAAATAATAAAAATTGTAATTTTGAGAGTAGTTATGGTTATATATATTTTTCTTAAGTTGTAAGTAATATAATTTAGTCTATATTCATAGTGTTTCATTCAGCTAGATTATCACAAATATGACTCAAGACAACACAACATTCTTTTCAATTCATGGTATGAAAATGTACAACATGCTTTTTTATCACCTCAAAAATCTCAACAATGACTTCTTCAAGGACAAATTGAAAAAGAACCTCAAACAAGGTTTTCTACATTATTGAAGAATTTCTAAGTCACAAATTTTAAAGAAATTCAAACAAAAATGATATCATTTGATCAGTTTTTATTTCCTGATGGAAATTTTACATATTCATTAAAATGAAAGTTTTTCAACAAATTTATGTTTGTCTGCATTTTTTTGATCTTTCAAAGCACATCCAGAAACACACCTTATGTTCGAAAGAAAATCCAATAATGCACTCATCGCCTTCAGCCATTAGATGTTGGAGTTTTTGAACCATTGAAGCCGAAATTAAAACAGCATTCAACAATTGACATGTTTCCAACCAAGGAAAGAGACTTATGAAACACAACAGTTTGACAGAAGTTATATTTTCATTTTCGAGGAAGAAACCTGTAAAGTCTATAAAATTAGTATTTCCAGACGTCAAAGATGAAGGATCAGTTCATTAACTTTGATTAAAATTTTTGATTTGGCATTTAGTATTAGTACTTCAGAAGAAGAAATGCAAAAATTGTGCCAGGGCATTAATCACGATATAGAGCGATTAATTCACTCTGAGAAAGAAAAATTGAGACATATTCTACATTAGGCAAAGAACGCTGTCATGTATCTTGCCACAAACTGTCTTTCTTTTAGGGGTACTGAAGAAACACTGAGTTATCTCACTGAAAATTTTGTTAATTTGATAAGTCTATTCGCTAAATACGATCCTACTTTCAAGTATCAGTTAGACCACATCAAAAAAGGACAGGTGTCCTATTTTTCGAAAACAATACAAAATGAAAAATAATCGATATGATGGCAAAAAAGTTCGAAATACCATTATTAATAAGATCAAGAAGGCCAACTACTTTAGTATCATGTTTGACTGCACTCTAGATGTATCTCATTCAGAACAAATGCACCAGGTTATTCGATATATAAAAATAACAGAAACTGGATGTACTATTTATTAAGTATTGACGTGTACTGACTATGATGTATATTATTGATGTATAAAAGATCAAGACAAGTAGCATTCTATATTTGCTGTTTCTCTATGATTTCTGTATAATAATTTTCTGTCACTTTCTATATAACGAAGTGATGATACATTATTCGAGCTTTTTGTAACCCTTTTATCATGCTGTAAGATAAGAACAAGCTACGAATATATTATAAAGAAACTAACTAAACTGTGTTTCATTGTAAAAGTTAAAATGGTAGCAGTCCGTGGTAAGTTGTTCCGTTGCAGAAATTCAAAAAGTGAGTAGGGTAACCTGGGTACGATTGTGCCAGGGTACGGTAGTGACAATCGCTATAATAGCGAAATTATACTGTCGCGGGTTGGGGTGCAAGGGAAAGACAAGCGGCATGCAAGTCTAAACGCGTATCCCAGTGTTGCGTCAGCTGACCAAAGAACAGACCCTAGTAAGAAGGTCGACTTACCAACCAAAACATTCAACACCCTCTCACGACCCCTCACCTATCTATCTATTTCTCCCATAATAGATATAGATGGCACTAATTTGACCACGTCATGTGTCAAACTCTGTCGATCAAACTTCAATCGTCGATAAATGAATTGTCAAATGTCTGTCAATGTCAAAGTTTTCGGTTTACCGCTAAACCCTTTTATTTTTGCGGTTTGTGCGCCCAAAATCATTTTCTTTTCAGGTGTTTCCGTTGCTGGTGTCTTGGACTCAAGTTTAGAAATTCTATTGTATTTTTCATTACGGTCCTTCAACCAGGATCCTTTAAAAAATTTATTTTGTATTATTAGACAGCATGGTGTAGGGAACACAAACCCTATTGCCACCAGTTTATTGCTGCTTTAAAAGCATAAATGGCTTAACATCGCCCATAGTTAATGGAAATCGTAAAACAGATGACTGTGAGAATTTGAATGCTTTGTTTTTTTTTTTAAGACTCACAGAACATACCGTTTCTGAGGATTCAGAACCTTCTGTTCATGAAGAATATAATGAGATCTTTGGAAATCTACCAACTCCTATAACTGACAATTACGTTACCTATTATGTGGCAGGATACCTTTTGCGAAAAATTACGGTCCCAGAATGTCAAGTATGTAACGAAGAACTTTTTTGCGAAGTGCCCCAACAACAGCACACCTTTATTACATTCAACGAATTTTGTGATAATAAGTCTAAGTTACTGCATCCTTCAGTAAAAGTTTCTCAATTCTTATAAGACATTCACAATAAACTTACTTTTTCCTGAATAGTCAGGGGCATCAGGAAAATCTTGCTTTGAGATTCAAAGATATTCACAAATCTCATTTTTCTCAATTCGATTTTTGTCAATTACATTCGGTGAAAGATGAAATTTTTGAAAGGGCTACTAGTCTTCTAATTTTTAAATTCATTAAGGATTGAAAGAAGGAAACTGTTACTTCTGGGACTGAAAGCAAATCCACAAGGTTCAGAAACAAGTAGGACAGCAATCTTTGATGGGTTCAATTATAGGCGTTAATTGTGATTTTAAAGAGCGGGTTATCTACACCCTACTATGTGCGTGTTATTTATTTACCATCAATATTATACAGTCGGTGGTACTATACATGTTGTTTTGTCTGGGCTTTTATATCCTTTTATAATTAACAAACATGTTTTCTAGTCTGTGATATTATTTATTTTCCTGCATGCATCTTTTACATTCATGAGGTAAGAAATTGGTCTGTGACAAAATAATTGAATTTTTTGGTCCTTACACCCTACATTCCCTTTGTTATCCATGATTCATGTTATTTTGTGATATACACATTGTTATTATTCATTCAATTTTCCGAGTTCTTTCTATTCAGAGTATATATTTTTTTGTTACAATGGGCTTTTTACACCCTGCGTACACTTAAGATTAAGGAACCTTATTTATATATTTGATTTATATTTCTACTATGAACCTATCAATTGAACCCATCAGGAATATTAATGCAACCCTAGTTTTCAAGATTGGTAATGAAATTGCCTATTTTACCATATTCATCAATTTTCAGTGATCTCAAATTCATTTAAATAAAAACTTCTTGAGACAGTTATTATTGGTTTTTTTATATTTTCAGAAGCAGTATGGGGTAACTGCCATGCAAATGGCAGTGAAGGCAGTTTACCAACGGGGTAAACAACAATAAAGTGGAAACGAAACATAGAATGAGTTACTGTTTTCCGTTCTCCCACAGAAACGAGAAAACGATCTTCTTTCAAGTACTGACTTCACAATCAACAGGCGAACAACCTAGATCAATAGCAGCGACACCTTACGGATATAACTATAATTTTCACTGGGTATCATTAACTGTAGATTCCTGATTCGAAATTCAAACAGTTTGAATATTTAACTTGATGAAATGTGATTGAATTATTAAAAAATTATGAAAACTGAGTTTGAAAGATATAAATGATTAATTCGAGAAAACGGACTGTTACATACCTCCTTGTTCCCCGTTTATACCAGAAAACTCACTAAGCTATCCCAATATAATTAATTATCTAAAGTTTTATCTGGTTTAAGTTGTGATACATGCCACATTCCTGTAGAATTTCCAGACTCAGCTTCTACTTCATAAGTACTAATACCAAGTTTATTTCTCACCTTATAAGGACCCACATATTTATCTTCCAGTTTTGCACTAAAATCCTTAATACTAGAGGAAAGATGGTGTGTTTTTACCCAAACATAATCATTAGCATTATAAGATTGTGGTCTATGTCTTAAATTATAAGTGTGTTTAGCTTTTTCATGAGCCGATTTTAATTTTTCTTCAACAAAGGTTCTCAACTTCCGAAGTTCTACTACTTTTTCAGGTTTCATTTGATCACTATGTACAGAATTTTCAACGATACTATTTCTATCCCTTTCGATATCATAATCACTACCATTTATGATCATTTCCAAGCCAAAGTTCACTAAATAGGGTGTATTCTGAATTACTTCATGTTTAGCAGTTCTATAAGCACAACCAAGTTGAGCTAGGAACTAGTCCCAAGTTTTGTGTTTTTCCTCAATAATAACTAGAAATCATAGTCTTAATTACACGGTTTACTCTTTCAGTAAAATTTGGTTCTGAATGATTCAATGGGTTATAAAAAGTTTTACATTATACTGTTTTAATAGTTTACCGAATTCTTTGCTTTTGAATTGGACTCGTTATCACATTCAAGCAATTCCGGACTCCAAATATTAGAAATACTTGTTCTTCCAACAATTTTACAATTGTTAAAGCAATGGCTTTACGAATTGGAAAAAGCAAAGTAAATTTACTAAAATAATCACAAACTACAAGAACATGGTGGCCTTTAGAACTACGTGAAATGGACCTATGAAATCTAATGCAATGTATTGCCAACACCTATTTACTTTAGGTTTAGTTCCCATTTCCCTAATTTGAGTTTCTGTTTAGGCTTATGCGCAGCACATATTCTACATTTATTTACAATCTTGGTAATGTTTTGTTTCATTCCTGGCCAAAAGTAATTTGAAAAGATTTTATAAAAAGTTTTGAAAATTCCAAAACGTCCTCCTGAAATAGGATCATCATGATATTTACGTAATATTTCTTGACGATTTTCTTTGGGTAAGAGTTGTTTCAAGAACCAGCATTGTTGAAATTTGTACTTCTATTCTTGTATAAGTAACCATTTTCAGATATACGTAAATTTGGAAAATTTAATGGATCTTCCTAACTTGTGACAAAAGTTTATTATACCATGGATCATTACTAGTAGGTGTATAAATTTCTGAAAGTTCGTAATTTTCTGGTATTGCTCTGGATAAACAGTCTGGAACATAATGATTCTTTCCTGGTCTATGTACGATTGAAAAGTTATACTGTTAGAGCCTTAAAGCTCATCGACCTAGTCTACCATGAGGATTTTAAGATTATTCAACCAGAAATGATGATCTGTTTTTACTGTGAAATGAGGAGCACCTTCAAGATAGCATCTAAGTTTTTCGACTGACCAAAGAACACTCAAGCATTCAAGTTCAGTAACTGAAAATTTCGTTCTGAACGAGTCAAATGTCTGGAAAGGTAACAAATAACGTGTTCTCTGCCGTTATAAAATTGAGAAAGTACACTTCCTAAGCCATAACTACTACTATCACATTGCAGAATGAATTCATAATTAAAATTTGGGCAAGATAGAATAGGTGCATTTCTTAAGCTATCTTTGACTTTTATGAATGCTTGTTCACATTCAGGTGTCCAATTAAATTTTTGCGAGTAAGCTTGGTTAATAGTTCGACTATCGTAGACAGATCAGGAAGAAATTTATGATACCACATGACCATACCTATTACACGTCTTACTTCTTTTGGTGTTTTAGGACGCGGAAAATTGACTATAGCGCTAACCTTTTCAGGATCTACTGTTAATCCGTCTCTATTTATGATATGTCCCAGAAACTCAAGCTCCGATCTACACAATGAACATTTCTCTTTATTAAGAATCAAATTCGCTTCGAACAACCTGTTTAAGACTTTCTTCAATATGACTAAGTGAGAATCAAAATCTGATGTACAAATAAATAACAATATCATCCAAATATTTAAATACGTTATAGGCTAATTCTGGACCAAGAAGTTTGCCCACTAATTTTTGACGAGTAGTGGGACCATTTGTCAAACCAAATGCTAATCTTTTAAATTGATATAAACCACGACCTGGAATTGTAAAAGCAAAATACTTTTTACTGTTCTCTGCAAGTTTTTTTTGCCAATATGCAAGTGATGTTAAATATTTAGAATTATCTAAAGAGTCGAGAATGGTCGATAGGTTCGTTCAGAAATCCTAGTAATACTTTTGAGTCCAATAATAATACTAAAGTTGTTTGTTTCCGTTTTCAAGGTCCTGATCATTTTGCAAAGAAGTGCACAGTCAAGTGTTTTTCTTGTAGAAATTTGGGTTTCACTAAACTAACATGTCCAAAATGTAATCATTTAAACTGAATAAGAAGTCAAGTGTTAACCGAGCTAAGACTTCTGGTATTTCATCGGTTAATAGTAGTACTAATATAGATAGTCAAAATCTTCAGTCAGTAAATCAACATATTTCAATCTCAGATTTCAGTAAAATTAATGAACTTTGTTTTCAATGTTCAACTTCAGAAATAGAAAATTTCAATAAGAAACACAAACCTGTTCTTTGTTATATCCTTGAAAAATCTTCTGAAGAAGAATGCCCTTACATTTCAGTTAATATCTATAGTAAAGAAATTAAAGCTTTGTTGGACAGTGGTGCAAACCAAGTATGCATTAATGAACGTACTTTTCAGATATTAAATAACTTAGGCATTGAATTGTTGAATTGTTGACCGACAATATTTCAACTTTTACAACAACCAAGAGTTGAAGTGTTCTGGATATGTCACGATTCCAATCAATTTGCAGGATAAAACGTATGTTTTCAATGTTTACGTATTACGAACTTACGTCACAATATAGTTCTAGGTACAGTTTTTCGATTAAAATGGGTATAATTCCGGATTTGAGAAAAGGTTGCTGGTATTTTGAAAATGAAACACATTCTATTGATAATTTAACTTCGTCTATCCAAACATCAAATGATCTTAACGTGTAAAATTAAATTCAATTATTGATAAGTACTTTGAAGCAGTTAAAGATATTCTGTTAGGATGCACTGATGTTATAGAACATGAAATTGTAACTAAAAGTCAACCTATCAAGTCCAGATATTATCCAGTCAGTCCATTAAAAAAAAATGATGCAGAACTCGATAAAATGTTAGAACTAGACGTAGTAGAACCTTCTGATAGTGGATGGAGTAGCCCAATCCTAATGGTTCCTAAGAAAGACAATTCTTATCGATTTTGCGTTGATTTTCGTAAACTTATTGCGGTTACCCGTGTGGGGTAGCTAGTCCTCCATCGGGCGCCTCCCAGAACTAGCGTTGCAGTGTCTGTTCCCAAATTGGGCGACTGCAAACGGCGACTGACTCAGAATGGGCGGCAGATACTCAAGCCAAAATATGGCATAAAGGAAGGCAACGGGATACCACCTTTATTATTATTTTTCCCAAGAGAATAACATGAGTACATTTAATTCAAAATTTTCCGGAGGTATAAATAGTTCTCAATCGGATCTCCGGGGAGAACGGCTTTAAATGTAACAAACATAAAAGCAAATTTAAGAAAACCACTAAAGATCGGAACGTGGAATGGGGTAATATCCACCAAATTTTTTTTCCATTTTTTTATTGGCTTAACTCATGCTAAAACTATCTTAGAATCAAAATCTACAACGCCCAAGTACTGATCTAAACTTAAAATTTGTTTAAATCAATTTTTACCGAACAACTTTTATGCTCGAAAAGCACATTTTTCGCTTATTTTAGCGATGCTCGTTTTTTTGAATTTCGCGGCTTTTTAAATTAGTAGAAGTTAGCTATGATCGATATCGTGTTTTGAATTTTAAGTATAGAGGTCGCTGCATCAAATTTCGACCGTTACAGCGTCTGTACAGCACGTGTTTACTCACAATTTCTTTTTGTTTAGTCGATCAGCCGTTCTCGTTGTGTACGTTCTTAGTTTGAGTTTTGCTACATTTTGTAACTGTGAATTATATTAAAAGTACTTAATTATGAGTGACAAGCTGTACAGTGGCCGCAAAGGCAGTAAAACAAGATGTACCACAACAATCCGGAGTAAAATTAGTAACCGCCACCCGCCTAACCGCCATGCGTCCGAAGGCGATTCGGAGTACGTTAGTACCTCGGCGAAGAAATTAAAACTTCTGATTTGAACCGTGATCGCGATGTTGATAGGGATTTCGGCTACTGTTTCATACACTTTTCGCTGTATTTACTGCTCTTTCTCAATTACTAGTGTGTAAAAATGTAAAAGTGATGTGCAGTTTTCGCAGTCGAGCAAACGTGGACTAGGCTTCAAAATTGTTGTGTCTTGTTCGAATTGCGGTGATGCCGACATTTTTAACTGTCCTCTTATACATGATCGTGCTTACGAGATTAATTGCCGTATTATTTTTGCTATGCGCGTCATTGGGATAGGCATTAACGGTATAAAAAAGTTCTGTGCGATGATGGACCTCGCAAAGCCTGTTTTTCAAACAACTTACAGTATGATTGTTTCCAATATCGCCACTGCCACTTCATCTGTTAAAATTATTTCTATGCAAAAATCAGCTATTGAA
The DNA here is from genome assembly GCA_013387265.2 of Cryptolaemus montrouzieri. Lineage (NCBI taxonomy): Eukaryota > Metazoa > Arthropoda > Insecta > Coleoptera > Coccinellidae > Cryptolaemus > Cryptolaemus montrouzieri. The sequence continues at coordinate 41,631,827 of JABFTP020000185.1, read as the reverse complement.
GAGAAAGAACGTTCTATTGAACGAGGTGAAGAAGGCGGTCTTACGGTATCAGGTGATGGATCTTGGCGGAAAGAGGGTTTTCATCTTTGTTTGGATTAGTGACTTTGATTGGTTGGCACACTGGCAAGGTATTAGACGTGTGTCAAATCAAAGTACTGTAAAGTGTGCGAATATTGGCAAAAAAGAAGGTACTGCTGAGTACGAGGAGGTGTACTCTTCGCACAAAGAGAGTTGTGATGCCAATCATGAAGGTAGTGCTGGAAAATGGAAGTCGACGCCGTCATAGAAATGTTCAAACGGTCCGAAGAACTTCATAATATCAAATACTTGAAATACATCGGCGATGGAGATTCAAAGACGTACAAAGCTATAGTAGATTCGAAACCGTATGAAGATGTCATCGTTGAGAAAAAGAGTGCGTCGGTCATGTGCAAAAGCGTATGGGAACGCGGCTGCGCAATTTGAAAAAAATACGAAAGGTCTTGGCGGACGAGGAAAATTGACAGGAAAATTAATAGATGAACTCACAATTTACTATGGACTTTCAATTAGGAGAAACTCAGATTCAGTCGAAAAAATGCGGAATGAGATTTGGTCTACGTTATATCATAAAATGTCGACGGACGAGAATCCACAGCACGAGAAGTGTCCCATTGGAGTAGACTCTTGGTGTTCTTGGCAGCGCAGTAAAGCGCTTGGTACTCTTACAACATACGAGCATAAGAGTCCAATGCATGAGGATGTTTTAAGGCAGTACAACCTATTTACAAAGAACTCAGCTCCGATAACCTTCTGTCACGCTGCTTGGGTGCATATTCTCAAAATAGCAATGAGTCCTTCAACGCTGTGGTGTGGTCAATTGCTCCAAAACGATGTCTAGCGGCAAGACTATAGTTGATATCGCAGCTGATGTAGCCGTTATTACCTTCAACGAAGGCTTGTCGGGTCCATTTGCCGTTTATGATGCTCTTGAATTAACCGTTGGACCTAACATGTACGAGTTTTGCGTGGCATCGGACGCCAATCGCGTCAAAGTCGCTGAGCATCGTATGTCCGATATCGCAAAAAGGCTAGGCGCAGCATCACATCAGACAAAAAAGGAAGAAGAGCAAAATAAGGCCCTGGAAGGACAACTTTATGGTGCAGGGATAGCAGACTGAAGGTAAAAATTATTAAGGACTATATTATTGCGATTCTTAAGATTTATAGCATTTTGAAACTTTAAACGCGTTTTTCTCGAAACCATGTTTTAAAATCGGCAAGCAGTAGAACTGAAAAAGTTTACATCCGATTGACTTGAAATTTTAACTGTAGCTTCTTCATTAGATTATCTAGTGAAGTACACACGATTTTAGCGATTGGTTAAAAACAAAAAAGTTATAAACAATTAAAGTCGATTTTTTGTCAAAAAAAATTTTTTCCAAACCGTCGCCATTTTGCGAAAAAAATTCTAAAAATATAATGATGTGTACTTCACTAGCGACACTCATGTAGATAATGAAAAATTTTTTTTGTTATAGGTGGAGTTAGGCACGACTTCTACTGCTTGCCGCGGAGGACCTTTTAAAAAGCGGTTCACGGCAATCGCTGCACAGCCGCCATTTTGTACGAAAAATAATAATAAAAAATTTTTTCTATTCTCCAAGAGTTGCTTAATCCAATGATATCTTATTTATATACCTTCCATCTTAAATGTCCTTTGAAAAAAATCATGAAAAAAGCCTTGTTTTTTTGAGCGTTTGGTGGATATTACCCCGTAAGAAGCCTGTTTGAGGCTGGAAAATTGGCAAACCTCACACGTGAAATGAACAGACTTCAACTTGATATCCTGGGCGTTGCTGAAACCTGGTGGCCTGGTGTAGGGAAGTGCAATGTAGATAACGGAATGTTCTTCTACTCTGGGAATGAAGATCCAAAACACAGGAAAGGTGTGGGAATCGTTATAACTAAAGAACATCAAAATATGTCGTGGACTTTGTTCCATATTCTGATCGCACTGCTTTATTAAAAACCGGAGCTAAGCCAAATAATCTTAATATAATACAGGTATACGCACCAACTGCGGAAGCGCAGGACCATGAACTAGAACAATTCTATGATGAAATCAAAGAACTGTTAAAATTGACTAAAAAAACATGACGTGAATTTAATTATACGTGACTTCGATGCTAAAATAGGAAAAGGAAAATTCGAGGAGATAATTGGATTATATGGTCTAGGAGAAAGAAACGAGAGAGGTGATCGACTGTTACAATTTTGCCAAGAAGAAATCATGAAAATAACGAACACATGGTTTGAACTTCACCCCCGCCGCCTAAACACATGGAAATTCCCAGCGGACCGAACAGACAATGTAGTTCGGAACCAAATAGATTTCATCCTCATTAATCAAAGATTCAGCTCAACCATCAAGAGAGCTTGTACACATCCTGGAGCGGATGTTCCTCTGATCACGTATTATTAGTGGCCGTCATGAAAATTGCTTTGTCAAGTCAGAAAAGTCAACCATACAACGACAGATAGCGTTAGAAAAATGAAGAACCCAATAATAAAATCTGAGTTGAGCAATGAGATAAACTCACAAATCCAAATAATAACTTCGAATATTGGAAACATGCCAACGCAAACTTGGACAAGGATAATGGACACTGTAACAAACTCAATGCAAAACATACTAGGGTATAAAACAAAGAACGAAAAGCAGAAATGGATGACAGATGAGATCTTGTTTCTAATGGACAAACGACGAGAGCACAAAAACAAAAAAGATAGTAAGTACAAAGACATTCAAAGACTTATAAGGTCGAAGATTAGAATAGCAAAAACGAATGGCTTAAACGTGAATGCCAAGAAATCGAACAATTACAAAACAAACATGATGACTTCAACATGCACAAAAACTGAAGGAAACTGCTGGTATATATAGAAAAATGAGAACAACTGTAACAGTCAATAATAACAACCAGATAGTCCTCGACAGCAAAGAGAAAAACAATGTTTTGGGAAAAGTATATAAAAGAACTATTTGACGATGACAGACCTCCAGCTGATGTCAATATTTCACTAACCGGTCCACACATAACTAAAGACGAAATTGAAAAAGCTATACGCGATGCAAAAATAATAAAGCAGTTGGCCCAGACGAAATTCCTGCAGAAATATTTAAACTCCTAGATGAAAAAGGCATCACAGCTCTACATAAAGTGTTTAACACTATATATGAGACAGGACACTATCCCAAGCAATGGTTGTGCTCAACTTTTATCCCCTGCCTAAGAAGGCCAATGCAAGAAAATGTGAAGACCACAGACTCATTAGCCTGATGATCCATACCTTAAAAATATTTCTTAAAATCATACACCAGAGAATTCACAAAAATGTGAAAGAGACATAAGTGACTCGCAGTTTGGGTTTAGACAAGGGTTAGGTACAAGAGAAGCAATAGTCGCCATACAAGTGCTTGTCCAGAATTGCCATGATCAGAGAAAGGATGTCTGTCTATGTTTCATAGACTACGAGAAAGCATTCGATCGTGTACAGCACCACAAATTAATGCAGCTTCTAAAAGGTTTGATATAGACCAAAAAGACATACGATGCATTGAGAATTTATACTGGAACCAAACAGCACAAATAAAAGTAGACAATAATATGTCTAATGACATCCAAATTAGAAGAGGAGTACGACAGGGATGTGTGCTTTCTCACTCCTATTCAATTTGTATTCAGAGACCATTTTCCAAGAGGAACTAGAAGGCATGGAAATGGGAATCAAAGTCAATGGAGTGTGGATAAACAATATCCGATATGCTGACGATACGGTCTTAATAGCTGACAACATGACCGACCTGCAACAACTGGTCAATAGGGTCGGTGAACAAAGCCAATCAATGGGCCTAAATATAAATGTAAAAAAAACAAAATTTATGATTATCTCCAGAAACCAGCAAATGTTCGAAAACTCTACGCTAATATTTAACGCAAGGCTCATAGAAAGAGTAGAAAAGTTTAAATACTTGGGAATCTGGCTGTTTCGAGACTGGTCATCAGAAAAAGAGATAAAATATCGCATAGAGCAAGCACGACAGGCATTCCTAAAGTTTCGAAAAGTGTTCACCTGCTCCGACTTTGACCTTAACCTAAGGCTAAGATTCACTAAGTGCTACATTTGGTCGGTGCTTCTTTATGGTATGGAAGGTTGGACATTAAAAGCGAATGAAATAAACAAATTAGAGGCTTTCGAGATGTGGCTATACCGCAGAATCCTTAAAGTACCCTGGACGGCTAGATTGACAAATGAGGAAATTCTTAGACGAGTTAACAAACAACGTGAACTGTTTGCAGTGATCAAAAAGAGGAAAACAGCATATCTGGGTCATATAATGCGAAACACGAAATATCAATTCCTGCATTTGTTAATCGAAGGCAAGATCGAAGGCTGCGAAATATCAGGCAGTGGACAGGACTACACGATATACAGTCATTGATACACACCGCAAGAGATGGAGACGCAATGGAAAATGTTATCGCAAACATCCATTAATGGATAGAAGAAGAAGAATGCGGTTACAGAAAAATGTGCATATCCGTTACCTTGGGGGCCCCAGAGGGATTCGAACCCTCGATCTCCTGTTTACCACACAGGTAATTGTGAAGTCAGTACTTGAAAGAAGATCGTTTTCTCGTTTATGTGGGAGAACGGAAAACAGTAACTCATTCTATGTTTCGTTTCCACTTTATTGTTGTGAAGAAAATAATGTCGCTTTTTCATTAATTGTTTTGACTGACGAGCAAAAGCAGATACTATAAAGAATATGTGTATTTGGAGATAACAAAATGGAAAATTTGTTAATCACCCTTATCGCAATGATGATGTAACCTGGATCAAATGTTTCTGGATGATCTCAAACAAGTAAATGCTTCATATCCAACAAGGAAGAATGTGACAGAAACAATAGAAATGGATTTTCGATTGAAGGAATATATTTAGATGATTTTACTAGCAAAGAAGAGATTTGCTCAAAACTTAAAGAGATCCCAGATCCTGACAATAAAGTGTGTACCCTGGGAAAACAAATTGTTGATGTTTCATGTTAAACATAATTGTAGATCAGACCGTAAGAATAGCAGTAGAAGTGAAAAGAAAACATTTTGTGAATGATCTAGAAAAAATTTCGACAATTTCTAGCTTTCTAATTATAATTTGGAATATCTCTATATTTTTCTGGTACAAACATAAAAACAGAGACGCTATACGCCTTAATACTATAGTTATACCTAATGTTATATCAGCTGTGATAACTTTAATAGATACTGTCTTCCATTTTACCTTAAGCTAATGTTCTTATATCCAACATGATTTTGCTCTAAAATGGTAGACCAATGGTAGCAATGGAGGAACAATATTATGGCTGACAACAAAATTTCAGAATTTCTTTTATTTTGAATGTTAGACTGTTTTCTGTGATATGTGATTTATATTTTTGATTTACATGTGTTAAGAATTTATTTTATTTTTCGAAATGTTTTCTGTATATATGGTTTAAGAGATTTTTGTTATTTTAGAATAAAAGTGTTATTGTGAAAAAATAGTCATTATTTTGTCTATTTTTGAACAGTCCAATTAGGTAGAAATACTCTGCATCGATTAGACTAGCTCATATACCCCATTTCAGTGAAGTTAAATTCGATCGTGGGAGATCTAGAATTCAAATAAGGCGCCTTTAGGTTTAGTTTCCCATAATGGCACCTGTGGCGGTAGTTTCTATGCAGAGGCGGCCATATTGTTTACCATGCCGAAGCACTGAGTTTGTATTTCTCATTTGGGTCTGTTCTGTGGTGCAGCCGACGTGCGACAGTAATGTAAGCAGGAGCCCACATTGATTTTCGACAGTCAAAAATAAGTTTTTTGTTCGATTTCTTTTTGTAATTACGGTTATTTGTACACAGATAGATTGCCTTTTATTTTTTTTTGTTATAACTTGAACATTGGCAGTTACTTACGAGTAATTACTTTTTATGCATTTCTTTTTGCTCAGTCATGGTCATTTCTTTTTGTTTTCAAAAGTATGCGTTGGGTAGGGTTGTGACAAATTTTGTGGGTACGGTTGTGACAAATTTTGTGGGTACGGTTGTGACCTTGCTTTTTTGTTTTGTTTTATTTTAGATGCCTAGGAAACGCGTGCGGAAGACCGAGAGAGGCCTGTCTGATATTAGTAAATATGAAAATGCTTACAAAGAGGTGAAACGTGGTACTTCATTACGGAGAGCTGCGGAAATACACGAAGTTAATCGCATGTCGCTCTTGCGATACTTACGCAAACGCGACAAAGCCGGCGATAATGAAGATAAAGGCACCATCAGCATGGGGTATGTTGATCATAATAAAGTATTCTCTGTCGAGCAAGAACAGCAGCTGTCAAAATATATTACACGTTTCGCAGACATTTATTTTGGCCTTTCTACGAAAGAAGAACGGAAGCTGGCGTTTGAACTAACAACTAAATACAACATAAAGCGACCTGCTACTTGGGTTGAGAATAAGATGGCTGGTGAAGAATGGTTCCGTTCATTCATAAATAGAAACCCGTCACTGTCTGTACGCGTAGCTCAGGCTACAAGCCTTTCAAGAGCTACAAGTTTCAACAGAACAAACCTGTGGAAGCTTTTAATAATAATTTACAAACTGTGTTGGGCAGACACGCATAAAAGCCACAGGATATATACAACATTGACGAGACAGGTGTCACTACTGTTCAAAGACCTGATAAATTAGTGGCAAGACGTGGTATACGGCAAGTTGGAGCTGTTACTTCAGCGGAGCGTGGCACATTAGTCACAGTTGCTTGTGCAGTCAATGCCTTGGGAAACGCAATTCCTCCTTTTTTTATATTTCCGAGGGTTCGTTATCATGATCATTTTGTTAGGGACGGCCAGTGGGATCGATTGGAACTGCAAATCCCTCAGGCTGGATGCAGGATGTCTCATTCTTGGTATTTCTCGAACACTTCAAGAAATTCACTAATGCTTCTCCAACACATAAAGTATTATTAGTGCTGGACAATCATTCCTCTCATGTCCATATCAATACCTTGGATTTTTGCAAAGAAATGATTAATTGACGATTTAGCGGACTGTTTTTATAAGAAGCTGTTACAATTTTCCTATTTCATGCGGAAACCCTGCTTCTTTCTTTCGCAAAGATACTCGCAACAATATGATCGAAAATATATGATACGATAAGATAAGTCAGAGAAAAGACTTACCAATTGGGTGTACAGGAAATGAGAGATCAACAAAAAGAGGAAAGCAATGACAGTTTTTCGTTGTCTTGTTGAAGAATTTTCGCCCTCGTCGATATGAAAGTTTTCCACGATTCGGCACTTTCACTCACACACCAGATACGTTTTAAATTGTGAAATATTAATTTTATTTCGTAATGAAAAGAAAATTGTATGAAATGTGGTTCGTCTTCTTGCGTGCGTATGCAGTTTCTCTGCTCACTTGATGTTGAGCAGTGTTGCCAAGGTGTAAGGAAGGAAGGTAGAAAGGAAGTAGGTAAGTCTAAATTTTGAAAAAAGATATTTTTAAACAAATATATGAAATTAAGCCAAAAGTTTGATTTGAGAACCGACCGCGAAATGTGCAAGTGGTTGAAAAATAATAGAAAATATACTGAATAATAAAATTTTGAATTGTTAATAAGAAAGTGAAAAATATAAGTTGAAGAAAAATGAAATAAAAAAAATTGATGGAAGTGGTAACCAAACATTTCCACCCCGCTGAAAATACCCCGTGTATTTTCAGAATTACTGTGTTGGTAATGGGCATAATTTCACGAGAGGTCTGAAAAATCCTCTCGACGTTCTCACAGTTGCTACTCGAGCTACTCCATCCTTACCGGGTACAACTCTACTATTCTGGCTAAAGGCCATTCGAGTGGTATCGTATTTTCATTTTTAATGAGAACCATGGTTCCAACAGAAGGTGAAGTTCAAGAATCATTCCATTCCGCTCTCTGATGAAGTGTATGTAAGTATTCCTGTTGCCATCGATTCCAAAAATCACGGTGTAACCTTTGCAAGAGTTGCCAGCGCGTAAGTCGATTCATTTTGATGTGAGACGTATCTGGATCTGGCAAGGCGACTAAAAGCTCAATCGTTAAAAATGACCTGGAGTGAGAGGACTCAAGTCGGTTGGATCAGTACTGATCGGACATAAAGGTCTTGAGTTTAAGACAGATTCAACCTGAGTTAGAACAGTATTAAATTCCTCGTGAGTAAGAATTTGTGAACCTATTAAACGAACCAGCAAATTTTTTACAGACTTGACTCCACTTTCCCACAAACCGCCCATATGTGGGGTAGATGGAGGATTGAAATGCCATTTTATCATTTCCTTTTCCGCCGCGTGAGTCATAATTTGTTTTAAGTATTTTTCACTAGCCACAAAATTGGTACCACAGTCTCAATGAATGTCAGAGCACCTACCCCTTTTAGCAATAAATCGACGTAATGCCATTAAAAAGGCCTCTGAAGAAAGATCCGAAATCAGTTCAATATGAATCGCTTTTGTGGCACAACAAACAAAAACGCCAATGTAAGATTTGAGCGTTCTGTTTCCCCTAACTCTACTCATGAGAATGGAGAACGGGCCTCCAAGATTCACCCCAACTTTGGAGAAGGGCTACCTACTTTGAGAAGTTAGATGTCGCACTTCGCATGGAACTCGACCACGATACTCAGCACGTTATAGATGTGCAACCTGATCTCCGCTTCCCGCTTCAGTATTTTCTATATATAGTAACTGAACAATATCCCGACCTAACTGTCAAATCCCATCCTTACACGAGTACTTTTACTCTCATAGCTTATCATCAAATAATAATGAATGCCTACTTACTCATCTGTGATTTATACTCACGTGAATCACCTTCTTATTTCACACACGGCTATAAAAGTCAAACCCTTAAGATGGACTACCTTACTAAACTTTTAGACTGTTATGTTCCCTTGACCTTGAGATTCTTCTCAACACCCTTGCCCCACATACGATCCACAGCGTAAACTTCAACTATGTGTCCCATCCCTCGCCGGATTCGACTTTTCCTTGATTTTGGACGCTCCTTACCTAATGATTCTATGCCACCACCTTTTAGCCAGCGTTCGAACGAACTCTGATCCTGAAACTATTTTAAGGCAATTTTATGCTTCAACCATTATATCCGGCTCGAAGGACCAAATGTTTAATTGACGATTTAGCGGACTGTTTTTCATTAGGAGAAGCTGTTACAATTTTCCTATTTCATGCGGAAACCCTGCTTCTTTCTTTCGCAAAGATACTCGCGATAATATGATAGAAAATATTTGAAACGATAAGATAAGTAAGAGAAAAGACTTACCAATTCGGTGTACAGGAAGTGAGAGAGCAACAAAAAAGGAAAGCAATGACAGTTTTTCGTTGTATTGTAGAAGAATTTTTGCCCTAGTCGATATGAAAGTTTTCCACGAATTCGGCACTTTCACTCACACACCGGATACGTTTTTGAATTGTGAAATATTAATTTTATTTCGTAATGAAAAGAAAATTTTAAGAAATGTGGTTCGTCTTCTTGCGTGTGTATTCTTTCTTCTTGTGTGTTGTGTTGTATGCAGTTTCTCTGCTCACTTGATGTTGAGCAGTGTTGCCAAGGTGTAAGGAAGGAAGGTAGAAAGGAAGTAGGTAAGTCGAAATTTTGAAAAAAGATATTTTTAAACAAATATATGAAATTAAGCCAAAAGTTTGATTTGAGAACCGGCCGCGACATGTGCAAGTGGTTGAAAAATAAAAGAAAATATATTTAATGATAAAATTTTGAATTGTTAATAAGAAAATGAAAACTATAAAATTGAAGAAGAATGAAATAAAAAAATTGATGGAAGTGGTAACCAAATACTCTGCTTTCACTTCCTCCACATGCACAAACTGCAGCCATTAAACCGATCTGTCTTTGGACCATTCAAAGGGCTGCTTGTGACGAATGGATGCAAAGTCACCCTGGCAAGACCATGACTATATACGACATACCAGGTGTTGTCAAGACTGCTATGCCTCAGGCATTTACACAATCAAACATTCAGGCAGGTTTCATCAAAACTGGTATTTATCTGTTTAATCGTAATTTATTCGGATAAATTGACTTTGCGCCATCTTTTGTAACGGATCGACCAAACCCTGGCACTGAGGATAACGTTTCTGCAGGACCATCTAGTGCAATCAATGCTCTGTGCGTTCCTAATTCTGTTAATAACAGCCCTGGACTCAACAATCAAATGCAACCTACGGATTCTGTATCGGGAGAATCTTCAACTCCATTTACTGACCAAATTCAGATAAGTAAAACAACCTTAGTCACGCCACCTGCTTCTTTGCCGGGTTCCACAGACTGCATCATCCTCAGACACACCGCCTGCTTTTCGCCCGAAATTGTTTGACCTCTCCCGAAAGCTGCTCAAAGAAAAACAAGAGGTGCTAGAACAAAAAGTCAACCATTTACACAGATACACCGAGAAACATTTTGACTGATTATAGAGAAGACTGATATATGTTACAGTGCCTTATTAGTTTTAAGAAGAGGAGTGATCACAGATTTTCGCTTTTTTGCCATAAAGTGATTGTTATTTTTGTTTAGAAGAAGATTATGTTGTGTTCAGTTAATTATTTGTAACAATAAAAGTCATTAAAACTATTTGGATGTATTTTGTATGCCTGTCACTACCGACCCCAACCACTGTCACAACCGCCCTTGGGGTGTGGCCGGTTGTGACACTTTCCCCTTCTTTTTTAATTTGATCGTCTGCCTAATATAGCGTAGCAGCTAGGAACAGTTTTTATCAATTTTAGGTAGATAAATAATCAAAGTAAGTATTAAAGTGATTTTTCTCCCAGATAACTGGTAAATTTACAAAATTATAGGCGATCAAATCAAAATTGTCACAACAGTACCCAGTTTACCCTACCTAGAAATTAATTTTATGCAATAATTTGCAATAATGGATCTAGAATTGGCAGCCTTCTATCTGTTGCCTTCTAATGTGTTCGATCGAACAAATTTTCAAGAATGGCTGTTTTGCTTAAGAATTCTTTTGGAATGTAAGGAACTCCTGATATACATTGATGACGCTTAACCAGATAATTCTTCTGAATCGTGGAAAAAGAAAGACGCGGAAACGAGGGTGCTAATAACGAGGCAAGTGAAACGTGAGCAGTTGGCATTCATTATAAAACAAACAACAGCTAGATGAATGATTTTGAAACTACAAAAAATATACCAGAGAGAAAATAGTTTGAACCAGTTGCAAATAAAACGTCAGATATTAGCGTTAAAATATCAAATGAACCAAGATTGTTTTAAGCACTTGATGGAGTTTGAGAAGCTGTTGAACCAATTGAAGTCCAGAAGATATGCGAGACAGCGACATGATTAGTCATTTCCAACTTACTTTTCCTCCGGAGATGGACCATGTGATTGCATATTTCGATGCCTTACCAGCTGAAGAACGGAAGTTATCAAACCTAAAGTCGAGGTTCATTCAAGAATGTATTAACCTTAAGGAGATAAAGAATCAAGGAAGAGGAAGAGAATGCAGCATTTATGTAGAGAAGATTTAACAAAAATAAAACATGGAAAAGAAACTAACATCAGAATCATCAGGGGACAAACCGCGGAGGGAGGTGTTCTAAGTGTAACAAAGCAGGAAATACATATGAAAACTGCTGGAGTAAAGGTAATAATCATTATCAAACAAACAGTGGTGAGAATTTTAATAAATGTTTTATTTGTAGTAAAGTGGGCCATATTGCTAAATTTTGTAGATATAAAAATCAAAATGGTAATGGTAATTTACCAAAAAGAGCTTTTTATCTGTAGGATTATTCACAGATCATTTAACAAGTAATGTTGATGAAATATTTTTATATTGACAGTGGGGCAACGGATCATATGATATCTGGTAAATCTTTGAACATGTTGAATAATATTAGAAGTTTTGAGTCTCCTATCGAAATAAGTTGTTCTAAACAAGATATAAAGCTTACTTGTAGACATCAAGGTAATTTGGATGTTTCTTATAAAGGTTTGGAATTAACAATGTCCAATATTCTATCAGTAGATGAATTACACACTTCTCGTCCAGACACCGACCGAGAAGGGTGAATCGAGACAGCGCAACCCTTAACTGACTGAGTTCCAGTGACTCAGTTTGTGCGTACGCGCCTAACTCGCTTAAGTTGAGTGAATACGAACAGTATAATAAACGTTTCGATTTCGATCGTAATCGTTCAGTAATTGAACATAATTTATGAGTGAAAGTAATAAAACAAACCCATGTGAAAGTGTAACAAACGAAAACATGGTTGAAACATCAGCCCCGGCGAGCAGCGGTTTGAAATTCATCAAAACGAAAAGAAGAATTTACGACGAAGAAAATCCAGAACAGTGCCACCCAGTGACTAAAAAGTGAAAGATAAGGAGAGCAGACTAGAATTGCCGGTAAACAACAGATACTCTCTGTTGTCAAAGATGAAGTGCAGCCCATGCAGGAAGGTTCAAGGAGTGATGAGGAGTAAGAAATCCCGTCCCGACGGAGGAATAATACCAAGCAGGCTAAACCACCTCCACTGGTCATGCATGGAAAGATGAATGACCATAAAAAAATTATCCAAAAAATGAAAGAAATCGCGACAAGTGGATTTCACCTGAAATATGATATCAACGCGCATCAAGTCGTTTTCGTTATTCACAAAAATACTTGTGGTATTTTTGTGAATAACGAAAACGACTGGATGCGCGTTCATCAGTTTTAACTGAGAATGAAGCAGAATTCCATACAGAAAGAGAAGACCCACGCGTTTGTATTAGAAGGTTTAGATAACGAACCTGACGTCGAGGAGATTAAAGAAGAGATGAAGGCCACACATCAAATTTGTGTGAAGCAAATTTACAAGATGAAAAACACGAGGAGACCACTTTACTTGGTAATTACAGGTAAAGAAATAGTACTGAAATTTCTGCAGAAAACATTCAATGTGTTCAGTTACACGAAAGTGAGTTGGAAAAGGCATTTCAACAATAAGACAATTACCCAATGCCATAGGTGTCAAATATGGGGACATGACCCCTAGTTGTAATGCCAAACCAGTGTGCCTCAAGTGTGCTAAAGGTCATTTTACCTTAGAATGCCATTTAAAACAGGAAGAAGTACCGAAGTGCGTGAATTGCGGTGGGAATCATCCTGCTAATAACATACAGTGCCCAGTCTACATAAATATAGTGAAAAACAAGAAAATTAGTGGAAGCCGTGTGAAAAAACCCCAGCTGAACCCACTTATATTCCAGCCCCTGCCCCCAGTGTCAACGTGTGGGAAAAAGGCAAATATGCAGAAGAAAAGTGCAGTGCAACATACCACAGAGACGAGCCAACTAAAAGTATTAAGTGAACAAAGTGATTTCGCCGAACTAGGTAAAGAACTAAAAACTTTGAATAGCTTGATGGACAAATAAGTTTCTATTAGGTATAAGATCACTTAATATTAAATTAGCTAGTACTAATGATAAGTTGCAACGATTCCAAATTTTCTTCGATTTCACTCAAAATTTGGAATCTTATGGATTTTAGTCTGAGGTTTTTCGCATTGGAATGCCAACGGTATTAAAAATAAAATGCCAGAACTAAGGAACTATTTTCGAAGACACGCTATAGATATTGTGTTACTCAATGAAACCCGCTTAAAATCGGAGGACAAGCTCCATTGCAGGGGTTACACAATTTTACGTAGAGATAGGCCAACTAACACCCGACACGGATGTGTTGCTATTTTTGTGAAACGCGGAATTCCATTCTATCAATTAGACAACATATAATGTAGCATAGAAATTATCGGAATCGCACTGAATGGAAATAGACTCATTTTATTATCTGTATATAACAGACCCTTGAATAAATCTAAAAGAGAATGCTTACAAAAATTGCTGAATATCGGGAATACAATTGTAATAGTCGGAGATATGAAAGCAAAGCACTCTACTTGAAATTAACGTACACATAACAGAAATGGCAACGCTTTATTCGACTTTATCCAGGAAAATGACGACTGTTCTCTCCTTTATACGGATGAACATACGCATTTTCGGAAAACAATACTCATCCCAGCACAATAGACGTGAGTAACGTTCCTGGAATCGATGCTTCCCACAGGAAATGCTGGATCAGCGGATCCTATTTCACGTACACGGCTTCACCGTGTTCACTGATGTTATAAATCATGTTTGTATATCTCATATTATTCAGTCTGACAATAGCTCCCATTTAATTCAGTTTGTAATAAAATAAATGTTTTAAAAAGACTTTTCCTTAAGTGAAAAACATAAGTCGTGTTAATAAACAAAAACGTACGAAATATCGACCAGCCGATATCGTACTCGGAATTAAATTCAGATCATAACTCATAATCATCATAACTGTAGAAAAGAAAACGTACAGCGAAAATTAATAAGTTATAAAAATGCGAACTGGGCGAAATATAGAGACATCATCAACCAGAGCATAAATATTACATATAACATTGAAGCTAAAGAAAAACTAGAAGAAGAAGTGAGTAAATTTACGGACACTCTCATTAGAGCTAGAAACAGAGTCACGGAAAAGAAAACCATAAGCATGAATAGAGACAAACTTCCACAAAAAATCATGGATTAGATAAGGCTAAGAAATAGACATAGAAAGTTGTGGCAATCAACGTTCAGGCTAAACGACAAGAACATCACGCACGAATTGAATAGTAGAATAAAGCGGGAAACAAACAGTCTTTGGAAAATGACAAGAGCCCTCAAAAGACCTTTTCGCGAAATACCATCATTCACAGAAAACGACGAAAAATACGTTAAGGATTTAGATAAAGCAAACAAATTAGCTTCTAACTTCGAAAATATTCACACGTTGCCAAACGTCGAAACAGATGCACAAAAAGATGTGGCAATAAAAGTGAAGGAATTTTTACGATCACATAATAACCATCTTGACGACTTTCGAAAAATAATAACCAACCCTGAAGAATTAGTAAGAATCATAAAATCTTTGCCTAACAACAAAGCTCCAGGCCTAGACGAAGTACGTGATCAACGCCGTTTTGAAATTACAACATTGGCCGGAAACATGGAAAACGGCCGTTGTTATTCCCATACCGAAGCCTGGCAAGGACCCTAACAACTATAAAAGTTATGGACCAATAAGCCTATTGTCCACTTTGAGCCAGCTATGCGATAAAGTTATTTTAGTGAGATTGAACGAGATCATAAAACAAGTAAAGGTAAAAGACACCTTTCAATTCGGATTCAAAGCTAAACATAACACTACCCAACAAATAGTAAGGATTGTGACCGACGTCACTAAAAATTTCAACGCCGACAGAAATACAGTAATGATATTATTAGATATTGAAAAAGCCTTCGAAAGAGTGTGGATACAGGGGTTGATTTATAAAATGATACAACGAAAATTTCCGAACTATATCATTAAACTTATACATTCCTATCTTTCAAACCGCGCTATGTTTGTGAAAATTAACAATAGCATATCCACGGAAAGGAAAATCAACGCTGGAGTACCTCAAGGTTCAGTGCTTGGCCCCAAGTTATTCAACATCTTTATTCACGATATTCCGCAATTTCCGAAAACAAAATTAGCGCTATTTGCTGACGATACTGCCATTTACTCTCATTCCTTCTCGCCACAAGCAGCAAACTCATTGTTGAACCACACCAAAACAGAAGAAATAATTTTCACTCGTAAATTTACAAATAATAAAATATTAACACCTTTCTTCATAAGGCAACATAAAATAGTACCAACAGAATCAGTAAAATATTTAGGAGTAGAATGGATTCCAGATTGAATTACAAGAGACACATAAAAAACACTTTGAGAAGAGCATATGAAGTAACAAGAAATTTATAATATCCTATTCTTAATTCGAAAAGTCACCTCAGTAAAAAGAACAAGAGACTGTTATATACCTCAATTATTAGGCCAATAATCACATACGCCGCACCTGTATGGTGTGGAGTAAGTAATCAATAATCCGTCCTTGGAAGTATTTTAAAATAAAATGTTAAGGCTCATAACTAATATGGATCGTTTCACAAGAATAGAGACTCCTCATCAAGAAGCAAAAATTCAGCTCATCATGAAATATATTAACGATATCTCTAATCACTAATTTCACAAAACACAGCTCATGGTTAATGAACTGACCAAAAATATAACAAATATCAGAGCTCATAACGCTGATAATATAAAGCACAAACTCCCTATCAGTCACTCCCAATTTTTCACGAGAGAGTATAAAATGTAACCGCAAAAACCAATTTCATATGGTTTAAACATAAACATACAGTTGTATGAGTAATGTATTACAAGCAGGTTTTTGAAGATAGTTTCCTGTATAATCGTATGATAACTCTCGGACGGCATCAAGACTAATGACTATAAACCCAAATTCATAATTATCATAAAACATTAACTGCAATTGATATATACCTTAAATTGTATACAGGGTGTTTCCGAATAAGATGTCATAAATGAAAGATGCGAATCCCTGAATGATTTGAGCAAGAAAGTTCGAAGAACCAATGGTCAAAAAATGCTTCGTTGCCGAGATACAGGGTGTTAAAGTTGAGAAAATTTTTCGATTTTCTCTCGATAAAACCTAGACTTCTCAAGATTTCGGGCTCAAATTTTCCACATAAGCTATTAAACACAATCTGAATCACCAGGTGAGGCCAAATTTTGAAACAGTATACAGGGTGATACTTTTTCATGGGCCATGTTCCATTTTTACCCTCGGAACTTTTTTTTGGTACGCCACTGGCACTAACAAAAAATAAAATCGAATAGATCATTCAATTTGAAATTTTTTTTGACTCTTGCATTTTGATCGTAACTATCACCGTTTCTGAGATATTAATTATTGAAAATAATCCAATAGTTTTCCCATATCGAAGCCATGGAGATATTATCTTAATAACTGATGCATTTTTTCAGGAATTGAGCTAAAATTTACATCAGATATCTCCTTATTGTATGTTTATAACAAAATGAGGCAGAAATTCCTGACAGTATACAGGGTGTTATTTTTCACGTGCATTTTCCTCTTTTTGCCCCTGAACTTTTTGTGGTGCGCTACTGGTATATTCTGAAAACAGAATCAAACAGATTATTCAAAGTGAAAACTTTTCTGTTCCTTGTATTTTCCGTATCTGCCACCATTTTCGAAAAATTAATCAACAACGCCCGAAGAGGCTACCCTTTGCCTCCGTATATTTTTCGGTGCATAACTGACGTTTTCGTAATCAGAAACGGATTTTTCATTCAATTCGGATAATTTTGTGCTCATCTTGATCCTCATGTCTTTCACCGTTTTGAATTGAAAATCATCAGAATTCATCGTGTCTTCCTCATATCAGAACACGTTGGTGATTTCAAAAGGCTTAGTAGGCTCTGATACAATTTCGCAAATGAAATCATAGAAAAAAACTTGACACTTCAATGATTGTAAGTTTTGTCATTCAGTTTGTTGTGCCTACATTTGAAACAGCTGTAAGTAGTAACCAATAATCTTTGAAATGGTTTTCACTAATGCAGAAATGGCCGATATACATTTCATGTACGGTGTGGCTGAAGGAAACGCAGTGCACGCAAGGCGTTTGTATCAAGAACGCTTCCCTAATCGAATCATTCCTGATAGGCGTACGTTTTCTGACATCCACAGAAGATTGAGAGAACAGGGTACATTCAAACCGAATCATGACTTGAAAGGGGCAAATCGGACAATAAGGACCCCGGAAATCGAAGAGGCAGTCCTAAATTGTATAGATGAGGATCCTCAGCTGAGTACAAGAAAAATTGGAAGAGAGTTGAATATCTCATTTGTATTGGTCTGGAAAATTCTCCATGATTTCTTGCTTTACCCATACCATATTCAACGCGTCCAAGCTCTACTACCCGCGATTTTCCTCTGCGACTCAATTTCTGCCGATGGTTCCTTCATAACATTGCTCATAATCCCTTTTCGATAGCGAAATCATCTTCACAGATGAGGCGTCCTTCTCGAGAAATGCAATCAGGAACTTTCATAACAATCACTATTGGACTGAAGAAAATCCCCATATGATTGAGGAATGTCACCATCAAGAACAATTTTCGGTTAATGTCTGGGTTGGAATAATTGGGGATTTCCTGATCGGGCCATTTTGTTGCCAGACAGGCTGAATGGAGCCTTATATCGCCACTTTCTAGAAGAAATTTTACCTGTGTTGCTAGAAGATGTGCCGCTGCAAACTAGAAATAGAATGTGGTTTATGCATGACGGAGCACCACCGCACTTCAGCATGGAAGCTAGAGAATATCTGAATATGACATTCAATAACCGCTGGATAGGGCGTGGTGGACCAGAAGCTTGGCCTCCAAGGTCGCCAGATTTAAACAGTTTGGATTTTTTTCTTTGGGGACATCTGAAAACTTTGGTTTATAGCTCTCCCGTGAATACACTTGAAGAATTGAGGAATAGAATTACAGCATCATGTGACGTCATCAGAAATACCCCAGGAATATTTCAGAGGGTGCGCACTAATATGCGGAGACAAATATGTTAAAATAAAAGATAATCTGTAGTATAACCATTAGGTAGGAACTGCAACCAAGTGTAAATGAGAACATCATAAAATTGAATGTTGTTTTAGCCTAGCACCTTTTCTTTGTTAAATCTATGTTTTATGTACATATGTTGTAAATAAAATTTTGTTGAGTTGAGTAGATGAATTACATAGTTCAACAAGAACCATTATAGTATAAATGCGCTCCGTTAATAGGCTCTCAGAGCGCCACCAGTAACCTGCCGCATCAACCCGGTACACCCTTCAACTACTCCGACAACCCCAAATCCCTCGATGATGCAGCGCCGAAGCCAGAGCAGCGACCTACCCGAACGCAGTGCTTAAAACCATAAGACCAAGCCACCTGAAGGCGTCGTCCATGTCGTCAGCACGTCGTCCTGTCCATCGTCGCTTTGCCGATCGAAGCAGCCAGTGTCAGTGCAGCAGAATTTTGAAGTGCCCTTTTTAGCGCACTTTGTGTTCGTGTATATGTACTCTAATAAGAGACATTGATCAGTGAACATAGTGTGTTCTCCAGGTGAGAATATTAATCAAAAGGTTTTCCCTTTCAGCACGCAAATCGCCCCCCCCCCTCGCCATCGCTATGGCGCGCACAGTGGAGGAAATGAGCCATGAAAATGAAAAACTGGCGCATGAAAATGCGCAACTTCGTCATTAAATAACTTGTCTCACGCAACAAGTCGATAGCTTGAGCAAGAAAATCGAGGATCTTCTCGATGAGATGAGGGAAGATCGAGAAAATCGAAAAAATCTCCGAAAAGCGCGGAACAACTGAAAACCGCAGTACCAGCAACTGAAGCCACGCCCACCGCCGTTCCGAATTCCGTCAACGGCGTCGTTGAGAGGTCCGCCAACGGTGCTGTCCTTTCAAATTTTTCTTTTGTGGAAAATAGGCGATATTTTTACAAAATTAAATCAGTGAAGTGCCCAAAGATGAGTATTGACAATATGTCGCCCCAGGAGCTGGAAGTGTTCGTAAAACGAGCACTTACAATTCTGAAGGGGAGGGCGTGACCGAAGCCGTTTTACGGCTTGGTTAACGCAGCTGCTGAGGAAAAGGCGCAGCAAGAGCGCCAGCGAAGAGGATGCAATCAAGAAGCATCCAAAGAAGCCCAGGAAGTTGGAATGCTGAAAAAGAACGAGGAAAACAGCAAAGAAGTAAAAAAGGAGGAGCCAGAGCGCGAATCCAGGAAGAATCGTCGACGAGAAACGCCAACCAGCGACGAGGATGAAGAACGACCACGAGAACCGAGAAGCAGAGGAAACAACGACGATTTCCAGAAACCAAGAAGGACGGTAAAGAAATTGAGGACAGACAAGAAGGAGAATATAGAAATTGGAAGAAACCAGTACGAGGTGCTCTCGAGTTCAGAAGAGTCAGAGGACCAGATGGAAACTGATGACGAAACCCAGGAAAAGGAACAGGTGAGTACAATTAACGAAATTCAATTGCAGGAAAAAGAAGAAAGAAGGAAGAAAACGCAGAAAAAAGCTGAAACAAGGAAGACGGACAACAAAATAGAAGAAAAAACCGAGAAAATCGCTCCCATTGTCATCAGAGAGAAAGATGCATGGAGCGCAATAACAAGAGAAATGCGAAACAGGAAGATCAACTACAAAAAGGCGAAACTAATTGCCCAGGGTATCCAAGTCGAACCCTCAACTGAAAACGACTACCGAGAACTTCAAAGAATGCTGAAGCAAGGGAAAGTTCAATATTATACATATGAACTAAAAAGTGAAAAGAAACTCAAAGTTGTCATCAGAGGAGTGATGCTAGAGACAACTGAACAGGAAATCAAAGAAGATCTGGAAAGGCAAGGATACCCAGCGACGAGAACTATAAGGATGAAGGGCAAGAAGGGATACCCGGCCCCTCTAGTTCTCGTCGAAATTGAAAAAAGATACAAAAGTATCTTCAACCAATTAAGACACATCTGTGGAATTTCTGTCCAAGTGGAAAGTTTGAGAACAAAGCAAGAAGTGATTCAATGTCACAGATGTCAATTGTTCGGACACGGACAAAGGAACTGCCACGCAACATACAAATGTATGAAATGCGGCGATGACCACGACACCAGAGAGTGTAAAAGCCCAGGACGACGGCACTAAAGCGCAAATTGCGGGGGTGAGCACTTATCCACAGCGATAAGATGCATTAAAACCCAAATTATCCAGCAATTAAACCAAAACCAGAAGATAAACTAAAGCCAGCCCCAGCTCCACCAGTAAATTACTGGCAAAAGAGGGCAGAAGAAAGAAAAATTGAGGAAGCTAAGAAAGAAAGCAAAAACAGTCAGAAAAGAAGGAAGAAGCTCCAAAGAAGGAGAAAAAGAGAAAAACAAGACTGTGAAGAAGAGTTAGCCGCGTGCCTGGGAAGAATGCTGATGGCATTCAACTCAACCAAGGCAACGACGGAACAAAAACTGGCTTTCCTCGAGGAGCAGAGCAGGATAGTCGAGCTATTCAGAAGGAAATAAAAATGAACAACACAAGTTTAAACAGGAAAAAGCTGAAAGTAGCGTTTTGGAATGCCAACTCGCTAACTACCAAAAAAAACGAGGAGTTCAGAATAAGGAATTACGTTACCTATCGAAGAGATAGAGTAGAAGGAAGAGGTGGTGGAACAGCAATTCTGGTAAAGAGAGGCCTAGAACACGGCGAACTACCAGAAACAGGAACTACGAATATAGAGGAAATAGGAATAAAAATTAAAACCAAAAGAGGTGAACTGAAAGTATACTCAGTATACAAATCACCAACAAAAGCTCTAGAAGAAGAGGAAGTGAAACTCTTCTTTCAAGAAAAAACAGCAACAATAGTAGCAGGAGACCTGAACTCAAAACATGAAGATTGGAACTGTCGAACAGCTAACACAAACGGAAAAAAGCTGAGGCAGATAGTAGAAAAACATAACATAATGGTAGTCGCTCCAGACGAGCCAACCCATATATGCACAATGAGAAATTCAGTCGACGTTTTGGACATAGCATTGCTCAAAAATGTTCCCTGGCAGACAGAAATAAGAGCAGTCATGGACATGAGCTCGGACCACTCGCCTGTGATACTAGAAGTACACACAGAGGCAGAAAATACAGAGAAAGAAAGTAAAAGAACAAACTGGAAAATGTTTAAAGAAAATATGGAAACGAAAAAGATAACCATATGAGACGCAAATGAACTTGAACAAGCAATCCAAGATTTGGAAAACAGAATAAAAGAGGCCGAAGGAAACGCGACGAAAACGCTGGCAGCAGGTCAAAAGAGACCACTTCCGACACACATACATGCCCTAATCGCAGAAAAGAAAAAAGTGAAAAAGAAATACATGAGAACGATGCATCCTCTGATAAAAGAATATATAATAACTTGAACAATAAAGTGAAAGAGGAAATAAGAGAAAAGTTCAATGAAGAGTGGGACGAGAAAATAGAGGCTCTAACAACAGAGGATCAATCCCTCTGGAAAATGGCAGGAGCACTGACAGGAAAAAGGAAAAGATCCAACATTCCATACATAAAAAGAAACGACAAAACAGCAATAACAAATAAAGAAAAGGCGGACACATTCGCTGATTCTCTGGAAGAACAATTTAAGACAAACAGTCCAAACCCAGATGTGATTTTCAATAGAAATATAGAAAACATTGGAAAAGAAGAGAAACAACAAACGAAAACGAAGAAATTATGGAAATAATAAAAGAAGAAGTACAAGAGATTATAGTACAGCTTCCAAGTAGGAAAGCACCTGGTATCGATGGAATCAAAACCAGGCTTTGAAAAACCTACCAGAAGAAGCGATAGAAGAAATAACAGAAATAGCAAAAGGGTGATGAAAACAGAACACTACCCAAGCGCATGGAAAATTGCAGAAGCAATAATGATACCTAAAAAGGAAAACCAAAGAACGACCCCAGCAGCTATAGACCAATAAGCCTGCTATCATCAATGAGTAAAGTTATAGAAAAACTAATTTACAAAAGACTGAAAAGCCACGCAGATCAAAACAACATCATACCGAGCCACCAGTTTGGATTCAGAAGTGATCACGCAACGACACACCAGCTGGCAAGGCTGACAGAAGATATAAAAGAAAATCTAAACATATCAAAACCAACAGCAGAAACATTCTTAGATATAGAAAAGGCATTCGACAAAGTTTGGCACAAAGCACTAATATACAAGATGAAAAGAACAAAGTTTCCAAACAAACTAGTGAACATAACGGCATCGTATTTAAATGACAGGAAGTTCATAGTACGAATAGAAAATGCCAGATCTGAAGAAAGATCAATTGAAGCAGGAGTCCCCAAGGATCAGTACTGGGACCACTACTGTATAATATATTCATATCGGACATACCGGAAATGAAATACTCCAAGATAGCGCAATTTGCTGACGACACAGCAATATATACAGCGCACAGAAATAAGAAATGTATAACAAAAAGACTACAAGAAGATACAGATAAACTTGTAGAATACTTCAATAAATGGAGAATCAAAATAAACGTCAGTTGCAGTATACTTTGATCATAAAAACAGAAGGAAGGATACAAAGAAACCGGAAGAAATAAAAATAGCCAACCAAAAAGTGGAATGGAAAAACGAAGCAAAATACCTAGGGTATTAATAGACAAAACTTAAAATTCCATAGACAAATGGAAGAAAACGCAAAGAAAGCGAGACAGCTACAAGGATACCTATATCCCATACTAAACGAAAATAGTAAACTATCACTAGAAAATGAGATGAAAATAATAAAAACAATCATAGTACCAAGTATAACATACGCAGGTGAAATATGGCACACGACAACAAAATCCTACAGGAAAAGAACTTTACAAGAGACACTGAATAAGATAGTCAGGACGGCAATTGGATGCCCCTGGTACATATCAAACGAACAAATAAGACGAGAAGTCAATATTACGACGCTAGAAGAAATGATCGTCAAGAAGACAGAAAATTTCTTAGAAAAAATACAGGAACACGAAAACGATGAAATTAAAAAGATACTTCAAACAAAGATAAGAAAAACTGACAAACGCATTTCCCTAACACAGTGGAAAAGAGAACACGACGACGAAGAAAACCAGAACAAAAGAAGGAGGATAACATAGTTATAGTATAGGAGCTAGCAACGTTTTTGAGATAGAATTTCAGGTCAGCTGATTTTTGATATGCCGTCCTTCTTGCTCTTTCGGTTAGAGTCCAGGCTATCTGGCTGGCGGTAGCGGTTGTGTTTATTACTGCGCATCTTACCTGTACAGGTAATAATTCTGAATTTTAAAAACATTTTTTAAGCTAAATTTTGGATTGTTTATCTTTAGATAAGTCTACCAGACGTACATTTTTATTGCCAAACATTTTCATTGTTGTTAATTATCTGACAAACGCGTATTTTTTAATTTTTAAATAAAAATTCAAAATATTTTGAATGTCTGTAATTTTATATTGTGTTGTCTGAAGATAAATAAATCTAAAATTAATTTGCCAAACGTTAATTCGGTTGTTAAATCTTGAATAAATATTACAAAGTAATAAAAAGTATTGCAATATGATGCTGGTAGTTAGAGAAAGACAGTTCAAAGTGCAAGAGAGATAGACAGTGACGGTGGCGCTTCGGCAAGTAAACAACATGGCGTCAGTCTAAAGCCACATGTTTGTATTTGTGTTATTTTAAATGTTTATTTATTAATTATGTTACAATGGCCAGTGATAAAATGAAATGTGTTTTTTGTAAAGGACATAAAGATAAAATAATACTTTTCGTCGAAGATAAACTAAAAAAATGCCAGGAAGTTTTGAGCATACGTGTGAAATATAAATTAAAGTACAATAACATCCAGTTGCCTACAGAACTAAATGATACAGATGGATATCATAGACAATGTTACAGTAGTTTTACAGCTTTGATGGCAAAATATCGTAATTCATCATTAGAAATAGATTACACCAGTGATTCCACTCCACACAGTTTATCATCAAGTACTTTAGTAGACAATAGTGAAAGTACTGTGAAAAACTTAAGTAAGAGTTCTAACAGTGAAGTTGCTTCTTCAAGTTTAATTCGTGAAACAACATCAAGAGATTTTGAACTGAGTTTAAATAGTGAAATATTACCAAAAAATATTGCTCCAAATTCTAATACTCAGTGCATGTCAGGCCATTCTAATCCAAGTTTTAACATTGAGGTACTTTCAGAAGGTGCTACTTCAAGTTTAGATTATCAAACAACGTTAGGAGATGTTGATTCTAGCTCAACTTGTGATTTAAGTATCAACGAAACCAACATTTGCGATGATATTCCTGACACAAACACTGATGGTATTGAAACAGGTCGACAATTGAAAAATGTTTGTTTTTATTGTGATAAGGATCGTAAGCAAAATAAAGGTAAACAACAAAATCTTCATTCGTCAAACGATACAAAACTTTATCAAAAAATTATTGAATGGATGGAGAAACTTAATAATGTAGAGTTGTTACAGAAAATTAATCGTTTGAAATCCTCAAATAGAACAATTTTTTATCATCACTTGTGTGAATTATATTATTTAAATGAGTATAATAAAATAGTTACAGACATTCCATGTACTTCTTGGCATAAAATCGTAGTATTCACAGAGAAATTTTAATCATGTCGTATCAATAATAGAGGAGGAAGTTATAAAAAAAGAAATTGTGTATCGTTGCCATCTCTTTGTGATACATACAATAATGAGTTGGAGTATGAACAGAAGCTTCAGCCTCATACAGATATTAGCTTAATAACTCCTCATTATCTCGAAGAGAAAATACAAAACATTTTAAAAAACTATCAAAATCATATCCAGGCAAAAGAAAAAATTATTATGCATAAAGATTGCAGTCTATTAGAAAATGATTTAACTCAACTTGAAGAAACCGACCTTATTGATAAAGTTGCATTAATTTTGAGAAATACGATTTTAAAATGGAAAAACTAAATTACCGTCAAAAATTAAAACTAACGACTTAATTGCTGGAGAATGCGCGATTCCTGACAAATTAGATAGGTTCTTCAAAGTATTTATTGGTGGTAAAGATATTAGACGCAGAGACAGTCTGAATTGTAATAGATTGAGTTCCTCAATGGCTGCTGATGCAATTTTTGCGTAAGTAATGGTACTGTCAAACCATCTAAGCATAGTACTCTCGGTATGACTATAAAAAGTCTAACAAGCAGTAAAAAAATAATAAACATTTTAAATCGATTTGGACATTGCTGTAACTATACTACTCTAGAAGAATTGGAAACAGAAGCAACCATCTCATCAGTACATCGATCTCAAGTTTGTCCTCCAGACATTATTTTAAATCCCTCGTTATGTACTGGCGTAGCTTTTGACAATTTTGATAGATATGTTGACACCTTGAATGGAAAAGAAACTTTACATGATACTGTGGGGATTATATACCAAAACATTGATAACAATTCCCAGAGTGAGTTGAACCAAGATGATGGTAATGCAGAAAATTCATCACCAACAAGACCACCACAAAAAAGAAAACGATCTTTAACAGAATTTACTCCTGACATAGTTCCTTTTGGTAAGCGATTAAAGATGGTAGGTCGCTTAACACCAGTGCAAATCGATCAATCACCACCTGTACCCGAAAATTTCTCTTCGATACAAACGATTGATCTGTTACATTTGCTCTCATATGTTTTTCACGTGCCAAACACACCATCATGGACAGGATTTAATTGTAGAATGATAGAAGACAATAGTCCAAAACAGAAAGTATCTTACCTTGCTCCTGTTAATTTGTCACCAACAAACGTATCAGTAGTAGCGTACACAATGGAACAAGCGCAAAGTGTAGGTAAAGAAACTGGTCAAACTTATGTACAAGTCACATATGATTTAGCAATTGCTAAAATAGCTTATAAAATTCAAGCAACAGAAGGTCTCAAGTTTAATAATCTTTTCATACATCTCGGCTCGTTTCATTTAATGATGGCTTTTTTTAAAGCTGTTGGTACTTTCATCAATGAGTGCGGATTATCTCACATGATGATTGAGAGTAAAATCATCGCTTCGGGGTCTGTAAATGGAATAATTGACGGTAAACACTTTAATCGTTGCAAACGTCTGCATCCGTTAATGGCATTAGGCTTACAGATGTTACATTTTGACGAATTTTTAAAAAAGAAGAATGTTGAATACGATTTTGCAAAAGGACAAATTTATGAAGATCTTTTAGAATATCAAGAGAAAAAAATCTCGTTCTCATCATCAACAAGCACCGACTTATTATCAAATGAAGTACTGTCGCAACTGATAGATTCTTATAAAAGATACGTAGCGAAGACCAGACAAGGTGATCATGGAAAAACAGCACAGTTTTACATGATATATATCCAGTTAATTAGTTACTACATAAACCTTTCTAGAAGCATCCGTATGGGTGACTTTCAAATGTTTAAACACGTGATTCCAAAAATGGCAAATTTATTTTTTATTGTCAATCAACCTAACTACGCTCGATACTGTGTTAAATACTCAGACAATTTGAATAATGTCAGTAAACTCACCCCGGACTAGAAGATGATTTTAATAAAGGATGTTTTGGAGTCAAAAGAACCGATAAGCCATTCTCACGAATACTAATAGATCTCACTCTAGAACAAACTATAAATGCAGATGCAGCAAAACGATTGAGTGGAGTTGCTCACTTTACTAATTCTATAGCTGCTCGTCAACGTTGGACAAAAAGCCACAGTATAAGAGCAACGTTAATATCACATGTCTTGGACGTTTGTGGCTTAAGATACTTACAAGATGTTACGGCAGAATTACAACCTAATAGAGTCAAAATCTATGGAAAACAAATTGCTGATTTCATTGAAATCCTCCAAAAAAATTGCAATCCATTTGATCCAATGTTAGATAAAGATAATCTTTACAACATTGCTACTTCAAAGCCTGCTTCTTCTGACGTTGCTGATTTTTACTAAACATTGAAGAGAATGGTGAGGATTTAAAGAATCAATTTGTCAGTGAATGCGTTGAAGATGAGAATAGATTTGATAAGCCAATAAAAAAATAAAGTTTTAATTTCGCTGAAGTGCCCAAGAAAAAAAGTTGACCTTAGGAAATAAAGATACCCTGTATACTCAAGGAGAATCATAATTGTGTGATCTTTAGCATAAGAACGCTCTAAGTGAAGATTATGACAAATTCATGCCGTTTTGTAGTTTTCCATTGAAAGAAAACTGAGATATTCCATTATCAATTTCAGGATTTTTATGGTCCGTCCTGTATACAAAGACAGGTTTTCCAATGCATTTATCAACACTTTTATGACCTCCAAGTTGAGAAATATTTTTTTCTGTTCAAAATACTCTAAACAGAATATACAGTTGAAAAATGGAAGTTAGGAAAAATCCGCTTCAAATCGAAGAAATCAAAGTTAAACAGCCTGTATGTCAGAAACGAATCCACTGAGGTAAGTTTTTATTGCTGTGGGTGTTTTGAAGTACAATTGACGAAAATTTGGTGAAGTTTCACTGAATGCAATTTTTAGTGCATTTTGTGCGTGGGTGGTCCTTTATTCATATATTCCTATTCCTAATAACACATGAATATATCAATCTTGAACGGAATGAAGAGGATGAAAACTTTATTATACTCTATGGTTCTTGGGGTTTTGTGACGTCGACGCATCGAAAGCGGAATTTGTATTGAATTGGAAAATTGATGGTGTTAATGGTATTATTTTGTAAGTGCAGTAATATTCGCTTCAAGACAAAGATATTTATTCAATTAATTTTAACGTGACGCTAAGAAAAACGATAAAATCTATAAGATACGAAATAAACGGTTATTGATTTATTTCTCTAATATATACAGTGTTGAAACGTGCATAAATATGTTGAGTATGTTTTACGTATAGAATAAAATCAATTAAATGGTGGAGTGACTAAGTTCTGGAATCTTCAAGTAATTAGCGTAAGTTGGTGATTGCCTTAGAAATAGAAGTATTTTAAAAAAAAAATATTTTTTCATTTTTAACTATTTCAGAGTGGGTATGACCAATTAACAGTCATGTACTTAGTTGAATACATCGAAGATGGCATAAAGCAGGTGGTCCCTGAAGTACGCTGAAGGAAATCTTCTTTGAGAGCAAAATACTTGGACGGTAGATATTACCATGTTAGAATCCTTTCTAAAAATGATTCCGAAGAATTATTATTAGAAATCAAGAGGAATATAGAATGCCACATACCTTTTGTAACTCTTTATCTGGATAGACAACATTACAATTTTGTTGACAACTGTGAAAACAGTAAGTAACTATTTCAAATCAAGGATAATTATTCAAGCTTCCAAATTGAACACTTGTTTTATTTTATCATACGTTTAGAGACTATTAGAATATATTGAAAGTTATTAACAATTGTGTGGATCTTCTCTTGGGATGATATCAAAATTTACATGTAGTTTTGAAAAAAAATATGAATGTCAATTCAAAGAGTTTTTTCTTTTTGTTCAATTCAACAAGCCTTTTTTTGAAGCAGCTTGTAGTTAATACTCCTTTCGTTTGATAAACTCTAACTTGACTATTTATCAGTAGGGAACTTCTTTTGGATACCTACTCAACATTAATTCATAAACTTACAATCAATATATTTTGTAAAATAAAATACATATCGAAAGTTTTAAATTTTAGTTGTTGACTCAACTCCCGTAGGAAATATTGAATATGAAATACTGAAAGAAGCTTTGGACCATGATTTTATTATATTAAGTGATATAGAACAAGGTAAGATTGCTCATGATATTCTTTTCCAATTGTCGATTTTATTAGTTTAAAATCTCATAGAGAAGTATAATACTCTTATATATAATATATATAAAATTCTTATGGGAAGCCTAACATAGTGTCATAGTTTGTTCCATTAAATTATCAGAAATTAAGTCAACACAAAATTTTCTAAAATTCTTGAAATGTGTAAGTTTTATGGAAGTTTTCTGGTGTAGACTTTTTAGTAAGGAGTTTTCATGTTAAATTTCAAAAATATGATGAAATGCAGTTTAGGGAAGTGGGGGCCATCGGAAAATGGATGCTCTACGAGGGTGAAAGAAAGGTCATTCATTTATGCTACAGAATGTTTGTTGAAATAAAGGAACAGCAGATCAAGATTAAAGATATCCCACTATAAAAATATCATTGTATATTTATCCTGTATTGTCAGTGCACCATGGACACATCATACAAAATATAGTCATTTTCAAGTGTAGTTTAGAACTTATTATAGGAAATGTGGAACAGTACTTTTTCTTGTGTTTCCAACACACCCAGAAATATTCAGCAGTTTTTACTTTTTCTCCAGAAGAGAAAATGATTATATTAAGAGGGGTAGAATTCACTATTTGTCCAAGAAGATTACTTTTATTAACACATTTGTAAAATTGAATTTTGGTCTAGGAAATGGGATTGATTAGGTTTATATTGTGACGTTTACTTCAGAGCTAATGGGGTCACTTCCATAGTATCTCACATTTCAACATCATTGATGATCTATAGTTAGAGTTGATAAAATCATTTTCAGCTGAAGTTCCAATAAGAGATGCCCATTTATCAATTGATGATGGTGACAATGTATTGGCTGATCTGGGAATGGTGCAAGAACAAGAAGTTGTGAGTGGAAGATCAGGTATCTGAACTCATCCATTTGTGTACCACTTCAATTTTCTTCTTTTTTTTTGTTGTAAGGTTTCTAGGCACAATAAATTAATATTATTATTAATATAAGTTCATACTACAGCAGTTCAAACTTTCATTATAGTTTTGTTGAACGTTTACTAAAATTGTCTATTTTCTATTTCATAAAAGCTTTTCAATTGACTTAGGATTGACCAACGTGAGAAAGGCTCCTCAGAAAAGGCATTGCTGCTTTTTTTGTCAGAAAGAAGTCTTCAAGATTTATCGTCATTATACTGAAGTCCACAAAGAAGAAAAAGAAGTAAGGGAAATAGTCTTCCTCCCAAAAAAATCTGCATGTAGAAAGAAATTGCTAGATAATCTTCGTAAGAAGGGCGATTATTTATTCAATATCAGAAACCAAGATAAAGGACCCATTTTATGTAGAGAAACTTCGAAAACTAAAAAATCTTCACGAATAGAAAACGTTTATTGTCCTAATTGCAAGGGCTGTTATAGTAAATTGAGTATTCGGCATCATATTAATAAGTGCATGCCAAGGTCAGTAAATGCAAAAAGAAATTCGATTCAGGCTGAATGCAGGAAACTTATACCTAATATCCACGAGAAGGCATCTGATGATTTGAAACTAAAAATATTTCCAGTTTTCAATAACGACCCAGTAAGCAACTCTATCAGGTATGATGAGGCTGTCATAATATATGGAAATTTTTTATGCCGTAAATACACAGCAGAGCACCATGCTCAACAAATTCGTTCAAACCTACGCAGTTTTGGTAGATTAATCATAGCAATCCGAGAAACTAATCCTCATATAAAAGATCTGATGGATGTTTTAGATCCAGAGCAAGTACAACTCATTATAGATGGCATTGAAAAAGTTGCTGGGTTAAATAAAATTTCACATCTGTATAAAGCACCTGCAACAGCTATGTTGCTGTCAACAGAACTTAAAAAAATGTGCAAGCTTCTTATGACAGAATATGCTAAAAAAGGAAATAAAAAGGGACAGAAGAAGATGGAGGACTTATTATTAGTATTTAACCAAGAATTTCAAGTCACAGTTAATAAACGAGGAGTTGAAACTCTGAAAATTAATAGCAGGAGAAAAAAAATCAATCTTCCAAAAACGCAGCATATTGCTCAATTCAGAACGTATTTAGAAGAGAAAATGGATTTTTACATAAAAAGAGTAGACAGATTATTTTCATATAAGGACTGGGTGCACTTGGCTGAATATACTTTAGTTCATTTAGCTATTTTTAACAGAAAGAGGCCTGGAGAGACACAAAGAATTTTAATTGATGATTACAAAAACTATGAAATCATAGATGATGATGAAGTTGATGAAGAAATAGATGATCTCTCTATAGAACAAATAAAAAAATGGGCTAGAATTTCTTTTACTGGAAAACTTGGAAAGAATACTGCATTACTCGTACATCGTGATCTTGGATTTAAAGCGATTGATCTTATTTTAAAGTACCGAGAAAAAGCAGGAGTTAATCCACTTAACAGATTTATATTTGGTGTACCGTCCCGTTTTCATTCCCAAAATACGTTCCAGGCATGCCAATTAATAAGAAAACTTGCTCAAGAATCGGGAATTGAAAATTCTCAATTGCTTCGAACAAGGTTATTGAGGCAGCATTTAGCCACGGAAACTGCCACATCAAGTGTTGATGAGCGTCTTGAAGGAAGAGTTTCAGATTTCATGTCACATAAGAGGCAGATCCATCAAGATTACTATGTCATGACACAAAAAAAAGATGATATAACAAAAGTTTCAAGGTTGCTTGAGACCTTCTCAACTTCTAAGAGAGAACATAAAAGTGAAAGTAATACTGATAAAAATTCAAACCTGTCATGTTCTGAAACATCAGATGAAGACTACAGTCCTTCGGTGACTGAAGCAGAAATGAATTACATATTTGGTAAGCCATTTTCTTTGATACAAACTATATGTGTAATCTATGGTTGAGTTGCTGAGAAAAATAGAAGTTTTATAAATATTTATAATTATTCTACAATATAGATGGAAGTTTTATCTTTTTGGTACTTAAACTATAGATACTTAATATCAGTTGTGTTTTCTTGAACATAGTCCAATAATGTCGCCCAGGTATAAAAAGTGTTTCAAAGATATGTGCCAAAATTTCAGGAAGATATACTTCGGGTTTAAATATGCAATGAAGATTCTATGCAACATTCACAAGAACAAATTTCGATTAGTCTGATATTATTTTCTAGGCAAAAACAATCACCTCGAGTAAGTTGGTCAGCTGTAGAAAAAGGCACTGCTAGGGAGTATTTCCATGACGAAATTTATTTTGGTGACAGAATCACACGAGAAAAGATAAACAAATTTTTTCAAGAAAAGAAACGAGTTTATAGCAAGCGTACCCGCATTTGATTATGCAGTGGGTAAAAGGGCAAAGAAAAGATATTATCAACAAGGAAGAAGGACGCCAAGGTATATTATAATATTTTTTCAGGAAAGGGCTGTACAATGTGAATTCAATCGAAATATAAATAAAATTAATATGGAAACATTTTGTATTCCAATACGTCCATCATATAGTATTTCAATAACTAAACTTTCTACTATTCTTTTTAGGTAAACGAAATAGGTGGAGTACTCCAGAGAAGGAAGTACTCAGAAGTAGTACTGAAAAACATTCGGCAGGCGGAACTATACCTACACTGTCAGAGTGTGAAAATATCTTTGAACAAAATGAAGGAGTTCTGCAAGGTCGAAACCCTAAATCTATAAAAGCATATATACATCGACAATTAAGATGTGATAATCCTCAATTTAATAATAATAAAGTATAAGCAATGATTCAATATTAAATTTAGGTTTCAGTCCAAAAGATAAATCTTCAAAACTGTCATCAGGTTTTCACTAAGCACTTAGGTATTTAAAAAAATTATATATATTTATAGTATACTAATCTAACTTTCCGGATAATAAGGACATTGCATAGAAAAAGTTTTCACCCATGACCCTCCATTTCAACTGAAATGCTCATTGATTATATGAGGTTTCATAGCTTGATTGTCGATATAGTGAATTAAAATGGAGAAAAGTTATGTTTGTAATGTATCACTGAAGTACTTTGAAACGAAGTGGATTTTTCTCTCTCAAATTAAATCAAAACCAATAATAATACTTTTGGATTCAAAACTATATATTGATGGTATGTTAAAGAATATGAAATAAAATGCGTGCTCATGGCAGACCTTTTTATGTATGTTTAGTTTTGGCTTCTTAGAAGAACTTATCACTAACTGATTGCTTCAGGATTCTAACCTAATTTCATTGACGAATAATTGCGACATTCTTTATTCTTTTAAACTTTAAAAGTTTATTTTCAACAACCTATTCTTATACTCACCCTAAAATCCTAATGTTTGTAGAAAATACCTCTAGAAATATATTTGTTCCTTGTGAAAACTTCTATTTACTTGCAGAGAAAGAAGTAGTACCTTACTGAATGTTTTTTATATTTTAGTACAAGTAAATAATAAAAATCGAAATTATTCTATATTGATTTCTTTTCTTTAATATCCTCATTTCTTCCATCAACAAAACACTAGCTGCTTAAATAAGTATGCGCCGTGCTGATGGAAATTGAACTCTCTCCTTATATATTTGCCTCACATAGATATGTTCAGCTTCAAGAACTATTATCACTTGAGCGAAATTTTAAACAGGTGATAGGAATCTTTTTCATTTACGATTCCCTGCCTGGTTAATTGTTAAAAATATATCATAAACTCAATCGTATCACAGAAACATCGTAAACATAATCAAGCTTACTAAGGAATAGAATACCCTGTTCAATTTATTCCGTTATATATTTCCAAGAATCGAAAGTATGAGTACCTATAATATACAAGAAAATATAAGTTTCCGAAAAATGATGCAAATTTTAGTGCACACTACATCCGGATACCCATGTCAAGTAAATAGTGATGCAATTGAAGGATTGGCAGGTGTAATTGCTTTATCTACCCTATTAAGAAAATTTTCTACCTTACAAAATGATATTTAAATAAATCTATGGTATACCAAATCTTTAATTTCATTCCGAATCATGAATATCAAACTTGAAATTCATTTGAATTTTCTCTTCAATTCAACATCTGCTGATCAAGTTAATGGGATTAGGTATGTTTCTTGGATGATCAATGTTAGTCACAAAAACTTTATATCAGAACAATTAAGTATAGTCTGGGTAAAGGTGTATTGTACGCGGATCCAAGGCGCATCTTTACGGTGTTGACGAGAAATATTTGCCGAACGGTTTGAAATTTCAAGCCGGTGTTGCCATGATTTATCTCACGTCGGAGATTTGACTATCTATCGTTGAAAATGAAATAGCGAAGGATAATATATATTATCGAAGTGAAACCGATAGCAAAACACTCCTAATCAGGGGCGTAATTTCCTATTAATATGCTTTTCAATTCGAATGTTTATTTTCTAGACAGTTAACCGGCCATATTTACAGTGTTTTCATGTTACATGTTATACGACGTGCGGTTCGAAACAATGCAAGAAAGAGATAGAAGTACTCACTATCTCTCTCGTTCATAATTGAGACCGAAATTTAAATGAAAATCTTTCCAAATCTAACCTAACTAACCTAATTTTACTTAAAATCTAACCTAACCTATTTAATTCAAAATTAATTTAAATTAGGTATGAGGTTCGGTTAGGTTAGATAGGTTTGGTTGAAAGACATTCCATTTGAATAACCCTCTCTGTTATGACGGGCGATGTACGTCATTATTGTCGGGATCATGTCACATACGTCTGGGATTTTAAATGTATGAAATGGTTGCCTAATATTGAGAATTGAGAGGCAATCATTTCTGGAAAGTAAATATGGCGGGTTAACTGTCTAGAAAATTAACATTTGAATTGAAAAGCTTGAATCACAAATTCCAGTTCACTTGAATAAATCGCTCGTCTCGCAAGTAAAAGTATTTACAAAAATTCGAATAGTTGTATTTACAATAAATACTTATATATATATATATATATATATATATATATATATATATATATATATATATATATATATATATATATATATATATATATATATATATATATATATATATATATATATATATATATATATATATATATATATATATATATATATATATATATATATATAAATTCTGAAGAAATGTTTGAGATAATAAATATTTGTAAAAATACAGAGGAGTATTCTATAATGAAAATTGTGACATGACTTTTACCAACGCCGTGAAATATAAAATTCTAACATTGGATGACGACCCCGTATATACCGAGTCATATCGATACGCTTATCATTTAAGAGAGGATTTTCAAAGCCAAATATAAAAATTGTTAGATAACAAAATCATCAGGCCATCAATATCACCATACAGTAGCCCTGTACGGATAGTTCCGAAAAACTAGACGCGTCCGGAAAAAGAAATGACGACTGGTAATAGATTACCGTAAGTTGAACGAAAAGACCGTCGAGGACAAATATGCATGACCACGCATAGGCGTAATATTAGATAATTTAGGACGATGTATTTACTCCACCACCCTACATTTAGCTCAAGGTTTTCACCAACTCGAAATGTCTCCAGAAGTGTAGAAAAACTGCATTTTCCGTCAATAACGGACACTATGAATACGTTCGAATGCCCTTTGGCTTAAAAATGCCCCAAGTACATTTCAGAGAGCAATGGACAACATTCTGAGTGATTATTTATACAAGTTCTCTTTCGTTTATATGGACGACATTGTTATATTCTCCAGATCCAAGCGAGAACATATAAACAATATGAAACTTATATTTGAGAAACTTCGCGAATTTAACCTAAAAGTTCAACTAGATAAATCGAAATTCTTATGTAAAGAAGTAGCCTCTTTAGGACATGTGATTACACCAGAAGGTATTAAACCTAATCCTTCAAAAATGGTGACAGCAACCACATTCATTCAAAAGAATAAAGTGGAATTAAATAGGGTAAATCACCCCTACACCACACGTACCAACGAAAATCAGGACATTGTTATTCCCATAAGCCATAAGCATATAAATCTTAGAAGCTTAGCTTAGTTGGGTCCTAAGATATACAATAGGTTACCAACTGAAATAAAACAGTTGAGAACTATACGTAAGTTCAAGGTAGAGTGTAAAAAGTTTATACACAGTGAGTCAGAGAATCTAGTGAAATTGTTTAAGTAAGGGTCGTAAGTGGGTGGTGTCTTTGCTGTTTTCTATTTAGCTTGATATTTGTTCTTCTTTTTGTGGGGCCGAATTTTTTTTGGTGGCAGTGTCGTAGATAGTGTTTTTTAGAATAAAGAATTTTTATATAATGTATTATTGTTAAATTTTTCAGAAAAATGCACACACAAGTAACTTATTGTTACTTAGGTGCTCTCAATAGAGTTCAAGTTTATTGTAGGCTTTGAGAGAGTAAAGAAAAAAAACGAAAGTATTATTTAGACATCTCAATTAACTATTGTGAAACATTTTTATATATATTTTTGATATTTTATTGTAATGTTCTTTATGAATCTATCAATCTGTCAATAAACTCCAATTCAACTCATTCCGAAACCATTTGATGGTAAAATATCTGAATTTCATGAATTCCTTACAAACTGTGATAATGCAGTAGAGCTAGCATCTGAAACGCAACAAAAACCATTGTTCGTTTATATAATTTCAAAATTAACAGGCAGCGTTCGCTACCAACTCCAAGGCAAATGACAATTATACCGACTCAAAATCTATTTTATGAGCTTTCTATCAAGACAAAAAACATTATATTCAATTAATGGAAGAATTAAACACACTTAAGCTTAAGCTTCATGAGAGAATTGAGACTGGTATCGCGGATCCTCAGTTCAATTACATATAAGGATCGTAACGAACAATTAGGCAAAATTGAAACTATAAAAGAACTAGCATTAAGTAGATTTGTACATCATTCAAAGCCCCAAATCTCTAGATTTTAAGATCGCAAAACCTTACAGACATTTGGGAAGCTCTCAATAAAGCTATTGAAGAAGAACGAGCAATCAATATCTCAACAAATGAATTTTTGTGAATATCAAAGGAGTGAGTACACCATGCGACATTAACAACTTAAAAATATTAAAAATTGCTTGGAGTTACTAGATTTTGAAACAGAATCGTTGAAGAGTTTCCCAAAGCTCAATGAGAACGATGAAAATTTGAAACGTATGGTTAATCATTTGACAACTATTTTGGACTCTATAGATGGCGAAAACTTAGGAAAAAGTAATTGTTTCAAATTCCTTTCCGAACAAGTGAAACTAATAATAACACCAAAAGAAAGATATCGCTATTCAACTAGCACTCTAATTCTGTTTTCTATTATGCTTACTATAAGTTCGCATGCTTATAAAGCAGAATCACTCAGATTGTTTGATTCTGCCACATCCATCCACTTTAAATAACATTCGTAATAAGTTTTTAACAGTTCCAATTTACGAAGATAGACATGTTTTCCTTTCCTACGCACGTAATATTTTCAAACTTTTAGAAGAACACGAAATAAATGTCATGCTGCTTATGGACGAAATTCACATTCAACCCTACTTAGATTTTAAAGGTGGAAAAATTGTGGGGACTTCATATACTGATTCGTCTGCATGTACATTAGCCTGTACTTTCATGATAACTAGTGTGACATCAAAATTCAAAGAAGTTATTCATATATTCCCCACATCGACAATTGAAAGTGATACACTTTTTGACTATATAAAAATAATCGTTTCAAAACTTGAAGATATAGGTTACAGAGTATTTTGTGTTATTAGTGACAATAATGCTTTTAATAGTAAAGCCATGAATAAGTTTTCCCGAAAAAACTGAGCATAGTTTATCCCCATCCATCGGAT
The DNA here is from genome assembly GCA_013387265.2 of Cryptolaemus montrouzieri. NCBI lineage: Eukaryota > Metazoa > Arthropoda > Insecta > Coleoptera > Coccinellidae > Cryptolaemus > Cryptolaemus montrouzieri. Next base: position 41,593,494 of record JABFTP020000185.1, on the reverse strand, counting down.
CATAAACGACCACTCTTTTTTTATTCGACCCAATTCACATTCTTAAATGTATTAGAAATAATTGGCTAAATCCTAAAATAAATAAGACTTTAACGTTTACAGATTTTAAGACTGGTGAAAAGAAAATAGCCAACTTCAATTCGATATGATCAATTGGCTGGATTGTTGGAAATATTCTGATTTTCCCCATAAACTTACTCCTCAAACTCATACAGCATTATCGCATACTCTACATGGCATGATAGAAGTTATTCAGTATTGTTTTGAAAACCCAACATGAACTATGTTTTGTTGGGGAAATTTCAGACAGACTCTTTGGAACATAGGTTCGGAAAGTATAGACAATTATCAGGTGGTAACTATCATATTTCGATAAGGCAGTTACACGAATCTGAAGAAAAACTGAGAATTCGATCGCTTTTATCATTGACATCTCAAAATTGTGGCAATATTTCTATAACTAGCTTTTCGGAAAACTTAGACGATTGTCATGAAGAACAGAAATTTTGTGATAATTCCTTTCAGCCAGATATTCATCTTGACGAAAACGATTTCGAAAAAGTTCAATTTGAGATGCCAGTTGTTACTTATTTGGCAGGATATTGCAGCTATAAGGTGATACGAAAAATTAAAAGTGACTTTTGTAAATCAAAATGAGTGTTCGACGAGGAAATGGTTGTCGAAGTTATAATTTGATAAAAAATTTGAGCCGTGGAGGTCTATCTCTTCCACACGATATTCTAGTAAGTTTGGCTTTAGTTAACTACGTTTTATTCAAGAAATTAATTGAAAATTTAGAGGATGAATTCTTGAAACTCATATTCAAGAAGGATTTTGTTGTGAGTTTTGTTTTCAATTATTTGATGACAAATGAAATTGAAAACTATACGTTACCTGCTTGTGAAACCCACAGCCCGGAATATATTTTGAAACTAATTATAATAGGTACAACAAATACTCTTTTGAAGAATTATTGCGGAAAACAAATAATAGATTGGGAAAGAACAAAAAAGGAAATTGGATATAGTATCGAATGAATGAGTATCTGAGTCCCTGAATAAGTTCTTTTCTATATTTTCCAGGCAATCTAGGTTTTTGTGCTAATGCTTTTTCAAAATTAGAATCACTGAAAACTAAAAATAACAAAAAATTATAAAAATCCAAAACCCAAAAATTAATGTTTTCAATGTTTATAATAGTTGAAGCGCCTACGAACGCCCGGCTGGGTAGAGAATCGAGCTAGCGCGTTATGACTACAAGCGAGACGGTGCGGTCCGAGCACTCAGGCCTTATTATTACGGTGGTAACGCACTGACCCAACTCCAATAAATTCAAAAATTTATAGATACTCCGAAGTCCATAAAACGGAAGTCGATAAACGAATTAAGAAGATGCTCAAAGAAGGGATCATAAAACCCTCTGTTTCATCTTACTGTAGTCCCCTTTGGATTTTGCCCAAGAAACTTGATGCATCCGGCGAAAAGAAGTGGCACATAGTAGTTGACTATAGAAAATTAAATGATGTAACAGTAGGAGATTCCTACCCTTTACCTAATATAGAATACATTTTAGATCAGTTAGGACATTCCAAATACTTCTCAACTTTAGACCTGGCTAGCGGTTTTTATCAAATAGCTATGAAAGAAGGAGACACTGCAAAAACAACATTTTCAACACCTTTTGGTCACTATGAACTCACTAGAATGCCATTCGGGTTGAAAAACTCTCCTAGCACCTTTCAAAGATGAATGAATACTGTACTTACAGGTTTACGAGGCTACCATGCTTTGTCTATCTGGACGACATTGTCGTTTATGCAAGTTCAATAAAAGAACAATCAAAAAAATTAATTGTAATTTTTGATAGTCTTCGAAGAAATAATCTTTTATAGCCAGATAAATGCGAGTTCATGAGGAACGATGTATGTTACCTGGGACATGATACAAGTGATAAAGGTGGCGCCAAATCCCGATAAAACAAAAGTCATAACTTCTTAACCTGGTCCCCAAAATGTAAAACATATAAAACAAGTTTTAGGCCTAGAAGGATACTATAGGCGATTCATCGAAGATTTCTCTTGTATTGCAAAGCCTCTCACTTCATTATTATAAGATACTCCTTTTATTTGGTCCTCCCAAACTCAAAACGCTTTTGACTACAGAGCCTATTTTACAATATCCAAATTTCAAAGAAATATTTATTTTAACAACTGACGCCTCAGATTACGCCATAGGTGCTGTTCTGTCTCAAAGTAAAGTAGGTACAGACCTTCCGATAGCTTATGCTTCGGGAACTTTGAACAAAGCCGAATTGAATTATAGCACCACTGAGAAAGAGACTTTGGCAATTGTATGGGCAACTAATCATTTTAGACCATACCTTTACGGACGCAAGTTTTTAATTTCAACAGATCATCGACCAATGACATGGCTTTTCAATTTTAAAAATCCCTCAAGTAGACTACTCCGTTGGCTTTTAAAATTGGAAGAATACGAATACGAAATTCGCTACAAACCCGGACGAATCAATTCCAATGCCGACGCTTTATCTAGAAGTACAGTACATACAGTAGATAATAAACACAACTGCACTCACGATGATTTCATTAAATTTCACTATACTAACACTGACGTACCCAACATCGACATTATACAAGACGACATATTTTCAAAATTTCCTAATGTTCTATTTTATTCAAAGGACTTCCATGAAGAAAACATATATATTCAACCGGGCCACGCGTCGCCAGCGCTTTATAATACGCAGCGAAGGCGAATGTTTTTTTTATCCCTTCTATTCTTCCGTTTTCATGCTGGGACTTGAATTTCCACAAAAATATATTCATTAGTACGGTTTTGAGTTTTGTACATATCAGAAGTATAAAATTTTTTCGAAAATGCCACCGAAACAGGACAAAATTTATCAACCAACTAAAAAAGGATCTAGAACGGTACTCGTACATAAAAGTTTTCATAAAAAAAGTAAACTTAAAGGTAATCAACATTCGGGAAATTCAAAATTGGAAAAAAAATTCGTGAGTGCATCAGCTCGGGGTCCAGTGACCTGACGGAGATTTAGATGTCGAGTTTGATAGCAAATTTGGCTGTGTGATCCTGCTTTCAGTTTAGTATTTCTTCACTTGGAAAATATTTTAAAGTGTAAAAAATGTGATGGTAATATTAAGTTCGGTTAATTCTTGCACTAGTACCTATAAAACTTATGAGATCAACAGGCGAATGGTTTTGATTTTCCGCCTATTAGGGGTTGGACTCAATGGCATAAATTTGTTCTGTTTCATGATGGATCTACGTCGACGCTTCAACCAGAATTTGTACTACACCTCGTGCAAAAATATCGCTTTTTCGGCTGAATGTTTGGCTAAAGTTATATTTCAAAAAGCTAGAAGAGAAGAAAACGAAAAGAACGTTGAGCACTGATTCCCACGATGTCCGACGATGGTACCTGGGCCAAGAGAGGTTTTTCTTCTCTCATCGGAATTTGTACTCTAATTGGAAAATACACAGGCAAAATTTTGGATTGTTTCGTCTCGTCAAAAAACGTGTAAGTAATGTGAAGTAAACAAAAAAACTGATGGACCCAACTGCGTTTTCAATTTGGAAAGACACGGAGCACGTCGATGAATGTTCCAAAAATTATGACGGAAGCTCCGGGGGAATGGAAGTCCTAGGGGTGTTAGAGATGTTTTGTCGTTCGGAAAATTTACATGGCTTAAAATACGCTCGTTGGAGATGGAGATTAAAAACGTTTCCCAACTTATTGGGAAGTAAGCCGTACTTCAATATTGAAATATTAGAATGCGTCCTTCACGTGGGAAAAAGAATGTTTCGAAGGCTCGAGGATGTCAAAAAAACTCTCACGGAAATAAAAATTAAAAAAAAAAGAAGAAACGAAAAACGAAAAGGAAGAACCTGCAGCTAAAAGGAAACGCCAAAGCAAAACTACTCCACCTGAGGAAAAGAGAACCGAACTTACTGGCAAAGTTATGAAAGAAATTTCTTTGTTTTACAGTATTGCCATTCAAAACAACCCCGTTGACAAGCAAACCATGAAAAATGCCATTTGGGCGGGATTTTATCATAGATTCCAACTAATGAAAAACCACAGCATCAATATTGCGGCAAGAGCTGGTGTAAGTATCTATAACGCGTCGATGAAGATGAACTTTTGGATCGCTGTTTGGGAAAAAACACGCAAAACAATAACGAATATTTCAATAGTACCATCTGGGGACTTGTGCCAAAACATATATATTCAGGAAAACAAATTGTCGATTTATCAGCCTGGATCAGTTGCTGCGTCTTCAACGAGGGGTCCAAAGCAATTCTGAAATTAATGGAGATGATGGGACTCGACATTGAGCCTCATGCCTATGACTTTTGTCACGACAAAGATGATTTGCGCTACAAAATTGCAGAAAAGCGATGTTCCGATCAGTCGAAGGAAGCGAGACTTGCACGGAAAAAGAACGCTGCTGAGCAGGTGGCATTATTTGAGCAAGCTTATGGGCTTCTTTACGGTGCAGGGATCGCCGATTGATCAAATGCCAGGTATTAATTTCATTTCTTTTAATGTTATCATAAAAAAATTAGCAGTCGAAATTTTGAATGCGTTTTTCTCAAAACAATTTTTCAAATCGGTATCAGCGCTAGCGCCACGACGAAGTGTCAGAATTTGACGTAATTAGGCTTATTTGAGTGATGATTTATACCTCTTTATAACCTACCTCGGAAATTAATCAATTCGAAGATTCAACCCCTTTTTAAGGGGTTGAAACGCGTAAAAATGCCTTTATTTCAACTTTTTTTTTGAAAGCTTGTAATTTTCTCAAAAATCAAAATTTTTTTATTTTCCGAGGTAGGTTATATACATACATGTTTTTCAAAATTTTGTTTGTTTTTTTTGATTTCAGATATCGCGTTCGATCTGTATCACTGCAACCGCAAAACCAATCATTTTTGAAGCGTCGTCATCAGCGCCACATTCTACGAAGAACTTATATGCGGCACCAAAAAAATTTTTTGTATACCTTTTTATGTATAACAACATGTAAAACGTTTTTTGATACATAATAAAGATTTCTTTAAAAAAATCTAAACAAACCTTCCATTTTGTCATTCTGAAGTGATAATACCCTTTTATGATCATTCCACGATTTAGACTCTCAACCTGAAAATTCCTCTCTATATGAAACACTCACACTCAAAACAAAAATAATCAACTCACTTTTATCTCCATAATTAAATTGAACCATTTTGATAAATTAGAATACAAAAACTTATTTTATTCACTTCTGAATTTGAAAGACCAATTTCCCAAATCAAAAATTCCAACAATTTATATTAAAATCCTATGGAAAGTAATTCTAATCTCAAACAACATATGTTCAACGAAATGTTACAGTTTGCATTCAAAAGATCAATGTCATCTTAGTTAATAAACCCAAAATTTCACCCAAAACTGGGGAAGAAATACAACAAATCCTAGAATCAAATCACTGTTCCTCAATTTCTGGTAATTCGTTTACATTCGAACCTATAAAAAATTAAAGAAGACTACGACCCAGAACCGGGGTATATTTTTTTGTTAATTTGCTAACACTATCCATATATTTCTTGGTTTTTATCTAATTGAATTTTATTATCAATTGTGATAACTGTATTTTGTAGATCTACCTGCATAACAATTCATATTGTTCATCTGAATTCACAATTACAATGAAAAGACGGTCATTTGCCAGAATGATTCAATAATTTTATTTTAAATTCTCAATATGGTAGAATATTACGTATCTTTAAAGCAGCTTAAAATCACCCAAAAGCGTAAATATCGACGCGAAGGAATTTATCTATACTCAGATAAGAAATCCAGCGAAAAAAATATTCGCCTTTAATACCGAAGCTCTTAAAGCACCCTTTCGTATCCACGATACAACACATCTGGTATTTTCTAAAACAGCATTTCCCACGTCGCGACGAAGGAACGCGCTTGTAAAAGACTATGTAACAGGTACTTGAGTACCAAGGGCAGAGGGAAGTGAGGGTGTAAAGGCTGCTGGGTCACGCATATATAAGGATCACGATCGCGACGTTAGAGGAAAACCAGTGAAGTGTCAACATCGTCGTAGCAACGAAAAGACAAATAGTCCCTGTTTTCAAACTACACATAAGGATCTGGGACACAAAAACAGTCTGACGGGACACAAAACGGTGTCGTCCCGGAGAAAATCGCGGGTCCACCAGTTGACGGAACGCAAATCACGTATCCACCAGTTGTAAGGTACACCAGAGATCGAAAGAAATCTGTGCTACCTTTCTGAATTTTTTCAATATTGCCAGAAGAGTCTAAAACACTCAGAAAGTAATAAAGAAGCTTATCAAACATGAGTGTCGAGAAATTGACACCAGAAGAGTTGGAGGTATTCGTGCGACGAGCACTAACAGTCCTAATGGGGGAGGGGCGTGAACCAAGTTGTTTTCACAACTTGATTAACGCCGTAGCAGATGAAAAAGCCCAACAAGAGCGGGAACGACGCACAAGAAGACCAGAAGACGCCAAACCAAGAAGAAATGGTGAAAAATCGACGGACAGGCAGACGACTAAAGAAACAACGGAAAAAGGGGAGGAACCAGCGCGTGAATCGAGGAAAAATAGACGAGAAACGCCAACCAGCGAAGAGGACGAGGAACGACCACGTGAATCCAGGACAAACGAATTCCAGAGGCCAAGGAAGACCGTCAAAAAGATGAAGACAGAAAGAAAAGAGAAGACCGTAGTTGAACGCAACCAGTACGAGGTGCTGTCTAGCTCTGAGGAATCCGAGGACCAGATGAAAACTGACGACGAGACAAACCAGGAACAGGTGAGAACTATAAAGGAAATTCAATTACAGGAAAAAGAAGAGAGAAGGAAGAAAATGCAGAAGAAAGATGAAACGATAAAGACGGACAACAACAACAAAAGAGAAGAAAAATTGGAAAAAATCGCTCCCATCATAATAAGAGAGAAAGATGCTTGGAGCACTATAACAAGAGAAATGCGTAACAGAAGGATAAACTACAAAAAAGCAAAGTTAATTTCCCAAGGAATTCAGGTAGAGCCCTCAACGGAAGAGGACTAACGTGAACTACAAAGAATGCTAAAACAGGGCATGGTGCAGTACTACACCTATGAACTGAAGAGCGAAAAGAAATCAAAAGTTGTCATCAGAGGAGTAATGCTGGAGACAACGGAAGAAGAAATTAAAGAGGACCTTGAACGCCAAGGATACCCAGCGACGAGGACAATAAGGATGAAGGGCAAGAAGTATACCCGGCCCCTCTGGTTCTCGTCGAGATTGATAGGAGATACAAAAGTATCTTCAATCAACTAAGACTAATATGCGGAATCTCTGTTCAGGTGGAAAGCCTGCGGACAAAACAAGAGATAATCCAATGTCATAGATGTCAATTGTTCGGACACGGACAAAGGAACTGCCACGCAGCATACAGATGTATGAAATGCGGAGAAGAACACACAGAACAAGAACAACACCAGCGAGTGCAGGAAACCAAGGACAACTGCACCAAAATGCGCAAACTGTGGGGGCGAGCACTTATACACCGCGATAAGATGCACAAAAAACCCGAATAACCCAGTAAATAAACCAAAACAGGAAGAAAAACTCAAGCCAGCCCCAGCACCACCAGTAAACTACTGGCAAAAGAGGGCAAAAGAGAGAAAAATGGAAGAAGCCAAAAAAGAAAACAAAGAACAGACAGAAAAGAAGGAAGAAGCTCCAAAGAAGGAGAAGAAAGAAAGAAAACAAGACTCTGAAGAAGAGTTAGCCACGTGCTTGGGAAGAATGCTGATGGCATTCAACTCAACCAAGGCCACGACGGAACAAAAAATGGCCTTCCTCGAGGAGCAGAGCAGAATCGTCGAAATTTTCAGAAGAAAATAAACTAATGAACAACACAAGATTCAACGAAAGGAACCTGAAATCAGCGTTTTGGAATGCCAACTCGCTAATGAACAAAAAACAAGAGCTAACTATATTCCTGGAGGAAAATAGAATAGATATAATGCTCATAAATGAAACCCATCTGAAAACAACGAAGGAATTTAAAATAAGAAACTACACAGTCTAACGAAGAGATAGAGAAGAAGGAAAAGGAGGAGGAACAGCAATACTGGTAAAGAGAGGCCTAGAACACGGCGAACTACCAGAAACAGGAACAAAAACATAGAAGAAACAGGAATCAAGATAAAAACCAAAAGAGGTGAACTAAAAGTATACTCAGTATACAAATCACCAACAAAAACTCTATAAGAAGAGGAAGTAAAATTATTTTTTCAAGAACAAACAGCAACAATAGTTGCAGGAGACCTGAACTCAAAACATGAAGATTGGAACTGTCGAACAGCAAATACAAATAGTAAAAAGCTGAGGCAGATAGCAGAAAAACATAGCATAATGATAGTTGCGCCAGAAGAGCCAACGCATATATGCACAAGTACAGGAACTGTCGAAGTACTGGACATAGCAATGCTAAAGAACGTGCCCTGGCAGACAGAAATAAGAGCAGTCATGGACTTAAACTCGGACCACTCGCCAGTGATACTAGAAGTACACATAGAGGCGGAAAACATAGAAAACGAAAGAAAAAGAACCAACTGGAAAATGTTTAAAGAAAACATGGAAACCAAAAAGATCACAATAGGAGACGCAAATGAACTTGAACAAGCAATCCAAGATTTGGAAAACAGAATCAAGGAGGCGGAAAGAAAAGCGACAAAAATGCTGGCAGCAGGTCAAAAGAGACCACTACCGACACATATACATGCCCTAATTGCAGAAAAGAAACGGGCAAAAAAGAAATATATGAGAACGATGCATCCCGATGACAAGCGGACATTGAATAATCTAAATAATAAAGTAAAAGAGGAAATAAGACAGCTGTTCAACGAAAAGTGGGACGAGAAAATAGAGGCTCTAACAACAGAGGACCAATCCCTCTGGAAAATGGAAGGAGCACTAACAGGAAAAAAGAAAAGAACCAACATACCATACCTAAAGAGTGACGATAAGGTAGCAACAACAAACAAAGAGAAGGCGGATACATTCGCAGATTCTCTGGAAGAACAATTCAAGACAAATAATCCAAACCTTGACGTGATTTTCAATAGAAATATAGAAAATATAGGAAGAAGAAGAGAAACAACAAATGAAAACGAAGAAATTATGGAAATAACAAAAGAAGAAGTACAAGAAATAATAGCACAGCTTTCAATTAGGAAAGCACCTGGCATTGATGGAATCAAAAACCAGGCTTTGAAAAACCTACCAGAAGAAGCAATAGAAGAAATAACAGAAATTGCGAAAGGAGTGATGAAAACAGAACATTACCCCAGCAATTGGAAAACAGCAGAAGCAATAATGACACCGAAAACAGGGAAACCAAAGAACGACCCTAGCAGCTATAGACCAATTAGCCTGCTGTCATCAATGAGCAAAGTGATAGAAAAACTCATCTATAAAAGACTGAGAAACTTTGCATAACAGAACAATATCATACCGAGCCACCAGTTTGGATTCAGCGAGCACGCAACGACCCATCAACTGGCAAGGCTGATAGAAAATATAAAAGAAAATATGAACCTATCAAAACCAACGGCGGCAACGTTCATGGATATAGAAAAGGCCTTCGACAAAGTCTGGCACGAAGCAATGATATATAAAATGAAAAGAACAAAGTTTCCAAACAAACTTGTGAACATAACGGCATCGTACTTAAAAGACAGGAAGTTCATAGTACGAATAGAAAATACCAAATCTGAAGAAAGACCAATAGAGGCAGGAGTCCCACAAGGATCGATCCTGGGACCACTATTGTACAACATATATATCTCGGACATACCTGAACTAAAACACTCAAAGATAGCACAGTTTGCTGATGACACAGCAATCTACACATCCCATAGGAACAAGATGTGTATAACAAAAAGACTACAAGAAGACACCAATAAACTAGTTGAATACTTTGAAAAATGGAGAATCAAAATCAACGCCAACAAGTCAGTTGCAGTTTACTTTGATTATAAAAACAGGAGAAAAGACACAGAAAAACCGGAAGAAATAAAGATAGCCAACCAGAAAGTGGAATGGAAAAACGAAGCAAAATGAGTATGAGTATTAATAGACAAAAACTTGAAATTCCACAGCCAAATGGAAGAAAACGCAAAGAAAGCTAGGCGGCTGCAAGGATATTTATATTCCCTCCTAAACAGGAGCAGCAAACTGTCACTAGAGAAAAAATAAAACAATAATAATACCAAGTATAACATACGCTGGAGAAATATAGTACACGACAACAAAATCCTACAGGAAAAGAAAATTACAAGAGACAATAAATAAGATAGTCAGGACAGCAATTGGGAGCCCCTGGTACATATCAAATGAACAAATAAGACGAGAAGTCAATATTCAGACGATAGAAGAAACGATAATCAAGAAGACAGAAAACTTCTTAGAAAAAATAGAAAATCTCGAAAACGAACAAATAAGAAAAATTGTTCAAACAAAAATAAGAAAAACTGACAAGCACATTTCATTTCTACAGTGGAAGAGAGGACAGGAGGACGAAGAAAAACAAAATAAAAGAAGGAGGATAACAGAGCTATCTTCACTCGATCCGAAACCTCAAAGAGAGGCTGGTGACCCAAGACCATAAGTAGGTGAGAGTAAAACTTCTGAAAATGAGACAATAGAAAGAAAACAGTAGAAAAAAGGCAAAATAAAGACGAAGAGGCGAAAGGAAAGATTTTTCCGGACCTCGTCAAAATTAAAAGACCACAGACCACCAGTTTTTGGAGTGCAGAGAGCGGATCAGCTAGACCCCGCTCGAGAGACGCCGATCCCAGCTGGTTCAACAGTCAACGGAACGCAGAACGGCCCTGTGAGTCGTACCGAGTTTACTAATTCTTTATCTACAGCATTTATTACTACAACTGATATTCCTTGATGACTAAAACTAACAAAAAGGCTGGCGGCCCCAGAACAAATATCTCCATCCAACATTTCCATGCCATCGACATCTTCTAAAACCTCCAGAAACAAAGCAAAGAATGGTATTTCGCCAAAAACTTCTTCTCCCAAGAAATCCATTCCCGCCACCAAGACAAACGATGATGACTTCCAAATAGTCACCCGATCTAGGAGAACTTCTACGTCCTCTAAATCCTCTTCCAAAGCAAAATATCCGCTATTTCATCTTCAAACTCCTCCGCATCGACATCAAGAACATCCACTCCGATCGGCGACGAAACGAAAATTCGCGCCACAGCCCATAAATATGTTATTCGTAACATGCCCAATCAGTTCTCCTCGCAAAGAGAACTGTACAAACTCCTGAGAACCACAGCTCTCAGATTCATTCAGTTGAAGGCGAACTTCAACAAATCTGCCCTTGTAGAGTGTTCTACACCAGCGCCCACCAACTTCCAAAAAACACTCCAGAAAATGGTAGGCACCCCCTCAATATCCTTCGAAGCCCTCAGAAAAAATAACCCCCACACTCCATCGAATCCCAATGTCCCTAAGAAAACGCCGTACTCCTGCGTCGTGAAGTTCATCCTTCTCGACTACTCAGTCGAAGAAATAGAAGAACACCTCAAAGCCACCAACATCTTCTTCCACTAATGCTGACAGATAATTGCAAGGTCCACCAATAAACCCACAACACTTATAAGGGTCGTTACACTGTGCAAAAACTCGATCGATAAACTCCTCATAAACGGTTTCCCCATATACGGCCGTATCCACGAGGTCGAACCTTCCAAAGTCCCCCACTGCTAGTAAAATACTGTTCAACCTGCCAGAAAACTGCCCACATGGCTCAAGAATGCCAAGAAAAACCGGCCTGTGCATCCTGTGGTGAAAACCACAGAAGCATAGCATGCCCGTCCATAAAAAATCCCAAATGCCCTAACTGTAAGGGCAACTATCCAGCCTGGAGCATCAACTGTCCCAAACGAAAAGCGCCTCTAGCATCTCCTTCTGAAGCCGCCCCTGTCCAAATCCTTAACAGTAGCACATCATCTGACGAGTCCGATGACCCGACAGTGGAACAATTCACCCGCATCGACTCGCTCATAAAGTTCACCACCCAAGTGTTGTCAAACATTTTCCCCGATAAGCGCGAACTGATCACGCAAGCAGTACCCATCGCCTGTGCATCCTTCTTAAACCGCACAGCGATTATAAACTACTCAGGAAACAGAGTGCACATCACTATTGCACCGTTATTTATATGAACTTCACGATTGGCAAGGTAAACGCTTGCGGGCTACGACGCAAGCGGCATCTCCTAAGAGCACTCCTATCATTCCACAACCTGGCTGTTCTCGCAATCACCGAAACAAAATTACGATCTCCTCTTTCAATATCAGGTTACAAAATATTTCAACGAAACAACACTCATGGTGCAATACGAGGAACAGCCCTACTGATACATAACAGAGTCGCATCCACCTCACTTACACTTCCAGCCGTTTGCAATAAGCTGGAATGTGTAGCAGCCAAACTTCATCTGAATAGGGGTTACCCTATTCAGCTTTTACCAACCACCTCAAGAAGCTCTACCTGTAGAATTTCTCGAATATGTTGCTCCACTCCTCACTTCATAATTCTGGATGATCTAAATGCTAAGCACACGCAGTTTGGAGACACTACAACCAACAGAAACGGCCGAATACTCTCCGAATCCCTGATCGAACTCCAATTGATCAGATGCCACAACACCAGCCCCACGTTTTTTAGTCACAAAGGCATGTCTATATAATATAATAATAATAATCACCCCAAACTTGGTCAATCTCTCCGAAGATTCTTGCACTATAGGCCAAACTATCACCTCCGACCATCTTCCTCTTTTGGTCAACACCTCCTTATCCAGGCCCAACTTCATCACATATAGACTTCAAAAATGCAGACTGGGAACTATTCCAGAACAGCGTTAGCGAACAACTCCCCCAATTAAACTTTCAAACCCCTGCCCGCTCCCCTCTTCCGCCATACATAGTAACACTTATCAAGCAAAAACGCCGACTATACAGACAATTCCTGCGTACTAGAGATGTGGCTACCAAAACCCATTACAATCTAATATCTGCAACCATAAGACGAGAATCAAACAAATATATGGAAGAGAAATGGATCGAAACTACATCGTCCCTAGATTATAGAAATGGCAAGGCCTATTGGAGCAAATTCAAAATCCTGTCGGGCCAAAAAAAAACCAATCCTTCTCATTTACTATCGGCCGAAGAGCACATCATTTCTGACCCCCAAGCCAATCTCTTCATGAGACACCTCAGTCAGGTCTTCCAAATCCCACAAGACCCCCGTTTCGATGACCAGCACTTCCAGGCTATAGAAGACCGTCTACAACAAATAAAAAACAACCCCATCACCATAGAGCTGAATGGGGAAACCCCTTGGAGCTCCCCCATAACAGTCGAGCTAACAACTCACGCCTGCGAACATCTTACTTCCCTATTCAACAGATGCATAGAGCTATGCCATTTTCCTTCCAATTGGAAGCGAGCCAGAACCATAATGATCCTTAAACCTTCAAAGGATCCCTCCTCGCCAGACAGTTATAAAGCAATATCCCTTCTGAACGTGATCGGTAAAGTGTTCGAGAGAATACTTAACGGAAAGCTGACAGACTATATCGAACAAAACAACCTGGTCCCCCAAAACCAGCACGGTTTTCGCTCGTCCCACTCAACGCAGGATCTCCTTATACAACTTCACACAACTGTTACTAAGGCTTTAAACTTCGGCAATGCACATTAGCGATCTTCCTCGACATACTCCGAGAGTTCGATCGCGTCTGGCATGCAGGACTCATAAATAAACTGGAAACCATAGGCCTCCTCACCCACACAATCCAACTCTTCATCTCCTATCTGTCAAAAAGACGAATCTCGGTCTCAGTGGAAAAAGCATCCTCTACCTCCTTCACCCCAAGAGTGGGTCTCCCTCAAGGCTCAATCCTCGCACCTCTCCTATACCTTATATACGCCCATGACATCCCAGAACGGAATCACATGCATACACATTCATCTCTTTTTGCAGACGACACGGCGTTATGGACCACCAATAGATCATCGGCGATATGTGGACGAATACTCCAGAGACACCTGGATGGGTTCAGCGCATGGGCCAGAAAATGGAGAATAACTCCAAATCCCACGAAAACTCAGGTTATCCCCTTTCGTCACCATCGACACTCCAGAACTCCTAAATTCAATCGCGACGATGTCCAACTAACACTTTGAGGCGCAAACCTCGAACTTAGGGAGGACATCATCTACCTAGGAGTCACCTTCAATCAATATCTAAACTGGAAATTCGATATCCTGAACACACTAAATAAAGCCCGTAACAGAGCAAATCTGCTATATGCCCTAAGAGGAAAAATCCGAGGTTTCAACCCTCAAACTCTCCTCCATACCTACAAATCTTTTATTCCCCTTGTAATTGCCTACATATCACTGCTCTATTCAACCATCCCCTCTAAACGTCAAAAGAGCATCGAAAGCTGCGAAAGAGCATCGAAAGCTGCGAAAGAGCATCGAATGCTGCGAAAGAGCATCGAAAGCTGCGAAAGAGCAATCCTTCGCAGCATCCTCCGCCTGCATAGGCGATACCCCTCTGTTCACGAACAAGCAAACATCCCCACAATAGCAGCCCACACCAAGAACCTTCAATCCAGATATGCTCACCGCTCCCTAAATGGACCCAACCAGGTGGCTCGTGCCATACTACTGTCGCCATGGTTCCTGCGCCGTAGAGCACTCTGCAAGAAGCCCAAAGAAAAACATGCATTCCCCCAGCCCGTATCCTCCAGAGCCTCAAAGAGATGCCCGAAGAAGTCCTTGACCACCTTGAAGACATACAGCTAGCCATCCGATAAGTGAAGTGTAGTTAAATAGCAGAACTCAGTGTAAATAGGACCAAAAGTTTCATACCATAGATACAGATAAATCTTAGGAACTAATATGTACATTACGAGAACAAGGTTTTATTGTGGTTTCCCTTGTTCCTTGTCCAAATGGATCGTAATTAGCCCAAGTCGACCCACAGTCGCACGAAAATAATAAAACTAAAATCCTTTTTTTCGCTAAATCTGTAATAGATAGGGAAATATAAGTCCAGGGCTGAAGAAGGTTATGTGACATTATAGCTGTCCCTTATATTTTAATATCAGATCTAAACTTGTACAATACC
Organism: Cryptolaemus montrouzieri; assembly: GCA_013387265.2. Taxonomy (NCBI): domain Eukaryota; kingdom Metazoa; phylum Arthropoda; class Insecta; order Coleoptera; family Coccinellidae; genus Cryptolaemus; species Cryptolaemus montrouzieri. The sequence goes on along the minus strand of JABFTP020000185.1, from coordinate 41,578,199 downwards.
TAAATGAAAAATAAACGTTTTTTGATTGATTGATTGATTGATTGATGTTAGAAGATCATTATCATTATTATTGAGTTATTTTTCTTCCGAGGTGCAGTTACTCTTATTATTCAGTTATCCAGTTTTCGAAGCTCAGTGAATTTACTCATTCGTGTGAATCGGAACTAAATTTAAGTTAATTAATCGTGCCTAACACGAGTCCAGAAGAATGGAAACGCACTACTCTGCTCACTATTTAATCTTCACGAATTTCAAAAGTATATGCTACGTAATTTCTAAACGCACTGAGGGCGAGTTGAAATAATCATTTCTCAAATTCCAAATTATTTTCACATATTTTTTTTCTTCTTGGCAAATGATCTATTTGAACTGCACTGACATTTTCTAATATTTATTTTGAAGAGTTATTTTCATAGACTTATTTAAGACGTTTGCTTTCGTAACTTGGTAAAATTTCAAATGTACTGAATTTATTTTATATTGATTTCCACAGTTGTTTTAACTTGACACATTATTTTGAAATATACTCAGATTCTTTAGAATTGATTTCAACATTTCTTCATCAAACTGGCAACATTATTGAAACGTAATTAAACTATTGTATACTGATTCCACTAACTTAATAACTATTTGAATTTGAAATTTTATGAAGTTTAATATTGATTTGAAACTTTACTTATTGATCTCAGTGAAATGTTACTTAACCATTTTGCCAATACAAATCTTTTGTTATAATCTGATGAACGATACATTCGAATGTGAGAACATTTAATATTGATTCTTATCTTTGCTTCTATAAATGGGCCAATTATCTATTTGAAATATCATAATCCAGTTATTCAGTATTTCTATTTATCTCATTTTATAACTTAGCAGAACATACTTAAACTGTAACGAAGATGTTTATATTTCATTGTATCCAACTATGTATGGGGAAGATCTTACTTTCAAATTATTGATTTGATGTCCGATACTCTCAAGCTCAATAAGGGAACTTTCCGTGCCTTCAGGTGTAATGATCACCTGCGAATAATATCATAACTCATAGTATAAATAAATGGCTTTAGGGACGATACGCATGTATGAACCCACAGGCATTGAGGCTTGTATGTTGTGGGTAGGAAAGTTTTGAAGAATGACTGAGTTGGTGGAATGTATGTGACGTTTGTGGTACATACAGGTGTATGATCAGAGGGCATGATTCCCTGGTTGGCAAATCCGCGATATGGGAATAGAATATGATACGCAGTCAGTGACACAATATAATAATAATAATAATACTGCCGTTGGCGCTCAGTTGAGCAAAAAGAATCACGTATGGCTTTACGGGCTTACCTCTAGTTCCATATATAACGTTTCAATATTATACAAATTACTGAATTCGATTGAAAATACACGAGCGAATTAACGCTTGCAAGTTGTTAGCTGTGGGCGTGTTCCTTAGAATTTTAAAGGCGAATCTTCCAGGGTTTGGAGTATCAGGGCAACGACCTCTTCAGAAAACATGATATCATATTACCAAAACCCTTAGATCGGGTCAGTTACCACTCATAAGATGGGTGTGGTCCGGTTAGGCCTGTCTATAATAATCTCATCCGAATTCCATCCAGAATATGGATAAGAGCCTGTTTATAATAATTAAATATTCCAACTTCCACTCGAAATATGGTTGAGGACCAATTAGGTCTGCACATAATAATAAAATATTTCAACTTCCACTCGTAATATGGGTGAGGACCAATTAGATCTGTATATAATAATCTTATGTATCAACTTCCACTCAAAATATGGGCGAGGGCAAATTGGGCCTCTATCTAAATGATCTGATATTTCATTAAATTCGTTAAAAGACGCCAAAGAATGCAAGGATAAGAATTTAAGACAAATGCTACAAAGAATCAATAGACGTTGTTACCGAATCTGTTTTTGATTTTCTAATTTCCGTACCTTCCTTTAAGCGACGAAGAATTGGTCGTATCACATCAAACCTTACATAAAAGAACTTGAGTAGGTTACTACAAATACACAACACAACAAATAAAGGGGTCCTATTCCACAAAAAGAACTTCAAGGCAAGTTCAGGTACTAGACGATCACATGGCTTTTCATTTGACCGATTCCAGTCAGTCTCAGGTGTAATTAATATGGGGAAGAAAATAAGATAATTCAGGTATTGCAATTTACGTAAAAGCGATACCTTTTGCATCGTCTTTCATAGACCGGGGTTGGGGGTGTTTCACTACAAATGGTCAAACATGAAAAGAGATATAAAAATTTTCATAAAATGCTGTAAATCTTGCCAAATTAACAAAACCAATCATAAACCGGGCAAAGCGCCCAAGGAAATTACCACAACTAGCGAACGTCCATTCCAGACTAGCACTGGACATCGTTGGACATTGACCGAAAACGGAAATAGATTCATTTCAACCATGCAAGATGACCTAACGAAATTTTCCTATGCCAAACCTATTCAAAATCACGAAGCTTCAACCATAGCTAATAACCTGTTAGAATTTATTACCTCATTCGGAATACCAGAAAGTATATTATCATATCAGGGTTCAGATTTTTGCTCAGATGTCATTAAAAATTTAAACAAACTTTTCAAAATTAGACATGTACTTCCCAGTCCTTATCACCCACAAACTAATGGAGCTTTAGAACGAAGATACCAAACATTGAAAGAATTTTTAAAACATTACATCAATCAAAATCAGAATAATTGGTACGAATATGTTCATCTAGTAATGTTCACTTATAATACACACATTCACAAATCCACAAATTTAACTCCTTTCGGACTTGTATTTCGTCATATACCTGCATTCCTAAATCTATAACCGAAAATCCAGAATTTAAATACTCTTATGACGACTATTTCTCGAATGTGAAATTGAAATTAAATAGAGCTCATGAGATTGCAAGAGCTCTCATAAAATATAAGAAACAATCGAAAATCTATTACGATCGTAATGTACGAAATATAGAGTTCAAAGTCAATGATTTAGTTTATATTTTGAACAAAAACATAAAACCAGGTCTAAGCAAAAAACTAAGTCCAAATTATAAAGGTCCGTTCAAACTCCTAAAAGTGAACGACAACAATACTGTGGAACTGGAAATCAAAAACAATAAGAAATCTATTTACCATGTAAATTTACTGAAACCTTTTGTTTCAGGTAACAATGACTTTAACAATTGAATTACCTTATTTTTCCTTCCTTATCCTCCTTAAATGCCATTTTCTGATACAAAACTGAACAACACAGCTGGAATATTTTACCACAATTTTTCTCGTTATTATCTTTCACTGATATTTCATTTATGCATTCAAAAATAAAATTTTTACAAACCGGTCTAGAAGATAGTATTATGTTATGCTCTAAAACACCCAATGCCAATCCCTGTCAAGAACCTTTGAAAATACTTAATATTCAAATTCCTCAACTAGAGAATAAGTTTGAAACAATTTCTCATTTAGTGACACAAAACATACAGAATACTCCGGAAAAGACGTGGTCTCTTCAACGGAGTTCCATACGCTTTTAATTGGCTATTCGGCACACCCGATGCTGCTGATGCTGAATTTTACTCGAAATCTATATAAGATCTGTTCAATCAGAAAAATGATATTCAAGCCTTGATGAGACAACAAATTCACATTATCTCAGATGCAATTCATAATTACAATTCTTCTGCATTATAAGTTAAAGCTAACGAGGCAAAACCTAATTTGAATTTCATAAAATTCAATAATTTTAGCGAATCAACGAACTCTAGACTCCAGTTAATAGAACAAAATCAATTACTTTCAAACCGTTTGAATTTACTTACACTAATGATGACGGAAATTACTGAAGAAATGAATATTCAAATAAATCATTACTTTTCGCTAAACAGAATATTATACATCCTTCCATTATAAATCCGATCAATTTACGAAAGAAACTTTTGAAAATTGAACTAGAAAATAATCTCGACTTTCCTATTCCAATAAACGATATCGATAAAATTTATCATTACTTCTCCATTTGTAGATTAGGAGTTATTTACGACCAAGAAATTATCATTTACGCTATCAAAATACCTTTGGTTCATAAACAATTATTCAACTCGTATAATTTGGTACCTTTACCTTTCATTTCCAATTCCTCTTTTTATTCTTACCTTGACCCAACTTACCCTTACCTGCTCCTTAGTACAACTAAGAAGTATTACAGTCGCCTTGGCGATCTATCATCTTGCAAGAAAATCACGGATGAAGACTTTCTATGCTCGAGATCAACAGCTGAAAGAGCAGTTTGCGAAGCAGCGTTACGAATTGGAAATCCCTCGAAATTACCTGAAGATTGTCTATACGATTAATAAAAGCAAATATGGAAATTTGGCATCCACTTTCACCAAATACTTGGCTCTACGCTCTATCAAAAAATACAATGGCTACAATCAGTTGTAATAAACTGAACTCAGACACTAACGATATCGAACTCGATGGTTTAGGCATACTAAAGCTCAACCAGGGTTATGAATGCTACACGTTCTCCAGTGTCCTGTACGCCTCATCGAATCAGACATCAAACTCCACTAATTACATTTCATCTTTGGACATTAACAAAGATGATTGGTGCTTACAAAATAAAAAACGTTTCGAACAACAACTAATCCAGATGGATACACTAAAGATTGACAACGCAAATCTTGATGAACTCAGACACTCTCAAAAGAATTCTTAGCACAAAACATGCAAGAATCACTCCTTACCAAAAATCTCTCTTGGTTCGCCACAACCACTAAGATACTCTGCTTCGCAGTCGTGATGATATTGTCCTGTTGTTGCTGCTGCAAGTATTATTGGTTGCCACTAATTGGAAGATTTTTCCCAAAATACCCTAAATATTGTGGACTCGCCAGTATATGCATAACTAACCACAACGAGAGATTCGAACTAAGCGACTCTCAACTAGCCCAGATGAATCTAAATCGTCTTCAACAATTACAAGATGAAAATGAAGCATCCCTCAAATTAATGTGTCACTCGACCAACTCGCGGAAGCCAAGGCTACTTCCTTACACAAGATCACCTCCATCTACAAGACAGGAACTTCGACCCAGAAGATCAAATTCTAATCAAGGTGGTCGCTTTCATGTTTGATTATGTTTTTACTCAATTTTCTGGCACTCAATTCTATTCATTTAATCTCAAACGTTTCAGGTTCACAATTAAAATTAATTGAATATAACTTATATATATATATATATATATATATATATATATATATATATATATATATATATATATATATATATATATATATATATATATATATATATATATATATATATATATATATATATATATATATATATATATATATATTCTCATCTTTCCTTATATCATAATTAATTAATATTATTTACGTTTCATATGTAGATCTTAATTAACTTTTATCATTCCATTCGAATTATTGTTTTAGTCATTAGATTTTATTCAATACCATTTTACTATAGGTTACAGAAAAAAATTAATACTCGAAATCTCATAATCATTTTCATGCTTATTTTTGTATTTTTACTCTTGATAATTTAGTCACAATTGCTTTCATGCTTAATCTCGTATTTCTTATTTTGATAATTCTAATCATTTTAATTATCAAAATTCTTAGAGGGAAGGTGATACCCACCCTACATAAATACTATTCAATATGTTTCCAACCGCTGTTTACTTCAACTCCGTTTGAATACAACCTACTCTGAACGGAAGTTTTATAATTATTATTATTCTCAATATGGAAACCTCTGGTTCCCTTTTCGAATGCCTCGGATAACACTTGTTCAATATGGATGCAGCTTAACATCCCTTAAGTTCGTCTCGCGCAATGAGTAACGATGCGGATTGAAGGGGGGGCGATGGAAACATATGATAGACTTACTTATAAGATTTTAAAAAATTCAGTTTTAGACAGAACTTAGAATCATACATAATTTGGAAATAGGTGTCCAACAACATATTGACATAAAATATAATTTCATAAGAGAGCAAATTGAATATAAGAAAGTAATTTTGGAATATGTTTCAACAGGTAACCAGTTGGCAGACGCTTTCACAAAGCCACTTCCGTTCTCCCAATTCGAGCGCCTTTGCTTCCAAATGGGCTCGGAGGAAGTTAGTTTTAATAATGACAATAATTATTGATATATGGTCTAGTTGGGTTTTCGGGGGTTTTTCCAAAATCCACGCAACGAATGTTGGACCAATTTGTTCTCTCCCCCTTTATGAGTTAATTACAAGCATTTTTGATATTGTTTGAATGAAAATAACAACAATATTAGGTTCCATTCAGAGTCAACGTTTTACACTCGATAAGAAACTGATGATTGAATAAACGAACAAAACTGTTTCAGAGAAAGCACCATTATCATATAGTTTAGGTTTTTAGTTAGTCTTTTGACCGATTCTGTTCAATTCATTTTGAAAGAAATATAAAAATCGCACTCCCGTATATATTTAAGTTTATATCGTGTTTTATTTAACGAATAGCTCAGGGCGATAGATAGTCTCCTCTATTTTTCAGTAGCTCACTCTGTATCTTCTACAGTTTTCAATTAAAAATGGAAATTCGTTGACGGGGATGCATACAAAGATAATACCTTTCTTTCGAGGTATCACTCGACCCATCACCCTCTTCCAAATTTTCGAGGGGGGTCACCCCTGCTCTAGGGGTTGAAATTCGAGATGAGGATGGTACTTGATGATGACTGCCATTGATCAGCATGGATCTGTTCCATTTTATCTCACTGAAACTGAGACCAGTTATTTTCTCTCAGGGCGATGAAGTTCTTATTCGCACGCATTATCAGTCCTCAACAGAAACCAATACGATAAAGAAATTCTTCCATTTGTATCGCGGGCCCTACCCTTAGTAACTCTTTGAACGTTTTATTTCGATTGTGCCAGAGACAAGAATTTTCCCGTGACTATGAAAATCTAATCAATAAAAGGTCAATACCAAGGAATAGTCAGTTATTGTCATTATGTCCGTTTGTAGACGATAATTTAGTTCTTAGAGTCGGAGGAAGAATTCAAAATTTATCCCAAGAATATGACAGAAAACATCCAATCATATTACCTGCCAGACATAATTCAACAAAACTAATATTCCGCCACGAACACACAAGATTATTTCACTGCGGCCCCACAATGCTGCTTTATTCTGTGAGAGAACAATATTGGCCTTTGTCAGGGCGAAATATGGCTAGACAAATTGTTCATCAATGTGTTCGATGTTTTAAAATTAGCCCAAGTTCAGAAAAATATTTGATGGGAAATTTAACGGAATATAGAGTGAATCAATATGCACCCTTTCACAATACTGGTGTTGACTATGCTGGTCCTTTTCTAGTGAAGGACCGATTAACTAGAGGTGCAAAATTGACAAAGGCATATGCATGCTCATTTATTTGTTTGGCTACAAAGGCGGTGCATATTGAGTGCGTCTCGGATTTAACAACCGATTGTTTTTTTGGCGTCTTTGAGAAGATTCGTTGGCAGAAGAGGAAAACCATCACATTTGCTTTCTGATAACGCCAAAAATTTCATCGGAGCTAAGGCTAAGCTAGGTAGATTTTTAGAGATGGAAAACAGTCGCATCGAAACTGAATTAAGTAAGGACAAAATCTCCTGGCATTTTATTCCGGCTCATTCTACAAATTTTGGGGGTATATGGGAGGCAGGGATTAAGAGCGCGAAATTTCATTTGAAGCGAGTTTTAGGGAATGCCCATCTTCACTTTGAAGGTCTTACAACCGTTCTAGTACAAATTGAAGCTATCTTGAATTCCCGTCCAATATGTCGTTTGACCTCGTTTCCAGATCAATTAAACCCTCTCACCCCTGCTCATTTTCTTGTTGGAAAAAGTTTGATGGCTATACCAGAACCAAGCCTGATTCATATACCTGAAGGCAGAGTAAATCATTACCAGCGGCTTCAATCCATTACTCAGCACTTTTGGAATAGGTGGCAAAAGAAGTATCTATCCGAATTACAAGGGAGAGTAAAATGGAAAGAGAACATACCCAATATTCTCAAGGAAGGAACTATCGTCTTGGTCAAAGAAGACAACACCCCGCCAATGAAGAGGCACATGGGACGAATAGTGAAACTTCACCCAGGGGAAGATGAAGTTGTTCGCGTAGTTTCGCTTCTGATTAACGGTAGTGACACAATGGGTCAGCTGGACCCATACACCAACTGTGATCGAATATAAAACTCGTGTATTTTGAAAAGAGGCGGTAACCTCGTCTTACAGCTATAGTTTGGGATCCCGGCTATTGGTTCAGACAGTTGCTATAGCGTGCTGAGTCGTCAGTTGTGTTTGAAGGACTCACAAGCAATCGTGAGGTTCTGTGCTGTCCCTTTCAAATTTTTCTTTTGTGGAAAATAGGCGATATTTTTTACAAAATTAAATCAGTGAAGTGCCCAAAGATGAGTATTGACAATATGTCGCTCCAGGAGCTAGAAGTGTTCGTAAAACGAGCACTTACAGTTCTGATGGGGGAGGGGCGTGACCGAAGCCGTTTTTACGGCTTGGTTAACGCAGCTGCTGAGGAAAAGGCGCAGCAAGAGCGCCAGCGAAGAGGATGCAATCAAGAAGCATCCAAAGAAGCCCAGGAAGTTGGAATGCTGAAAAAGAACGAGGAAAACAGCAAAGAAGTAAAAAAGGGGAGGAGCCAGAGCGCGAATCCAGGAAGAATCGTCGACGAGAAACGCCAACCAGCGACGAGGATGAAGAACGACCACGAGAACCGAGAAGCAGAGGAAACAACGACGATTTCCAGAAACCAAGAAGGACGGTTAAGAAATTGAGGACAGACAAGAAGGAGAATATAGAAATTGGAAGAAACCAGTACGAGGTGCTCTCGAGTTCAGAAGAGTCAGAGGACCAGATGGAAACTGATGACGAAACCCAGGAAAAGGAACAGGTGAGTACAATTAACGAAATTCAATTGCAGGAAAAAGAAGAAAGAAGGAAGAAAACGCAGAAAAAAGCTGAAACAAGGAAGACGGACAACAAAATAGAAGAAAAAACTGAGAAAATCGCTCCCATTGTCATCAGAGAGAAAGATGCATGGAGCGCAATAACAAGAGAAATGCGAAACAGGAAGATCAACTACAAAAAGGCGAAACTAATTGCCCAGGGTATCCAAGTCGAACCCTCAACTGAAAACGACTACCGAGAACTTCAAAGAATGCTGAAGCAAGGGAAAGTTCAATATTATACATATGAACTAAAAAGTGATAAGAAACTCGAAGTTGTCATCAGAGGAGTGATGCTAGAGACAACTGAACAGGAAATCAAAGAAGATCTGGAAAGAATACCCAGCGACGATAACTATAAGGATGAAGGGCAAGAAGGATACCCGGCCCTCTAGTTCTCGTCGAAATTGAAAAAGATACAAAAGTATCTTCAACCAATTAAGACACATCTGTGGAATTTCTGTCCAAGTGGAAAGTTTGAGAACAAAGCAAGAAGTGATTCAATGTCACAGATGTCAATTGTTCGGACACGGACAAAGGAACTGCCACGCAACATACAAATGTATGAAATGCGGCGATGACCACGACACCAGAGAGTGTAAAAAGCCCAGGACGACGGCACCAAAATGCGCAAACTGTGGGGTGAGCACTTATCCACAGCGATAAGATGCATTAAAAACCCAAATAATCCAGCAAATAAACCAAAACCAGAAGATAAACTAAAGCCAGCCCCAGCTCCACCAGTAAATTACTGGCAAAAGAGGGCAGAAGAAAGAAAAATTGAGGAAGCTAAGAAAGAAAGCAAAAACAGTCAGAAAAGAAGGAAGAAGCTCCAAAGAAGGAGAAAAAGAGAGAAAACAAGACTCTGAAGAAGAGTTAGCTGCGTGCCTGGGAAGAATGCTGATGGCATTCAACTCAACCAAGGCAACGACGGAACAAAACTGGCTTTCCTCGAGGAGTAGAGCAGGATAGTCGAGCTATTCAGAAGGAAATAAAAATGAACAACACAAGTTTAAACAGGAAAAACCTGAAAGTAGCGTTTTGGAATGCCAACTCGCTAGCTACCAAGAAAAACGAGCTGACTATATTCCTGGAGGAATATAGAATAGACGTAATGCTCATAAATGAAACACATCTGAAGGCTACAAAGGAGTTCAGAATAAGGAATTACGTTACCTATCGAAGAGATAGAGTAGAAGGAAGAGGTGGTGGAACAGCAATTCTGGTAAAGAGAGGCCTAGAACACGGCGAACTACCAGCAACAGGAACTACGAATATAGAGGAAATAGGAATAAAAATTAAAACCAAAAGAGGTGAACTGAAAGTATACTCAGTATACAAATCACCAACAAAAGCTCTAGAAGAAGAGGAAGTGAAACTCTTCTTTCAAGAAAAAACAGCAACAATAGTAGCAGGAGACCTGAACTCAAAACATGAAGATTGGAACTGTCGAACAGCTAACACAAACGGAAAAAAGCTGAGGCAGATAGTAGAAAAACATAACATAATGGTAGTCGCTCCAGACGAGCCAACCCATATATGCACAATCAGAAATTCAGTCGACGTTTTGGACATAGCATTGCTCAAAAATGTTCCCTGGCAGACAGAAATAAGAGCAGTCATGGACATGAGCTCGGACCACTCGCCTGTGATACTAGAAGTACACACAGAGGCAGAAAATACAGAGAAAGAAAGTAAAAGAACAAACTGGAAAATGTTTAAAGAAAATATGGAAACGAAAAAGATAACCATAAGAGACGCAAATGAACTTGAACAAGCAATCCAAGATTTGGAAAACAGAATAAAAGAGGCCGAAGGAAACGCGACGAAAACGCTGGCAGCAGGTCAAAAGAGACCACTTCCGACACACATACATGCCCTAATCGCAGAAAAGAAAAAAGCGAAAAAGAAATACATGAGAACGATGCATCCTGATGATAAAAGAATATATAATAACTTGAACAATAAAGTGAAAGAGGAAATAAGAGAAAAGTTCAACGAAGAGTGGGACGAGAAAATAGAGGCTCTAACAACAGAGGATCAATCCTCTGGAAAATGGCAGGAGCACTGACAGGAAAAAGGAAAAGATCCAACATTCCATACATAAAAAGAAACGACAAAACAGCAATAACAAATAAAGAAAAGGCGGACACATTCGCTGATTCTCTGGAAGAACAATTTAAGACAAACAGTCCAAACCCAGATGTGATTTTCAATAGAAATATAGAAAACATTGGAAAAGAAGAGAAACAACAAACGAAAACGAAGAAATTATGGAAATAACAAAAGAAGAAGTACAAGAGATTATAGCACAGCTTCCAAGTAGGAAAGCACCTGGTATCGATGGAATCAAAACCAGGCTTTGAAAAACCTACCAGAAGAAGCGATAGAAGAAATAACAGAAATAGCAAAAGGGGTGATGAAAACAGAACACTACCCAAGCGCATGGAAAATTGCAGAAGCAATAATGATACCTAAAAAAGGAAAACCAAAGAACGACCCCAGCAGCTATAGACCAATAAGCCTGCTATCATCAATGAGTAAAGTTATAGAAAAACTAATTTACAAAAGACTGAAAAGCCACGCAGATCAAAACAACATCATACCGAGCCACCAGTTTGGATTCAGAAGTGATCACGCAACGACACACCAGCTGGCAAGGCTGACAGAAGATATAAAAGAAAATCTAAACATATCAAAACCAACAGCAGGAACATTCTTAGATATAGAAAAGGCATTCGACAAAGTTTGGCACGAAGCACTAATATACAAGATGAAAAGAACAAAGTTTCCAAACAAACTAGTGAACATAACGGCATCGTATTTAAAGGACAGGAAGTTCATAGTACGAATAGAAAATGCCAGATCTGAAGAAAGATCAATTGAAGCAGGAGTCCCCCAAGGATCAGTACTGGGACCACTACTGTATAATATATTCATATCGGACATACCGGAAATGAAATACTCCAAGATAGCGCAATTTGCTGACGACACAGCAATATATACAGCGCACAGAAATAAGAAATGTATAACAAAAAGACTACAAGAAGATACAGATAAACTTGTAGAATACTTCAATAAATGGAGAATCAAAATAAACGCAAGCAAGTCAGTTGCAGTATACTTTGATCATAAAATAAAATAAAAAGAAACCGGAAGTGGAATAAAAAAGCCAACCAAAATACCTAGGGGTATTAATAGACAAAACTTAAAATTCCATAGACAAATGGAAGAAAACGCAAAGAAAGCGAGACAGCTACAAGGATACCTATATCCCATACTAAACGAAAATAGTAAACTATCACTAGAAAATAAGATGAAAATAATAAAACAATCATAGTACCAAGTATAACATACGCAGGTGAAATATGGCACACGACAACAAAATCCTACAGGAAAAGAACTTTACAAGAGACACTGAATAAGATAGTCAGGACGGCAATTGGATGCCCCTGGTACATATCAAACGAACAAATAAGACGAGAAGTCAATATTACGACGCTAGAAGAAATGATCGTCAAGAAGACAGAAAATTTCTTAGAAAAAATACAGGAACACGAAAACGATGAAATTAAAAAGATACTTCAAACAAAGATAAGAAAAACTGACAAACGCATTTCCCTAACACAGTGGAAAAGAGAACACGACGACGAAGAAAACCAGAACAAAAGAAGGAGGATAACATAGTTATCTTCGCTCGATCTAAGACCTCAAAGAGAGGTGGCGACCCCGTCAAGATAGAGTAAACTTCAGAAAATAAGACAATAAAAGAAAAACAGTAGAAAAAAGGCAAAATAAGACGAAGAGGCGAAAGGAAAGATTTTTCCGGACCTCGTCAAAATTAAGAGACCACAGCTTGTGTTTGAGAAGCGACGCAAGTCGGAGCAGGGTCTAGTTGCCCCAGGTGTGTAGGTTGTGTCGAATCAAACGTAATTTGCATATTCGATTTTGATTATAAAAATAGGTTTTTTATGTGAGGGAATAACAAAAAAACTACTTGTTAAGTTTTGTATAAGTGTACATTTACTGTAGTGCACAATGGCATACAGTTTGCGACCACGTGTTCGTGAGGTTATGTTAGAAGAATCGCGGGAAAATGATTTCGGCGGTGATGCGACTTCTGATAGTGATAATGTTTCGGAGCAATCCGAATCAGACAGTGAAGATGATGCGTCTGACTATTCAGAAGCCAAAGACGCCGAAAACGAAACGCTGAGTGCAAGAATTTTGCAGCAGCGTCAGCAAGCCAATGCACGAGGCAGGCCATCGACTGTTTTATTCAGTAAAAATAAAACCAAATGGAGCACAAAACCATGCGAGAGAACATCGGGTAAGTAAATTTTTATACACGAATACAAGTGCACTTTCTTTTCCTCTTATTGTTTGCTTCAAAACACTTTCTATTACGTTTGCTCCAAAATAAACGACTCGAAGCGTACCATCAAATGTGCGTGCCACTCTTTTTCGTTCACATATTAGCTCCAAAACATTCTCTTTTTCTTTTTTTTTTCGTTTGGTTTGCTGCGTATATATTTTACTATGAACGCTATATGACTAATTCTATGTTTATTTCTTTACAGACAGACAAAACATTGCATCGGAAAGAGTACCTGGACCACGAAATGGTGCGGAAAATTGTGAAAATTTCGTCGAGTTTTGGGAACTTCTAATAAATCAAGATATGCGACAGAAAATTGTAGATTACACTAATAAACAAATTGAAGATGTCTGTGCGATAATGATGGCCGAGGATAAAACAATGCAAACATATCACCACACAACTGATTTGCTTGAAATAAACGCTTTCATTGGATTACTCTATTATTCTGGGCAGTGGAAGTCTAATCATGTTGATACGATCGAGTTATGGAATAACGTGAACGGTATCAACTTTTATCGATCAGTCATGTCAAGGTCAAGATTTGTATTTCTTGCTAATTGTTTGCGATTTGACATTAGAGAAAACCGATCAAAAGAGGATAGATTAGCTCCAATAAGTGAATTATGGGATAAAATTAATTCACATTGTCAATTTTACTACAATCCAAGCGATGAAATAACAGTAGATGAGCAGTTACTTTCATTCAGAGGTCGGTGTAAATTCCGCATGTATATCAAGTCAAAGCCGGATAAATACGGCTTAAAAATTATTGAAATGAACGACGCAAAAACATTTTTTATGGTAATTTATTTTATTTTTTAGATATTCACATTTCCTTGCTCGATTTGTAAAATAATACATATAATTATTTACAGATAAATGGGATTCCCTACTTAGGTAAAAGTGGCCATGCAAGAAATGAGTCGTCTGGCGAATTTTTCTTCAAAAAAGTAACTGAGCCAATTCATGGTACTCACCGAAGTGTTACTTGTGATAATTGGTTCACGACTATTCCTTTGATGAAAAATATGTTGAATGAGCCCTACAATATAACGATTACTGGCACAATAAGAAAAAACAAACCAGATATTCCTAATGAGATGAAAATCGCAAGCAAAAAGTTCCTTCAACAAAATTTTGTCAAAGCATATAACTTTAGCGAGTTATAAAAAAAATAAAATCGTCTTAGTTGTCAGTAATAAAATAACTACTTCAAGTATCGGTGAAGATGGCAAGCCGGAAATGATCTCGTTCTACAATAAAACCAAAGGTGGAACTGATGTTTTTGACAAACTGTGCCACGCTTACACTACTGCCCGTGGAACCAAGCGTTGGCCGATGCGTTTTTCTTTGGGATGCTCGATCAATCTTGTGTCAATGCAAGAGTTTTGTATACTTGCAAACACATGTCTAATTCTAACAAAAATTAACCGCCATCAATGCTGTAAAACAACTAGTATTTCATCTCGTGGAGCCATTTCTACGCGAAAATTAAAAATCCAGCGCTCCGAACAGATATTAGAAGAGGCGTGGAAATGATTCTTGGATCAAGGAACCCACAACAAGAAGAAGATCGTATAGTACTGACTAAAAGATCAAGATGTGGTCTTTGTAGTTACAAAGCCGATCGAAAAACGAAGATGGTTTGCCAATCTTGTGAGAGGCCTATGTGTGATGAACATCGCGCCTACATGTGTAATGATTGTATTGATTTGATTAAAATTTCATATTATTTTATCCATAAAATGCAAAATACTTTTACAATCAATAAATGTAAGCTTTTCATACTTTTTTTATTTATTTAATGATAAAAATCCTTTTCATCCATGTAAATGACGGATTTTTTGCACCTTTCAGAGATCCCTCTTCAGTATGCAAAATAAATACCTTTTTTGCAAGATATCATAGAGAACTATTTTTTTTATTATTTGAACATATTTCGAGAGTATTCACATGAATTTTTATCAGAAAATATTAGAAATTAAAAAAGTTATGATTTTTTAAAGAAAATTACATTTTTTTCAAAATTTTTTTTTTCACGAATTTTTTTAGGGGTATTAAACATTTCAAAAACCTGTATAATACTTATTAATTTTTTAAATATACTTTAAACTATACCTCTGAATTTTTTCAAGCCAATCGGTTCAGTAGTTTCGGAGTAAACGCGCGTCAAAAAGTGAACAGGGTCACATTGACCCACATTGTAGGAGATGTTCGGAAAAATAGGTGTGCAGGCGAAGGGTTAAACGAGCGGTGACGAAGTTATGCGTACTTCCAGTCGAAAGAGACGAAAACCGCGAAGAAGAAATGTTCGGACAATAATTTGTTTGGTTTAGTACACTTCTTTTTATTTCTATTTTTAAATTTTTATCAGTTCATTATTATTCATTTTGAAAATTTCCTAAATATTTTCAAGGTGGGCGGCATGTCTACGCCCATGTACCTTCTCTAGGGTAATTCAAGAGATTACAACTGTAACAATTATGGGAAAAACCCAGCTCGACCATGAGGTCAGTTTAGGTACACGATCTAGGTACACAACCCTCCCGGGTGAACCGGAGCGACACTCTCTCTGTAGTCGCCAGTGGGTACAGTTATGTTAGGACGTTAGATTATTATATTGATAGTAAAATTACAAGTACGAGTTTTAATTACAAGGCCATCCCAAAGGACAATTATACAGTCCACTCAATTCAGAACACCAGGTTTGTCAGGCCTAGCAAGGGCTCTAGGGACCAACCTGACCCTAATCAACTTTGGAATATTCTTGTAGACGAGGATATGATACATGAAGTTGTTAAATGGACAAATAATAACCTGGCTACTGTTCGGAACAAAATCGATACGATGAATAGAATGAGCCTTCTATATTCATGATGAATGAGATATGCTAAGAGAAATATATTGCTTCTTTATTACCAATATCCTTCGAAATTTCTGATTCTTAGTCAAGCTGTGATATTCATTTTATTATTATTTAATTTTTTCGAATCCTTTACACTCTGTTACTAGTAAATATAGTTTTATTTTTGTAACAATGGGATTTCTACACACTGGTTACATTATTGGTTCAGTAGGCGGAACTTTATAGTATTTGTTCATCTATTTATTTGATTTATTCATTTTATAAAGCCACCTACCTAATGGGCCCACCAGAAATATAGATGCAATTCTCCATTCCAAGATCATTAATATCACAAAACCTACCGTTTTCAACATAGATTGAGAAAAAGCGACCAAATATTAGGTTTCCGTACTCCACTACTATGCGCACCATAATTCAATTCGTAATGTGATACCAATTATGAATAATATAAACTGCAAAAAATGAAATTCCAATTTTGCGCTATTTTCGAATCTGATGGTAAGAGTTCATACTTCTTTTTGACACTGTTCTGTGCAGATAGATCACCTAATAAATGTTAATCATAGAGGAATCGAATATGATGTAAAAAAATAAGAAAATTGATCTAGGATTATTACGATATTCATTATTTAATCATTAGCAATCATGATAAAAGAGCCTTCAAGTAAGCGCTAATGATACAATATGGCCACAATGCTTTTAAGCGTATTTCGAAGCTTATTCTACTTACCCCCATGGCTTCCTTTCATTGGTTGAGAGAAAAACTTTTTAATTATTATTTAATACAGTGTGTTCAGTGACTTGTTCTGTAAGTGACTTCAGCTTTTTTTTCAAATCCAAGTCCGTTTGTGACGCACTTAATGCACTTCCACAGGGAGGTTCCAGTCTTTGCATCTGTTTCCTGTGCAAAAATTCAATGAATATTACTATAATTGCGATTATAATAAAATTTGGTGTAACAAAAATCAAGAATACTAACACCATTGTCGTCGATCTAACTCTTGACAGTGCAAACTGTTTTCTTCTTAATACAATCTATATTTTGAGAAGGTCCAATTTGGGTTGTTTCTATACTATAGTTGAGCTGGAGCTTCTGTAAATTATGATAGTAACACTTTACTATGGTGAAAGATAATCAATAGGTTAAAATGTGAGAGCCGTAACCATTGTCACAAATCTCAAAAGAGATTATTGAAATTATACAGTACTAACCTGATAAAAAGTAACCAGAACAAATATTGGCGTTTTTGTGGAAAGTTGCATCAGAATTTCTTCTTGTAAAGAACTTGACCGAAAATTCTTATCACTCTCTTCATGAGACTCCTTTACCCTAGATCTTTTAGGGCTTTAGAGATTGCGGACAACCATACTTTACTCCTTGGGGCTCTTTTTGAACATCCAACAGTAGGGCAATTTGACAGCAGTTACTTATAATCAATGATTTTGAACTTCTTAAGGCAAAATACGAATAAACACTTTTGTTTGCTCCTCATGGAAGATGGTGAATTCTTCTTTTCCCACATAGTTTAAGGTAAATACTGGCAGGTAAGTTGTCTGTGAAGACATGCTCTTATGACATATGCAACTTTACTGCATAACTGCAACAAATAGCTAAGATGAGTGCCAGATGTATGATTTAATTTTGCTTATGGAAATTTTTCATCTTTGAATCCCCATCACTTGCTAAACAGTATTGAAAAAATTCAACAGTGAGATCTAACATACAGTAGTTGAATAATAATAATAATAATAATGTTTATTCAAAGATATCCTAAAATTATAATAAACAGAGTTACCTCGAAGGTGGAACTACTAAGTAGTTGAACCTTGTGTTAGAAGTTAAATAATTTCAATAAAAAAACAGTTCTATAGACCACAAAAATAACAAATTTCAAACCTTAAGTATGGACGTAGGTATTTTTAATATCAACAATATTATCGATGTTTAATCTTGGTGTTGCTACCATCCACTCATTAAGTAAGCGTTGAAATTTCTTCTCTGGTTTTGCTTCTCTGATATTTGTTGGTAAAATGTTAAAAATTTTGAGTGCAAGAAAAACAAGTGATCTCTGTTCAACCGTTTTTGAAGTGAAAGCTATCCTCATGAATTTCCCCCTTATTCTGGCGTCATGATTACGAGACAGCTGTCGCACATCCAACAGTGCCCATTCTGAATATATTATTTCCGAGGGGTATTGGAAGGATCTACCGTAAATAATCCTGATTAGCCACTTATGAGTTATTTCCAATTTTTTCAAATATTAATTTGTTACACCTCCCCAAGACTGCAAACCATAAGTAAGATGAGGCTTGACTAGTGCATGATAGGCATGATAGAATATCGGTTTCACAATAGGTTTTAAGGTTCTTGAATTTTGGAATTAGGTATTTCAATTTCTTAGCTACGTTCTGTATATGAGCATCCCATCTCAGGTGGTTATTTACATGCACGCCCAGGTATGTGAATATTTAAAGTTTGGTAGCTTGGAAGGTTTGTTGAACGATTTGAAAACGCCAAAAACTTAGTCTTCTCCATGTTGATCGTCATCAACATGCTATCAAAAAAGTCAATAAACGCAGGAAAAATCTTTATCAACTTCATGTCCAAGTTGTGTCCAGGAGTCACCCTGATAAAATACTGCCGTATCATCCGCAAAAGTAATAACCTCCCCGATTGTGAAAATAGAGAAAATTGCATTTTTATATAAAATAAACAGGGGGTTCAGAACCGTACCCTGAGGAACCCCATATTGTACACTTTGCACTGTACTCATCGTGTTTCCGACTCTAACGCACTGCTCCCTTCCCTCTAGATAACTGCGAAACCACTCCTGAGTATGACTCCCGAACTTTTCAATATATTGAGAAGCTCCCAATGGCACACACAATCGAATGCTTTCGCTGAGTCGATGAAAATCCTTAAACAGGCATTTATAGATGTTTATGATTAAATGTGCTAGTGCGTCCTGTGTGATTTACCCTTCCTAAATCCAAACTGCCTATCAGATAATACTTGGCAGTGTTCAAGAAAATTAACAGTCCGAACTTTCACAACTTTCCCGAATATCTCTGAAATATTAGATAATAAGGAAATTGGGAGATAATTTGTGAAGAGTTGTTTATCACCTGCTTTATACAGGGGTATCACCAGTACAGCCTTCAGGACAGAGGGAAATATTCCACTTTGCAGTGACATATTTATCAGATGTGTTAATGGCTCAGCCATTTCACACGATGTCTTCTTTAGACTGTCAGAGCGTATACCATACAAAGCACCTGAGCTTCTAAATTTTAATTTTTTTATAATTTTGAGGATTTCTGTTTCGTGGGTTCAGTCCCAGTAAAAAAGCTATTAAATGTTTCAGCAATATCGTGATTATCCTTGATCACATTTCCTAAGTCAGTTTTTAGTCCACTGATACGTGATGCACACCCTTTTTTATTGCTGATTAATTTCCAGAGTTGTGCTGGACCATGCGAATGATTAGCTATCTGTGACTTGTAATGATTACATTTTGCGGTCTTCATCAATTTTTTCTTGTAGTTTTTATATTTTTCAATGAACTCTTCATCATGCGGGTTTAGTTTTAGTTGTTTGTATTGTTCTTATTGACTGCCTTTACAATGACATTCTTGATTCAGGGATTCCTTTTCAGGAGCACTTTTTCAGTTACGATTAATTTGGTATGTTTTTCAACTAGTGTTTTAAATATGTCAATGAAGTATTCTGTTGCCTGATTTATGTCTTGCATATCTTACATATACCCGACTGAATTGTCGCAACTCAGCATATAGTGTGTTATAATTGGTAAATCATTTTTTGCAAACATGCTGACCAGGCGAATCATCTTTACTAATCTCAGTAGGTGTATACTTAAGAACGACTGGGTAGTGATCTGTTATATTGAATTCATGAATGATGGATTTGAAGAAATCTCTTGGCACGGTTGTCTTGACAAATATATGATCTAGGCATGTGATACCCTCTGGAATTTATGGACCTTCTTCATTTCAAACTGAACACATCTTATTCCTGGTGTAGTTACACATGACACTTCCTATGGACTTGTTCGTATGAAGTTTGAGATGCCTTTTGTAATTTGTTGAATAATTGCATAAGTAATATTGTGATTTTCTACTCCTACCTAAATGGAATTTATATTCCATTCACAATTTCAGCCCATCCTATAAATCCACATTTATGATATTTGTTTCTTTAATGAACACATTATATTTGCTTTTTAACATCCTGTGTTACCCTTAAAATTACTAATATCTTCTTAGTAACTTCTAAATGTTAGTTTCCTGGAAATGGGTTACAACCACGGACAATCGCCAATGAAATGGCTGATGCGCCGCAGCCATACATTCCAAGTTTAAGAGCTACTCAGAAATTGTGTAATTATAGAGTAAATAGGTTTCTTAATGTGAAGAGTACTCAATCCGCCGCCGATCTTTTTTATTCTTCAATAGGTCCATCACTCTTTCATCGAAAAATTTCTTTACCCAGACAAGTTTTTTGTCCTAAGAGCATCCCCAACACACTCAGAGGCTCCTCTCTCATTGTATTCCAATTCCTTAGGAAAGTTTTCATTCTATCCAACATTGGAAAACATCGCTCAGCTTCAAATGTCGATATGGGTCTAATAACTACAATGTTGGAAGTTAAGAGTTTTTCTTAAGACGAGTCAGACATTGTCAGCAAATTCGTTAAGATGCTTGTTAAATTGTGATCCAATTTGTTGAAGAATGGAATCACAAATTTCCAATGTTTCTCTTTTCTTATTGGCACAAACAAGGAAACATGACCTCATATGTGGAAATGGTTCCTTTTACTCCTCATCATCTCCAAAATACATATTGTTTTTCTGCCTCAATAATAATAATATCCATTTGATCTTAGCTCAAATTCATTCTAAAAATTTGTCAAATCTTGTTTCAGTTATACTGGGTCAGTATTTCGTATTTGCAGTTGTTCAAAAGTAATGCAACTTTAGGCATTATGAAATAAAAATGAGTCTATATAACAAATCTAAATTTGTAAGCACGAGCTTGTTGAATCAAAGAGTCCAACTTGATATTCTTATCGTACTCTAAAATCTCTATAATGCTGATCAGTTCTTTTGTAGTCAACATCATTTCCTTCCCACGAATGAAACGTCCATAGAATTTGTGAATACTGTGGTAAATGTTTGTGAAGAATTTCATGTAATACACACACCACAAAAATTGTCGCATCACCTGGTATTCTGAATTCCACAATTGATTAATCAGCTCGATCGCAGTTTCTTTGTCAACATATGTTTTTGGACATATGAGGGGAAAATTTTTTTATCTATGTAGTATTTCCATATGATCTCAAACACGCCTGAAACAAGATTGAGTTTATTTGACTATCAGTATTCATTCAATTTCTCTTCAGTTTTCACGCTAAAATAATGCAAGTTTTCTGTGTTTCTTGTTGATTTTCGAATCTTTGAATTTATTGTAATGGCTGCTGAACGTCCTGGACACTATTTGAGTGATCATGAAGCGGTAACAATTGTAACATTTCTAGAGGAGGGGCGAAGCCAACGTTACGTGGCTAACTTGTTGAATGTTAACCAAAGCACTATTTCAAGAGCAATTAATCAGTACCACGAAACAGGGTAATATGGAAGAAGGGCCGGACAGGGAAGAAATTGGATAACAACACCAGTTGATGATCGTTGGCTTCGTTTAACTGCACTAAGAGTTCAGCACTGTACGGCTAGAATGCTACAAAATGAACTTGCACTTTCCAGGAAATGTGCATATTTCATTGCAAACTGTTCGGAACAGGATCAGAGAAGACGATATCAGACAAAGGGTGGCTTCTACCGACCCGCGTCTCACCAGAAAGCATCGAGTTGCAAGACTTCAGTTTGCGAGGGAACATGCAAATTGGGGTATTCCAGAATGGTCGAATGTTCTCTTTTTCGATGAGTCCAGGTTCTGTCTAGTATCGAATGATAGACGCATGCCTGTATACAGACGACCTGTGGAACGGTATCAGCAATCCAGCAAACTGAAAACTTCAGAGGGGGGTCAGTAATGGTGTGGGGAGGCATTTCTTTCCATGGTCCAACTGAGATACATAGCAGATATCCTTGAATCCCTTTGGCCTATTTATTGGCGAAAACTTCATTTATATGCATGATAATACTCGGCCTCATGCAGCTAGAGTAGTTACAGAGTTTCTGCAAAATGCCGAAATTGGTATTTTAAGATGGTCAGCCAGAAGTCCCGACTTGAATCCCATAGAACATGTTTGGGACAACATGGGGTGGCAAATTCAGCAATGTAGGATGCTTTGTAGAACACTCCAACAACTAGAAAATCTACTTCCTGACATTTGGAACTCAGTGACTCAAGAGTATATCCAAAATTTGTTTGGGGGGCTTCCGAGACGTATACTGGCAGTATTTGGGGCCCGGGGAGGAAACACTCGATTTTGAAAATGATTAGTAACCATTCGATGCTAGTTGATTGGGCTCTTCGCGAATGCTTGAAGATGGTAGAATTTTTTAACTTTAACTGGAAAATTAGTGATAATTTCCATCATATACTCTTCTCTTTTGAATGATATCTTCTTATTTTACACTTCTGAAAGTTACCAAGCAACTCTTGAATGACCAACCAAAAACTTTATATAGTATTGTCGTAAAAGTAGGGAGATGCGACATTTTTTGTGGGGAGTGTACTTTTGTTCTTTATAGTGAGGCTGAGAAAAATTAGAGAATTTTGGATAAACGAGAAGAGAACAATTCAACTGATTTATTAACTGACGCCACACTGATCATAAACAAATTGATTTGATGGGTGTATCAAAGAACATTATAAGCTGAAAAATATTTTTCTTTAATTTTTTTTAAACCCTATTCATTCCTCTGCTCATAACAGATGCCCTTCTTAACTCTGTACAATGAGTTTATTTGGTGTTTTACTCAATACGAAATCAATTTCTGTGAGAATACAATCTGATATTGAAACTGCATTATGATTACAAGGATTCATAAAATTCCAGTATTCCTATTGGCTTCGAATCATCAATTTATTGCAATATTGAGACAACTTGGAATTCTTATGAAAAATTTGTAGTTTCATCAGCCATTTTTATTCCTTCAGTTAACTGAAAGAAACTGGATTTGGCTTAGGCGGTAAAGCTCCAAAAACGGCTCTTGGAATACATGTTCCATTCTTTCAAACTTTACTCTTCATCAATCTAAACAACAAAAGATTTGGCAGCTACTCCTGTAACCGTTTCACTTGTTAGGTAGAGTAAAGTCGCTTGATCCTTTAAAACATAACCCCTACTAATTCAATGAATATAAATAATAGTCATTGTCATCTTATCTCATTGGATTAAGGATGCTACAAAATGAAGATTTTTAAGAATACCTGTATAGGTTTTTGAAAGCATCTATTTAAAAATTGCCTTAATATATAAACTCTAATCATATATTCTAGGTTTAAAACTATATTGCATGTTTGATCAGTAACAGGGCTTCGCAATTTCAACATTCTGTTAAATCCAGATAAGACCTAGCAAGAAAGAGTCTATTTTTGTTCATTCTCTAGTTTGATACATTGAAAACAGTTGAATATATTTCATTTGTATAAGTATATCTCAAAAATGTTATACATCGTGATCCATTCTATGTCAATGCTCAGGAAATATGCTGTACCTTTAGTCTACCCATCAAACTTTGAACTATATAACCCTTTTTTTCAATTGATTTCATGAAAAATATCACTTGTACAACATACAAGGAATTAGTAGATAACATATATATAAATAAAATAACAAAAATTTCATTTTAAGATACATGTCCATGGAATACAATTAATTACACGAAAAACTTACCCTGAAAAAATTTATTTCGTATTTTTCCATGCTTTCATAATGGCCGGTTGCTATTATCAGAGAAATGAATTCGCAATAAAAGTAAATTTTGAGGAGAAAGACAAATCACATTATGTAATAGTTATTATATTCATCGTATTAACTGTTAAATTGTTAATAATACAAAATACCATCGTAGCTCACGCCGCTTCTTGTTAGGAACTAGTACGTGACTGTGCATCGTGTGTGAGTAAACAACAGCTATAGAAAACAGAAAGTTTTTAAAACAACCGCTAAAATTGATAAAATGACATTTGCTAGTAAACAATGAATATTCTTAAATTCTTCTTTTTACTATGCATTTAAACAACCTTAAAAATGTTAGTAAGAATGTAGTATATGTTCTTTCATTACAATGATTAAATAAATACTATAACAGATATATTGCCTTAAAAACCACAATTCAGCTAAAGGCCACAAATAAATTCTAAACGAACTGAATGTCCAGTAGTTTCACTTGGTTCAAAAATTCTTCATTAGTAATTCCAAGAACACTATACATCTGAGTGATTTTGAATTGTCTAATTGTTGTTTATTCATTCGAACCAAGCTGAATTAAAATATATGAAATATGAACCACATAACTTACTCATTTTAATATGTTTTGTGCTATGAATTCAATAAAATATTACTATTTCAGTTTAGGGTTCTTACATTAATTTGGTATGTAAACAAGAACTTTATACTCAGGACCTACAACTAAGCTATAAACATTTCTATAGAAAATGATTACAAAGTTTATATTACTAGGACATTTTTGCGTGCATACCAACTGACCACATGCTATGCGCTAAGTAAAACTATTGGTAAGTCTACCGTTTGCTATGTCAACATATGTGATTATGCCTTTTGCACACTACTTTCATTAGTTTGAGGAATGTAACATATCGCAATGACGTGGGACATTGCGAAAATTAAGGCACTGTCACTCTTTAGATTATAAGCTTAGTTCTTGAATGGTCGCCCTGTATAAGATTTTATATTGCAATATATGGTTTCTTGCTTTTTTTATTCAATAAGTTAGACTTTTTCTTGATTAAAAAGTTCATCTGTTTCCCTTCCACGTATTGTAGGTTGTAGGTCTAAGGGTACGTTTTCATCTACTTCAATCTTGATGTACTTCATCTGGCACTGAAATTGAACTGTTCAAATATATCCGTACCTGAACTGGACTATTAAGCACATCGAAACGGGATTCATTTATTATAATCTCTAAGCTAAGGTTTCGTGATATCAATGTGGAAATTTGAGGGGTTTCACGTTATTTTTCAACGTTGTCATGTTTGTTTAAATGCTCACTCAAACTATAAATTTCATATGATCATAGTAGCATAAAATAATTTAATATGCGTGGTCCTTAGTTATACCAAAGTTGAAGAATTATTATGGACCAACACGAACTCTGACTTAAATTTCTATTCAAAAGTGGATAAAACGTAAACTTATGTTTGTAATTTCCAATTCATTACATACAAAGGTTAAGGTAAAGAAATTTTATTGTTGCTCCGCTCAGCTCAGCTCAAAAGAAGTTGTTTTAGGAGTTTCGATTTTGAAATTCTAAAATTATTGATGTTTTAAACAACTATTATATGAACAGTATTCATGATCTTACTTATCACTTTATGGTATCCTTCGTCGAAATGACTGGATTTTTTACTGGGTATAAAGCTTATAGTCGAGTCCATGTGCATTGTTGTCCATTGTCCTATCTCTATCATCGTGAAAGTAGTTGAAGGAATGAGAAACCGAAAATGAAAAACGAGAAAATCTAGGTTATGACTCAATCTCCCTCTCCCCTGATATTTTGGGAATGACCAAAACAATTTCATGGTTTTATCAAAAGCTATTAACTTGTATATCAATAATAATTCAGTTTTAATTTTCATTGATAAGAGAAAGCAAGCTACCTACGTTGAGAATACATGTATTAATGAAAAGCGAATAGTACAAGCAAAAAAATAAGAAAAAAAAATAGATAAATGGAAAGAAAGTCGAGAAATTATGAAGATGTCTTGGAACCTAGAAGATCTGAATTTAGCCATGTCATTTGGTTTTCCAGAAAACTGGATACCCGTATTGCATATACACAAAAAGACAAACCTACACCTGAAACTCTTAAAAAATGCGTTCTGAAAGATATTAAAATTTCAGAACTAATTGACGGTGTAAGCTTTACTCAGTTGATTATACAGAAACATTAAGTTAAATTTCAATTTTAGTTGCATGCTGAGGAAGGAATCCCAAAGGATATTTTAGAAACTCAGGTCCGTATTATACTAGATGAAATTGGGTATAATAAAAATTTAAGAATTATTCGATTTTTGGCATTAGTACTAGTCAAAATATGTTTGAAAGTATGCAAAGGAATTTATGTGAATACTAATAGCATTTTTCATGTAAGTATCAGATAGATTTTATTCTGTAATGAATGTTAATGAAAGTACCTATTATGGACTCTTATTATTCGTTTCCAGATAAAGTCACTTATGGGAAAGTGTCCTGTTATTTTTGTACCTAGTCACCGGAGTTATGCTGATTTTATTTTAATGTCTTATATATGTTTTACTTATGATATAGAAATACCTGCAATTGCAGCTGGAATGGGTAAGTTTAATTTAATATTACATTGAATTATTGGAGTTTTATTGGCATTCTACATCAAGTGTATTTATAGCAACTTCGAAGTTGAAAACTGTTATAATTATCTATTATCTGCCAAACTACCTAACTTACATAGTTATTGTTGGGAGTGAGAGAAACTTCAGACAACAGTTAATTTCAATTTTATCTGAAGCTAGGGTAATCCTGTCTTGAATGGTGACCACTTCTGTGCACCTGTAACAAGTCAGTTAGCTGTTTGCCTAATGCATTTGAATTTTATACAGTGTTGTCAGATTACTAATAAAATAATATTTGGTCGCACTGATTCGTCAGTATGCGAACACAATAATCGAATTCTAGTAGACCGTTTTTCTTTTCTAGTTTTAGTCAATAAATAAGAAACTACTTCTCTTATGTCATATTGTTAATACCATAAAAAACAAAGTTTACGGATAAATTATTGAATAAATATAAAGAAAAAAAATATATATATATATATATATATATATATATAATATATATATATATATATATAACAATGTAACAATGGAAAAAGAAAACCAGCAGAAAAATATTTCACCAATCATACTTCTTATATGTCTAAACAAATTTAAGAAAAGATTTTACATAGGCAGCAAGGTCATGAAAAGGACTAAGAAGATAATAAAAAACTACATAACCTGCGATATTTCCTCAAATTCCATCTCTGACCGAGAGAGCCCCAATGGTCAGGTTCAGTCTTCCAAGTGATGCCGATTATGAACTATAGATGTTTTAGAATCATTATGGACCCAATAATATGGGTTGACATCTCCCATATATTATTTTTTTGTGGAACTTGTTAATGACTATGGGGAATGGAGTTTTTCTTATTTTTATATCTGGTAATTATACGGTATAGTGTCGATAGTCATAATTCACTGAAAAAATGTTTACTTACTAATTTTGGGGCCCTGAATCCAAATCTGAAATTATTTTGTCCTGGAAGGCTATCGTTTAAGAAAAAAAATACAGAATTTGTATACGGCATACGGCTCGAAACATTGCATGAAACAGACAGAAATACACACCATCTCTCTCGTTCATAACTGAGACCGAAATTCAAATGGGAATATTTCTAAAACTAACTTAACTAACCTAAGTTTACCTAAAACCTAACCTACTAACCTATTCAATTCAAAATTATAAATTCAAATTATAAAATTCAAATGCTTTCGGCAAACAGCTGACTGACTCGTTACGGGTGCGCAAAAGTGGTCACCATTAAAGACAGGATTACCGAAGCTAGCCAAATATGAGTTAATCCAAGCATTAATTTGTTATTGATTATAAATTATCCTCAGATTTTCATGGAATGTGGGCGATGGGTTCAATCTTGAGGGACACTGGGGCTTTTTTCATGAGAAGATCATACAATAGTGATATTCTTTATTGGACTACTTTCAAACAATATATTCAACAGCTTGTTACTAAAGGGGACTTAGCAATTGAATTTTTCATTGAGGGAACTAGGAGTAGAAGCAATAAATCTCTAATGCCAAAATATGGTAAGTAAAAAATATTTTATTTTACACCCTGGAGTAAAATTGATTCAGAAAAATACTATCATATTGTGGTTTGGACAGTATATCTCATATGATATTTTTGTTGTTTCTTTTCTCTTCTCTGATTTGGTTATGCTTATAAGGTCCTTTATTATAAATGGAGGATAGTCTACTTATTCAGGACTTGGGATCTTTGTTGGTGATGAAGGTCATAGTTATAAGAAAATCATTCGGCAACAATTATGTCGCGCGAGGTTGCTAGTATGCAGAAGAGCATTATCTTGCATAAAAGTGAAATTCTCACCTTGGGCACGCCGCCACAGTCTCACTATGGGCTCCAGCACTAGGTACACGTAATTTCTAGCCGGTAAACTCGCAGGAAACGAAATCATATCTGTTTTTCCTCCCAGCATAATGCCACCCCAAAGCATCACACTGCCCCCTTGGTATTTCGGAATTTGTCTTGCTGCTCGGAGTCTAGCTTGTCTTCCACGACCCCTTGAAACCCGAAACCGGCGGTCATCTGCTCGAACACCAATTCTGGTCTCATCCGAAAAAAGAACACTTCGCCAATTCTCAATATTCATATTTTGGCGCTCGATACACCAATTAAGTATTAATTTTTTGTTGTCTGGTTAGCTCTGGAACTCTTAAGGGCCTTCTGCTGTATAAGCCTCTTGAACGAAGTCTTTGATGTATCGTTTCGATTGATACACTGGTGCCTGTTGCTTTCAGAAATTGCATTTGGAGTATGGGGTGCGACGCACTAGGGTTTCTTCTTGCAATTTGGCACAAAAAGCGGTCTTGTTCTTCAGAAGTGATCTTCTTACGACTTCTTCTAGGCCAATTTGCAGATATTGTAGTTCGATGTATCGGGCGTAGATTTTAGAAATCACCCCCTGTGATACACCCTTTGTGGCAGCTATATCCCTCTGTGTCACCCCTTTTCAACAAGAGTAATTATTCGACCCCTCTGACAATTATGATTATAGGTTTTTTTTTAAATTTTGTAATTCACAGTTTCAAATCTCAGTGATGACTGAGTACAATGTTCGAACATGTGGTGATAATTCAACATTTCTTATCATACTATCTAGTTTTTTACAACAAAAATTTCATTCTTCACAAGTAGTCAAAGATCCATGGTAAACAATCAATAATGTGAAATACCGAGTGATTTTATATAAATTTGATTGTGTGTATAATTCATATAAAATGTTAAGGTAGATAAATAAAGCTGTTTCAATAAGGGGGGGGTTAGATACAGGTAGCAAATCAAGTAGAATAATGTCAGTTTCTTTTTCTTGAAATTTCAGTGAAGTCTCTTTACTCCCTAAATTCTTTGAGAATATATATAAGTCTAACGTATCAAACTATCGTCCAGTTGCCCTTCTCAATTCGTTTTCTAAAATATCTGAAACCCTCATCCATGAGTCACTATCTGTTCAGCTTGAACATGTCATCTCAGATCGACAACATGGGTTGAGGGAGGGGCAATCAACGGTCACAAATAGCGTTTGTTTCTCAGAGTATGTCGCTGAGGTTTTTAATCGTGGCGTTTAAGTAGATGTGCTACTCACCGACTTTTCCAAGGCATTCGATCGCCTGAACCTTCTGATTCAGCTTAGGAAATTGGCTTTTCTCGGCTACTATTGAGGTTTTTTCATTCAGATAACAGTATGCGTTATATAATGGATTCAAATCTAATGAACTTGAAGCCCGTTCTGGGGTTTCCCAAGGATCCGTTTTGGGTCCTTTTCTATTTACAATCTTTATAAATGATTTACTGGAAACCATTCAAATTGTTTTCTGAAATAGGTGCAGCCGAAAACTGTAAATCTTCAGCATGAATTGCCTCGATTTCATGAGTGGTGTACAAAAAATATGCTGCTCTTGACCGTGTCAAAATGTAACATTATGACCATCACACGTAAGCACTTTCCGATTCTTTGCCCATATTCGGTGGGTAATATTTAGCTGCAGCAAGCATCAAGCTGTAGGGATCTCGGGGTACTTCTCAACTTTGAGTGGACTTTTGGAGATCATGTTGTCGAAGTTTCATTTTACGAAATTCCAGAAGTTTTCAAAATGTTGAGACGCTCAAGGGACTCTACTTCGCTTTCGTTCGCTCAACATTAGAGTATGCCCTATGGTGTGGGATCTCCATCATGTTAAATACGTTTCATTATTGGCGGATGTCCAGAGGACTTCTTTGAAATTCATCTTGTTCAAGTTGGATGGCGTCTATCCCTACCGTGGCATACCAAATTGTATTCTCACCACACGCTTTCCTGTGATAGAACTTGCTAGTCGAAGAAAATTCTTAAGTTGCATGTTCCTGTTCAAACTGGTCAATAACATTACAAAGTGTCCATACCTGCTTGGGCAGCTATGGTTTTTCGTCCCGAGGCTCGAGAGAAGGAACCAAATGAAATTTTACGTCACAAGCGCATCAACAGATATCTATTTCAATTTACCAATAAATCGCAGCTGTCATTTCTACAATACCATCGCGTCCCGTGCGGACTTTTCGCACAGTAAAAACAATTTTCGGAGAGAACTCTTGATCCTTTTGAGTTCTGACCCTTACAAAGGGTAGAACTACAAATTCATTTGTTTAGCTTTTGTAAGAATAAAATGAAACTAATGTTACTCTTCTTTAAGTATTTTGGTATGTAGTTCAAATTGTGTTTAGTTTATGTTCATTCAAACTATAATTTCTAATGTATCATTTTCTGTCCCTAATTGATAGAAATTCTTTCGGGCATGTATTAATTAAATAAATAAATATATATATATATATATATATATATATATATATATATATATATATATATATATATATATATATATATATATATATATATATATATATATATATATATATATATATATATATATATATATATATATATATATATATATATGTATCATATTTTCATTCTTTCTCAAATATGAATTCCTATCAGGAAGATGGATTGAAGTCAGTTCAATCTTAGTTCATCAGCATTTGTTTTAGGTTTGCTCAATATGATATTGAAACCTCTTTTCTTGAGAGAAGTGCCAGATATACTTTTTGTACCTATTAACATAAGCTATGACAGAATAATGGAAGAAAAACTATTTGCATTTGAATTATTAGGGGTTCCAAAGCCAAAGGAAACGACATCTGTAAGTATGATATTTATACATTCTGTCAAAAAAGTACCTGGAATTGGTCAATGAAACACAAAATATTTATTTTTCATCCAAATTTATTGTATTGCCTTCAAAGTAGACCCCTTACAAAATAATACATTTACGCCAACGAGTAATCCAATCAACAAAACATTTTTCAAACGCTTTTAAAGGAATCGACTTCAGTTCTTGCCGCGAATTCTTTTCCATGTCTTCTAGCGATTCAAAATGGGTGCCTCGAAGTGGAAATTCGAGTTTTGGAATAAGAAAAAAGTCGGCCGGAGTCATATCGGATGAATACGATGATTGTTCGATTGTATTTGTTGAGTTTTTGGTCAGAAATTCATTCAAAATGATCTGAGATGTTGCATTATCATGGTGCAAAATCCATTAGTTTTCTTTTCAAACATTTGGCCTTTTTCGATGAATTTGCTCTCTCAAACGCCGCAAAAAAGTAGTCAACATTACTTTGACGTGGTTTTTTTTGGTTTCGGATCAATTGGAAGGCGCCATTCCGATCTTGTTGACTGGTTTGCATGCCAAACTCATAAACCCATGTCTCATTACCAGTTACAATGTGTTTTATGAATGTAGAGTTGACTTGTTCTAGTATGTTTTCAGCGACCTTTACGCAATTCAATTGTTGAAGAAAATTTAGATCCTTTGAAACTAGTCGAGCGGCAACGCGTTTCATGCCCAAACAATCATTTGAAATGGATGTACCATTAATTCGTGAGACACAGAAAATTCATTGCCTACCTCTCGAACTCAAATGACGAGTTTCAATTACCATTCCCTTTTTTTATCGATGTTAACTTCAATTGAAGATGTTGATGGCGACCAGAGCGAAGCAAATCTTGCACCACATCTCGGCCGCTGTTGAATACACTGTACCACTCATTTGCACGTGTTTTTATTAAAGTCGATTCACTGTAAGCCTTCTGTAACATTTTAGCGATTCGGAACACGAAATTCCATTTGCAATACAAAATTTGAGACTAATTCTTAGTTCGATATTTTTATCCATTGTAAAAATCGCAAAACACACTTGTAGAAACTGACAAAATCGAGCTTTGTAAACAAACTACGTGACAGATCGCTTTCAAACTCCGCGTCAATATAGAAAACAGTAGTGCCAACTTAGTAACGACATAAATTTACACCATTGTTTCAGGCCAATTTTTTGAATAATCAATTCCCGGTATTTTTTGACAGAATGTATATTGTTCTAATGATATTTATTTTTTTTTATATCACCAGAAGGTCAAACAACTAAGTAGCCCCACTTTAATATCAGCTCATGAACAATTAAAATATTCTAGTAGTTCCCAAGATAGCCTCATGAGTTTCTTGAAATTGGCTCACCATCAATTTCTAGTCTTCATATCACCTTAGCTAAATGTGTTCCAACAACCTTTTAAACAAATTTCCCAAATATTAGAGCGGCGTTTGACACGCGTGTCCAGAAATTCAGGGTGTCGGTGTTTCAGTCTTCTGATTTTGACAACCGTTGAGCTGATAGATTTTGATCTGCTGTTTGCTGTATACTGACGCTCAAGTATATCATTTCCATATACTTACTTCTGATTGGTGTCAGATAATGAACATGTTTTATTTTTAAAGTAAGTTCACCCATTCTTAGTTTCATTTCCACACAAGAAAAAACTATGACAAATCTAATTGATATGAATGTTAACAAGTCATATCAATATTCCGAATTTTTCCATTTGGTTTTTATAGTTTTAAATTTCAACCTTTTTCATCCTTATCTCAGACAGATGGTGATAATTCACAAAGAATTATATTGAAATGTTTATTCACCATACTTAACACCAAATAAAATTGAAAAATTCTGAAACGACGAAATTCGAATATGAGTACAAATGATTTTTTTTGCTCTGGACTGTAGGGGAAGCCACAGTAATCTGCACTTGGTTGAAAATAGTGTTAGAGGGGGGTTTTAAGATTATCCGATTTTCCATTCATTAGGAGAGAGCGGAGTTTAATTCATTGTCACTTCATGGAATGAAGTGCAAAAAAAAAAATGCAATTTCATCCTTGTTATGAACTTATCAATTTTGTGTTCCATGGTGTGAGATGGAACAAATACTTCTTAAGATCTGAAATCAACTAACTGACCAGAGACAAAATATATCTATGTTTAATGCTATAGGAATTCACTAAAGAACAGCTGAAGTGTGATGAAACTGTAGTCTGTCCTTCCATGGTGTGATATATATATATATATATATATATATATTAACAGCTCTACAGACCAAGTAGGCCCATGGCTTCATTACACGTTCTTCTCCATTTCATTTTATTCATAACTGCTCCCTTCCAGTCCTTCACTCCTAGCTCTTCAATATCTTTCTCCACCATCTTGATCCATTCTGTGCGTGGTCTTCCCCTGCCTCTTCTTCCCGTTATTCCCCTTGTCAAAACTTGTCTTGTTGTTCTATCGTCTCCCAGTCGGAAAACATGGCCAAGCCATCTCATTCTTTGTGCTCTAGCCACATTTGTTATTGAGGGTTGTCCATACAATTCTTGAAGCTCGACGTTCGTTCTCCTTTCCCAACGATTTTCTACCTTTTTTCCACCATATATTCTTCTGAGTATTCTTCTCTCGAAAACTTCTAATGTATATTTTTCCCTCTGATTCAACTTCCACAGTTCGCAACCGTATGTTACCACAGGCCTGATGATCTTCTGATAAATTTTCTTCTTCGCGTTTTTCGACATATTTTTGGACCTGAGCACTCTGTATAATCCTCCTAAGCATTTTGTTCCTTTAGCTATCCTTTCCTGTATTTCTACTTTCTCCTCCCCTGTTCTCGTCAATGTTACACCTAAATAGTTGAACTGTTCTACCTTTTCAAAGCAGTATGTCCTATCTTCACTAATTATTTGCAGATTTGAGTGCCTTTCATTTTCTTGTTGTCCTACTATCATATACCTGGTTTTATTTTCATTTATCATTAAACCCTTTCTTCTTGCAGCGGTTTCTAACTTCCTGAATTCATTCACCAAATGTTCTCTTGTTCTGGTCACAATAACTATGTCGTCTGCATACGCTAAAACTTGTGTCTTTTGACTGTATATTGTACCTTTGCTAGCTATATTGCTCTCTTCTATAATTTTATCCATCACGATATTGAAAAGTGTAGTAGAAAGGGGATCTCCCTGTCTCAGGCCTTTATCAACACAGAATGATTCCGACAAATGTCCGCTCATCTTAACTTTATAGGTGGTATCCGTCAATGTCATTCTCACCAGCCTTATTAGTTTGCCTTTTATTTTTAGTTCATCCATTGCTTCATATATATATTTTCTTATTATTCTATCATAAGCCTGTTTATAATCGATGAAAAGCATATGGAGTATCATGTTTTGATCAATAGTATTATCTATAATTTGCTTCAACACAAAAATCTGATCCATGACTGATCTATTTTTTCGGAACCCACACTGATACTGTCCTAGCTTTGGTTCTATTATTTCGTTTAGTCTATTTTTGATAGATATCGCCATAATCTTGTAGATAGTGTCCATTAAGGCAATCCCTCTATAGTTCTCGCAATTGGTCGTATCCCCCTTCTTGTGCAACGGACATATTAGAGCTTCCTTCCACCTATTTGGCATTTTCTCCTCTTCCCAAACTTTAGATATTATAAAATATATATTGTCCTCCATTTCTTGTCCCCCTATCTTCAACATATCCGCCGTGATGCCATTTCCACCTGGCGCTTTGTTGTTTTTAAACAATTTTATGATTGATCTTATTTCTTCCTTATTTGGTGGTTCCTTATACGCTTCATTTAGGAACGCCCCTTCATCGTTCGCATTTTCACTAGTCTCTTCACTTTCCCCGTCTAACAACTCTCTGAAATACTCACTCCATCTCTTCAAACTTTCTTCTATTCCTCCTACCAACTGCCCGTTTTTGTCTTTGCAGAATAATATTTTATTTTGCTGATAGAGCCTCCTCTGATATTGTATATTTTTATAGAATTGTCTCGTCTGTTTTCGCATATAGTTGTTTTCCAGATTTTCCATTTCAGTCTCTATATATTTTCTTTTCTTTCTCCTGCATGTGCTTTTTGCTTTTCTTCTCTTTTCTCTATACTGCTTCTGGTTCTCTTTTGTGTTGTTTTTCATCATATTCATTCTGAATTCTTCTCTTTCAAGTACTGCTCTCCTGCACTCTTCATCATACCAACCTCCTTGATCTGCTTTGCTATCATCTTTTAGCAGCATATCTGCTCCTTCTTCATCATCTGTTCCAACTGTCTCCACTGATCTTCAACGCTTTCCTCTTTATTACTGGAAATTCTTTTGTTAATTTTGGTCTGAAACTCCTTCCTAATATTCTCATCATTCAATTTTTCCACTGCATATTTGATAACTTTATTTCTTTTACTTTCCTGATGTTCTGGTTTCCTATATTTTATCTTGGCTCTTACGAGCATGTGGTCTGTGTCCACGTCTGCTCCGCGTAAACTCCTAACATTCATTACATACTTGGCGTGTTTACTCTCTATAACCATGTGATCTATTTGGTTAACTGTTCTGTTATCAGGTGATATCCATGTACCTTTATAGATATCCTTATGCTGAAAATAGGTTGTGACTACTCGAAGATTCCTCTCTGTTGCTAGTTCAATAAGTTTTTTTCCATTCTCATTACTTTCTTCGTGCTTGCTGTACTTTAATTGAATCATATTTTATGTAAATTGGTGCCTTCGTCGGCAATCTTAGTAACCAACTTCTCTAGATTTCAATATTACATAAAAAAGTTTGTCTCTATTAACTAATGATACTACAAAAATCGTCAACATGAGAATGAAAAATACGATGTTGCTTTAGCCAAAATTTCATAAATAATCAGTGAATTTAATGATTTTTCAGGCATTTTTCAAATCTCTCAGCATGATTAAGGAAAAATATGGATCAATTCATTTGAGTTTTGGGAAGCCAATTTCTGCTAAACAATTTTTTGGTGAATACTTGGACGAATCTCGACATAGCATAGGCCCCCTTCACCATCAGGAACTGAACGAATATGACAAGATGATAATTCCATCATTAGCACATGAAATCATCTACAGTCAACAAAAATTGGCTGTTTTGAATATGATAAACTTGATTGCATTGCTTCTGAATTTGAACTTAACAAAATCGAAAAAACTCTTGAGTGTTAAAGAACTAAAAGAAAAGGTTATGCAGCTTAAAGCAGTGTTGGAGCAATATGGAGCACATATTTGGATAACTGACTTTGATGATGATTTCAGAGAAACACTATTAGTGCATAAAAATTTATTGCATGTCACAGGTGACGGTAAAATTGACGTTGTGAAAAACAAGATTGATTTGACTAATTTGAATGTTTCTAAATTGAAGGCTTATCGTCTTTCAGAGAAAGTTTTAACATATTCAGTTCCTTTCATTACATTGTGCATTTATGCCAATCCAGTATTACATTATTTGGTGGATACATCTATAATTCTAGCAGTTTTGAAAGTGATCCCACAAGCGACTTATGGTGAGATTGAAATTTATTTTTACAATTTCTAATTATTGACATAACAATTTATATCGCAACATCCAAGTAGTGAACTAATTTCGAGAAGAAATAAAGTACCATTTTAAAATACTCAGACCAAAATGAAACTGAAGGAAATATGAATTATGGTAGGTATTTGATAGAATAATATCAACATATACCGAAAAATTTCGCCTCTCTAAGATTGTCAAAGCCTAAAAGAGTCGTCAAAGAAACACATTGACCTATTGATTGTACCATGAGGCAGTCATAGAAATATCAACAGTTTGAGTCCTAGACATTCTGTTTTAAGGTGTGACATCCAAAGAGGGCATGTTTCAAGACATCTTGACAATATTGCAGATTACCTGTAATTTAGATGACAATAATTGATAATTTGCAGGGGATTCTGTAATTATTGGATAATGCAAAAATTATTTTAATGTTCCTTTACGGGGTTATTCCTCTAAAGGTTATTCAAGTAAAAAAAAACTGGTGTGGCTTTAAACTGACTATCTAAAAATTTTAATACAGAGCGGACACTGAATTTTATCTGAATCAAATAATTGTTGGGAGCTTCCGCCTTCTTGAAATATCAGTCTTTACTATATGCCTTATCGTTAAATTTCATGCTTCTGTTCAAACTGTGATGAGCAAATTCATCATGGTCAATCAGAAGGAGTAGTCCATTGTCTTGCCTTTTTTTAAACTTCTATCTATCAAAAAATGGCAAAGAAAAAAATAAGCGAAGCATCATATAAAATGTTCTTCAGTTTCCTATTCTGAAAAAATTTAAGTTATGGAAAGAAGTTATTTAAAATACTTTAATTATATAAAGCATGATTACGGCTGGTTTTTACTTCAACAAAAACGTTGCCACAACAGTACAGACTGAAGATTTTCCAAATTTTGTGAAATCTACCATATATAAAATGCAAAAATGTATATTTGCGTTAAGTTTTTCCATCCATTAAGTACTACGCTTTACTTCAAATTTTTTGGTTCTTGATGTCTATTTTCATTCATTTCCTTAAACATTCTCTAATTACTTTCACCTCTACGATTTCTTAATATTTTTTATGTGTTCCAGATGTATTATTCAATCAGTATTGTTACTTGAGAAGATTATTCCTACATGAATTCGTCACTTATCCTCCAAAGTTTTCATCTGTGAGTAGGTTCATAAACAATAGATTCGGAAAAGATAAAATTTTGTTTATTGCAGGAATTTAAAATTTCTCTCAACCATTGCATAGATTTCAGCTTAATAACGATATCAAAAGATAATAGATATATGTTGTGGGAAAATGAAGATCTCCAACAGCTTATGATCTCTTCTATACAGCCATTTTTGTATTCATATTTCATAGTAGCGCACATTCTTGAGGTGAGTTCCATAAGATTATAAACTACTTAATCAGTTCTGTGTTGTTTCTTATTCGATTAGTATTATAATACCACCTGAATCTTGCTAATTTTTGGGAATTAATAATGGTGCCGTAAATCACAATAAGTCGAATTTATCAGTACAAAACGAATACATTTCCAACAATCATAAACTAGCAGACTCTGTGAACTTCGTATCGCCATATTTTTTCCTTAGTGAATATTTCGAAATTTCTCACTTGTTTGACTATTTATGCTCGCTATTTACTATTTAGTCGAGGACTAAAGGTAACTCTTCTGGTAAATCAAAATCAGTTGGATTATTCATACTTCCATTCTCTTGACACGTTTGATGTATCGAAAGTGATTAACACGTCAAATTATAAAGTAGCGGAACTGTTACACAGTACTTAATGATAATATGGTTTCTTCCGGAATCATAGTAGATCTCCCTTGAGAAATTCACATTCTGTCTGCCTCCACATGCTGCCTACGCTCTTCTTCAATCTCATTGTTTCGAAAATTAATAACTTAACTCGCATTACGCTTACGCCTCACTAGTGAAATTATGATATGACGTATGGTCTGTTTGCAATTGTTAATTGCTGGTTGAACAACAGAACGCCATTCTGAATGAGTTTAAGAAAATAATCTGATTGTAATAATTTTTTTTTCAATATTCTTGTTTTACAAAAACAAACAAAAAAATCCTATTTAGTGGAGTAGTAATGCTCGTATATACTTTAGTGTGATTCGTTTTTATTTATATAGATAGATGAAGTCTGCGTAAATGATATTTCCACTCTATTTTGATAGAGTAGTTCTCTGCACTTAAGCATTGTCAACCAAAATATAGAATTACATTGCTGAAAGTACTAAGAATGATTCAAGTGCTAAAATTAATGAAACAATAAACTTCTATATTTAACTTCTACTTTCATTTCTATAAATGAATTCCTGAATCTTTTATTTGAAATACAGCAGTTTTCATAATTCAAATTTTTGCAGAATCATGAAAACGGTGATGAAAAAAGTATTCTAACAATGGTACAAGAAAAGATTGTTTCCCAAATGGAGCTAGAATTTATTCACCCTTATAGTTTAAATTTGGATAGCATTTCACATTGCTTGACTTCGCTCTCAGCTTCTGGTGCTTTGAAAAAAACAAAGGGGTAAGTTCTTTTTTCGTTTCTGTGCATTATCAGTGCTAATTTCATTAATTATTTCAGTACATCAGGATTTTCTTATATAGTACACCACAAAAATATGGAGATATTAAAGAAAAGATTAGGTATGGATTAAAAACTTCGTTTTTAAATAAACATTTTTGAAAAAATACTTTCTGTTTTAGAGCCATATACTTCGATACTGTGCCAAGGTCAAACTATTCAAGAATCTACTTTAAAGCATAAGTTTTAGTGTTATATTTTGTTTTCGAATTGTGTTTGTTGGATTTATATTTATTGATTTCAGTATTGTTTATGTATTGGTGTTTTCACATGTTGATTTACAATATATGGTTATAAAAATATTTAGCTTTTCTGAAGATTGTCCATCTAATATTGAGTGATATATCTTATTGAAATTTGAGCGATTGATTATGCCAACTTTGAGCATGTGAGCTAACTAATCTCTTACTCCCACCATCACCTACCTACAATATA
This sequence comes from Cryptolaemus montrouzieri, assembly GCA_013387265.2. Lineage (NCBI taxonomy): Eukaryota > Metazoa > Arthropoda > Insecta > Coleoptera > Coccinellidae > Cryptolaemus > Cryptolaemus montrouzieri. The sequence continues at coordinate 41,538,077 of JABFTP020000185.1, read as the reverse complement.
ATCATAGTTAATATGGGTCATGTGGCACATGGTTAGAAAGCTCTTTCGATTATCTATTTGAATCGTTAATTTTTTTGTGTTAAATTTTCGATACAAGGTTCTCCAGTTTCAAAAAGATATACAATAATTGAACAACCTTCAAACCCAATGTATTTAGAATAAATGGTGAATAGATTGATATCAGTATTGGAGAATATCAATTTTCAAGTGTAGGATCAACCCCTATTATGGTAAAAGAACGGCAGGAATATTTAATACAAATCATTTATAGAAACAAATGAGTTAACAATATGTTGACATTCTGCGAGTAGTGAAGCAATTGATGTAATAGTTACAAAAGAAACTGCTCAAGATGACCCATTCTAGGATAAATCAATTTTTCTAGCAGTTGTAGATAATTATTTTCAATGAGATTAGTCTCGGTAAAGAACTGAACAACAATTTAATTTTTTTTGTGGTTGGTGTATGTATTTTCATCTACAAGTGGGTGTCTCAGACAATTGTGCGTGTTCAACCCTCCATTGAGCATGAAAATACTCTCGTCAGAGAAATATATTTTGGGGAAGGTTGGGAATATTATTCATATTTTCACATAATTACAGACGACGATCAGTTTCAGCTTCATTTTGTTCATGGTGTATCCTTATTTTGTAGGGATGAACTTTTTGATGCTTCACTATTCTTAGACAGTTGTACTTGATACGCCAGTTTGATGGGATAATTTCCTAATGGACTAAGTGTTGTCCATTTGTAGATGACCCAATTGGGGAATGCAATCTCGATATACCAAGATCTTGCAATACCGAGATCTCGCACCTATTCTGCAACATCAATCTTGCACACAAAATCATGCGCGATCTCGCAAGATTGGTATTATGTCAATTTTGGATGGCTTTCAGTGCTTTTACGTGTTGTTGACTTATGTAAACAATGTACATATTCCAGTCGGCAACACGTGGCGCTAGGGCTACAGGGCGATAGGGATGAGTAAGGCGAGACGTTCTCCGGTTGTGGTAAATTTGTCATTGTTTTGCGAGCCTGGACGTGTCTTAGTCCATGGCAATCGGCAGATTTATAAACTATTCCAAAAATAGTTGAAAATAGTTCCTTGTGTGTTTAAGTTCTCTCCGTCTATTCGTTTTGTGTTAAAATGACAACAAAGGTAGTTTATAAAGAGTTTCAAAGTGGATCAGAGGTATAAAAATACTTTTTGAAGGCAGAGGATGAGCAAACGGCCCAGTGCAAATTGTGTAAGTCTATTTTGAAAACAACGGCACGATCTGCCAAAGGCTTACATGTACATTTACTGTCCAAGCACAAAATTGATACTCATAAAAAAGTGACAGAAAACATGACACTGGTTCCATCAAATTCTTCAATGCTGATCGATGCTTCCGCGTCAGTAAGGCTACCTCCTCCAACCGGTACGAAGAGGCAGAAAATATCTGATTACTTTTCGTCTCTACATAGATTCAGCCTTACTTTCGATGAATGGACAACATGCTTAAACAGGCGCTTCATGAATGTGAATGTTCATACATTTTCAGAGAATAAAAATATGTTCTGGAATTTGGGTCTTGTGCGCATAGTAAGAAGCATGCCTCCAGAGAGTTGCATAACTATTTTGAAGAAGAAATAATCAGAATATGGCTTGTCATTAGATGAAGATATAGTAGGTGTTACAACAGATGGGGTCAGTGTAATGGTGAAGGTTGGGCGACTCATGAATCCTCTTCACCAGCTATGCTACGCTCACGGCATTCAATTGGGAGTTATCTTGTGATTTACAAATCAAAATGTGGAACCTAAACGCAAAAAGAAAGTACAAAAGACACAGTCGTAGCTCAGTAAGATGTGGGGGAGTCTGACGATGAAGAATTTGATGACATAATTGATAATGAAGGATTTGACTGTAGATGAAGTAGACTTAGTGCCAAAATTTGATCAACTTATCAAAAAAGTAAGACAAGTAGTCAAACACCAACGAAGAATGACATTCTTCAGAAATATATGAAGGACGAATTCAGCAAAAATGTGCAACTCGTGCTGGACTGCAAAACACGCTGGTCTAGTCTTTCAGATATGATTTTCACATTCAATAAGGTGAAGCAATGTGTAAGCAAAGCCTTGATTGATTGCAATCTTGGATCGAATACAAATCATAGTTTCTCAAACGAAGAATATCGTGCTTTATCAGATTTAGAACTCGTATTACAGCCTATAAAACTGGCAGTGGAAGTACTATGTAGTCGAAATTCAGCTTTGTTAACTGCCGAAACTACTCTGCAATTTATGGTGAAAAAGTTAGAAGAACTCGGAATACCAGTAGCTCAAAAACTTGCTGAATCCATTAGGGCTAGGATTAATGAACGCCGAACATTTATGACCGCAGCATTGTATTATTTGACAGACCCTGTCTAATACGACGTATATTTCAATCAATCTGCTAGTGATCAAACTTTCAAACTGTCTCCAAAATCTTCAATCAAAAAAGAAATAATAAAGTTAATCGGAAGATTACACAAGAACAGTACCAAAGATAACAATATCGTAGTCAATATACAAAACAAACCCTCTACATCTTCAGTTGCAGATGAAACCATGAATGAAAGTGATGATGACGATTCAATTCCATTAGCTGCAGTGAAAAAAAATTTAGAGCCTGAAATGGCGAACGTTTCTCTTAGTCTTGATGATTAATTGGAAATGGCATTGAAAGACACGTGTGGCACCTTTGTCATCGTCACTTGATATGATTTTGAAGAAAGAAATCAATTTGTACGAGTCAGGAGGGTCAAAAGGACAAAATCTACAGTTCGCTCACCAATGTCTTTTATCTGTAGTACCAACAAGTGTCGAGGCAAAACGGGCGTTTTCCTCAGCTGGTTATCTGGCATGCAGCATTCGGAGTCAGCTGGCAGATGAAACCCTAGATACTTTATGATTTTTGAGAAGTTATTTTCAAGTTTTAGAATAATATGTTACTTTTTGAATAAATTACTGGTTAGCTTGAGATTTTACTTCCAGATTTTGCTCCTGAAGAACAATTAGAGCGAATAGGAATATAAATGATAGGAATTTTCGTACATTTTCGAGATCTCGCACAATACCGAGATTTCGCAAGATTAGAATTCCTGAATCTTGCGAATACCGAGATTGGTATTTTGATGCGTGATTGCATTCCCTAGATCTATGCTGCAACTTCAACAGATTCATTTCTTACAGTGTTATTTCATGCTTTCGGTTCGCTGCTGAACCAGTTACCTGAAATTTTTGTATCAGAGATTTGACATTTTGGTAACTCATTTTTTTCCTTGGATGATTTAAGTTGAAAAATTCTTTCTGTTTGTTTTATTTAACTGTTATTTTGAAAAAATGACATGATTTCTATCTAACTCTTTCCTGAATACACCATTTTCGAATTTTCTTTCGTAAGTATCGAATGACAGTAATGCAATTCTGATTGGAACTATAAATTGATCATTGTATGATGAGAATGATGAAAATATTGCTTTTGGAAAAAAATTGAGGAACCTGTTCAAGAAATTAATGTGATGATTGCAATGAATATCATTATTTTTTCAAATAAGAATTGGATCTTCTTCGAGTAGAAGTCTTTCTTTACAATCTGTCGGCAGTTTCGGGTTTCAATAACAATTGAAGAATACCTTACCCAGCTACCTAACTCAATGAATACCTCGATTGTATGACGTTTCTACAAGGTTAACGAAATCTATTACATTCTTCAAAATTCAGAATATACCTACAATGAAGTCTACGAATGTCCAAGAAGCTTCTTCTCTTTAATTCACAAAGTGCTTCAGTACTGCCTTTTATTCTGGTTTTTTCTGTTTTAGGTTTTAGTCTAAGATCTGAAGAGAGGTCGTCCTTCACCCATCTATTTACCAAATAAAATATTTTTCAAGACATCCCATGTGTAGGCAATTACATTCTAAAAGTTCTGCGTAGCAAATTATATTGATAAAATTTTAATTAACTAAATTTTTATTACACTTCATCTAGTTGTTTACCAAATGTATTTCATTAGAATCAAAAGTCGTTTATTGATTTTTCATCATAAGACAGAAAAAGTCTTCAGAATATCATCGCAGTATTGAACAGTACAAAGAATCATCTGATGATAATGTAGATAAAAATGATTGATTTGATGTTTCAATAGACAAAGCAGCATCTAACAATGTGTTTGCTTCCTTGTTCAACATTAAAAAAAAGACAATAAACAGATATGAAATTTTATTTCGGAATGCTTTTCTGCTCCAGGCGATTCGAAAAACTAGTACCACGTAATAAAATCGATGTGATAAAAACAAGAAAGTATTACTTAAATTAGAACGAAACAACCTTGGCAGCTTATTAACAATTAGCATGAAAAAGAAAATAAATATAGAAAATGCTTTAACTTTTCCGCTAGCATCAATGGCTGTCGCTTTCATTTCATATGATGGTGGAATATTTAAGACAGGCTGGTGTGTTAGCTAAATTATTTAAATCGCAAATCGAGGTAGTTGAGGTAACACATATTAATATAGAAATAATAGATGATTTTTACTATTTGTAGCTAATCGGATGCCACGAACTTTTGAAAAAATTGCCAAGTCTATGCTTATGAAACTAGTACAGCAGAGGTCTATTTAGTTTTTGACCGCTATTTAACGTCGTTAATGAAAGCTTCTGAGCACCAAACTCCTCTAGAATTTGATATTCTATAGATTTTTTGCGATGTCTGAAAAATAATCAATTGAAAGGCCTTGCTTTTGTTTCTATCAAATTACTGGGAAAACGATAATTTAGTAACAATAATTCAAAATAAAGAAAATATAATTGTTAACTGTTAAGGATTGCTGTAATTTCTATAAAGCGTAGCAAAATTGAATTATAAAAACTAATTAAGGCGGATACCAGATTCGTTTTTTCACGCTTCTGATGTGACACCAAGTACAAAGATTTCAATTAAACTTTTGATACTGAAATACTCATTTTTTTTGCTTGGAAACATGGATAAACTGGAGCAATCGGGAATTGGGCTGTTCAGTTCAGCTAATAAGAAAAAAAAACAATGAAGACCTCTACTGTATTAATTACACAGTTTCGGTACAAAAATTAGGAACTAAAATATATCCAAGTCTACCTGTATGCCACTCCTTCACTGGTTGAGATTTCACGGCAGATTTATATTAGAACGGTGAAGTTAGACCGTTTGAACAATTTTCGAAAAATAAGAGGAGCCAAAATATTTTCGCGTCATTATTCGACGAAGCTGACATTTTTATTATCGAAAGAATGGACGCTATTTACGAGTTTATAGCGAATATGAATAACATCAAGCACTAGCACCAGCGTGAATGGTGCAACATATTAGATTTTATAATAATAATCATAATAAATCTTCATTTAGCAATTTGCTATTGAAAACAACATCATATCGCTGGGTTATAGGTATCTAATGTCTTTCACAATATATCCCCAGCATTCTAAATACTAAACCAAAAATTAAATATAATTCTTCAATACAAAATCTCTTAATAGAATTTTGAATTCCTTATAATTTTAGATTCCTCAGTATTAATTGGCAGACTATTAAATGTTATAACTCCTCTTATTAACGCTGTGTTGTAAGTTTTATTAGTTTTACATCTCTCAATAGAAAAGTCGTTTTTATTTCTTGTATTATTATTATGTTTATCTTTGATTAAATGTAAGTTTTCATATATATATTTAGGAACTAATTTATTCTTTATCTTGTAAATAAAATCCAATGTTCTGAAATAAATTCTTTGGTAAGTTTTAATACTGTCAACATACTTCTTACTGGAGTCTATTTATTACATTTTAAAACAACTCTCAAGCCCCTATATTCTGAATTTTCAGTAAAGTATCCAAATTATTCTTTAGTAAACCAAACATCAATGTCGAGCAAAAATCAATATGAGGAGACACAATAGCTTTAAACAGCATAAGTCTAGTACCAAAATTCACCTTATCGCCTATTCTTGATATGTAATGTATTTTTGTTGACATCTTTTTTGAGACATAATCACAGTGTAACTTAAAGTCCAAATTCTGATCAAGAACTACCCCTAAGTACGTCATTTGGGTTACTCTATCAAGAATATTGTTATTAATTTGAACACTTGAGTTTACCAAATTCAGATTATTTAATTTGTTTTTACTTCCCAGTATCATATATTTTGACTTATTAACGTTTATTCTTAGACTATTATCACAGAGCCATTCATTTATAGCAGCAACGTCTTTTTTTATTAATTCAATCATCATTTTTATATTATCACCTGTTATGTACAGCATTGTGTCGTCCGTGAACATAGACACAACACTGAATTTTACAAATTTCACTAGGTCATCTATCTAAAACAAAAATAACAAGGGCCCTAAAACTGTCCCTTGAGGTATGACATTCACAATATTCTCTAAGTCTGATAAATGATCATTAAATTTTACCCTTTGGGTCCTATCACTTAAATATGAAGAAAACCAATTCAAAACATTCCCCCTCATTCCTATTTTCTTGAGTTTCAATAATAATAAACTTGAAATGGTTTAAAACGCTCTTTGAAAGTCCATCAAGACAACTATGACATATTTACCCTCATCTATATCACATATGTTTAAAACTGTACTTTCACATGAATGACCCGGACGAAAACCAGATTGGTTTTCACCTATTATATTGTTTTCATCACAGTATTCAAATAGTTGTTGTTTTACTACAATTTCTATTACTTTCTCGTAAACCGGTACTATATTAATCCCCCTAAACTCCAGACATAAGATAGTATTAGTAACTTTTTCAACTGGAATAAAATTTGTTGTTTTCCAATCATTTGGAAACTTTCCATATTGTAATGAAGTATTAATAACATCCAACAATCTATTGTCAATAACGCTAAAAGCGTCTTTCAAAATACTTGTTGTTATTCCGTCTTCTGTCCCACCTGTATTTTTCAGTGATTTAACCATTTTCCCAAGTTCTTGTAGAGTAATTATTTTGAAATCAGAAAACTCATTATGTGTATCTATCTTATCAGTATATTTCCAGTCCTTAAATGTATTTATTCTCGATACAATTTATTTGACACTATTCACGAAAAATGATTGAAGTTTTAGCTATTTCATCGTCTTTAATAATCAATTTATCACCAAACTTTACTCTGCTCGTGAAATTTTTAGACTTATCTGGTAAAATACTTTTTATATTTTTCCAAATATCCTGACTTGCACTGTTCTGAATGAGATTAAAATAAAATGATTTTTCACTTGATCTTAACCTAGATATTACCTGATTTCTTAATGTCCTATATTCTATCCACGTTTGGCCCGACTTTGTGAATACTGATATCTGATAACTCCTGTCTCTCTTCTTCATTAGATCTTCTATTTCCTCATTCAACCATAGTTTCACCGGTCTGCCTTCATCTACTGGTACCTTAACAATTGGACAATTGTTACTCTCAAACTCTTTAATGGGCTCCAGGAATTTTGCAGCCAGAAAATTCACATCAGGACTGTTATTGTCCCAAACAGTTTTTTTCTTAAAAAATCACTCGGCAGAGGATGATATGGAACAGTTAAAAAAAAGGTAATGTTTGAATTCAAAGATTTCACCAGCTTGCTGGTTTTCTCTAACTCATAAGATTTTTATGTCAACTTAGATGCAAACTGTGTGAATTTGCACCCTGAAAGCTGCGGTTGGTTTTCAGATAATGATCATTGCAAACCAATGGGATTCTTTGAGTACCCCAAAGAAGAAGTTTATATTCGTAATAAATTATAGAAGCATATGCTAACTTTTTTCATTATTACTAAGTTTCCTTGCATAAAATGTAAGATTGAAAAAAATTATATATAATATTATTTCTACACATATTTTTATACCTCGATATCACATATAAAATATTTAAATTGAGAATTATATCAAGTTTGCAGTAGCTCAAAACTGATTCCTGACAATAGAGAAGTGCTGTTCTTCCCAATCGCATGCGCAGTCTCTTTTATTCAACAGATGGCGCACGCAACTGTTATGTTAGGTCTTTTGCACTGAATAAAATGCTCAAGGTTCTCTCGCGCATTTCTGCTACGTCCGTCTTTTTATACTGTCTGGCAATAATATTTGTGAAAGGTATTGGAAGCAATACTATATCATCGCGTTTGTAATTAAACTATATTTATTTTGATGTATATTTCGATTAAACACATTGCGCAGTCATCTTAGCAAAAAAATTAAATTTATTTGATGAAAAATAATCCTGAACTTAATTTGATAGACCAGACTTTCAGAATGTAATTTCCTGCACATATGGTATAATGAAAACAGATGGGAGGACAACCTCTCTTGGATTACAGACTAATATGTGGAATAGAAAAAAACAGAACAGGAGGCAGTAGTAATTTCTGTGGGTTGAAGAGAGAACGATTTGCAGACATTTGAGGACTTCATTGAATGTACATTTTGATCTCTCTTCGGATGTTCTATTATATAAACAATGATGATAGATAAAAATATCATGATATATTTTGAAGTAAACATTAAGCGTTATTATATTATTCCGCAATACATAATAAAAATATTAGATTAGAATTTTGGAAAATGGAATTAAAAGGTCAGGATGTTTCAATTTTTCGTTCCGTTAAAGAATAAACTCTCTAAATTTAAAATTTGCCTCATAAATGTCCTTTAGACAGTTAGTTTTCTGTTACTGTTCATCTACAACCACATTATTTCCATTGCAGTCAATAATTTCGTTAGGGAATTATGGAATAAAAAATTATCACTTGGGTTCATTTTTTATTGAGCGAAAAACATTTTTTTCAAGTATTATTTCAAAAATTTTACATCAACCCAACAGAAAACTGATAAAACTTAGATATAAAAACATTTTTATATTTGACTTGAAACAAATCAATCACTGATACGTTCAATGCATCACATTGCAATGTAATATTGAAAAAAGGGCACAATTATTAATTTTTTATTACGAATATAAACTGGGAATTGATGGCTCCAACTAAGAAGTCTACGACAAGGGCTAAACTGAATTAAATCTTTGCATCGTTTATGTTGATAAATATTTATTCATTTTGAGTTGAAAGAAACCAAAATATAATGATAATTGCCTTTCTGTATGAAAGGCGTTATTTGAATTATTGATGGCTGCGTGTATAATCAAGAAAAAATGAATCAATAAAATTATTTTAGGTAGTTAAAAGATGAGAAGGAAATTAAAATGTATTTTTAATAATAACATTATGGAATGTTTGTTACTTTTTGAATTATCTATGAACGATTATTAGTTCCCTTCACCATTGCATTTGCGCGATTTATGCAGATTAACAAGTTAAGCTCTAAAAACGAATTTTACAATTAATTCGATACAGTTTTTTACTTGTTATTTCAGGATCATATCACTTTTCATTCTCTCTAATCGCCACAAATATTCGAGCTTGAACTATTTGAAGAATCACCTTTGCGATGACCAATGTATTCGCTCTCGTCTACTAAAGTCGTTGTAAATCGAGCACCTTTCAAATTGAAAGGCTCAGATAGTGAAGATTTTCTGAATTCTTCTTTCAGAGTAAGGGAAACACTAGAGCATGGCTGTGACTTTTGAGTACAGAATACAGGTCTAATCGGTTTGATCTTTTCAGAAGTGGTTGTTAATTCATTAGTTTTGAGATTAACTGGTTTGGCATTTAAAGTTGTGCTTGTAAGATTAACCATGTTGTCACTAGCTCTTCTAGGAGTAGAACTAACATCTAAATAGCTATCTTTGGCTGGAGACTTTCCATGGAAACTTTTTGATATTCTCCCCATTCTTGGAAGCTCAATGAAACTTTCTTTGATAGTTACTATACCAGATTTAGAGGTTTCCTTCTTATCGTCCTGTGAACCTAATTTATTCCCGTCCTTTGAAAATTGCAAATTATCTAAAAATCTTTCTTTCTCGGAACCCCACTTATCTGAGCCGGGTGTCACATTTTTGCTAGTGCATAGAAAATATTTATTTTCATTCAAGCTGTTCCTTGCGTTTACGTTTTTCTTTTTTTCTACTTGGTTGAAAACTCTACTACTACTTAAATTAATATTTTCTAATTTTGGATACCAATCGGACTGAAATTGGAATACACTCTTGTATACGCCTATAGGGGAGGTGGCTTTGTCTTGGAATTTCTTATCAGGGTTCACATTATTCAATACTACATTGTTTAAATCCTCTGCAGACTCACAAATTGGATTAAAAATGTATTCAATATCAGGAGCTCTGTGATCCATTCCAACGTTGGTTGTCGGAATTTCGGGCGTGGATATTGGTGTCGAATCCCCACTGATTCCTGAAAGAAAAAAGATCTGGTATATAGTTCGGAAATATATTCGTATTTTTTTCTCAGTAATATTAATATCGTTACTACACTCGGAGGCAAACTTAGCGGAACACTCGAAAATTTAACCAAATTCGAAGTCCGATATTTTTCCTAATTCTCAACCGATTTAGATGATTTTTTCGGCAAGTTATAGATCAACTCTTCTGCTTTGTAGAAATCATAAGAGAAAACAAAAAAATTTGAAAAAAATTTTATACGGGTGCAAAACTAAAAGTGTTTTTTTTGTCAAAAATTCGTTACACCTTGTGGAATTTCGTGGTCCGAGTTGAAACGTACAATATCATGGTCTGTCAAGACACATCTTCCTACAGTAACGCTCTTCTTGTTTTATGCCTTTATCTCTATTTTTACAAGAGATATCCAATTTGATGCGAAAAGTCACAAATTTCAAGAATTTATTTTTAATCTTGCGTAGGTGCATAACATCGGAGGTTAGCCAAAAAATACAATCAAAATTAGAGAAGCGGAAATCTAACGAAATGAAAATTTTTGAAATTCACTGGCCAATTTCACGCTCCGGGAGAACTCGAAGTACACTGGAAAAATCGTTGATTTTGCACATTTATTTTTGAATTTTTTTGTGTGACACTCTATAATAATTATCATTCCTGTCCAAAATTGAGAGCAGGTGTGTATCCTTGCGATACACTCGTGAAATGAAATGAACATGTTGAGAAAATGTTCATGATGACCCACAAAAAAACATTTGATTATAGTAGCGAGTATGACACCGCAACCGATCGAATTTGTATCAAATCAAAGAATGGAAAACTTTAAACAAGTGCAAATGTGGTCATATACAAAAAACGTGTGTTGTATTTCATATTTGATAAAAAAAGGTGTGCACATGTGTAAATGAAAAGTTTTATCAATGGTCCCAGAATTCGGTTGTGTATTTTAATACCTACCGACTCCTATGAATTCCTAATTTTCACCAAATTAACCAAATTGTCATCAATAACTAATGCAATTCGAACATAAAAATCGCAAACGACAATTTCGACACGCCTGAGTGATAATAAGAAAATTCCAAATTGATAGACGAATTTTAATGACAATTTCTTGATTCAATGGAATTTCTCCAAAATGGTGGCGTTACTGTAGGAAGATGTGACTTGACAGACCACGATATTGTACGTTTCAACTCGGACCACGAAATTCCACAGGGTGTTACGAATTTTGACAAAAAAACACTTTATAAAATTTTTTTGTTTTCTCTTATAATTTCTACAAAGCAGAAGAGTTGATCTATAACTTGCCGAACAAATCATCTAAATGGATTGAGAATTAGGAAAAATATCGAACTTAGTTAATATATATCCTAGTTATAACCTAGTAATATGTGAAATTTCTGTATTTTCATGAACTATGTGGTAGTTGAAAACTCAAAAAAAGTTTTATTGATATGTATTGAACTCTTTGCTTTGGTCTCCGTTAATTCTATATTAGTATTACTCCCATCATATCTGAGGTGTTTCAAATTCGGTTCCTGTTGATTAACATACAGTAAAGTAAAACGAAATGAGACACTTTTGTCACTTTTCCACAATTTATTCAATAATCACGACCGGTTTCGACCCTACGGTCATTTTCATGTGAATAACAATATAATACATGAGTAGGCAAGTACAAGCACAGAATGAAATACATCCTAAATATTGAGTAGTGGGCATCCCTTATGCTCTAGTTGGCTGTTAAGGGTAATAAATTGTGGGTTTTTACATAATTTGTTAATTTCCAAACTTTCCAACAAATTCATCTCTCTCCCTTTGTTACATTTATGAAGGATTTTAAGATTGTTCAATGATATCGAGTGGTTAGTTGATTTTATGTGTTCAAATATTGGCGAATTATTATTTGAGGAAATATGTTCCTTGAATCTAGCTTCAAAACTTTCCCTGTTTGTCCGACATTCATTGCATTTGATTTGATAAATTCCTGATTGCTTGAATTTATCGTTCTTTTGTTTGGCATTGAATAATAATCTGCTTAAGTTGGGGCTGCTTGAGAATGAAGTAGTAGTTATGTTCGCTTGAGAATGAAGTAGTTATGTTCAATTTGGGAAAGTAGTTACTGATTTTGTTAGAGAGTTCGCCGGTGTATCTGAGACTAGTGTAACTTTTTTCCGGGGTTTCTACGATGCTATATAGTAAATGAGAAGTAATACGTTGTTCTTTGCGTTTAATGATTGTATTTAGAAAATGTTGTGATATGTTGTTATTTGAGGCAATTTTTTTGATGATATTAAGTTCAGTTTGAAAATTTTTTCTTTCGAAAGGGGAACAGAGTAAGCTCTATGAATCATGGAGTTATATGCAGCTAGTATGTGGCTTAAATGACACCCTTTCTGAGCTCTTCTATAATCAAAGATTTCTCATAAAAAGTCAAAAACTTTTTTGTTCGTGTAGTCATTATTTTAGCAGCGAAATCAATTCCTTAACACTGAGTACATCTGTCTGTGAACTCGAAAATAAGTACATGTGTATTTGGTTGAGTGATGGGTCTCTTTTCATCCGGAGGTTTGAACATGTTAACTGTTCTGATGCAAAAGATTCTGTGTTCACGTTATTGAGCCTTTCACACATCACAAGTTCATATTAACGCGAGTCTACTGTATGTTCTAATTGATAGTATTGATGATTTATTTATTTTATGGAAATTCATTTTTGAATTAAAACGAAATGAGACACTTTTGTCACTTTTCCATAATTTATTCAATAGTCACGACCGGCTTCGACCCTACGGTCATTTTCAAGTGAATAACAATATAATACATGAGTAGGCAAGTACAAGTACAGAATGAAATTTATCCTGCATATTGAGTAGCGGGAATCCATTATGCTCTAGTTGGCTGTTGATGCTAATAAATTGTGGGTTTTTACATAGTTTGTAAATCTTTGGAGATTACAACAAATTCATCTCTCCCTTTGTTACATTTATGAAGGATTTTAAGACCGTTAAATCTTATCCAGTGGTTAGTTGATTTTATGTGTTCAAATATTGGCGAATTTTTATCTGAGGAAATATGTTCCTTGAATCTAGCTTCAAATCTTCTCCATGTTTGTTCGACATAGGCTACCTGACATTCATTGCATTTGATTTGATAAATTCCTAATTGCTTGAATTTATCGTTCTTTTGTTTGGCAATTAATAGTCTGCTTAAGTTTGTGCCGCTTGAGAATGAAGTAGTTATGTTCAATTTGGAAAAGTAGTAACTGTTTTTGTTGGAGAGTTCGCCGGTATATCTTTTTTCCGGGGTTTCTACGATGCTATATAGTAATTGAGAGGTAATACGTTGTTCTTTGCGTTTAATGATTGTATTTAGAAAATGTTGTGGTATGTTGTTATTTGAGGCAATTTTTTTGATGATATTAAGTTCAGTTTGAAAATTTTTTCTTTCGAAAGGGGAACAGAGTAAGCTCTATGAATCATGGAGTTATATGCAGCTAGTTTGTGGCTTAAATGACTGAACGAATCCATTGGAATCGATGCGTCTGTGAATGTTTCCTTTCTGTAAAATTTAAATGAGTTGTTTATTTGAATTTGTAATGGTTAAGACGAGGAAATTAATTGAGTTATTATTTTCTAATTCAGAAGTGAAGCTGATGCGGCAATGTATTCTATTCAGGAAATTTAAAATTGCTGAATTTGTTTGAACTACGAAATCCAATAAAATGTCATCTACATATCTGTACCAGAAAGTAATGTGTTATTTAGCGAAATATGTGTTTAATATTGAATTATTCTCTAATTATTAAATTAAACTTTGAGATAGGCAAAGGTGTAACAAAGGAGAGAGATTAATTTGTTAGAAAGTTTGGAGATTAACAAACTATGTAAAAACACACAATTAATTACCATCAATAGCCAAGTAGAGCATTATGGATCCCCACTACTCAATATTTAGGATAAATTTCATTCTGTACTTGTACTTGCCTACTCGTGTATTATATTGTTATTCACTTGAAAATGCCGTAGGGTCGAAACCGGTCGTGATTATTGAATAAATTGTGGAAAAGTGACAAAAGTGTCTCATTTTGTTTTACTGTGATAATGAATTTCCATAAAATAAATCATCAATATTTTCAATTAGAACAGCTTGTCGAGCAGAATTGGTGAACATGTTCTATCGACTACAGATGAAATACAACAGAGTGTTCTTGAATTTGTGTTTCAACAAAGATGTTTGAAGCGGAAAGTGATTCCTAACTATATCAAGTTCAAAATGTGTATTAATAATGAAATAACCTCTAAAATTAAACCAAAAATAGAACTTCTCTGGCTAAAGGAAGAAATTAAAGAGTGGTATAAGGTACGTGATAATATAAAACTTCATATCAAATCAGTTCAGGACGAATTATTTTATATTTTACATAATATTGAATTTGAGTCCCTTGAATATAAAATTAATATGAAAATAAGTGAGATTTCAAAAGAAAATTACGAAAACCTGCATAAAAACTTTCAACCTTAGAAAACAAAAAGAAAACAGAAGCATCAGCAACATATGATCCAAACAGATGTTATGGAACGATTAGATGTCACTTTATATTTATTTATTATAACACAAACTCACAGAAATTATCAGAAAATCTGACATAAAACTAACAATCAGAATCAGTTGAAAATAATAAAGTTCATATCAAGCAGAATCCAAGCCGAAGATCTCATAATGACTAAAGCTGACAAAGGCAATAGTATAGTATGCCTCAATAAAGACCTATACAAAGTAAATATGCAGGATGTACTGAAAACAATGGATATCACCGAAATACCAAAAGATCCAACCAAACTTTTCACAAAAGAAATCAAAGGAGAGCTAAGTCTGTCAGAACACCTAGCACACACAGAATGGGAGAAGAGAAAACTGATTCCAATGAATATTCAGCTCCGAAAATATACGGATTGATTAAACTACATAAGAAAGAAAAATCTTCAAGAACTGTAGTGTCATATATAAACACACAATCAGTTAAACTAGCAAAATTCTTGAATCAAAAATTTCTAGACCTCTCGAATTCTCAAGCACAATACACTATCTCGAATTCTGTAGATCTCATACATAAACATTCAAATCTCACAATCTCCCAAGATATTAGGTTAGTCTCTTTCGATGTCAAAAATATGTACCCGAACATTCCAACGAATGAGTGTCTTCCCCTTGTTACAGATATCTTATCCGAGTCTAACACACCGCCATATATCACTAATGAATTTAGCAATCTTCTTCGAATATGCCTATCTCAAAGTTACTTTCAATTTCAATCTAAATTCTTTAAACAAAATTCAGGTCTTCCAATGGGTTCACCTCTTATTCCTCTACTAGCTGACATTTTCATGAATAATTTAGAGAAAAATTCAATATTAAACACAGATTTCGCTAAAAAACACATTACTTTCTGGTACAGATATGTAGATGACATTTTATTGGATTTCGTAGTTCAAACAAATTCAGCAATTTTTAAATTTCCTGAATAGAATACATTGCCGCATCAGCTTCACTTCTGAATTAGAAAATAATAACTCAATTAATTTCCTCGTCTTAACCATTACAAATTCAAATAAACAACTCATTTAAATTTTACAGAAAGGAAACATTCACAGACGCATCGATTCCAATGGACTCGTTCAGTCATTTAAGCCACAAACTAGCTGCATATAACTCCATGATTCATAGAGCTTACTCTGTTCCCCTTTCGAAAGAAAAAATTTTCAAACTGAACTTAATATCATCAGAAAAATTGCCTCAAATAACAACATATCACAACATTTTTTAAATACAATCATTAAACGCAAAGAACAACGTATTACCTCTCAATTACTATATAGCATCGTAGAAACCCCGGAAAAAAGATACACTAGTCTCAGATACACCGGCGAACTCTCCAACAAAATCAATAACTACTTTTCCAAATTGAAAATAACTACTTCATTCTCAAGCAGTAACTACTTTTCCAAATTGAACATTACTTCATTCTCAAGCGGCCCCAACTTAAGCAGATTATTATTCTATGCCAAACAAAAGAACGATAAATTCAAGCAATCAGGAATTTATCAAATCAAATGCAATGAATGTCAGGTAGCCTATGTCGGACAAACATGGAAAAGATTTGAAGCTAGATTGAAGGAACATATTTCCTCAGATAAAAATTCGCCAATATTTGAACATATAAAATCAACTAACCACTGGATAAGATTTAACAATCTTAAAATCCTTCATAAATGTAACAAAGGGAGAGATGAATTTGTTGTAATCTCCAAAGATTTACAAACTATGTAAAACCACAATTTATTACCCTCAACAACCAACTAGAGCATACTACTCAATATTTAGGATAAATTTCATTCTGTACTTGTACTTTAATGAAGCGGCTAAGCAGAAAAATCTTTGGTACTCTTTATGTATGTAACACATAAACAGATACTAACACAACATAAACAGACAAGCTATTCGTAGTGCAATAGCGACAGGGCAAACGGGGGATTTTACCTCAGTTTTTATAGCATCATCAAATTATATATATATATATATATATATATATATATATATATATATATATATATATATATATATATATATATATATATATATATTTTTTTTTATGCCAAGTTTGCTAAGTATACTTAAGCGGTCTGTCATTAAGTTTGTTTACAGTGCTCGATTTTGTCAGTTCTCACCAGTGTGTTTTGTGATTTTACAATGGATAAAAATATCGAACAAAGAATATATTTGAAATTTTGTACAGCAGATAGAATTTCGTATGCCAAATCGCTGAAAATGAAGGATGAACCGACTCTATCAAAAATACGTGCATATAAGTGGTGCAGTGCATTCAACAGCGGCCGATATGTGATGGAAGATTTGCCTCGCTCTGGCCGGCCATCAACATCTTCAACTGAAGTTAACATCGATAAAGTGAAGGAAATGGTAATTGAAAATCGCCATTTCAATTTGAGAGTTAATGAACTTTCTGTGTCTCACGTATCAATTCGTACCATTTTAAACGATTGTTTGGGCATGTAGAGAGTTGCCGCTCGACTAGTTCCAAAAGACCTGAATTTTCGGAAACTTCGGAATGGCGCGTTCCAAATAAACGGAAACCGAAAAAACCACGTCAAAGTCGATCAAAAGAGGTTATGTTGAATGTATCTTTGGTTATCGCAAAGTTGTGCACTCGGAATTCTTGCTAGAAGGTCAGGTGGTAAATAAAGGATATTACCTGAGCGTTATGCGGCGTTTGAGAGAGCAATTTTGTCGAAAAAGGCCAGATTTGTAGAAAGAAAACTCATGGATTTTGCACCACGATAATGCACCATCTTACAAGGCTAACATTGTGAATGAATTTTCACTGAGTGCTAATAGCAAGCATGATGACATATGATCGTCAGTTAGTCGATTGCGGTATTTTGAATTATTTATCTTCATTTCAGAAAATGCAGACTCGCATAAGTAAGTTGACCCAAACATTGCCGTCAGTTGAAGGGCGATTTGACTTATATTCGGATATTTAACTTCAGATATAAAACAGCAGAAATTTGTATTAGATGCAGTAGTTTAGAGATGTATACCTGATATTATCTGCACCAACTCATTTTCAATAGAACATGAGTTCATATTAAACTGACTTGCTATTTCAGTAGCTAATTCCTCAATGTTTTTACATGCTCATAAATGATGCTATATTTGCCAATTTATAAAACCATAAAAACGCATGTCGAATTGTCCCAAAATATTTGATAATTCAGCCTTATACTGAGGAATCCTTGCATTCAAAGACGGAACATGTTTCAGATCCTTTCTTTTCAGTTGATCTATCATAAGTTGCAATTTACTTTAGAATGCATGAACTGCGCTAATCATCTCAATCATAGTTTTTCCTTTACCTTGAAGCTCCAAGTTAATGGTGTTTAAGTGCATTGTGACGTCAGTCAAAAATGCCAAATCAATCAGTCATTTTTCGTTTTGCAACATCTGAGTGTCAGCACTCTTCGTCTAGAAAAACTGTTATTTCGGGCAATAATTCTTGAAACCTTTCTAGGAATTTTCCGCGACTCAACCATCTGACGTCCGTGTGAAGAACTAAATCAGTGTGTTCAGCTGACTCTTCCAACTGTAACATGAAGAGCCGCCGTTGCAAGTTACGTGCACGGATGGAATTCACAATTTTTGTTGCAATGCTCATAATTTCCTCCGTGTTTAAAACTTTTGAACACAAAACTTGTTGATGTATAATGCAATGGAATGGAAAAATTAAGGGAAATCTTATTAGCTCGACACAATGCCACAATACCGTTTTTGTTTCCAGTCATTGCTGGTGCTCCATCGGTTATAATGTACACTAATTTATATATTGGTAGCTCGTAGTTTTTTACAAAATTGAAGAAAACGTCATATATATCTTCGCTAAGGGTTTTCCCCTTCAGAGAAACGTTTGTGAAAAATTCTTCCTTATCCAACATGTCATTGAATATCATCCGAATAAAAATACACGACTGGGCAGTGTCTGTCATATCGGTGAATTTGTCGAATTGTAAAGAAAAGTATGTACATTTCATGATATCATGTTTCAATTTATCTGCCATGTCCTGACTCATGACTATACCTTGTGATAGTCAGACGAGATAACTGAAGTTCTCTCATAGCAAACATGCTTTCTGGTTTATTTTTAAAATCTCCAAATAAAGTCATCTTTTAAATGAAGCGATCGTAGCAGCTTTTGATTGTTTGGCTGGTCTTGTGAACATGGTTTTTCCTTTTTAAACAAGATATCAAATCACGTACTTTTCTTTAAATTTATTTATTCACCCAAAAAGATTGTACAATCTATAACAGGCAGAATTGATAGAATTTAATTTCACAGAATGAATCGATTAAGAATTTTAAACAAGATATCAAATCACGTAATTTTTTTTAAATTTATTTATTCATCTAAAAGATTGTACAATCTATAACAGGCAAAATTGATAGAATTTAATTTCACAGAATTAATGGATTAAGAATTAAGTGAGTGCATTTATATTTATTACAACTTTCTCCCAGGTCCAAGTAAATGTTCCAGTGCTAACTTGTAAAATTTATATATGTAATGGCTCCTTGACAATGTTTGGCAGATCATTAAACCAAATGGCTGCTTGGTAAGTCAGTTTTTGGTTCCTATATTTGAGGTTGATGGTATGTATATATATATATATATATATATATATATATATATATATATATATATATATATATATATATATATTGTTCTTGATATAAACACCTCAAAAAGTCTAGAACACTTCTGAATATGAATGATTTTTTAAGAAATGAACACCTGCATCAATTTCTCACCAAATTATGTAGAGTCCGCAACAGATTTCAGTTTTTTTATAAAAAACTAAAAATGCAGCAGATGCGACGATAATTTATAATCATTTCATGTATTCAGTGTTTGAAATCAGTTAGTCGGCACTTTGTTTCTGTTGTAAGCATAAATAAAAGATTCAAGTTTTGTGATTCAACCATGAACAGACGACATTTGACTAGAGAAGAGATGTTACGAGCCGTTGGCATGCTCCAAGCTGGGAGCTCACAAGGGGAAGTATCCAGGGTTCTGGGAAGTAGCCCTAGTGTCATAAACCGTTTATGGTCGCGTTTCAATGAAACAGGTAGCGTAGAAGAACGCCATACAGGTCGTTTCCGGATTACTACAGTCGCCCAAGACCGATTTTTGGTTTTACAAGCCAGAAGAGATCGTACTACCACAGCATCTCAATTAGCTCAGAGCTATCACGAGTTCATAATGTACAAATTTCCGACCAAACTGTGAGAAATCGACTGCACGAAGGTCAACTCCACTACAGACGTCCTTTAAGAGTTCCACAACTGACCCATGGGAATCGCGCTGCTCGTTTAGCTTGGTGCCAAGAACACGTAAACTGGGATCAAGAGAGGTGGGCCACAGTTCTCTTCAGTGATGATTCTAGATTTAGTTATTATTCCGATTCGGGAAGAATTCGAATATGGAGGGAACCTGGAAAGCAAAACCGTCTCGAGCATGCTCGAGAAGTTGTTAGACAGGGAGGCGGATCAGTGATGTTTTGGGGAGGTATACTCCTTGGTGGAAGAACTGACCTCGTTTTCATACAGAACAACCTCACGGGAAATTCTTACGCAAATGAGATAGTTTTAGCTGTAGTGGTACCGTATTTCCAAACAATGGGTCAAAATCCACTCTTCCAACAAGATAATGCCCCTCCTCATCGTGCAAGAGTTGTCTTGAACGTTCTTGAAGAGAATGATATCGATCTTCTACCGTGGCCATCCTGCTCCCCAGATCTGAATCCCATCGAGCATGTGTGGGACACCCTAAAAAGAAATCTCCTGCGTCAAAGCGTCTTCCATCATGAACAGGAGCTTCGATTAGCAGTTCAGGGGGCTTGGAATGACTTGGGCCAAAATGTAATAGACAATTTAATATTGAGCATGCCGCGACGATGCCAAAGTGTCATTAATAACAGAGGTGGACCTTCGGGGAACTGAAAAATATAAGTGCTTCCATATCGTTTAGAAAATATTAGCTCAGGATCTTTTTTGTGTTTTACTAAATTTCGTCATTTTTAAATTTCAAATTTTTTTTTTATAATAGGTACTTTGGAGAAGTCAAATATTATTTTGTTTTCTTGAGAATATATTATATACAATACATCCTAATAAAAACCGAAAGATTTCTATAAATTCGAATCATCAAACTCATATTTTAAAGATATTGGTGTGTTCCCTAGACTTTTTTGAGGAGTTTAGTTCTTCGGTATGTATTCTGGGTTCTTCATGAAATAATATTTTCAAAAATTTATTCTGTGCAACTAGCAATTTATGGAGGTCTTGTTTTCTTGCTTATCCCCAAAAAGCTGCTAGATAATTCAAGATTGAACTCACATGGGCATGATATATTAAGTACTTAGTTTTATTATTAAATGAGTATGATGTTCTTCTAATGAGATATGACAGACTGTGAACCTTTGAAACTAAATGCTCTATGTGATCGGCGAAATTTAAATGTTTGTCCAGCTTCAATCCGAGATCTGTAGATATAGGTACATTTCTTTTCATTTAGTTTTATTCTATTCCATTGGCAAATCTTATCCAAATCATCTTGGTCCTTTCTGAAAATATCCGGCAATGATCCTGAATAGAGCAGACCAGTGTCATCAGCATACAGCACTATTTGTCCATGGAGATCTGTCACAGATGTCATTTATATATATATATAAGAACAATATAGGTCCAAGGACTGAGCCTTGGGGTACACCACTGGTCACTTTAACTCTACCACTCTCTTCTCCGTCTATTACAGTATACTGCTGCCGATTTGTTAGGTCTGATTTGAAGATTTCAAAGACGCTACAATTAAGTCCCATGTTTTTGAGCTTCCGAAGTAATATTTTGTGACATACTACATCAAATGCTTTGCACAGGTCTAAAAATACTCCAACTACGTTATTTCCTCCGTCTATTTCTTTACAGATGTATTTCATTATGGTTGCTACAGCCGTCTGAGTATTTTTTTTATTCAGATATCCATTCTGATCATCATGTAGAAAGTCAGTATTCTTTAGGTGTTCTAGGACTCTGTTTTTTAACACAAATTCAAAATGTAGTTATAACTGAAATTCGTCTGTAATAGCTAGATTCGTCTTTTGGCCCGCTTTTATGAATTGGTGTAACCTTGGCTACTTTCAGTATATCTGGAAATGTACCCTCGGATATATGATTATTGATCAATTTTGATATGTAAGGTGCTATCACAGATTTAATTTCTTTGATAATTATTGTTTTTATATTGTCATGTCCTGGTGATGCATTTGTTTTTAATTCATTCATTATTTTTTCGATCTCTTCTGATGTTGTTTTTCTCAGATACATAGACGCACTTTCATTGGAAACTTCTGGCTGTAATATTCCAAGTGTACTAATTTTAACTTTTTTTACAACATCAATAAAATATTCATTCAGGACATTAGCTATTTTTCGAGACTCAGTATATTTCTCCCCCCTGTCATCTTTAATTGTACTAATCATACTTTTTTTTTGTTGGGGTTAAGTGTTCCGTTTATAAAGTTGAATTGTTTTTTGATAGAGCCGTCTGTCTTTTCGAATAATCTTTCATGGTGCGTCTTCTTATTATAAATTATTTTATTTTTTACTTTCCTTTGCAATTCTTTCAATTTGAAACGTAATTCTTCCGATAGAGGATTCTTCTTGGACAGTGCATATGTTTTATCTCTTTCTTTCATTAAATCGTCAAGATCCTTCGTATACCACCAACGCAAATATTGGTTGTACATTTCCTTTCTATTGTTTTTGTGTTGAGAATTATTTCCTTTTCAATGATTTCGATAAGATCACTAAAACTATTAATGTTAGAATTATTCTCTAATTTGGTTCGTAAGTTGTCATATAATTTTTTGTCGATCCAAAGCAGTCTATGATCTGATATATGATGATCCTCAATTTGAATGTTTGATTCCAGACCAAGGTCTGAGATGAAATGATCGATAATTGATTTTGCTCCAGTTCTAGGATCTATTCGGGTAGCTGCACGCTCATGTATCTCGTTATGTGTTTTATATCCATAAGAATGTACTATTTGCATGTACTCACATTTGGCCGAACTTCTTTCCAGAAGATTCATATTCATGTCACCAATAATCAGCACATTACTATAAGTAGCAAGCATGTCATCAAACTTTTCGAAAAATAATTCTTTCCTTGAAGCGGGTTGTTTATATACTATCGCAAGTTTCCAATCAAGATCCATCACATCAAGTACAAGAATATTATTGAAGTTTTCTTCATATTCATGAAGCACGTTATAGTTATTGATTCTTCTGTGGAAGTATACAGCTACACCACCTCCCCTATTGGAATCACGACACAAGTGCAGTCATTATAATTTTTTAGGTTTATACTTCTGAATTCGTTTGTGTACAACCAAGTTTCTGTTAAAACTAAAATATCTAGTTCCCTTTTCTGTAATAATATTTCAAGCTCATCCACCTCATTCTTTACACTATTTATATTTATGTAAAAAACTCTTATTGGGTTTTCTTTTAGTTTTTTTGTTTCAGCGTTTCAAGATCTTCAACGGTATTTATTATTTGTTCTCTACTGTAATTGGTTTTTCTCAAAGTGATTACCCCGTTTTTGAGCCAAACGTAAGAGTACTGGTTTTCTTCTTGAATTGTCTTGCTTTGAAAAATAGTTCTTGGTTTGTTTTAGTGAGATCATGGCCTATATAAATTATTTTTTCTTCAGTGAAACCTAGATCTGCAGTATTAATTGTTTTAGTTTTCTTTACTTTGAAACACTCCATCTTACTTCTTCCATTTTCAAATTGAACCTTTACTGGTGGAGCAGTACCAATAGTTTTTTTACCCATTTAGTTTTTTTATAACATTCATATTCACAATCGGGCAGTTCAAAATGCTCCAACACATTTTGAACTATCTTCTTCACATCCTCATTCTCGGTGTTAATCGGAATTTCATATATTATGACATTATTTTTCAATTTTTCCTGCTCTGCCTTATTCTTTTCGATTTTAGTAATTTTCAATTCTTTTTTCATTTCTTGAATCTCCTTCTGGAGTGTTTTGTTTATTTTGAGTTGTTCTTCATATTTTGCAAATAGGTTGTCATACTTGACTTCCATTGCGAGAAGCTTCCTCATGACATCATTTATGGTTGCCTCCGGTTGCTCGCAAGCGACGCATGTCCACCGTTCACCGTTAGTTTTTTCAATTCTGCTGCATAGCGACTGAATTCAGTTCGCTCCATACTTATACAATTGATGTGAAACCAATTCGAACATCCACCGGTGCATTGTATTGCATAAGTGCTTGCAGTATTTCTGGCACAAGTTCCACATTTCGACATATTGCATACCAAAATGTATACTTTTCGTTTTCTTAATTCATTCTGTGAAGGAAAATCCTTTTCATAGTTTTTATGAACCGTTTTATGATGCCTCTCTAAGTTACCACGCTTAGGAATTGCAACTGACGCACGACAAATAAGACAAATGCACTTTTCCTTCACCATACAAAAGAAAAATTCTTCCTCCCAATCGTTATTAAAATGATACATTTTAGATTTCTTCGCTGCACTCATTTTGTACTATTTAATAATAAACCTTGTATCGATGTAGTATTGCCTTCAAGCTACAATTCAGAATGACTCCAATTCCTGCAAGCGCAACATTTATATCGGCGTGAACGAAAATCTCGAATGTTCCCGTCAAACGCGCCGCCCAAAATTTCTATAAAAGCGGCAAGAATAAAAAACACGGATTTTCTTTGACAATTACCGCGCGTTCCTTTGATAAAGCCGCCTTTTGCAGCTAGCAGAGTGTTATTTTATTATGTAATAAATTTTTGTAGTGTAGTTACCTACTTATTAAAAATTTTTTTCTTCTCGAGATCTATTCAAAAAGCACTCGCGATCGACCGTTTGAGCACCCTAGTCTACTGTATACAATTATAAATAATAAATCCAAATTAACTCATAAATAAACAAATTACACATGACGGACTCTTACATTTTATCACCATTGAAAAACTAATATGATTTTGAAATAATCAATTTACCTACCTTCGATATCGTATCTTCCAAAATATTGCCGCAACTCAGCTTCCTGAGACTTCTGTTGAGAATCCAACAAAACCCTTACATTGCCCAGATCTTCATCAAGATCAGCTGCAGTGTTAGGAAATATTCTCGAAATATTGTCCATTGTTAATCTAAATAATATTATTTTCAAGTTAGTTCTGCTAGGATAAAACAATAACAGGCACTAAAATGTTTTACTTCAAGATTCCAGTAAATGTTATTTTATCATGAAGTGAAAGTAATCATGGTAAGTTTTTAATGCCTGCTCTATTTTCTAGACTACAACTGATATAAAAGATAACATTTAATTATTACAGATATCATGCTGTTATGGTAATAATCTTTATTAATCCAGTCTTGGTAAAATATTTTTGGCTCTAGTAAAACTACAATCTATAAGAAATTGAGAATTTCTAAAAACTGAATAATAATAAGCTTGATGTAGCTTCACACATTTGAGGGAAATTTGAGTTAAATTACTAGCTTCTACCCCGGCGCGTTGGCGGGTAGCTTTTGATATACAAAAGAGAAATTCATCATTTGAGTATTTTTTGGTTTGTCGATTCTTGACGCTTGTTGATATTGAGATTTTGATGTTCATGAATCTACTCCCTCGGTGTGCTTTTACTTAAATTTGCTGGTTATTAACTTTGTCAACTATTGAATTATTAAATAAAAAAACATGACTTTTAGTTTTACTTACGACTTTAATATAATATATTATGCCATTATTTGGATTAATATTTCCCAGTTCTGTTGATTTCGTGCATGTTGAACTCTTAAATGACTGAAATATCTTGATGGGATATTCTTGTACATATTCAAGGGCTTGATTTCAAATTATAATGTTGTATTTGTTCATAATTGTTTATTATTCCAGTGTTCATGCAATGAATAACGTTGCAATAATATGATTCAACAATATATATGGATAATTTTTCTAACGTTTCATTGACGAATTTTGTTCGCTTTGTTGGTTTGAACTTTCCATCGACATACTTACAGAAATTGCATATTCAGTGTTTATGAAAAATAATTAGGATGTATTAACAAATTTGTATTGGTCACTATGGACAACAAAAAAAATTAATTTCTGAATCCTTATAATGTGCTGATTTTTAATAGACGAGATGTGGGGTGTATATTATTTTGTTTTTGGAATGATGCCACTAAGATGAAATGAGATGAATAATTTGCCACACTTAAATCTGAACACGGAAGTTTTGATTATACAGTGCGTTCCAAAACGTACCACCCTAAATAACTCGTTTGGTTTGATTTTTCTGTGAATTTCCTGAAACAGGTCGATTTTTGATTGGTGAGCGACATTTTTTGTAACATGTTTCGTTCTTCCCTTATCAACCCCCTACCCCTGGTAGTTTCTACACCAAACTTTTGAAAAGGGAAAAGGGGTCGTTTGATACCTTTCCGAAAAGGTGATTCAGTTCTCTATACGACCACGTAATTATATACTTTCTAAAATAACATGTGACGAATTGAAGTCGAGAACTGTTTGGAAAAATTCCAGGGTTTCATGAATCTGTTCGATCTCTATTTGAGGAAATCATTCGATCAAAATCGAGTTGGCGGAATCGAAATAATTTTTGTTACTTCTTTAAACGTTTATCCTCTATCAAGTATTTCGCCGAAATTTTCTCAAATATGGGAGGTTTTGTGTGATATCTCAGTAGAAAGATTATCTGATCCTCAATATATATATATATATATATATATATATATATATATATATATATATATATATATATATCGTTCCAATCTATAAAACGTTATCTAATAACGAAGCACTGCGTAATTCTTCTTGGCTCTGTAATAGTTGGAGTAAAATCATAAATCATATCCCAATAGAAAATCTTTAAACTTCTTTGTTTGATCTTAAAGATTAAAGTTAAAGTCACCTAGCAGTACTCTTTTGTAATTCTTAAATCTATTCTGACAAAGTTAAAGTATTTCAGCTAAAATACTGAAGAACAAATCTTTATTGCCCTAAGGGGGCCTATAAACAGCAGTTATGATCAGTTTAATTCTTCATTGACCACCGATGAACACACGACTTTTCATTTGTAATATCTTCCACTTCTTCAACATAAATCATTCTTTGGTCAACTAAAACACTTGATCCGCCATGAATTTGAATCTTTTTAGCAAACGCGGACAATCGTTTGTATCTCTTAAGATTCATGCACTGAACTTCAGTGTCTGTGTACCAGTGTTCAGTTATTGCAACATAGCTTGGTCTTTCATGCATTATGTAGAGCGCAGCTTCTAGTTCAGCCATCTTGATTTTTAGGCACTGAACGTATTGATGAAAAACACACGTTGAGTTTCCCTTGTGCGATGTCACCTTAATGTCTAATTTATTGTTTGTATTACAAACTTTATTACTCTTCATTGAGGTCACGAACAAACTTTAGTTGTTCAGTAACAGTTGTTTTCAGAAGTATGGGATTAGACATTTTATACTTGTTGAGACATTTTGTTTTTAGTGAGTTAATATAAGATCTGTTTCTTTTATAATCGAAAAACCATTTAACACTACAATTATTGGTCTTGTTCTGAAGTTTCCTGATGAATTTATCGATCTACTTTATAATAGGAAAGTCGTCTGGCATTTCTTGGTCAACAATTAATATTAAGTTTGTCATCTTTGCAATAGGTATAAGGTTCCTCAGACAAATATTCAGTGTCTTATGGTTGACGTTGTGGGTGCTAAACACAAATATAAGATAATTCTTTTCAGTGTGGAACTTCGTTATATGAAATAGGTCCCCTGTAAGATCTGATGTTTTCATATTACTTTTGATGAACGCCTCTATATGGAATCTCGACTTATCAATCGTAGAATCAAGGATACTTCTGAGACCCTTAGAATACTCATTACCTTCAACAGTTATTTTTGTTTTTGTTGAGGGGTTTAGAGGCAGACCCTGGCTTTCCGCTAATTCCTCCTGCAGGCTTTTATGATTGACTTCTGTATTTTTACAGCATAAGTCTATTATCCTATCTGTTTCTGTTGCTATTTCTTTATTAGAGTTGTGGGAGAATTGAATTTGGGCTTGTTCATCAGAACTATTTGGTTTGTGTTTTCCAAATAATCTTTCACTTCTGGTACTTTCTCATTGGTTTTATATTGTTTCTCAGTTTTTGTTATTTTTTTAGCTTCTCTTTGGCTACTTTTATGATACCTAAAAGATTCTACATACCAGGTTGTTTTATGGCAGTCAACAAGTTGTTTTCTGATATCAGTTATCTTCGGATGTTGTCTGACCTTTTTTTGGATTATTTGTAATATCCAATATTTTTAACGTTCCCTGTTTATCGATTGGCTTATGAAGATTTGCAATCTTCTCGTGTAACCTTCTATTTGACATTTTTTCTGAACACTTGTGTTTATAACGCGAATGAGCCCACTTATATGTTTTTTAGCACTTTTATGTTCTTCAATGCTTTCATTTCTCTCCTTATTCTCATTACATATTGTTCCCACACTAACTTGCCTTATAGATACCACTTGAACAAAAGAATTTTTTACTACGGTAGTCTTGCATATCTGAAATAGATTTTTTCTGTCTTTCGATTTCATCCATCATTTTCCTTTCCATTTCTTCAGATTCCCTTAGAAGGTACTCTTTTTCAGCCATTAATTGTCTTAAACGATTATTTTTAAGGAGGTTTTTCTGTTTTATTTCCTTTAAGTTCATTTGAAATTTTTCTGATTCCGTTTGTTTATCACAGCATATAACTTTATGTCCATCTACAAGTAATAATTTTTCTTTCCAGTCCCTAGCGGCACAGCTTTTGTGGAACAGGCTAAGACATTTTATACATACATACGTTGTAATATCCGAATTCCTATGGCATTTGTATACTTCCATTTTCATTTTCTTCCTATAGCTCCGAAAATGAGAATACTAGCTTTTCGCAATTTTTCAGAACACTTGGCAACAGTGAGATTTTAAACGTTCGTTTGTGTACGTTTTTATCACTTTGAAGTTTTTTGCTTACATCGAGATTTCTCGAAATTTTCACCTTCAGTTGAAAGTTTTATGCTCTAGGTTCACAATAGGGCCTTGTAATTTTATTTAGGCACTTTTCACAATTTTTACGTTCGAAATTCATGTAAAACTGATCAACTTGGACGTGTCAATTTACAGTGTTGTCTCTATTTTGAAAATTAAAAATAGCATGGTAATATAGATTGCGTGAGATCGAGCGATGTAGCTTTCCATTCTATAGCGCATCTCCTACATCCTCTCAGCATAACGGGGCGGTGCTCCATCATGTTAATACATAGCGTTATGTTAATATAAATTTGGATCTCCTTCAATGATAACTCTTATGCGAGGATCAATCAAATTCTCAATCATATTTAAATAGATTTTGACGTACAAGTTTTCCTGTATAAATAAGAGTCCTACAATATAGTATCCCAACGAACAAATGCGAATTTTAGTCAGAGACAAATAACTCTCCAGTTTGTTTTCCGCATTCGTGACGGTGGATTATATATATTCTTTTTCGGGCAAAGGATAAATCTATTCATCAAAGGTATTTTTTTTTTGGATATTTCAGGATGCTTGTATAAAATTGTTCAAGTCCAAGCTTTTGTTTCATTAGTACAGTACAGTATTAGGTATGCTTACATGATTGTCGTAGTCGTTTGTACAGAGTGGAAGTTCAGTTCTTTCACAACAGGGATATAGGTTAAAGTATATGGATATCATATTTTATAGATATGTTATAGATTTAAAATTAACTAGATCATTCTTGATCAAAAATCTTTATTCAACCAATTGTCAGTAAAATTGAGAGCTGCGTATAAGCATTCGATACATGCAAATGAAATAAATATACATTCAAAGTTGCAAGAAATCAATACTAACCTTGTCAACTACTGAGACACTGATGCGTCATGCAAAATAGAAAAGCAGTGTGTGATAGAGGAGAGAAATGAACTAAAAATTTACGAATAACTGAAACTGAAGATTTTATTTTTAATTACGAGTATACTGAATGTTAAAGATTTAAATACCCATCGGCACTGATCACACTAGAGGATAATTCGCTACTCTCTTTCGAATTCGTTTCAGATAATCCAGGGGACGACTGACCACTGCTGGATAAGAAACTTGGTGGTCCACTCCACACCACGCCTGAAAAGAAGATTACTTATCTGAAATATGTAACATAAATTAATCAATACAGGCGAAGGTAAAAATGGTGTTAAATTTGCTGATTTCTTCCTTTTCAGGGATTCTACATTTTCGATTGTCGTATACGAAAAGATGCTTATGGAAATAGTCATTAGATTGAAATAGATTTTGTTTGGCTGTCAGAGGACTCTGTTGAATCCACAACAATAAAAGAACTACCAATCCATAATGCTGCGACGATTAGGGTTTTTATAGGTATTACTGCCGTTGATATCCAAATCAGGAAGGTTGCATGGTCGATTGTGATACGACAGTTGGTATAGAATCTGATGAAGAATAACCTCTATTGTAGGCGACCGAGCTGTGCACAATACCGTTAATCCATTAATAGTTAATTAACGAGGTTACCTTTCGTTTAACTGAACTTTTTTCTCCATCAAGTGCTAATTATGTACCAAAAGTAGGCGACAGCTTGCGCAGGTTTAAGCTAGCCGCTGGGGCAAAAGAAACAAATGCGGTGTATACTGCGAGTGAATCGAAACTATATTGTTAGTGAGTGATTGAAGTAACTGCGGAGAAATTTGTTTCAGATGATTATATTCTTACCGCCGGCAGTGGAAAGAACGAGTGGTTTATTATTATTATTAAAATGCCAAGTTCTTTTCGGATTTGCTATGCTGTAGGTGTTACAAAAACAGTATAAATAGAAACTAAATCATGGAATCTGATTTCAGATTCACTACAGTTGAAAATCCGTAACCGTAATTTAAATTCAAATCGGTAGCATAGACTTTCTGAATGTAAGTGGCCCTCATCTAACATTTTATGAGTAAATCACAATATATCACGTATCAACGATAAAGTTAACTTCCATTTAATATTCCGAAACGCAACGCTTTCACGTTAAAACAAGTAAATTTTTTATAAACTGATTAGCGATTAACGAAGTTAACTCTTTGATTAATGGATCCCAGTAAGGAAGGCGAAATTACACACATTTGTTCTCTATTTGACATTCAAAGGCTAACCAAAAGCCAACAGATATTGAAAGTCAATGCAATCAACATTTACAGTTATGGTTCTGAAACTAATAACTCCAATCTATATCAATCTGAATGTTCTGAAAGATTTTCAAGATCACTGAATGTAAACATAAGATAAATAAGCTGGGGGTAAACACACCAGTACATTGAAGACAGAACGGATATTATCATAACTGGAAAAGAAATATCAGGCAAAACATAATTGGTAAAATATAATTTTCCCCTAAGAGAGTAGACAGGTATTAGCTTTTCGAAAGTAACGAGTATCATCGAAGATCGAATACAAGATTGTCACGAAACCTGGAAAGAAGCCTCTTTAATTAACGTTGTCATGGAGAGGTGAGTCATTACATTAGAAGGCAGTATTTAGGTCCAGATCAAATATTTGTTGGAGCCCTTCGACTAGCAGATTGGGTAATAAAAACATTGCCTTATCTACACAAAGTACAAGGAATAAACACCTACTTACTTGAAAAGAAATTTCTAAATTACTCCAGAGGAGGAGCCTAGCAAATATTATCATCTGATATAACCAATGCTTCATCAAGAGAACAGTAAAAGTGTCAATTCAGGAAGCGCTTATTTGAAATGGACAGCACAAACACTACTCTATATAGGAACTGTAAACGAGGAGTAGTTGAGCATATTATATATCAGTTTAGCATTTTCATTAACTAGAGAATCTACTTTCAGTGAGTATTCGCCAACACTTGGTAATTCGAGAAAAACACCTCAAAGGAAAGTCATCAATAAATGCAACATGTGGGATGGTTAATGAATGAAAAAACGATTTCTTAGGTTAACGCACAATGTGAAAATAATGTGGCTTCAATAGTGTGAGCTTCAACTGATTCTTCTCCTCCAAATACAAATACTATATCTTGTTTAGTTGTTTTCAAAACAATTGTCTCTTAGGAATTAAAACGAAGCTAAAAATTGTTATAATAAGACGGATCAAATTCCTTCTGTAATTATAGTCCATTATGTATTTCTTTTCCCTCCTAAGGGGGACAAATTTTTTCGATTTTAATATCTCTCCAGCTCAAACCTATTTCATGAAGAAGCTATTACCCTTATTATCTTGATCAAAATAGGAAGTCTAGTGAAAACTTATTTTGAAAGAATAATGATGACACACAAAAAGAGCGATCTTATCAGTAGTGTTCTGGAATTTCATTTGTTCCCCCGAAATACCTACCATTATTAGTTTGTCTTCACTAACATGAAATCCATTGAATTGAATTTTGTTAGCTATTGTTCCGTACACGAATTAAGGATTGAAATGACATACACCATTGAAGAACCAGTTGATTTTTTCACTTTTCTTAAGAAGCAAATATATATATATATATATATATATATATATATATATATGCAATCAGATTCCATGACAAAATATAAATCCACCATCCGGTAATTAATACCATTGCCAGGCAATGACTATGTTATGAGAATATATCTACCAGAATATATACAAACTATAGCATCATCAGACAATGACATCAATGTACCAACGAGTAATGTCCGAGGCTTTCTCCCGGAATATATATATATATATATATATATATATATATATATATATATATATATATATATATATATATATATATATATATATATATATAATTTTATTGAAGGGGTTTGAGCAGAGAGGGAGATGTGAGATTAATTTGACTCTTCTGACCAAATTTTCATTTAATTATTTACCAGACAATTAAGCCAGGTAGAACGTTTTAGATACCCAACTTTGTATTGGTTGATAAATTAGTATACTTACTATTACTAGGACTCTGTAGTTTCAGAGGTTGTCCAACTAAAGAAGACAAATTCGAAGATGTTGAATGTGATCCGACAGGAGTAGGCAGCGGCGTCGAAGGATACTTCGGCGGTGTAGAAGACGGAGTTTTGAATAACGGTGCAGCAGTCATACGGTCCAAAAAAGCGTCTATTTGTTTGAGTGATAGAGCATTGTGTAGTGTCTCTAATGGTCTAATAGGTGGCACACCACCAAAACCTTCTATTCCTGCAAAGAATTCGCAAAAAAGAGTATCTAACTAGGCAAGACAGAATATATAATCACTTTTTATACAGAAAATTGAAATATGGAAACAGAATTTAATTCAGTTAACATAGGGTTTGTGATAAACACCCCATGCAGTAATAAATTTATTTCTTAACAACAAACAACTATTTCTGACATAACAGTGAACAATTTTGGCAAACTTACCGGAAACGCTTGTAGCACTTGGAATCATGTCTCTTAAATTTGGCGCACTGGAACTGCCCGATATGACAGCGGTACTAAATAAAGAATTGGTACTTCCTACGTTCATCTTCTTGAATGAAATCGGACCTCCCCATCCAAAACCTAGCATCTTGAAGTAGCTCATTTGACCGGCTATACTATGTCGATGGCGCTTTTCTGTTGAGCTGTTGGACTCTGTATAGGACATGCAAGGATTTGTCGTCACACAGGGTGAAGATGGCTGTGAGGTGGATCGTGTTTGTTTTGGATACGGAGAATTAGGCGGAGAGGTAAGGAACGACAACAGAGTGGACGGAGCTCGTCGAAACCACAAATAATTATCACAAAAACAAAGAGCTACAGAGTCTGCATTCCCTTCATCAAACCCAGTCTTTATGATGTGATTATGTTTATCAAACCATTGTAACTTGTCAGAATAACATATAAGTTCAGAATCGAGTATATTCGGATCTGAAAATGATCTTTGCTTGCGACTTGCTAAGTTGCATAATTTATCAGAAGTATCTACTCCTTCAGATATTTCCTGTGCAAAACTGTTATGTCTACGTGGTTTATCAAACTTAATATCACTCAATGGTAACTCATTCGTACTCATCTTCGTACAATTCATATTATCTTGAACCGACGTAAATAATTCCAAATTCAATTCTGTTAGAGGTAGTTCATTCGTTGCACTTTGTGGTTTAGACTCGCTTACCGCATCTGTCAATGTCTCGACATCTAGATCGAATGAACCTCCGATCGTACTCAGTACAGGTCTCTGAGATACTAATTTCGGTCTAGTCGATCTAGCTTCAAGTTTTGGAGACGGGGGGTTCTTTGTTATTTTCGGTAATTTGGAGAAAGAAGATTTACGAGACACAGTACCCTCAACTTGATCTGTTGTGAGGTATATTTTGAGAGGAGTAATGTTAGAACGTATGGATTTGTGAATATCGAAGCGTTAATACATAAGGGAAAGCCAGGCAAGCAGGTTTCAAGAGAAAAAAAGAAATTATATGAGAATTTACAGCCACCACCTAATGTTAAGATTTATAATGATAGTGAATGATGTAGGAGTATGAATCATTTTGGTTCAAGTTTTTCAAAATAATGTAGTGTTCGGTATGGTGAATCATTTGACGTTGAAAGAGAAGTATTGATACTGGAGATTTAAAACTTTTCGCATTTAATAATGAACATAATTTATTACCATTTAACCAAAACATAAATTTTAAAATATTCACTACAGAATGAGGAAGTGTTTTTTGAGCATGTACCTTTCCTAGTAGAACCTTCTTCAATCAAGAAATATGACTAGGTAGTAAACTGTATAGTTAAGAGTATAGGTCTTTGCTCAGATTGGAGGGATGGAGATGATTCCTTTATTTGCAAGAATAAGGACATCGCTTGATCAGGGCGATTTCATCCACTTCTAGAAGAGAAAACAGACAAATATTTGTGCAAAAGTTTTTCAAAAAAATTCAATTATTTTAAATCTTCTTCAGTAATTTTAAATGTTCAAAATATATTATATTGTCGTGTTCAAGGCATACTTCGCGTCGCAATGCTGACAATAAATATCATGAATGTCACTTTTCTCTAAATCGTTTTATCTTTCCGCATTATGAGTGAATTGTCTCGAAGTTGAGTAGGATATTGTTATTTTCTAATGGTCTGGTAAGGTTTTCTCTCTAATTCCTTAGAGCACTTCGTCTATGTTTTTGTTCCAACCCCGAGTAATTCAATGTGTTACTTTCGGATTCAGTTCGAGTCTCTTGGATTGAAAGGTTCTAAGGTAATAATAGCTTTTCTGATGTTATCTTTTTTGAAGACAATATCTTGCACTCTGTCAACAGATGTTGCACAGGTTGTCCTAAATTACTTGATTTTGGCGATATCTCCCTCTTCTAGAGGAGATTACAAAAACAGTTTGAGATATCGGCACAAACTGACGTTGCATTGCAGAAAACCTAGAACCTGATTCAACTCACAGCTGGGCATTCAGCATCAATCTTCAGAAAGCTGTGACCCGTAAAGAACCGACAAAGTTTCAGTTTTGCCTTTCTTCCAGCGTAGTAATAAGATTGTATTATTGTTCGATAAACGTTTTTGAATATTTTAAGCCACGATGATCCATCCAGAAAAGTATATATATATATATATATATATATATATATATATATATATATATATATATATATATATATATATATATATATATATATATATATATATATCTCGCCAAGGATGTCTCATTGGGTCTCGTCACGCTGACCCATTCAAAAACATCCTGACAGTCTGAGTCTGAGCACTAGGCACCAATTTACTATCCAACCTCAATATCTTCGTGTTTTGAGTCCATTCACAGATATAAGAGAGGGAGAATAGGTACGCTCTTCAATTTATACAGCTCCCTCAGCTCGAATGCTAGGTTTGGTACTTACTTATCTTTTCTGCAAATGCCCTACTGATATTATCGTCTGAGGGTATACTAACATCTTGGAGTGTAGGCGTTTTTTCCTTGAAGTCGAAGTTCGCTATATCAGGTCGTTTGTGTACGACTGGCCTGTCTGTCATCAATGTTGTGACCCAATAGATCTTGTGGGAGTTATTCTCGAGTATGGGCTTAGGCTGGTACAGATACTGTGGCGTCCGTGCCTAACATAGGCCTAAGTTGTATGCTATGTTCTGATGGTATAACATCGCCAGAGCATTGTGTCTGCCGAGATAGCCTTTTGGCGCGATAATGAGGCAGCTAGATGTTATGTGCTGTATCGACTCTAGACCTCTTTTTGATATTTTGCCAATTTGTATGCTTCAGGTACACCCTGAACGGGCACCACCTGATCTTGTATTGCCAACAGTGTTTCCTCGGTCTCAGGGTATAAAAAGCCTGCTTTAAGGTAAGTAACAGACTCCTGTTTACTGATATCCTTACTTTCCAGGTTGTTCCTTCTATGAAGGGCCTTCGAATTCCATTCCTCCGTGAGTTGAGCAGCTGTACATGCTCCTAACTGGTATGTGGGGTCAGAGTCTTAGATGGTGAGATTTTCATCTATGTCTCGTTCGGTGGCAGGGTGAGTTTTTGGTAGCAGAATATGATCTCAAGTCATCGACGTTCTTCTTATGAGCCATTTCCAACGATAGTTGGCCTCGTCCTCCCTACTTCTGAGGTAGATAGATTCGGCTTACGGACGAGTCCGGGAAGTGTATTCCATGTTTTGTTAGGATGGTTCTAATTTTAGTGTCCATGGCCTTGAGATCTGTCTTTGACCATCTCAGTATGCCGAACTAGTACGCGATGCTCGGGATTGCCCATTCGTTAATTACCAGAAAGAGTGCTCTCGATTTGAGTTTGGATTTTATAACTCCTTTGACTCTGCTGAACAATTTCTTTTTCAGGTTATCTTTTATATCAACGACCTTAATTTCGAGAGCCTGCTGAATGCCCAGTTATTTGTAAGCTTGGTTATGATGTAGCATAGGTATGGTTGTATTGTTCATCAAGGTTACGCAGTTTTCTTCCTAAGCAATGCTTCCTCGTCTTATATTTAACACCGCGCATTCTCAGTACCTAGGTCCATATAGATTGCGTCGCTGAAAGCGGTTACTGTTTCCAGTTGTCTTTTCATTTTTTCGACATTGCCGGCATAAAGCTTCAAATCATCCATATAGAGCTGGTGAGTTATCGTGGTGTTATTATCTTTGTTGATTAGATATCCTAGCTGTTCAGCAGAGTACTAAGGGGATTGAGGGCGAGGCAAAACCACAACGAGCTAAGAGTGTCACCTTGAAAGATTTCCCGTTTGATTAAATAATAATAATTGAGTGAAATGATTAAAATATCGAAAGTATAACATTCAAAAGTATTCATTACATAATTCTTCGAACACTACACTATATTTGTGTCAACATATGCTTTCATACCTTTATTCATTCTTATTTTAAATATAGGCTGATTTTATAATATAGAATACGAGTTCTAGATATATAAACTTTAAATTCTATAACATTCACCAACATTTTAATGGATATGATAATGATTATGCGAAATTCTTCAAAGAAGAATAATTTCTACTTCACTCAACCTTTTCTAATCTCGTAAATTCTTTCAATGATTGATACTATTTGTTGTTTTGGGAATTTGCGAAAATGCATTTTCAAGAGAATATATTGTTTTTTTGTGTCGAAAATAACTGAAGAATAAGTATCAAAATATATATTTCATTAAAATAAAATTGGGTTGTCTAGAAAAGAGTAGAATTTGTATGAAAAAAATTTGATTAATGAAAGAAATGCTTGAGGAAAGAAATTCAACAATCAGATCATAAATCATAAATTATATTACACTTTTTCGAATCAGAATTAAATTCTTCATTTTATATAATGTCCTTAATAGTTCTCATTTAATTAATTTATTTATTTCTTTGGTATACAAAATCTGATCTCATACTGTCAGAGCATTGACCGTCAATTTCAACTCTGTGAATAGTATAAATTGGAAAATATTATGTGATATTTACCAATTGAACTTCTTAACCATTTCCGAAGTGTATGGGTTACAGACTCGTTTCGATTACAGGAGGTTTTCGTTCCGATTCCCCAACAAAATTGTTTGATTTTCGATAGTGGAATGTCCAAATTCAGCTTATGTAAGGCTATATATAGCTCCCAAAGTAATAGTGATATGTGCAACGGTAAATATTTTATATTGTAAACAAAAATTTTGGTATATGCGGAATGCCCTGGCGTGTAATCGATCATAGATGTTGGAGCCGGGCAAGTTGAATGATTGAAATAATTAAATTCAATGAATCACATGCCATTTGGCAAAATGAATTTTACTCGAGAAGAATTTCATTCTTAATGCAATAGCATTTTTTCATTTGAGTGCAGTTTTTACACCAAATTTTGACTGTTTCAACGCACTAATTTATATTTGTGCGAGATAAAACTAATTTAAAAACTAAAGTGAAAATTTTCCTAAGCAAAACAACAGTAGCTGGAAGTTCAAGAACTACAAAAGAATAATTCATATCCTAATCTTCTATATTTGTCGATAAAGTTTCATTCCTCAAACAAACCATTCATCATCGCATAAAAATGAATTTTGAATATACAACATATGAGAAAAGAATATGTGAATGTTAAGTATTAAAAGGAGCACTGAAAACTTAAATACGTCTTAATCCACCCTACAAAGCACATGCAAATATAAAAATAGCAACCTAACTGCTTTTATTAAATGTGAAAACAAAAGTTCAATACGAATTTCCTAGGAAAGAAATAAAAGGATTATTTTGAAAAAGGTGTTTGGGGAAATTTGACGATTATTTTCATATTAAAATCCAGATTAGTTGATTATGAAGGTAAAACGTAAATTTCTTCTAATATTGTCGATTTCCTGTGGTCGAATGGAAGGATACAACAAAAGCAGTTGAGTTGGCCTCTCGTTAGGAATGCAAAGGGGAAAAGCAGAAGGATGCAAAATATATAAAACCCTAGAGAAGCTTATTCTGTAGGGTTGAATATATCTCTCCTGGAATTGAATAATAATGCACCAATCGCATAGGACAACCAGACAAATGAGTTTTATTCACATCAACTTGACTTTGATCATGCACAGGCATTACGATTGGGATTTTTTAAAGTTTGTGAGTCACCCATCAGACATTTTCAAAACATACAATTAGAGATTAGTGATAACATGCCAGTATACCATGTTCATGACCTCAATTTGTCCAAGTTCAGAAACGATATCATTGTCATCACCTATTTATATTTAATTCATCTGCAATTTACACGATGATGAGAATTTATTTCCTAACAAGAGTCATTATTATTTAAAAACTTGAATTAGTAATAATTATGTCGACATGTGCGCTTAATAATATGGTATGGAAAACTACAATTTTAGTGGAATTCTAACGAATTCATAAAATACAAACAATCGAAGAAAAATTATTGAAAAACTTTCAAAGTATTAAACAATGGGGTTTTACAATACCTTACATAAACGTACGATGATGTAACCTATAAATAATATAGGACTTGACGAATTTTGGTTATTATTTGATGTGTATGGGCCAAGAAGATATTCTACTTTCCTCAATATATAAAAAAAAAATTGATTGGCTCAAATCGTCCTTAGAACATTACTCTTTTGTAGAAACAATTGTCATTGAGGAGTTAGTCTTTGAGTCTGTCAAGCAACTTCTTCACTGACAGTGGCTATAATAGGGGTGGAAAGAATTTGATTGAATATCTTATCACTGTTGTATACTGGTATCTCATCAAAATTAAAGGGTGAAATTTCTGGATATGTAACTTCAATAATAACAATTTTTCAATGATTTGAAAATTATACTTAAAAAAAGATAGTTATCGGGTTCTCATGTCCTCATGAGAACTGAGTCCCAGTTTACCCAAGTCATCCAAATCGATAATTTATTACAAAATTGGGTTGAGGGGATTTATTAACAACGTGGTGGCATAGCCATTTGTTTTCTTTATGTCAATTCACTTCAATAAAGTATAAATTGCATGAAATAGATAGATATTGAAAATATTGAAGTTTGTAAAATAAATCATAGATTGGTCAATGGTTTGCTTAGCGTTTTTTTCTACGTTTAATTAGATGAGTTATGATAAATATAATATCCAAAAGGAGATATTGTGGTATTCAATTGGAAATTATAGTATGTCATCTACAGCCATATTGGCTAAGAATTAAGAATTAGGTCTGTTTTATTGTTTTATAAATGAATGAATAATTTTTCTTGTATAGTTTGCACTTCAAAATTTTAATATTCCACTTTGCACATGGCGAATAATTATATACAGTTGCTTATAGATTTTGAAATATCATGGAATGGGCTTATAAATGAAGAGCATGTTATGTTGCAAATTTATCCAAAAACATATTCTTTGGTGGCTAAATAATATTTCAGCAAAATATTTGCATACACACAATGATTAGATGCGAGTGCTTTTTTGTGGTATCTAATGTTATATTTGTATAAAACGACAATAAGTACTTGAATCAAGATATGAGAGAGAAAACCACGTCTGAACTCAACTTCGAAATATTAATACTGCCATAGAAGAATGGAACTGACGGACATTACCAGAACTGCAGTTCTGGTAAGTCATAATTTTCTTGAAAGGTAATATAAAAACGTCAACATCGGACCTGTAAGGTGAATATATATATATATATATATATATATATATATATATATATATATATATATATATATATATATATATATACACGCTTTACACTATCAAGACTAGAAACAAGGTTTTAAAGACTGTAATGGAAATGATTAACATCCGTAATTTTAACATTTAAATTAATTGCCTTAGACATTCGTGATGTATGCATAAGAAAAATAATCATACAAAATTCAAGGAACAAATGGTAAGATAAAAGATCAGCCGACTAGTAACATGCCATTTAGATTACACCAGAATCTAGCAAATACCAGTCAATGAATAGAAAAAAAAAAGTGACTGGATACTGTCAAGTTATGAATTCAAAATGGTAGAAACACCGTTTTGGTCAAAGGGGGGACGTATGCCCTAAATGAGCATAATTATCTTTTTTGAGGTAACCCCAAGTAACATGTCATGTGATAGAGCATCACGAATTTTACTTCAATTCTAGGACGATAATATGAAAAGAGTAACGCAATAAATTAATATGGGAAATTCATTGAGTTTCATATGAAATTCAAGAAAACTTCAGATATCATAAAAAAACACATGTTCAACCGAATCTGCAATCTATACTAAAACTCAATTACTCGTTCTCATTTGGTTTTATTAAAAAAAAACGAATAAGAATTTAACGGCAACAAGTTATTCCTCAGAATCAAAACTATCTAGTAGAATTTGTCACTCAAATCATTTTATTTTGGGAAATGCATCTATGATGCAGTTTTAGAATAAATACAATGAAGATTTTTATTCACGGAATAATATTCAACTTTCCGTATAATGTTAAATATCCCTCCCTGAAGGAGCAGATCGAGTACATGTACACGTATACATATAATTCACACTGAGGTTACAATCAACACCACTGAATAAAAGTCTTCATTGTGTTCACACAAATAGTGATGGATTTTGCATGTTATAATTATTGAAATATGTTAAATAAATGTCTAAATGATCTATCAGTCATTAAGAAACAGTCACCTGAAGTACAGAATGATACATACCACTTTGATGGTGACAATTTCAAATATTAAAGAATTTCTATTAGACCCCATCGCGTTTTTCTCAAGCAACTGTGCTTAGAACACATTTTCTCATTCATTTACTAGTACTGTGATGAAAATTACCAAGACTTTTCAATTTATTGCTAGCTTCTTGGCTTATATTTTTTTTTTAGATGATGAAACCTGTGCCAATGCTAGATTTCATGAGTATGAGTTAAACTTGTTGACGATTGCATCGAGAAGTTCACTTTTCAATTAGAGAGCCAAACGTTAGAGTAGGCAGAAAAAAGCAATCCAAAGCAAATTCAAGTTTATGTTGACAGTGAACCTTTCGTCGATGCCGATTATAAACGTTTATGAATTGAGAATATCGAAAAATTATTTTCTCTCGCGTTCCGATATGCCTAGGATTAGAATGAGCGAAAAAA
Source organism: Cryptolaemus montrouzieri (assembly GCA_013387265.2). NCBI lineage: Eukaryota > Metazoa > Arthropoda > Insecta > Coleoptera > Coccinellidae > Cryptolaemus > Cryptolaemus montrouzieri. Next base: position 41,495,894 of record JABFTP020000185.1, on the reverse strand, counting down.
TAACATGGTTATTGGCACGATGCAACCAAGTTGAAGTGACGGCTGATTTTCAATTGACACAAAATGTCTTTTCCCAGATTTTTGGATTTTTTGAAACTAGTTCAGAATTATATCGCAGTGGTCGCTCGAAACCACTGAAGCAGTAGACCTTTATATTCGTTCATTCAAGAGAACGTGTAGGGCGATCGTAGAGTAGCTTATTAATGCTACAAGAAGCATATTTTTGTTTTCATTCGATTAATGAAATAAAAGTGAGTTACCGGCTCGGTGGCGTAAAGGATATGATGCTCGTCTCCTGCGCAGAGTCAACTAGGTTCAATCCCCACAAGTCTGTGGGATTTCTCGGATTCTGAGAATCGCTGGAGTATCCATCTTTCAGAGGAGATGTAAAGCCGTCGGTAGTGAAAATATGGATGAAATGATGAATGAATGAAAGGCGGTAATAGAGGACGTTAAAGGAATAAAAAACAAACAAAAGCGAGTTGAAGAACACGTTCAAAGCCTTCAGAAAATAGAGTAATAATAAAGGTTTTGAAGTTTAGAAGTCGTGAAATGAAGTTCCAAGAAAAATATGTTTATTTGTTCTTGTTTAATTTGAAAAATCTTGCTGCCTTTTAATCCCAGAGATATAAATCATAAATCATGAATTAAGTCTGCCTATACAGACTCAAAACTCAATGTAACGAAATTATTTAATCTTCCAAATGAGAACAAGATAATTTTTATTCAAATAAACTCTCTATGATTCATATTAAATTGAAATGTATGAAAATAAATATTCATCTATCCCTTTTCACTAATTAGTGGCTCACAAGTTTCAGAAAGCAAATTTTCATCAGAACACCCACGTGACCGTTGTTAGGGTCAACTAGAAGTAAAACTGATCTAACAAACAGTGCCCATAATAATCAAAAAGCTACATGTATGTGAAAAACCAAAACTACTAGTGCCATAGCGCAAAATCAAGTTGAATATGTATAAGTGTTTCATCAAATATCCTGTAAAAAACTTGAAATTCATTATCATAAGCAGGTATAGCTATCATTGTTCGTACTTTAGAACTTGTGAAATAATTTTAAAAAATTTCATTGGGACTTTAAAGCGAATTGTGAAATTTTCAACATCGAAAAGAATACAACGACTTTTCGTTATAAAATTATTCATCCAGATGAAGAGAATTTTAAATAAATATTTCAAAGCATTCGAAAATTTTTTACTGGTTATATTTATCTTTTGGAAATTTTGTTCTAATGAATGATGAAAATGGATATTCTTCCTCAAGTATCGATTTCTCTCGTTTCATCTATGAATCAGGTAAAATATTTTTCTACTACTAAATTAGTCATAAAGTTGATATGGATGATTTGAACAATTAACCTTTTTAAAACGAAATAGTCTTGAATTTTTTCGTCGTTCTTTTTTCCTTCAGAGACTGGCCTGTTTTGAAAAATCAAATTACACTTCATGAGTTTGATGGAATTATGATCAAAAATCATACCTTGGCTATAAACAGCATCCAAACTTTGAAATTGCACTTTTTCAGCTGTTTGGAAAAATTAGTACATGTTAAAGAAAGACAGCGTCATTACATGCAAAATATTCACATGTTACTATTGCTTTTCAAACAGGCGTTAAATATCGGGTATCATTTTTATCTACAGGGTGTTAAAACAAGCATTTTTGGAATTGAAAAACTAATATAGGACTTCAGATTCTATCAAGATATAGGTAGTTCCACTCAATTCGGTGAGTAACACACCCTGCAGAGGTGTTGTTAGAGAAAATCTTACGTTGGTATTACCTTTATCCTTTTTTGGGCTTTTATGGTCGTAGCTCTTTGATCTAGGTTCTGGATCTGGACTCAGTGCTCTATTCGCACCATAACTCTTTCCACTTTTCTGCTTTGCCTGCTGGGCCAATTCTTCATTCAATCTTCTAGCCAGATGTGCAGCTTCATGTCCACAAACAGTATGAGAATTGCTGAAAAATGTTACCAAAATATGAATCGTGAAACAAAAATATAATTATACAGGGTGTTTCAACTTAAACTAAAAAGAGGCTATATCTACCAAAATATTCATTTCTGATCAAAACGCAAAAACAGGTCAATTTTTGTTTCAAGGGGGACACCTTTTGGGGTACAAAACTTGCCTGAAAAATTAACCCTGTAAGCGGGGGTTGCAATCCTTGAACATTTTGAATAGGGAAGATGGGTCGAGTGATGACTCAAAAGAAAGGTGGTATCTTTGTCTACATCGCCTTGAACGAATTTCCATTTTTAACTGAAAACTGTAAAAGATACAGGGTGAGCAACTGAAAGATAGGGAAGACTATTTCCCTGAGACTATTCAAGTTTCAGTGAATTAAAATGGAACAGATCCATGCTGATCAATTGCAGTCATCATCAAGTACCATCCTCATCTCGAATTTCAACCCCTAAAGCAGGGGTGACCACCCTTGAAAATTTGGAAGAGGGTAGATGGGTCGAGTGATACCTCGAAAGAAAGGTATTATCTTTGTCTGCATCTCCGTGAACGAATTTTCATTTTTGATTGAAAACTGTAGAAGATACAGAGTGTGAGCTACTGAGAGAGGAGACTATCTATCGCCCTGAGCTATTCAAGTATTAGTGCAAAAAATGAAACAGATTCATTCCAGATCAAAGGCTGTCATCTTTGATCTAAATGAATCTATTCCAGTTTTTCGCATTAATACTCCAAGTCTTGGGGCGATAGTCTTCTCTATTTTTCAGTCGCTCACTCTGTATCTTCTATAGTTTTCAATCAAAAATGAGATTCTTTCACGGGAATGCAGACAAAGATAATACCTTTCTTTCGAGTTATCACTCGACCCATCTACCCTCTTCCAAATTTTCAAGGGTTGTCACCCCTGCTCCAGGGGTTGAAATTCGAGATGAGGATGGTACTTGATGATGACTGCCATTGATCAGCATGGATCTGTTCCATTTTACCTCACTGAAACTTGAATAGTCTCAGGGAAATAGTCTTTCAATTAAAAATGGAAAACTGTAAGAGATACAGAGTGAGCAACTGAAAGATAGGGAAGACTATACGAGGCAATGTAGACAAAGATACCACCTTTCTTTTGAGTCATCACTAGACCCATCTTCCCTATTCAAAATGTTCAAGGATTGCAACCCCCGCTTAGGGGGTTGATATTTCAGGCAAGTATTGTACCCCAAAAGATGTCCCCCTTGAAACAAAAATTGACCTGATTTTGCGTTTTGATCAGAAATGAATATCTTGGTAGATATAGCCTCTGTTTAGTTTTTGTTGAAGCACCCTGTATTTATATCTGAGAAAATATCATATTAAAATGTCATAATACTACATGGTTAGATTTTCATGTCAGAAGAAAAGACAAAATTAAAATGATTTAATTCTTAACCATATTGTGGCCTATCTCCAAGTGTGAAAAAAAGGATTGGGAATTAAATAATTCTTAAAAATTCATATAAACAACTGAACTATTTTTACCTTAACTCCAAAAAATAAAAAATGTTCAATTAAACAATACTTACCATCGAAATGTTTAATGTTTTGTGAATCTGTTTTTAAATTAATTATAGTTTAATATGAGAACGTTTTGAAACCATTTGATTTTATTTAATTCTGGTTCAGTTATGATGCAAGATAAAAATGTGTCAATATCAAAAATTTGATTTCATACTTTACTAAGTTCTACTTATTTCTTTCTTTAAAAAAATGTGATATCGATTTGTGACGATACAATTGCTATATAATTGGGTGATTTATTAAATTAGTCATGTTACATAAAACTTGAGCCGGTCTAAATTCCATGCAAGTGTTCATAACGTTCTCACCCTATAGGAATAGGATCACTGGATTTGACGTGGTACCTAGGATTGCCGGAAGTTATCGGCAAAAACAAATCGGTTGTTTTACTTTCTAGAATTTCTGTTGATATCTTTGAAGCTGGATTGTCATCGTCCAAAGTAGACTCGCTTTCTTCATCAATTCGCAATGAACACTGACTCTTTCCATCTTCTGGTGGAGTAGGAGTTGTAGTATTAGAATTCTGCAAATTAACGCAAAGATGAAGTAGAAAAATCAATTAATTTAATAGTGGAAGCGTTTTTAATAATGAAGTTTTTGTTTATTTATTATAAATTTCATTTCAGGAAATGAAAATCTGTATCACTGCAGAAAGAAAGTGTAATTCTAAGAAAATAACGAAATAAAAAATAGTAAGTGTAATAATTATGATTATGAAGCAAATGTCAATTGCGGAATTATCAACGAATTGAAAAATTATGAATGAAGTTTTGCATCAACAACAAAAAAGAGTGTCTTCATCGTAAATCTAAATATTTGAAAGATGTAAATAAGAATGAGATTTTTTCCCTAGGATTTCCAATTCTTCTTTCCCCTCAACCTCTTACAATTGTTGATTTTTTGCCTAAATGTTCTTCGTATAATTTATGCAGAAGTGATCAGAGATTTTGTGATCTTAAAATTCTTCGATAGTAAGGATTAAGCATACATTGATTATATCCTAATTTTCACTGATTTTCCAACTGTCCCACAATTTTGCTGGCTTTGACAGAAAACCTTCACCTTTCCTAATTGAATAGGTTACAATTTTTAAGTGCCATTTAAATAAATCGAAAAATTCCACATAACATATACATATTTTACCAATTGTTATGAAATGCCCAAATTCGAAAAACTAACTAATTCAAAACTCACTATGAGAGAGTAGAACTTTGTTGTAACGATCTATCGATTTTCTACCTGTTACTGTTACTGTTATTTCAGAATGTTGAGCTCATTTGCTTCGGAACGGAGGTAGATATTCTGTTGATACGGTGGAAGAAAAAAAAAGAGGTAGGTGTAACATACTGCCATCTCTTGAAACTCTGAACAGAAACAAACCTTGTCGAACTTTCCTTCAGTTCCGGCAGAGAAAAATAGAAATAAATATATGTATATATAAATTCTCTCTATACTCAAAATGAGAGTCAAGTAATTTTTCAGTCCAGGCAAGTGATTTCAAGTGGAAGGAACAAAATTAACTAAAAATTTGTCTCAACTTACTGATGTCTTTGTACTGGAAGACTCGTTTCTGGAGTGTGGTCGAAATCCTGGTCCTGGAGGTAGATTCTTCTGTACACAACAATTCACGCCTGGACTGAAATGGAGCTCTACATGGAATCTTTCTTCACTGCAAGGATCCTTAGTGGGATCTTCATAAAGCATAATTACGACTTGGGACATATAGTTCAATTCAGAGACCATAGAAACATATTCCATGGCTCTTCGCCATTGCTCGTCTTTTGTAATCTGAAAAGAATTTGTTTGAGAATTGAAAAATTTATTCCAATTCCTAAACTAGATTTTTCAAGAGTGGAGTAATTGAGTATTTCCTCATGGAATCATACTCACATCTAACAATCCACCATGTCTCAAAACAGTTACTAGAGAGTGAACATGGCTTTCGCTTGTGAAGTACAAACGTGTTCTGACATGTCTTCCTGGACTAGAAACTCCATGGGAATATCTGGGATTCAATCTATTGACAGTCTCCTCATTTTCTTCGATGTTTCGTTGCAAGTCAGCCTTTATTTTTTTCAATAACGGCGTACAAATACCTTGACCAATTGTAAGCTTTTCTTGAGCTGACAGACCATATTCCTGAGGTATCACGATATCGGCCAAATATTTTGCGTACATGTAAAGTTCTTCCGCTTGTTCAAACTGTAATGTATACTGATTATGTTGGAGATCATATTTGATGCAATCGTATATATCAGGAATTTTACTTATATCAAAAGTTTTATTCTTAGTGAAAAAATCTTTTTCGATTTTTCCCCATCTGCGCCCCATTAGTTCCCAGGTTTCGCCATGATAAAGCACTGCATCTGGGAAATAGACGAAATATAATTAAGTATTTTTCACCAGTAAGCTTCATAAAATACACTATAAGATGAAATTGGAGTATAATATATTTTTTTCAATACCTCAGGAGTTCCAAACCTACTGAAAAACAAACCTTTTGTCTTACTGTCATTTTTCTTTATCTGAACAATTTCCATCAAAGATTTAATCAAGGAATGCACATGCCGACAGCATTTCACAGGATTCTTGACAAAATCTAAAGCATCTGTTATACTGGAAGAATTACAAGGGTTGATCTTCTCTCTGTCCTCCGGAGTGAAATCACGATCTAATTGCATCAGTTCATGTAATCTTGATTTGCACCTGAAAAGAGTATTGAGGAAATTTATATGCATAGACAACAGATAATTCATAAGGGTGCCTTATGAATATGATCCAAACAGATGTTTTGGTGAAGCAACCAATTACTTTGATCTCTAAGTGCAATAATGGTAGATTAAGAAAAACACTTAATGCATATAACTTAAGCTGAATATGTGCGTTTCAAAAATATTTGTAACTCAACAATTGATAAAGCGAAAACATACTTCAATGGAAACGTTAAGAATAGACTCTTGGAGCAGACCAGTGGAACTCGTCAGTTCTAATCTATGGCGAATGCAGTCAGCAATAACCTAAATCAAAGGCGGATTCGTTTGCAAAAATGTTTTCGCAAATTTCTATTTTGGATAAGTCAAATGCAGTGCCACCAATATTTTACATGTTCATGAATATGTCTGAAGTAAAGTGCGTACGGTGAGACGCGTTCTTACAGCTTAACTGCAAGAAAGCATTGAGTCTTGGTACAATACTACCTACTATTTTGAAGAAATGTGCTCCAGAGCTAGCACCTGTTTTTAATCGTATGTTTCAGATTTCGTATGAGAGCCAGACGTTTCCGTGTGGTGTAAAGTTATGAGAGTACAACCGATTTCAAAGAAAGGGAAAAAATGTCTACCCCAAAATTACTGTCCAATGGAATTGTTGCCCAGTCATGGAAACAGTGATAAACGATGAGCTCATAAAATATTTCGAGGTTCAGGATATCATTAGTTCTCGACCATACGATTTCCGTCGATAACGATCTGGTGACCTCTTACCTCTTACCCATTTGTGGACATCAAGCATGGCGAAGCAAGAGCTATTGCTCTTGATATCTCAAATACCTTCGACAGGCTTTGATGGCTAAACTAATCGCATATGGGCTTCGCAAAAAATTGCGTGGTTGGATTAGTAGATTTCTCTTCAGTAGATCAATTTGGTTGGTGGTTGATGGTGTAACGAGGGAATCTTTTCAGGTTAATGTAGGAGTACCCAGGGCTCCATACTCTCCCCAGCTTTTTTCTATTGCAGATCGACGATCAGCTCCAAACACAATATTTGGGACTGCGGACGACTGTACCCTGGTGTCTTAATTTTGTGGTCAGCGTCCTATAACTGCTAAGGAGGCACACTGACAAGAATTTGCTTTCATCGAACATCTTTCCGTTAACTTACAATTTGGCCCTCTTCAAGAAGCATGTGAACGCACACATTAAATCATTTTGGGCGGACACAGCTGTAGCATGACAGGCATCGCTTCCCTCCAAGATTTCAGAATAAAAAATATATGTGCAATGAAATGTACAGCTTTTTTGATGCAGAGCACTATGTATAGTCAGTACAATCTTGATAGCATTACATTACAATCGCATATTTTAGGGGGTAGCTGAGGCATGAGATTATGTTTTTGTCAAAAATTTAGGAAAAGTAATGATCAGGTGCATCATTGTGATGCATATCATGAAAGACATCCGAAAAAACTTCATAACATGAGGAAATGGCTCATCCTAAGCAACTTCTAGTGATTGGACGATACGCCATAACACTCTTCTTCACTCCTTGAACGTTTTATTAATTGTTGATGTGATGCGGCGTTCTTGGCGGGAAGCGTCATTAACTTCTTTCTATAAACTTTTTATTTTGTTAAAACAAGGTGCGAACTGCTAATGTCCAAAAAAATTGCCTGACATTTCATCAAATTTCCTGAACAATATTCATTTTGAAAAAACATACAGTATGAAATATATTTCTGGAGCAAATACTACTGTATCAGTAACTTGGTAATCAAGCTTATAATTGCAGAGAGAAAATGTTATTTTAATATAACACTGAAAAGAAGAACAGTAAAATATCATAATCATGATACTGAAATAATATCCACTGAGAAACATTTACCATTAGCTTGTACTAGATTTTTTCAAGTATCTAATAAAATGATTTTTCCTCCGTTTTACGAACTTCAAATTTTCATTTTCTCCTTGACCCCTTTCAACTGTTTGCATTTTTTTGTTTAAATTTTGTTGACACCTTCTCAAGCTTCATACAGAAGTGATTAAAGATGAATAGTTTCGATTAAGGGTCGGAACATCTCAAGGATTAATTATACCCTCTATTTTACAACTACTAAGAAATTTTGGGATGAAAACATGGTAAAATCTCATTTTTTCCAGACTTATCAGTCAGTCTTTCGGTCTACTTGCCTTTTTTCGACCAACTTGAGCTTCCTTGACTTTCCCGAACTTCCAAATTGTGAACTCGTCAAATGCTACAGTCAATTATTAATTATTTCAACAAAAAATACTGAATAGATGAAAGTGGCAACGTTGGAGGCATAAGTATTGACATAACAATAAAAGCGATAATTAAATGTACGTAGCCTTTTTGATTTGAGCATATCTCATGCTTGTATACCTAAATCTAAATGTCTTTTTACAAACCTATTGGATCTCCTGTATAAAATTTTTTATGAATGGATTAAGCCTTTCTTCCTCACTTAAATTTAAAAATATTTTGAAATAAGGAAATCACTCACATATTTTGAAATTTACTGCTATCGCAATCATTATCCAGAAGACCATTTGTATTAGCACTTTTAACCATTTGAACCAAAATGGGAGTCAATTCCCCTTCTAGAGCTAGTAACCCTTTAGCAAAGGCTGCTGCTGTCATTTGTACCCTTCCTTCATCAGATGCATATATTTTGAGATCATGGCGGAAAGTCGAATGAAGTCTTAGTAAACCCAAACCTTGAGCTCCTGAGTATTCACCTACAATGTAAATGAAATAATGTAGTTTGTACTTTGTTAACGAAATTTTATAATTGGGTTAACTCATATGAAAGAGTTAATATCGACAAGGGATGTTTTGTTTTATTTGGTTATTAGGGTTTGATATAAACATTTATTATTTTAATGATATCAAACATGAATTAAGATTGTAATGAAAGGGAAACACTATGTGTGGTGTGTTTTCAAAGTTACAGGGCGACTTCCAGTTTCATTCAGTCTTCCTATGGTAATGCAGAGCTCTGCCAAAGGCAACCATCTATTTTGGCGCTAATCATAGGTCTACAAAGCAGATGCCCAAATTCTTAGAGAAAGAGAGACTACATTCAATACCATTGCACTTTTTGTCCAATAATAAAGCAGAGGCTGTACTCTTCGGCCTCCTCCATCAGCGAATAGAAAATATAAAGAAAAACGTACTGGCCGATGACGATAAATGTCGATTCTTCGACGAGGGATAAGGATGCTTACTTACTGACAACTGCGTTATCTAGGAACAAGGAAGGAGCTCTAGGATCCCATCTAATAAGATATTTCGGCGAAGATTTTTATACGTATAATTGAGTGTATACTCGAAGGCAATCTGGGGGAAATTTACGATATTCCCAATAGTCGCAACGCAACCTGAGTTTAACCTAACTATTCGCCATAGTCCACCAAATATGTTAGTAAAGTATTTCATCATCCCAAAGAATAGGATCGTCAAATTACATTAATCAATTTTGGAACAAAGTGTGAAGGAAACTAGTGTCAATAAGATGGTCATCACGTTCTCTATGATATCCACAACCTTCAATATGTTGAACATTTCTTATATTAAAAAAAAAAAACAGTAAGGATATGGATGACCTCAAACAATGTTCATTGCAACGCCTTGATATTATTTATAATATTCATATATTCAATACAAGAAGAACTTGTGTATTTAGAACAGTCCTGACATTCTATTGGTTAAACTGTTATTACAAGTTCTTGTTCTTGAAATTATTTTTTGTATCCACCCTTAATAAGACGTTGAAGGTACGTTGTGTAAATGCTCTTATAAATAAACTACAATGCTGATTTCAGGCATTGTTGAATCAGAAGACGGCGTGATTTCAACCTCTCCTAGTGACTTCCAGCTCCCTTATTCTCAATCCAAAAACTCATGTTAATAAGAATTTTATGTTAAAATCTGTCTGCAAAAAATCAATGACGAAAGTGATGTATTCTCCTGAGACTTTCAAACTTGTTTTCTTGAATGATTATATTACATTTCTTTCCTGAGCTCTCTCTTGAAAATTTACTCAGAGCTGAATGTTTTCTTTGTATGAAACAAAATGTACTTTTCATATTGTTAAGCCAGTAAACTGATTTTTATTCTCAGATACGTTAAATCCATCTTTTGATATTATTGTAACTAGTGCTTCACGAGATGAATGGATGAGATAGAAATTTGAAAAAGCAAGGGAAATTAATATATAATAATAATATATAATATCCATATGGAATGTTTCGATAAGGATGCAACCTTATCATTCGAAACATTCAAGAGTTCAATTAAAAACACACATTACTGCAACTGAAAATAATCGAAATTGAAAAAAATATTTTGCACTTTTAGACATTCCTCTGATTGCTAAAAACTAAAGAAGAGTTAAAGAAAAAGCGAAATACCAACCGGCCAAATGTCTACCTTGTCCACCTGGGTACATGCATCGAAATATACGTCCCAGTTCTTCGGCTTGTATTCTGCCTGCTGGTGTGAGCTCACCACCCCACTTCAAAATCAGCACCAAAGAAGGTTCAGCAGGTTTATCTACTGAAAGAAGTTATATTAAACATTAACATCTTATAAATTTGATGGTATAAAATAACATGTATTCACTATAAAGGCATATAATGATATTCAGTTTAAAAACATCAAACTATTAAGGCCCATTTACACTGATCGAGTATCGTTCATGAGCATTTATGAAATGCTCGTGTCGTGTTTTGCGAATCATCGAAGGAATACGTGTTCTTAGCTCTGTGTAAACACGGGATTCCAAACTATGTCGATTTGGAGGATGGTTAATTTCACTCTACTCTTCATGCATCATACTTCTTTCATATATTTTGTTGTTTCAGAATGGAATGGAAAAATGTAGGATACCTAATATTGGGTTTGTTGTTTTAGGGGAACTGAACTGTGGTAGCACGAATTGTACCCCACTAAAATAAAAAAATTACGATACAGATGGATAAGACATTTTTAAGAATACAATATCGTCGTTAAGAATTGGTAAGGATCATACTGCAATTGTGGGGTCTACGCGAAAATAATTGAATGATTTTATCATGTTGATGTACACATGGGCTTGATATTTGAGAGAATATTGTTTCAATGTCTTTTCAGTTTTTTCTTACCTATATATATATATATATATATATATATATATATATATATATATATATATATATATATATATATATATATATATATATATATATATCCAGATCTCAGCTAAAGGTTGTCTATACGTCTTATCAGTTTCATTACCAATTTCGATGCGGTGTAGTGCGCACGCATCAGTATTGCATTTTCAGCATTTGTCCATCGTGCGCGCCCATCCAGCCTTTGTGGAGCAGCGGCGGGGTTATCTAGTGGATCTCCCAAGCCGCGTGCACCTTCCTCAAATTGAGGGACAGGAACTGGCCTTACGGTGCCTTCTCGGAGGGGCGCGCCGTTCGCTCCACAACCACCTCCACCAGACTGAACCTCTGGACGGCTCCGACAGGAACCAGCCCGAAGCTCCTTACCGCCCTGTTTTTGACCCCTCGTAGTAGGACTAGCGAATATCATTAACTCTCACAAAGGGTGCTAGCCTAGGTGAGAGGGATTGACTAAGGAACGCGGGGGCGTTACTGCCCGTTGAGCAGCTGAGCTGCTCACCCTGCGTATTATATATATATATATATATATATATATATATATATATATATATATATATATATATATATATATATATATATATCTTTTGAAAAGAGGATTTACAAAAATTCGAATAATTGTATTTACAATAAATGCTTATAGCTATAATTTTGGTGTGTGTCAGAAAAAACACAATCGTAAAAAACAAGCGAAAAAATAGAATACCAGCAGAAAAAACAGACCATGTCCGTTCCTTAATCAGGCATCTAAACTCGCATCATGCCTCCTACGATTGCCCCTAATGTGTGAGCACAGGAAATGCTACAGGGGAACCATACTATCTTGCGTATGATTCAGTAAACGAGTGAAAAAACCTGTGGAAAAACTCGTTTCCCTGTCGCTATTGCACTAGCAATAGCTTGTCTGTTTATGGTGTGTTAGTGTCGTGTGTACAAAAAGAGTACCAAAAATGTTTCTGCTTAGCAGCTTCATTCTCTCATTGTCATCTTGCACTCCATGATTTCCAGGACTTCTTCACGAAGACAAGGGTAAAAAGGAAGGGGTATTGGGACAGGAAAAATCTGTAACAATGGAAAAAGAAAAACAGCAGAAAAATATTTCATCAAAACGTACCTGACTCTTATATGTCTGAACTCACTTGAATCTAAGAACTCAACTAATTCTCCTCTGTTTTTCAACAGGAAACATCTCATACACCTTTTGGGAATGAAGCCCTACATGGGTGTAGCCCTTGCCTTAGCTATGATTTGAACAAATGGACATTTCTCGAGTTTGAGTTATTTTATTTTAAAATTAGATTCATCAGGAAGGAAATGTTCTCATTATGCCTCGAAGATGTTTAGAACTCACACTTCTAAACCAAATTATCAGTTGAATCAACTGGAATTGGAACAGTTATATCTCTACAAACAGTAAGAAAAAGGTTGCAAGCTGTCGGTTTAAGTGCTAGAAGATGAGTCAAACGTCCACATATATATATATATATATATATATATATATATATATATATATATATATATATATATATATATATATATATATATATATATATCATGTAGTTCGACGACAGTGAGTTGAAGAACATGAAAATTGGACCATAAATGAATGGGGAGAACTTGCCTCCTGAGTTAAAATTGAGTTATGTGACTCAATTTCGGGAACCTTTGACGGACTTTGGTAGAGATTCTATTTGTGTTTACGGTGGAATATGTTTAGGTGGCCGCCTTAGACCACTTATACTTATAGACATGGCACACGCCAGTTCAAATGAACACGAAACCAACTTACTCCTTCATGTGACGCCATACTTGAGCAAAACCAATAGTGTTGTGCTATTAATTGTACAGAAAGTTTCATAAGTGGTTAATTTCGTTGGTAAGTGATATCTAATAGTTGGTTTCCAAGCAATAAACTTATTCTTTAGAGCTCGGGACCCTTCAATCCCTATGTTCGAAATAAAAATCCTCAAAAAGATAGGTAGTTTATTTATGAAGAAAATGTTCAATCAATATATACTTCCGATAGATTTCGAAATGACAAAACGGTAGATTATTGCCATTAGGCGAAAAAATTTCAATACCATTAAACAGACTTCAAGATGTTCGAAACATTTTACCACAGACTCTTACTAAATGAACGCTTAGTGCTTAAAAAAAATTAAAGTACTGAGTATTTTTAGTTTGTCTGGTCATTTAATGATTTTACGGCATGTGAAAATTATCGAAGTAGTGAAATCAAAGACAAATGTCGAAGTTTCAGAGTCCCCCCGAAAAAGTCTACTGATTCTGAAAATTTGGTACAAAGCATGTTTCTCATTCAATACAATTCTGTTTTTCAGTAGATTTATTGTCATTCTATAACAAAGTGACGATAGTGTAAATTTTCTGCTGTAATCATTCAGGAGAAGAACAATCCTAGAAACTATGTGAATCAGCTACGAATGCACGCGAAGGACTGTTCGTAGGACGTGTTCAGGCGGTATAAACAGTATCCTTTGATCGCGTTCGCGAATGTTTGTGCTACTCGTTGACTTGGCTTCGTGTGAATGAGATCAATGTTCAGAGGATGCTCGACCATCATAAATAGGGCTTTAAATGTAAGCTTCATAAAGATCAAATATAACCTAACGAAGAAATCGACAACTTACCATCATCTGAACTTGAGCCTCTTGGTCTACCTTTAGGTTGGTACTTCATCTGAACTTTTCTATTAATACCGGAAAAATGACCATACCTACAATTGAAAGACCTTTTATTATCTGAATGGGATTCTGGTTTTCTACATGAAAATGTTCCGCGCACTTACATTTCTAATACCCCTTTGAGCTGTTCCAATTTTCCTTGTTTTTCTTCTATTTCAGGATCAGCTTCATGCTGCTGTATCTCAGCTAATAAAGATCTGGCTATATCCAAAATTTCTTGTAATTGCTTTGGCCTTTTGAGCTTAACGTGTCCGTGTTTGTAACCGTCATAGCGTTCAAATATTTCGAAAAACCTAAAAATTTTCAGTTGTGAAAATAATTATAATTAATCTGAACGATAGAAAGCTGACAGTGAAAATTAGAAATACAGTGTCGGAACCATTCTTCCCCAAACAAGGAACACCGCAAGGTTCTAGCCTGTCACCATTTCTCTACATAATTTACTGCTATGACATTCCAAAAGAAAGAAACAACCAGCAATATTCTCTTCAGTATGCAGATGACACTTTTATAATTTCCCACGATAGCTCACTGACAACCTGCTTGAATGGATTGCAAAGTATGATGAACAAACTTGAAATGTGGCTGAGTAAATGGCGCCTGAAACCCAATCCAAGGAAATCACAATATATAATTTTCCATCATAAAATTAGTCAAAATTCGCCTAGTATAACAATTAAAGGAATCGCCAAAAACCTACAGCGGAAATAAAATACCTAGGGGTTGAAGTCGACAACAAAATGAATTTCAACAAATATACCAAAGCGATTAAGAAGAGAACCATATCAAGAGCTAAAACTTTCACTAAACTAACCGTCAGGAACAGAGGAATAAACACAAATAATGCAGTTAAAATATACAAGACAATATGCAGACCTGTCCTGGAATATGCACATCCCATCTTTGCTAACTGTAGACGCCCAGCCTTGAACAATCTAAAACCGCAGAAACTACATCTCTTCGTACAATAACAAAGATTAGACACCCGGAAAACAGAATACATAACCCACCAAATGAATTATTGTACCAGATAACGAATATACAACCGATAGAAGAAAGACTTAAAAAGTTGAACAAGAATTTTTACGCACTTCTTAAAGACTCGCAGGACATTCTGAATCTCTTCCACCATGAACATATCGCACAAGCAGCAAGAAAATACCCACCTAAGTCATTAATACTGACATTGGAAGAACAAGAGAGGAACTGAAGAGGCAGAGATAAATTTTTAGATTTTAATATAAAGTGTTATATATTTTTTTTGTTTGTTTGTTGGATGATTACTTAGAATAATTTTGTTGTAAAACTAGGCTGAAGGACCCAAGGTCGATGGCCATTTGCGCAGTGCGCAGTGCAAAAAATATACTTTACTACTACTACTACTATAATTAATCACATTGAAGGCTATTTGACTAATTTTAGAAAGTCTTTGTTTGTAACTTATTCTTTATTACACAATAAGCGTACTTCATCAATAATTTTGAGAGATCTATTGTATTATCAATAAATATCAATGTTATATTTATATTGTTAAAACTGCGTCAAAAACGATGTTTTTATAATGGCGCTGGTCATATGACATCGGACGTAACAGGCAAGTAAACAAGTTGCTAAAACAGTTCTTATTGAATTAATCTCATAATCTTCCCTCAAATTTACTGGATTGATTAGTGTATATATAGAATGTATTGCCACTATGTACAAAAAATTCTATCAAGAGTAGCAACCCAGTTGTTCCATTCTGCTCTGAGGAATGCCCAAAAAATGTGATTACAATGAGCTCAAAAAGAATTATTTGTCACGTTCAAATGTTTAATTTTTTTTCTTTACGAAGATTATTATGACGTAAGTAATATTTAGCTTTATACAGGGTGGGGCAGATGTGTCGGTACATCTTGATTCTGATTAAAGTACAAGTTCTATTTTTAGGTTTTATGGAACAAATGTATTATCTATCTATATATTTATTCAAATTTAACCTAGAAAGGTTTTATATCAATCTGTGGTTTATTTTGATTTCGAAGTATCACATATTTTGAGACATGATGTCACCGACAGTCTATTCAAATAAACTATCCCTTATATTTTAATGGTTTAATGGTTTAGTAAATATACGATTGTTTCAGTATTGCGTAAAATACTGAAATAAAATGTTTTTTGTCTACTATTGATTGAAAATATGATTGTTTTTTATTGCTATGGTTTTTGTAAAATTTTTGATTTGAATGAAAGAATTAGTATTTTTAAATATTGATCAATACTATAGATTCCTCGTGAAATATCTCATTAGATGTTCAATTATAGGTGAACTAACAGAATCTGAAAGACGAACTTGTTAAGGTTAGATTAGTTTTCAAACAATGGAGGCTATTTTGAACATTTTGTGTAAAAATGAAATGGAGATTCTTTTTATCTTTATTAAGTATGTATTATGTACTCGAATTTTTTTTCTCAATAGTTGTTGGATGGTTACGATTCATGACAACTAAACACAGGAATGAGTTCATCTAATTCGGTATTTTCTTCTGAGGCAACAATCGGTTCATATAAAAATTGGAGTGAAAAATAGAAATATTTCTTGAAATTCGATAAAAATTGGCTAAACTTTCGAATAACTTCAGAAACCGTTGAACATTGGTATAGGGAACCTAGGAACCATTCGAAAGGTATTAAAATATGCCACCTACTCGACCCTTCAGATATAGGATATGCAAATTGAAAAAATAAGAAGTGAGAAGAGATTTCAATGAGTCCCAACTTCAAAAATCGTTTTCCAACACCCTGTGTAACATGGATCTATTTTTCAGTGGCTCACTCTGTATCTTCTACAGTTTTCAATCAAAAATGAAAATTCTTTCACGGGAATGCAGACTAATACCTTTCTTTCGAGTTATCACTCGACCCATCTACCCTCTTCCAAATTTTCAAAGGTTGTCACCCCTGCTCCAGGGGTTGAAATTCGAGATGAGGATGGTACTTGATGATGACTGCCATTGATGAGCATGGTTCTGTTCCATTTTACCTCACTGAAACTTGAATAGTCTCAGGGAAATAGTCTTCCCTATCTTTCAGTTGCACACCCTGTATCTTTTACAGTTTTCAATTAAAAATGGAAATTCGTTCAAGGCAATGTAGACAAAGATACCAATACCAAAGATCAATTCAATTAAAAATGAAAACTGTAAAAGATACAGAGTGAGCAACTGAAAGATAGGGAAGACTATACGAGGCAATGTAGACAAAGATACCACCTTTCTTTTGAGTCATCACTCGACCCATCTTCCCTATTCAAAATGTTCGAGGACTGCAACCCCCGCTCAGGGGGTTGATATTTCAGGCAAGTATTGTACCCCAAAAGATGTCCCCCTTGAAACAAAAATTGACATGTTTTTGCGTTTTGATCAGAAATGAATATCTTGGTAGATAAAGCCTCTGTTTAGTTTTCGTTGAAGCACCCTGTATATCTCCTTCGTGTAATTTGCGAAAAATATACATATTTGTATCAAAACTAAAGTGGAATATGTTTCCCTTCTGTTTTCTGATGGGACATCACAATTTGTATTAATGTATAGTCTACTTACTTTGGATGCCTTACTTCGACCTTCATCTTCTGCTTCGGCGTTCTATCCCCGTGTCGTATAACCCCAACAACACACCTAAGTTCCATCATTTTCCCGAAGGTTGTGGGAACAATTGGTGGATCATCTAACTGAAAAGGAACAGACCATGGAATGTGGAGAGTAGGAGCCAATTCCCTCAATATCATATTTCCTAGTATCTTCGCACAGTCATCATAATACTTATTCGAATTTTTCACGAAACTAAAACCATTAACATCGCAAACGAAAGATTTTCCGTTTGCCCTGAAAGAAATTGAAAATTTTCTTTGATAAATCTAAGATCGTTTTGCATCTTTACCTCAGTAAATCGAAGCCACAAACCGCTTGTTTGAAAGCCAAGCAGACTTTTCTTGATATTAATTTCTCAGCATTATTCAAGATAACAGGATATCTTATTTCTTTACCCTCTCTATCTCTTTCTACTTTTCCATCTAAGGCCGGTGATTTACGAGCTTCCGCATGAGCATAATCTGGTCCTACTGTATATACCTGGAAAGATCGATTAATATAAACAATATCCATTCCATCTCATTGAAATGCAGTATGACAGGTTGCACCATCTTTTGTTGCATATGTCTTCTACTGCACTCATCACGTACATATATGGACCAATAATGTCCTTCAATAACAAAAATAGCCACCTTTGAAGAATGCATAAAACGTTTTAATAAGATTTCAGTTCCTTTACATGGCGTAGTTTTTTCCTAAGCATACTGGATAATTTTTTACAAGGAAAATGTTTCAACTAATAAAGATCAGCATCAGTAAATCTAACTGTTTAAATATGTTCATATAGGGGATGGTTTGTTAAAATAGTTTTCAACTACTGCTCGCACAATCTTCAAATTGCTGTCATTGAAAACGACATGATCTTATACAGTGTTACTTTACGATGAAGTTAAAAAATTTTGGAACGTTCATTAAGAATTCTTATATCTATTAGCTATGCAGATTGTCAGAAATATAGTGTCCATATGTTTAAGTTTAATAATCTGTGACGAAAGGAGTGTCAATAGTTGACGTGTAGGAAAACTTTTTGTAAAATGCGAATAAATTAACAATTATCTCACCTTTACATCAGTACCATCAGTAGGCATAAAATCCTCATAAATATAACTGCCAGTCTTGCGAACCCTAGACTCTGGGGAATAAACACTACTTCTGCTGCCAATCTGGGAATAATAAAAACCCTTAATTTATTTTAGATTATTATGTTAAAACTGTACACACTTACTCTGTAAGAACATATATCAAATGATGCAAGACTACAAAGATACAGTACAAAATGAAAAATTATTCAACAGGCAAATAAAACAGAATAAGACTAGCTGAAAAAAAATATCATTCTATTTCGTGCAGGTAAAGTATCACCATCTCAAGTACTACTCCCCCATATCGATATCGGTTGATTACGGATAATCATCATTTTCACAAAGTTGACATTTGAAACAAATTTCTCTAAGACATGCAGAAAAAATTTCGTTGAATAAACCCATAATTTCTAATAACACAATATTTCTACTTTGATTATCTGTTATTCATAAAAATAATTCATTCTGTATAAATATTTATGATAAATAAACATAGAGATGTTTGAAGAAAACCCAACAAAGATCTTCCTTTGAATAGTAATATTAACCTGCTTCTATCAATCGATGATTCTGATATACAAATAAAATGAAACACTTATCTGATTTCCACAATGTTTATTTTCAATACACATGACCAATTTCCACTGGTCTCCAGATACTTGAAAATGACATTACTGTCGAAAGTCGTCGTGTGTATTAAAAAAAACCATGTGGAAATCAGACAAATGCGTTCAATTTTATTTATATTGAAATGAATTTCCATAAAATAAATCCATCAAAATATCATTCTTCAATAATGATTTTTACATACAAAAACTCTATTAAATTGAAAATCTGATTGAAAAAAGATAATCGAGAAGATAATTTCGGTAAATAGCTGAATAAAACCATTCATATACATTTTTATAGTTCAATCGTATCTTCTCCAATATTTAAGGAGTATTTTCACTATATATGTTAAAACATTTCCAGAAGTCTCAAAGTCGATCAAATGAAAATTAGTCATTAAATGTTTGGCAAAGAGAACGGGTCGTTCAATATGGTAAACACCGGAAATGAGTTCGTCAGTTCTGAAGGTATAGTAGAATGTAGATAAGTAGATTCAACATAAAATTTAGATTAATGTATTCCAAATTACAATTTTGTGAATCATCCTAGACTCTCAAAAAATTGTGAACGCAAGAAAGAATTTAATATATTTTCGAAATTGAAAAACTGAAAATTCCAATAGTTAGGACCTCCCCTCGCAAACATTGAAAAACTCCTTTCCATATGTTGATTCATCGAATCATACGAACTAATATTATCCAAATGTAGTAAAACTTTTCAATATATTACTGATAGGCTTCCCCAAATGATTTTTTTTCTTATGTTGGCACTATCTGTACTGCCAAATTTCTACAATCCAAGTTTATTCTTCGATTTGGGAGCAAAAATCAACAAAAATAGTTGTAGCTCCCTAAACGTTAGAAATGTTGGGAAAGGTATTTGGTGACAATACAAGTACAAGTGTTTCTCATAGGTGACCAAAAAAACACGTGAAAGCAAGTTAACATTATGTTGCCAGTTTTCTTCTATAGTCGAAGTGAATTTCTTTCGCCCGCCCATTCTGTCACTAAAATGTATTATGGGTCCTTTGTGCTGATATAGTTTCAGCTCTCTATTCATCTGATTGGACTTCTTTCAACATCGGGTTTTTATCGAGTGTCAAAAAACGCTTCGTGGTAATCGTTTCAAGTGAGAGATAAAAGCAGTATCGAAGAAGGCGAAAATCGAGTAAAACAAATGCTTCAAAAAACTGGTTTAAGTGTATTGTGTTTTATTAAAAAGTCTTACTCCTGTTTGATCACGGAGGTGTATGAAAAACGAGAACATATTCTAGAATGCATGCAATGGAGAACAGAAAGTGTTCCTACCTTACGAAATAAGCGTTGGCTTCCACCACCTGCAGAAGTTGGATAATAAATATAGATGTTATGATCTTCTGCAGACACCGGTTTCTCCACAAAAGGTTTGTTGAACACGACACCATTCACCTCCACATGATCCTCAGATTCCACTAGTTCATGATCTGAAAAGAAAAATGATCTTGGAAATACATAATGCGGGGAGAAGTTACTAATCCTTACGTTTAGGATCTGGGCTATCCCTATCTAGCACAGCATATCTAGGTATTTCGATTCCTTCAGATTCCAATATTGAATACACCTTTCTTCTGTCTTGAATGTCGTATTGCATGTGCAAATTGTTTATTACATATGGATTATGCAACTGTGCATACTGTATAGCCTTATCCAATGGAAACCCTTTCGAGTGAAAGGATATAAGACAGTCGCAAACTGGCCATTCTTCAACAGCCTTCTGTAAACACGAAAAATTATCTACCTTTAGTCTGCAAAGACACTTCTTTGGAATGAAGGAAATGTTATATTTTGACATATATCAATAAAAGAATAAATTCTAAAAATGAAGAAATTGACCTGTTCGTTGCAAAACCTGAAGACTACCTAATTGTTAGGGATAGTTCACTATGTACATCGTAACGTAAATGTTATACATGTATTGTCTTAATTATAATTGGGTACATAGCATTGGGCAAAATGATAGTACGATCTAGTTATGAAGAATTTTGTGAATATTATAGAAGATTCAACCATGTAACAATACTCAGAATAGAGTAAAATTTTAAAGACGTCACGTTTAGCTACATTTCGTTACATGAGAAAAAAGATGATGTAGAAAGAAATATATATTCCGAGGCCACAAAAGTGTAGCGAAAGGGATACACAAGGATATAAAGGGATTGAACATGTGCGAATAGATGATGTACCGCTGAAGTATCACACGTACGTTATGTAATTGTGGTATTAGACCACCCTAGAATTTAGGATTTTTATTTTATTTGTTTGAATTGTCGCTCAAGTCCGCAAAAATGATGTGCCAAATGATTATAGTTGGGAAAAGTTTCTAAGTACACAGGTTTTCGACGTTTAGTACGAAGTCTTTGTGATTGCTCGAGAAAAGGGACGTTAGGGGATTGGAGCAGATATACGGCAGATGTTATGGAAATAAAATCATTTGTTTATTTCATTTATTCTAGACAAGTTTGGACATGTCGAACTTCTTTTCAGTCAATTAGGTACAGCCAAGCAAGCATTTGAGAAAGACGTTATTCGACACACGCCTCTTTTTATCTAATTTTTTTTACCTGTGTAATTATTAATTTATTTTTACAATGAGTGATGAAGTGGTGTTGAGTGGAAATAAAGGAGGAAAAACGGAATCTGGTAATTGCAAGACACCAAAAGCATCTCAAAGACCATTGATTCGCTAAGAATGCCAGTACATCGGCAAAAAACTGGAACAATCGGAAGAGCTGTAAGTTATCAAAATGAATGAAGCGTTTGGTTATCGTATAATAATCTTTAGTGCTGTATTTTCTGCTATTTCGATCATTGCCGTTTGTAAAGTATGTCATTCGTAAATGAAATTTATTGAAAGTGGCAGGTGCAAATTGGGATTCAAACTAGTAGCGACCTGTGGCAATTGTGAAAAGACTGAGATACTGAGTTGTGTCATTTGTTAACAAAGGAGATAGAATAAACCGTAGAATCGTACTTGCCATGCGATTGCTTGAAGTTGGTTGGCAAGATATAAGAAAATTCTGTGCATTCATGGAATTACCTTTCACTAATTCTATGAAGAAATCAAAAGAATATCTACGGCAACGAATCTTGTTTCGATGAACAGTATGATGAGAGCTGCGGAAGAGAAAACAATGTCTTCTGAAAATGAAATTATATCAGGCGATGGTTCGTGGATAAAACGTAGTTTTACTTCTTTGTATGGGTTAGTAACTTTTACTGGCAGTATCAGTACAAAAATCGTTGATTGTGTAGTGAAATGAAAATACTATAAGTCGTGTTAAAATTGGGCTCAAAAAGAAGTTACCGAAGAATATGCGGAGTGCGCAGAGAATGATAAAGAAGAATGAGCTATGACACTGCAGGAAAATGGACGTCGGCGCAGTAATTTCCGCGTTCTGGAACGTTGCACCAGATCAAATACTGTCACTATATTGGTGACGGTGATTCTAAGACTTTTAAAGACATTACAGATGCTAAGCCGAATGGGGATTCCACTGATCTCAAGAAAGAATTTATAGATCACATACAAAAACGAATTGGCACTCGCCTTCATAATTCGAAAAAAGATGAGATCTCGATGGGAGGGCCAAATTAACTGGAAAACTTATAGACGAAATATCTATTTATAATAGATTAGCAAGTCGTAGCTCTTCCAATTGAGTTCTACGAAGCTATCAGATCAGTCTATAAAGAACTGACAAGTGAAAATCTTCTAATTCGATGCATAGGCAGCCACACACAAAATAGTAACGAAAGCTTCAACTCGACTGTATGAGCATTCGTCCCGAAATCCATTTCGAGTGGTCTGGCTACGGATATTTGCAGTTTGTGTATACAATGGCGGGTTTTCTTCAATTTCGTATATATTGGAGAAATTCGAAATCGGACCGAACAGTTACAAAATATGCCCAGAAATCGACAGAGAGCGTATAAAGCATGTAGAGAGATCGCTGACTGAACAAGTAAAATAGGCTAGGATCGCTTCAAGATCAAGCAGAAAAGGAAAGCAAGAGAAGCACGATAACCTGGAAGGCCAATTGTGTGGTGCAGGCATCACAGATTTAAGGTATTGAACAATTATTCATGATTTTACACTACTCAATATTTCAAACGCGTTCATCTCAACTGTATTTTTTGAGTTGGGCGGAAACCTAAACCAGACAATTTTCAACCGATTTACTTGAAACTTTGAATATATCTTGAAAAATACATTGTTCATGGAAGTACGTATGATTTTTCTTAAATTGAATAAATAAATCATTTATCAACAATTATGTGATGATTTTCATTTGAATTTTTCACTTTCCAATATGGTGCGCCATTTGGCCACAAATAAAAATATTGAGAAAAATTTCCGTACTTCTCTAGCAGTTATTGCTAAAATGAAGAAAAAACAGATTAGGTTAGGTTAGGTATATTTCAAAAATGCTGTTTGTCCGGACTTGGACCTCGAAAAAAATACTGTATAGTTGCCATTTTGAAATTAATCGCTTCAAATATAAATTTGTAAACAGTTACTGATACATATAATAAATATTCTAAATTTGAATCTCCATTTATTCTAGAAAAAAATTATATAGAACATGTTTTTCGACCTCTAGAGTGGCCTAACCGCTTAATAATATTAACATTCATATTACCAAATGAAGCAACAATCAATGACAGTGTAAATGTTGAGTAAACAAATATTTTTACGCAAAATTTCTATTATGATGTTTATGATATGCTCTCTTTCTGTATCTCTAGCAACATTCGTAATGAATCAGTCAGTCATTTCTAAAACCTCATAAGTCATAAAATTATAATTTTCAGAAATCATTAAAAAAGTGTTTCATACACAAATAAATGAATTTTAAAGGACTTTTTATGTTTAATTTAGTATTTTAGTGGTAAAAATTAAAATACGGTATAACCTTTATAGTTTATTGAGAAATAATGAAAAAACCTGAAAAACAGTTCATGACTTATGTTGTTTTAGCGAGAAATAAGTTTAGTGGTATATAATTTAACCTAAACAATCGTAGTAATCATATTTTTATTGCTTATGATTAAGAATTGCACTTAAAATAATCTTATTAACATTTTACATATATTAATTTGTCATGTTTTAATATCTTTATGGTATATATTAATTTTCTCCATCACTCTATCATTCTCATCTGGATTATTTTCAACATTTGTAGTTGGCCAGCTAAAAATGTTGTTATAAAATGGCGTATGCTCTTCCAGAATGCTATCTTGAACTTGTTTTAAATCGTCTAAATTCTCTTTATTGATGATATAAGTGAAACAGAAGTTGTTATTTTCTTTATTAATGAGAATGAATGTTTAATCAATCCATCAATATATTCCTCGGCTATGATAGTTTCTTTTCGATCTGAATCATACTGAAAATTCATGTATGTCGAAGGTGCAAATGACTTTCTGGTCCTTTGGGACTTTTTTCCATAAGATTCAGTTGACAAACATGTTTTTTGTACAAGTTTGGGCACTATTTCTTAGTTTCTAAAACATCTCCAGTTTTTAGCTCTATCACTGGAGTACGAAATCGAATCAACGTATTCTCCTGGGACATAAATACGATCATGCTTTCGAACATTTTTTTATGACTTCAAAATCACGGTCATTTGGTAAAAACGAATGACCACGTATGAGAAAATACTGATAAACTTTTTCAAATCGTTTAGAGTCAGGCAAAGCCATATACATAACATAAATCTCAACAATGTATTATTTTTATTCTGACCAGGGCAGCCGTCGGAAAAAAGATATAAATACTTCATATTTGGCCCAATATTATTTTTTATATAAGACATCAACATTGAACAAACCTCATTGGCTCCTTGTTAGCAATGCCTTCATGATACATGTAAAATGTCGATTTGCCTGTTTTTAAATTCTTAATACCAAAACAGTGAAACCATAATTGCCGTAAATAAAAAATGTTTTGTATAGGTATGAGGCAATGGTAGATTTTGCATAAAATCGTTATCGCTGCAACATCATTTCGTTCCTTACAAAGATCTTGAACTGATGAAATTCTGTTGTGAAAGTTCTTTGCACGTCTTTTATGAATCATTAACTGAGCTTCTACTGAACGTTTTGCTTTTCCTGATAAGTTTGATTGTTTTATTTTTGTTGATAGTTCTTCGCAAGTTATACATGTGTCGACTTGTAGTCGATCAAACCTGAAGGCAAAGTTTTCTTTAAAGTATTATAAGTAAAATTTGTACTTTATATCGAGATCTGGATATTTTTCATCAAACATTGAAGGCATTGTTTTGACATTCAATCGTGCATCAAGATAATCAATGTCTTTTCCTGAATAATGTGTCTTTTTCCTAGGAAAGCAGAGGATGTGTTCGTGTATTTTTTGGCATATTTCAGGAAGCACTGTATTTGCTTTCGGGTGACATATTCTCTTATCGATAGGACTCTTCTCTTCATTAAGCAAATCACAAAGTCTGCGAACTCAGGCTTCACTAAATCTAAATAGCCTGATAAATGCTTTCTTGCAGACTTTATAACTTTATCAGTTTATTTTGAAACACAGTATTGAAAAGCATTTTGCCTCTGTGTAGCATTTTATTTTCGAGGACGCCTCTGTTTTATATCTAACTTATCAATAAGTGTTGAAGAAATATATATATTTTTGAGATGCAAAAATCCATGTCATCTCAGTTGAAATTCGCAAAATATTCCTTCTTACATCTGCAATTATTAAGCGATATATTAAGTTTATATAGGCCCCGATACCCAGAATACGCATCTACCTTTGAGGAACCATTTTCAGCAGAAAACAAAAGCATGTTGGAAAAAATGTGACATATGTGATTTTTGAAATGACCGATTCAAATACAGATGGCATTGATGTTAAAACAATGAACATGGAAAATCTGTCTGGCGTATCTTGAGGATATTATCGTAATGGGAAACAGTTCAAACTGGAAAAATGCGAATTGAACATTCTACAACTTCAGATGAATTAAGGTAGGTACATCTTCCTCAACGAAACAAAATGATCTCATTAAAAGGAACCATAAACATTGGCCTAATCCGAAGGGAATTCACGAAGTAAGATGCTGATTTGGACAGTTTGTTGAGAAGTTTAATGACACGCCTATATCTTTGCACCTTCAAATTGAATAAAAAACAATTTTTTCAGTTTTTAGCTTTAACAGGTTGTGTTGGGACAATTTTCTCCCTATCAAAATTCAATTACACAATACTAACTTGTAGAATCACGTCTTCAGGGAAAACTGTCACTTTTATGTACTCGAATTCTTGCAACCTTGTTAGTATTTCCTTCATAGGTTTACTCTGCGATTTTTTCGACATAGCGCAGACGCCCACGATGACAACCTTCTCTCCATCTTCCAGGCCTGAGCCCCCTAGTGACGTGTCGCTTGAGTCGCATAATTCTATGTCACCCTGAAAACAAAATTATGATGAAACTTCAGCTACTTAATTATTTTTAAACTCTATCAATATTCAGCGAATGATTTATTTAAAGATCAGTATCAGATACATTATGTACCAACATGAGTCACAATAGTTGATCTGTTGGTGTCACTGCAACCTAAGAAACACCTGATACCAGAATACCATCAGATTAAATATGCATGTTCAATATATTTTTTACATAATCATCACCGAGATCATAAACGGATATATTAATTCTTTATCTGTATAGCGTATTTGAACATAAACTGACGACACTTTCCATGAAAGTGGCATATTTACAGATTGATCCGATTTCTACTATCAAAAGCTGAAAAGAAATTCATTATCGATTTGAATATAATTCTGGATACTTATGTAAATATCGCATAGCACACTGGCTAAAGGAAAGTGTATATAACTTGCAAGACTTATATTGAATGAAAATAATTTGTATACAATTATCAAACTTTAATCAAAAATATAAATAACAGAAAATAAGTATATTCTCAACTAATGAGCCATGCTATCATTATGAAAATATTGATAAATATGAAAGAGGAATATTGATTTCAGAAGTCTTCTGAATGAAAACGCTGTTTTCTACAGAATTATCAATCTGCTATCTGGACCAATACCAACAAAGGAATTCTTTCTTGATTTTCGGAAGACACTATAATAAATCATTTATGAAAATGTCAAATAGTAAAGAACAATGAGCTAAGGGGACGTGTATATAATTTGGGGGGGGGTACTGGTGTTTTACTGATGCAAAGAACTTAGGTACATAAAAATTTTCTAATAAATTATCAAACGTTAATAAAAACAAGTAATGTGTTTTAGGAATTTTACTGAATAATTGTAATTCGTAACGCCTTTCACTACACCGTAGCTTCTTCAGACGAATTAATGTAAAGAAATTATGACAATTATATATATATAAGAATGAGAATATAAATACAAATGTTCTTAAGTAATTAAAAGTTTATTGGGTTGCTTCTTCTTAAGTGGATATTGATGACAGGTATATCCAATAAAATTAAGGAATAGATTGCTCCCTGAAGAGATTCAATAGGTGAAGGGCTTAAATCGACTCGTTCATTAATGAGTCAATATTTATTATCTGTATGCAAAATTTCGAACTGTGGGTCGAAAGAGTGACTATTTTCTAGGAGATGATTCGCGTAATTTGAATCTGATTTTTTAGTTGAAAAACTGTGTTTATGTTCCGATATTCTAATATTAAAATTTCTATGTGTTCTACCAATATAGAAATTATTACAGTCATTGCAATTCAATCTATAAACACCTGATAGCTTTCCAAGCTATGTTGAAATTATTGCTACTCAAGAATGATTTCAGTTTCTCACTTGTAATGCCAACATAGGTTAAGGTGTTGAATTTTTGTTTCAATATATAGTGTATATAGAATAGTAAAACGACTCAGAACCGGGGTCTATTTTGTTGTCAATTTGCTGAAATCATTCTATTTATTGATATTCGATCTAATTGAATTTTACTGTCGAGTGTGAATGATGTATTGTGTACATCTACCTGAAAAACATTTAATATATTTCATCTGAATTCAAAACTACAGTGAAAGACGGTATGTTGCCAGAATAATTCCATAAATTTCATTTTAAAATCTTAATTTAGTGGAAAATTACATATTTTCAAAGCAGCTGAAAATCATCCGAAAGCGTTGAAATTGTGTCGTCGGAATGCAGCCAAAATCAGATAAGAAATTGAGCGCAAATAAGATTCGACTTTATTTTATTCCTGATAGTTATTAAACACCCTTTCCTGACCGCGATCATATTTTGGTATATTCTCAGACAGCAATCCCAATTGCGAGGAGAAACGCGTTTCTGTGCGGGATCTTGGTATTATCCTTGACTCCAAACTTGATTTCAAAGATCATCTGCGTAGCATTACGGCCAAGGCCTAAAGAATGCTTGGTTTCGTGGTCAGAAACGGTGGGGATTTCTCAGCTGAGACAATGAAGACATTCATACTGTTCGTTGGTCAGATCTTGAAGTAGGGATTATGTGTTTGGTCACCATATTGTTTTTGTGATGTGAATAATTTAGAGAAGGTTCAACGTAAGTTTCTGCGGTATATATCTTACAGGTCACAAATAAATGTTGCAGAGCAGGGTCTTGATGTAGTGCGGAGTTCATTCGGTCTCGATACTTTAAAGAATAAACGAATTGTATTGGACTTGTGTTTATTTTATTAGATTTTGAATAGACATGTTGATCGTTCGGAATTATTAGGATCGATTAATTTTATTTTACCCGGAAGGCTAACTAGATTTACACCTTTATTTCGTTGCAAACTATGTAGACATAATTACAGTTCTAATTTTTCCTATATCGTTGTTTTTTTTGGAAATAGTTTTGGAAGGAGTTGGATATTTTTCGTTTTCTATTCACAGTTTTAGGACTAATGTAAGAAATGTTAGGGCAATTTTAATAATTAATTTACCTTGTACTTTTAGCAATAGGGCCTGTTATAATTACTAAATCTTTATTGTATTATTTTTTCAAACGGGGTTTCCGTATATTATTGTACACAAATTTGATGTATTCTTTTGAGTATAATAAATTATTATTATTATTATTATTAAAAATCCTTAAAGGGACAGCTCCCACTCATAATATGGGTAAGGGACAATTAGGCCTGTCTATAATCATCTCATATCCTAACTTCCACTCATTATATGGGTAAGCGCCAATTAGGCCTGTGTTTAAAAGCTCTAATCTCCCAACTACCTCTCATAATATGGGTGACGGCTAATAAAGCCTTCGATGATGTAATGTAAATTGATTTGAAGACACCAAATATAGCAAAGAAAAGAATTTAATATGAATGTGGCAAAGATCAAATACACATTGTTACATTGTATTTGTTTTTGATTATCTAATTTCCTTACCTATGGTTCAAGCCACGAAGAATTGATTGTATCACAACAAACCTCATATGAAAGAACTTGAAAAGGTTACTACAAATGCACAACACAACCAAAAGTCATATTTTATGAAAAAGAGCTTCGAGGCGAGTTCAGGTACTAGACGATGATATGGCTTTTCATTTGACCGATCTCATTCTTCTCATGTGTGATTGATGTGGGGAAGATAATTAGATAATTGAGGTGTTATCAATTACATAAAAGTAAAATTTTGCAAAGTCTTTTATAGACCGGGGTATGAGTGGTTTCAATAGTATCTGAACTTTGTTCAAAGAAGAACGGCTGGATATTGCACGGATATTTGATGTGTATTTCCTAAAAAAATGAATAACAAGTATGAACATATAAAAAATTTTTCGGTTTGCTCAGCCGTGGATAGACTGATGAGTTAAAATTCAAACGTACAAACAGTGAAGTCATAATATCTAATTCAATAAAAAGTTGTGGAAATGATAAATATCTGCTGAGGTTCAAAAGGTCGGAACATCGACGTTTGTGGCACTATCACGTATATGGTGAATATGATTTAACAAAAAAAAAAAAAAAGCTTCTTTAAATAAACATAACATTCTGTTGAACCCACACTAAAAGATTCAGGAAAAACCCTACACAGAACGCCATCGTAGATAAACTGGAAAATTTTATATAGCCTTCAGTGAGGAAAAAGTTGCCCTGTGCGTTTAAATTGATTCAGCGAAGACCTTAAGAATACAATTCAATACAATACATCATAGTATTTTAAAAGAATTATTGAAAAATCTAGGCTTTGGAAGAATTGCTTTGCTATTACTGCAGGGCAACTTTTCAGATAAAAAGCAACTAGTGAGGCTAAATGCAGAGATCTTTATTGAAATGTGCGCTATTAAGTGTGGAGTACCACAGGGACCTTTAAATAACTTATTCTGTTCATTAGGAAATAGATATATCATATACATACATAACTCAGTTTCGCTGACCATATGTGTTCTATTCTGGAGAAAACTGGACAGATTTCAAGAGATTGGGCGAGTGATATTTTGTGATCAATAACTGGATAGAGAAACACTCACAATAAATTTTACAAAAACTGAGTACATCACATAAACACCTCAAAAAAGTCTAGAGAACACTTACGAATATCTTTAAAATATGAATTTGATGATTCGAATTTATAGAAATCTTTCGGTTTTGTTAGGATGTATTGTATATAATGTATTCTCAAGAAAACAAAATAATATTTGACTTCTCCAAAGCACCTATTATAAAAAAAAAATTGAAATTTGAGAATGACGAAATTTGGTAAAACACAAAAAAAAATCCTGAACTATTATTTTCGAAACGATATGGAAGCACTTATATTTTTCAGTACCCAGAAGGTCCACCTCTGTTATTAATGACAGTTTGGCATCGTCGCGACATGCTCAATATTAAATTGTCTATTACATTTTGGCCTAAGTCATTCCAAGCCCCCTGAACTGCTAATTGAAGCTTCTGTTCATGATGGAAGACGCTTTGACGCAGGAGATTTCTTTTTAGGGTATCCCACACATGCTCGATGGGATTCAGATCTGGGTAGCAGGATGGCCACGGTAGAAGATCGATATCATTCTCTTCAAGAACGGTCAAGACAACTCTTGCACGATGAGGAGGGGCATTATCTTGTTGGAAGAGAGGATTTTGACCCATTGTTTGGAGATACGGTACCACTACAGGTAAAACTATCTCATTTGCGTAAGAATTTCCCGTGAGGTTGTTCTGTATGAAAACGAGGTCAGTTCTTCCACCAAGGAGTATACCTCCCCAAAACATCACTGATCCGCCTCCCTGTCTAACAACTTCTCGAGCATGCTGGAGGCGGTTTTGCTTTCCAGGTTCCCTCCATATTCGAATTCTTCCCGAATCGGGATAATAACTAAATCTAGATTCATCACTGAAGAGAACTGTGGCCCACCTCTCTTGATCCCAGTTTACGTGTTGTTGGCACCAAGCTAAACGAGCAGCGCGATTTCCATGGGTCAGTTGTGGAACTCTTAAAGGACGTCTGGAGTGGAATTGACCTTCGTGCAGTCGATTTCTCACAGTTTGGTCGGAAATTTGTACATTATGAATTCGTGATAGCTCTTGAGCTAATTGAGCTGATGTGGTAGTACGATCTCTTCTGGCTTGTGAAACCAAAAATCGGTCTTGGGCGACTGTAGTAATCCTTAAACGACCTGTATGGCGTTCTTCTACGCTACCTGTTTCATTGAAACGCGATCATAAACGGTTTATGACACTTGGGCTACTTCCCAGAACCCTGGATACTTCCCGTTGTGAGCACCCAGCTTGGAGCATGGCAACGGCTCGTAACATCTCTTCTCTAGTCAAATGTCGTCTTTCCATGGTCGAATCACAAAACTTGAATCTTTTATTTGTGCTCACAACAGAAACAAAGTGCCAACGAACTGATTTGAAACACTGAATGCAGGAAATGATTATAAAGCAGCGTCGCATCTGCTGCATTTTTAGTTTTTTATAAAAAAAACTGAAATCTGTTGCGGCACTCTACAAAATTTGGTGAGAAATTGATGCAAGTGTTCATTTCTTGAAAAAAATCATCCATATTGATCGTTCTGGATACGATATATCGATATTCAGAAGTGTTCCCTAGACTTTTTTGAGGTGTTTATGAATGTATATATATCGGAGTGATTTTGGATTGGTTTTTGAATTGGAAAGCCCATATCCAAACTTAGGAGTCTGATAAAAAAATAATATATCTCACCACGGTTTTGGATAAAAAATCATATTGAAATAATTCATCCTACACTCGCAAATCACTGCTGCGATATGGCCATATTGCTTGGTGCGATGCCTATATTAATGCTATTAACAAAATTAGGGTCTGTTAGAAGTGGATATTTACAATTATGCACGGGAAGGATATTATCTCTCGTCGTCACCTTTTCTGGGGCCTGTTCTATGACCTGGCGTCAGTTTTTAACACACGACAGCTATTTCGTTCTTGCGTTTTAACACTATTAAAAAATAACATTCAGAATCATGAAATTGTATCTCACAGAGGGAGCAGAGGGTACATTCACAGTTCCCTTTCTGCACCAAAAGTTGAAAAACGAAAGTGTCAAAGAAGTTTTTTTTAGGGTCTAAAACTTTTAACAAACTACTAGTTGAAAAAGAAATTGAAACCATTAAAACTATGGCTCACAACAATGCTTTTGATTGTGGTTTACTTGACAAAATAGAGGAACTAAAATAATTACAAAAACAAATCAACCAAATGTATCCAATTATAAGTACCAACAAATCCAAAATAATAATGCCTTTAACATATTCTGGATAGATAAGTGAAAATGTGGCATACAACTTTTCCAACTTGAAAACTAAATCCGCATTCTAACCTCAAAGTCAATTCTCATCATTCTTATTTAATGCTAAAAAACCTAAAAAAATTTAAAGGAATCAGAAGTTTATGCGTTTTCCAGACTGCAATAATTTCCACATAGATCAGACTAATCGTTCCTTCAAAAGTAGATGTAAAGAACATCAAACTTCATTCTTAAAAAATAAATAAGATTCAACATTAGCTAAGCTAACCATTGCATCCAAAATAGGCACTCTTTTCCTAGTATTGATAAATTGAAAGTTTTACATTTTGCCCCAAAGAGTGGACACCTCAATTAACTAAAATCAGTGGAAAATTTCAAATTACTTTCTAATGAAAAATTTTATATAATGAACGACTAGACTGATCTATGTATATCCCAAATCTTCGATGTATTAAAAAAATAAGTCCCTTTCAATTGTTGTTAACTACACCTAATATCTGGTTTTTTCAAATCCAAATAACAACTTATTCATATTTATTTGATGTCACTTTGTATTTGGTTTTCATACTAACCGATGATGAACGAGAGCTCGACACCTCGGCAGCATCGATTTATTCATTCAACTCGTTTTAATAATACTACATAGTATGTCGGAAAAGTTCCCGAACTTTTGAAATGAAAAATCGAAAATTACTTCTAAGGAAATTTATTCCAATTAACTTTCAATATAGTCCCCTCCCCTAGATATACACTCCTTGGAGCGCTCCACGAGTGATTCCAAGGCTCTCTGGTACTCCTCTGAAGTTATCGCTTTGAGACGCTCGGTGCAAGCCGCTTGAATGCTCGGAACAACTTCGAAAAATCGTCCTTTCAGGTGCAATTTCAGCATGGGAAATAGGAAAAAAATCTGCTGGTGCCAGATCTTGCGAGTATGGGGCGTGGTTGATACGTGGAATCTGATTTTCGGCGAGAAAACGCTTCACAATATTCAACGAATAAGCAGGCGCATTGTCATCCAGAAAACTCTACGATCCCGGATCCTTCTACTCGGGCCTGACGCGATTAATCCGGCGCTTCAGACGTTTCAACACTTCTACTTAATACGCAGCATTCACGGTGACGCCTGGAGGCACAAATTCTTGGTGGGTCAGACCTTTGGAGTCGAAGGAATCGATGAGAATCGTCTTCACCCGTGACTTTTGTTGGCGCACTTTTTGAGGACTCACACGGCCCGGACTGAGCCAAGCGGACGACTGCCGCTTCGTGGAAGGATCGTATTGAAAACAACAAGTCTCATCACCAGTCACAATTGAGGTTAGAAAGTCTGGAGTGGTCTCGCAAGTCTCGATAAAATCTTGACAACATTCGACGCGAGTCTGCTTCTGCAAGTGTGTGAGGAAGTGCGGAACAAATCGAGAACAGACCTTCCTACGGTTCATTATTTCTTTCAAAATAAAAGCTACGCTATGTTCAGTTCGTCTACTAACATTCAGAAAAACATGTAGCAATCCTGGTTTAGTAGCGCGCGCACACGAGCCTCGTTTTCGTCCGTAACAGCTGTTGACAGCCGGCCGCTTCTCTCGTCGTCTTCTTAGGACTCTCTACTCTTTTTAAACTGATTGAACCACGTGTAAACTGTTGTACGCGACACTACACCTTCACCGTAAGCCAAATCGATCATTTTATTTGTCTCCGTGTACGTTTTTTTAAGTTCATAATAAAATTTAATCGCCTCACGGTGTTCAAATTTCTCATTCATCGCGAAGCTTGTAACGGGGTACCAAACACACGTTCACGCAAACACGTCTATCTCGAGAACTAATGAACCGATACTGGGGAAAACATTCTCTGACACTCCTGAAGGATGTAGCAACATGGAACCGATGTCGTTCAACAGATCGTGCCACTTGCATGGGCGCAAAAAAATAAGTTCGGGAACTTTTCCGACATACTGTGTATATTCAAGAATGACGGATATCAAGAAACACTAACTTGAGGAAAAGTATATACAATTTGAAAACAGACTGATACAAATTAATTATTTAAATTTTCCTATTAAATAAACTTTCTTTTCATTTTTCCAAAGAAAGAATGTTATTCGCTTCAACCGACGAAAAAAAAAACCACTCGATGTATATGAATCGAACTTTCTGAAATTTCCGTAAGTAATTATGCTCATTAGAAACAATCTATTTGAGGTGAGCCATTTCCTGAATTTCTCATGAACTTATTGAATGGGCCTCGTACACTGACTTTGTTTCAGTGAAAAAATTAGGTGCCACTAATATATTAAAATGTTGGTAAATACTGCAATATTAATGAATAACTATACTTTTTATGTTCTCAAGTTTTTAGTACATTTTCTTAGTTTTGGTAGCCCTAATCACACATTAATATAAAATGAGGTTTATCTCATTTATAAACAGATTGGTGCAAGAAGTACCAAAGAAAATTCTACAGAATTATCAGTGTTCTGCCAAGAACATAAATAGTTGACAAGCAATTTATTCTCGGCTATTTTATTCATGAAAATGTCCAATAACATTTCAGGTGAGAGGTATCTATTTCATAACACAAAATTGATAAAAACTAACATTTTCTCTTCAATATGCCATGATATCATCAAATCAACATTCTAAAAATATTCGGTCTTACCCAATCGTCAAATTCTCCTTCGAATAATGCCACTTTGAAGTATTCAAATAAATATTCTAACTAGCCGACACGCTGTCATAGGATATATTAACGTTGTTTGTCAACGGAATCGAGTTGACCGATTATTTTTCAACTCTGTATTACGGGTCAAATTTCTGGCAAGGAGACAGCGTGGTTCTACAGCAGGGGTGCTCAAACTTGAACTGCTGGCGATCTACCTCGATATTTTTAGACTCCTGATGCAGGGTTGTCGTACATACACGATACACCCTACCTACCTAATTAGAGTGTACGTATCATATATAGATGTTAGCTTTCCGCACAATATACATTATTTTAGTCAAGGTTTGGGTTAGGTTTAGTTAGGTTCTTCTCTATAATATCAATGAAAAAACTCATAGTTATTCAAAATTGCAAGTTTATTGGTTGTTAAAAAACAAAATAGTTACATATGGTGTTAAACTTAACTAAGGAGTGACTTTAGATGTTGAAGCGTGGCACTGAATGCCCTCAGCATACTTTTCATAACATGGTACGTAACCACTCAGTGCTTATCGCAAACACGATGACATATGATCGTCAGTTAGTCGATTGCGATATTTACTGAATTATCTTCATTTCAGAAAATGCAGACTCGCACAAGTAAGTTGACCCAAACATAACCGTCAGTTGAAGGGCGATTTGCCTTAGATTCGGATATTTATCTTCAGATATAAAACACCAGAAATTGGTATCAGATGCTGTGGCTTTGAGATATATATCTGATATAATCTGCACCAACTCATTTTCAACAGAACATGAGTTCATATTAAACTGACTGATGCTAGATTTGCCAATTTACTGTAATCATAAAAACGCATTTCGAATTGCCCCAAAATATTTCAAAATATTTTATAATCCAGCCTTATACATATCATAATTCAACTGAGGAATCCTTGCTTTCAAAGACTGAAAATGTTTCAGATCCTTTCTTTTCAGTTGATCTATCATCAGTCAGCTGTTATTTCGGGCAATAATTCTTGAAACCTTTCTAGGAATTTGTGTGACTCAACCACCTGACGTCCGTGTGAAGAACTAAATCAGTGTGTTCAGTTGATTCCCTATCTTCGAACTGCAACTTAAATAGCCGCCGTTGCAAGCTACGTGCACGGATGGAATTCACAATTTTTGTTGCAATGCCCATAATTTCCTCATTGCTTAAAACTTTTTAACACAAAAATTGTTGATGTATAATGCAATGGAATGAAAAAAAATGAAGTGAAATCTTCATTAGCGCGAGGAAATATCGCAGGTTATGTAATTTATGATTATCTCTTTAGTTCTTTTTATGGCCTTGCTCGCTATGTGAAATCTTTTCTTAGATTCTAGTGAGTTTAGACATATAAGAGTCAGGTATGATTGTTGAAATATTTTTTGCTGGTTTTCTTTTTCCATTGTTACAGATTCCTGTCCCAAACTCCCTTCCTTTCACCCTTGTCTTCGTCTAGAAATCATGGAGTGCAAGATGAGAATTAGAGAATGAAGCTGATAAGCAGAAAAATTTTTGGTACTCTTTATGTACACAGGACACTAACACAACATGAACAGACAAGCTTTTGCTACTGCAATAGCGACAGGGAAACGAGTTTTTTCTCAGGTTTTTTCACTCGTTTATTGAATCATACGGTAGATAGTATGGTTCCCCTGTTACATTTCCTGAGCTCACACTTGTGTTTTTCTGACACACACCAAAATTATAGATATAAGCATTTATTGTAATTACAATTATTCGAATTTATGTAAATCCTCTTTTTTCAAAATATATATATATATATATATATATATATATATATATATATATATATATATATATATATATATATATATATATATATATATATATATATATATATATATATATATATATATATTTGGCACAATGCCACTAAACCGTTTTTGTTTCTAGTCATTGCTGGTGCTCTGTCGGTTGTAATGCACAAATTGAAGAAAACGTCATATATCTTCGCGCCACGAGTCTTCCCTTCAGAGGAATGATTGTCAAAAATTCTTCCTTAGCCAACATGTCATTGAATACCATCTGAATAAAAATACACAGCTGGGCAGTGTCTGTCATATCGGTTGATTCGCCGAACTGTGAAAAAAAGTATGTACATTTCATGACATCATGTTTTAGTTTATCTGCGATGTCCTGACTCATGACTTCAATACGCCTTGTGACAGTCGGACGAGATAACTGAAGTTCTCTAATTGCAGACATGATTTCTGTTTCATTTTTAAAATCTCCAAATAAAGTCACACCCGCTTCAATAAATGCTTCCTTCACAACCGATCCATCTTCGAATGGTTTCTTGTGTGTCGCCAATATATGAGATATTTTAAATGACGCCATCGTAGCAGCTTCTGATTGTTTGGCTGGTCTTGTGAACAGGGTTTGCTCTTTTTTCAAACAAGATATCAAATCACGTACTTTTCTTTTTCTCAATTCACTCTGTGGCGGAAAATCCTTTTCATAGTTTTCATGAACCGTTTTATGATGCCTCTCTAAGTTACCACGCTTAGGTATTGCAACTGACGCACGACAAATAAGACAAATGCACTTATCCTTCACCATACAAAACAAAAATTCTTCCTCCCAATCGTTATTAAAATGATACGTTTTAGATTTCTTCGCTGCACTTCGTATTGGCTTCAAGTTACAATTCAGAATGATTCCCAAAATTTCTAGAAAAGCAGCAAGAATAAAAATCCGCGGCTTTTCTTTGACAAGTACTGCGCGTTCCTTTGATAAAACCGCCTTTTGCCGCTAGCAGAGAGTTATTTTATTACGTAATAAATTTTTGTAGTTTAGTTATTAAAAATTTTTTTCTTCTCGAGATCTACTCAAAAAACACTCGCGATCGACCGTTTGAGCACCCCTGTTCTACAGGATAACTTACATAAACGCGCACGAATACGAGTACAATGTAAAACGAACCGATAACATTGAGTTATGAGGGAGAATAAACAGGAAGGGATGAATTCGAAGACAAACAATTACTTAAACATACAATGCTTTGATATATTAGTTGATAATGCTCTTGCCGCATCAATTTCAAGGAAAAATACTCCAGTTATACAAATTAATATACGCACCATGTCGTAATATTTTATGACTTGTGATTTTCTGCAGCACGTGAATGAAAGTTCGTTTAAAAATCAAGGTCAATTTAATTTCTTTTGTATACACATCCAATTAGCAAACATTCGGTACAAGCAATGAAAGGGTTTGCTGAGGAAAATACGAAAAAAGGGCAATTCTCAAAAACAAGCTATATTTAATATTTCAGTCGTACTAAAACTAAGAAAAAATAATATGCAAGTCTGAAAAGAATGCAAGTTCAATTCTTTATCACGCACCTCTGTGTTTTTTTTAATTTTGATTGTGGATTTAAAAGACGGACGAAGTTTTCTTGAACAACCTGGTTGCTATTAGGCAGCTTCAAGGTTGATATTCCTATTAACAATTCAAGTGAAACCAAAGAACTTGCACGTTTTGCCCGTGGATTTTGTCTATATTTAGGTAGAATGTTTATGGAAACTTACGCTCTTTCTAAACTAACAGGAATATCTTTTTTCGAGGAGTTTGAAAATCGATCAGATTTGCGAAAAATTCACTCTTTCAAAATTAGAGGATAATGAGTGTAAGGGGTAGCTCAATCATAAGGACACATGGAGCGCAACTGAAGAACGAATAATGTTTTGTAGAATTTCATTCTTATAAAGTCTCCAGATTTCCACCAAAATCCGTTGAACGAAACAGAGTTCATCGTTTGAAAATATTTGTTTTTCCAATTTTGCGGGTACTCAGCGGAAGTGTGTTATAGGAAAAATAGTTATAATATAAAGTTGTGGCATTGTCTTTGACAATTTCAGGAGATTCTTACCTTACTTTGTATATCTTTTTCTCTCTGAGCAAAAAATGTGAATTGTAAATATAAAATAAGTTCGATTGAAACATGGAATTTTCATAATGTTTTCACTACCAATAAATAAATTATTAAATCATTGTTACCGCGGTTTCGAACTTTTGTTCATTATTGGACAGTAACAAAGTAACTAAATATGAAGCGCTATGATATTTATGAACGGGTCCTTATTGAATTTGGAAAAACAAATGGAAGATATAGTTTATAAATTATTGAAAATACTATTTGAATACATCAAAATTTTGATTTACATAAATACGTCTGCCCTTTCATTATCTATGAGTTGTCATTAATAAGTATCTTTCATTTATTAATACTAGTAATGAAGTTTTATGTTCTTATACTAATTTTGAAGGAACAACTAGTCTGACCTATGTAGAAATTATTGAATTCTGGCCAAGATAATTCATAAACTTCTGATTTATTTGAATTCTCGATAAGATTTTTAGAGTTAAAAAAGTCATGGCAATTCATTTTAAGGTCTAAGTTTGAATTTCAATTCGATAAGTTTACTAATAGCAAAAGTAATTGTTTTTGTTTCATAATTTTGTCAATTAAGTCACGATCAAAGCCGTTGTTGTGAGGTATAGTTTAAATCGTTTCTATTTTCTTTTTCAAGATTTTCTGAGGAAAAGGTAACGAAATGCTCTGTAATGGACCTACCCAGCACTCCATGTTACGCCTATGATTTGCTATAGAAATTAAACAAAGAAAAAATTTACATTTCCACTTCGGACTTGGACCAACTATCTACCATGTAATGAAAGGAATCTTCCTTTCATTGAATTTGTCCGGGTTATCATGTTACACGGCACAGAATGTAAAATGGTGCTATTCAGAATGTTTTATAGAACTTTCAAAAACTAGAGAATTCTTGTCAACCATGAATTATATGGCGCCTGTGACCCCAAACTTTGCGAGAACCATATGTATTTCAAAAGATACTTTGTCAGCGGTTGCCATGAACTATGTGGCGCCAGTGATCCGAAAATTTGAGAGAACCATATGTATTTCATACGATATTTTGTCCAGGTCAATTCAGTAAGTGGTATACATATGTCACAGATTCATTTAGCATTCATCACTCAGCTCTCAACAATGCAAATAAGTATTCAGTTACGACCAATTCTAAATATGCAACTAATAAATGAGTGTTATGTTATTTTGTTAATATATATTAATTACAAAAACCAGTGTTTTGTGTTGCGTATATAAACCAATTACCCGACCATTACAGCGCTGTAGATTATTCAGTTGTATGCCGAAATTTATAGGGGGTTTCACCCCGACGAGTTGCCCATATATCTGTTCATGCAATCAAACTAATTCATTAAAAAATATAAATCCACCATCCGGTAATTAATACCATTGTCAGGCAATGATTATAATCAAAACATATCCTGGAATAATTATATATTAGGATAACGTTAAATGTTATGAGAATATATCAATCTACTAGAATATATACACACTATAGCATCATCAGACAATTATATCAATGTACCAACGAGTAGTGTCAGAGGCTTTCTCCCCGGAAAAATCCAGTGTACGGACCTTAGTCAAGTAACACTGAATGTTACTCATTTATATTTTTCTTTGTTTGAATTGGTGAACGATCGAATAGAATACTGCTCTGAATATAAATATGACAACATTGTCAGTTAATTATATTACATTTATATAAACAAATAAATAAAATATGAAATGAGATTCTGAGCAGTATAAACTAAAGAGAAAACCTATGACTCTACCTCATTATTTTTTTCGGAAAGAAACCTACGAAGAATATTACAAGATTTGATGACTGTTATCTTTTGTAACTGTTCAAACAAATTCTTCTTCAGACCCAAAATCTCAATACTTTTGTGAAGATTCCTAGGAATAACACCTGTTGTGGAAATAATAATCGGTAGAATAAAAATTTTTTCATTTTCCACATTTTTTAATCTCGTCGCCAAGCATCATATATTTAGAAATTTTTCATTGTATTTATTTTGTATATTATGTGTATCGGGTATAGCAATATCAATTATATATATTATTTGATTCTGTTTATCAGTAAGAATGATATCTGGTCTATTGTGTTTTACAGCTCTGTTGAAAAGAATTGTTTTATCAAAATAAAGTTTATATTTATCATTTTCACAAATAATCTCAGGTTCATATTTGTAAATTTTTTTCTTTTGGGAATTAGGTCATGTTTAATTCCTAGATTAAAATGAATAATATTAGCGACGGTATATGTCTTTCTAAATAATCTGTTGAGCAAGATGATAATATATGAAAAACTGTTTCTGAAGAACAGAAACATCTACGGCAAGAATCATCTATATTTTGTTTGATGATGTGTTTTCTATAATTCCTCGGAAAACAACCTGATCCTGGATCGCAATTGCCAAGCCTTCTGTTTCAGCAAACAATTCTCCAGAAACTAACCATTTATTCGATGCGATTTCATCAATATAATCATTTTTCAATTCTTTAGGGTGCTTTCCGTGTAATTTCTTCTGCATCCAACTTTCTCTTTTAGAATTATCATCAAATATATCAAAATCTACCTTTTGCATTGTCAAGTTCAGAGGTGTAAGATTATAATCTGAAGCAACAACAATATCATGTAATTTAGACGTTCTCTGTTTATCATGAAAATGGGAACGTAGATGAAAAATCTGTTTACTATGAGGATTATTCAAATTA
Organism: Cryptolaemus montrouzieri; assembly: GCA_013387265.2. Lineage (NCBI taxonomy): Eukaryota > Metazoa > Arthropoda > Insecta > Coleoptera > Coccinellidae > Cryptolaemus > Cryptolaemus montrouzieri. The sequence goes on along the minus strand of JABFTP020000185.1, from coordinate 41,453,364 downwards.
GTTAATCCACGACCTCCAAGATGTCTAGGTAGTGTAATTCTCTGAACAGCTGACTTTGGGGGGTGCTTATGATATTTACAAAGCATTTTCCTCGTTTGACATTGTAATTCATTTAGATCAGTTTTAAACCATTTAATAATTCCAAAAGAAGATGTAAGAATAGGAACTGCATAGGAGTTGATAGCTCTGAAAAGGTTTTTACTAGTTAAATGACTCTTGATGATAATTCTAAGTCTTTTGTAATATGAACTTCTAATATTTTCTTTAGTGCTGCTATGGTTAATTATCTTCTCTTGACAAAATCCAAGATATTTATATGTATCTCCTTGATGCATTGGCTCGATTTCGATATTGGAAATCTTTATATAATCAGAGGTGATCTTTCCTTTTTCAATAGAAAGATTTTTACATTTTGGAAGTCCAAATTTCATATGAATATCATTGGAATAGTTGAAAGTAATCTCAAGTAGACTTTTAAATGAGATCTGGTTCCGGCATATAATTTAATATCATCTAAATAAATTACGTGACTTAATTTGAATTCAGTTGATAGGCTCTTTATTTTGAAGCCGAAACTAGTAGCATTTAATTCATGAGATAATGGATTAAGGCAAAGACAAAACCAAAGAGCACTTAAAGAATCACCTTGAAAAATGCCTCTTTTGATTGGAATTACTTGGGATTTTAACGATTGTTTTGGAATATTTAAATGAAGACTGGTTCTCCAATTTTTCATTACAAATTCAAGAAAAAGACGAAGTCTTATAAATTTCCAAAATTTCTTGAAGCCATGAATGGGGAGAACTATCAAAAGCCTTTTGGTAATCAATGAAGGCTGTATGAATATTTCTCTTCTTAGTTTGAGCTTGATTCAAAGCAACATAATCAATTACAAGTTGCTCTTTAGTACCAAGGTGTTTTTTTCTACATCCTTTTTGTTGTTCGGAAAGAATATTATAATTCTCCAAATGTGCATAAATTTTTTGGGTAATACATGCAGTTAGAATTTTATATATTGTTGGAAGGCAAGTAATTGGTCTATATTGAGACGGATCAATAGTATTAGCACTTTTCGGTTTTAAATAAGTAATTCCTTGTGTGAAATATATATATATATATATGATGGGACAAATATCTCCGCGATAAACTTCGCGAGGAGTCAACATATGTAAACTTGAGACAAGAAGAATTATTCAAAAATCCGTAGATCAATGAATAATCCTTCCTGACAAGAGCTAGTTCCCAAATCTACCCGCCATGAACGCAGCCCCCAAGAACCACAATAGTGCAACTAAGCAGGATGCCGAGAAACGAAGCGGCAGACTGCAGTTTCGCCCTTATTAGGAGCTCATCAGTGTCGCATATCGCTTCTCAGCATCCTATCAAGCTAAATCGGGATACCCTATCGATTCCAGAAAGGACGCATCTCGTACATACGTATGAGAGTTGCACTATTGTGGCTCTTGGGGGCTGGGTGCATGGCGGGCAGATTTGAGTTATTCATTGATCTACGGATTTTTGAATAATTCTTCTTGTCTCAAGTTTGTATATATATATATATATATATATATATATATATATATATATATATATATATATATATATATATATATATATATATATATATATATACAAATATACTGGGTGATTCACCAGTGGCGTGGTGCTCTGTAGCTCGTACACTCTTGAAGATTTAATTCTTGTTCGAACGGTATTGTATTTAGAAAGTAAGAATCTACTTCAGCAATTTATTTTGCAGTAAACAGGATGTCCCAATTTTCTATAAAAAAATCTTGGGTGATTTTTTCAGATTGGAAGACCTTTTTTGTTCAAGATTCAGCAGCGGCCTAAAATCTGCTATAATGTCTTTAAGTAATAAGTTTTTTTGGTGAGTAGTATCGTCACAATATTTTTTTTCCGTAAAAATTCATGAAAATAGGCTGAATACTTCTTTCCTTTCGTTTTCTTATTGCCCAAGGATAGGTTTATTGATGAATTGAAATAGATTATCCTCATTTTATACAGGAGTGACTCAAAAAAATTATTGAATATTGGAATTTTAAAAATATCATATCTTGATTTCAGGTAAGGTTACAAAAGATAATTCAGGTATTGCAATTTATTTAAAAGCGATGGATTTCGCATCGTCGTTTATAGACCGGGGTGAGGGTGGTTTCAGTAGGAAGACATTCATCGTCTAAAAACTAATTAAAAGCGACTTGTGGCACTGTACATTGTCGTGATGAAGTATAGACCGTTAGTCAATTTTTAAGATCCTTTTCTTCGAACATCATTTTGTAACTTTCCAAAAGTCCCTTTATCCTCTTGGAATAAACTCTGATCGTATTTTGCCTTCATAATAGAAAAAACATCGATTTGATGATGTTTGACTTTAACTGACGTGTGGCGTCTTAGGGCGAAAAAATCTCTGGTTTTCCATTGAGAACTCTGAATTGTCGTCTCAGGGCCAGAGCCGTGAACCCAACTTTCATCTCAAGAACGAATTTCAGCAATGAAGTTCGGATCTGCTTGAAGAGATTCTTGAATTGCGTAAAAACTGAAACATGATTGTCTTTTTGTTCATTAGCTAAAAGTCTGGAAACACATTTGTCTCAAATGCTAATCATCGAAAAGAATGCTTTGCACGGACTCGTACGAGATGTAATTCTTCAGTAAGTTCTCCAATGGTCATTCGCCATTTGAACGAACAAATTTGGTCACTTTTTGCATAGTTTCACCTTTTATAACCTGCTCATTTCCGCTTTTAAATCGCGCATACCACTGGAAACAGTCTTCAAACTTAACGCATGATCATCATACACAGATTTCAACATCTCATGAACTTATTTTGCAGTTTTCAACTTCAAACAGAACTAAATGAGGTGTTATTCAAGATTTATGTCCACGACAGACCCGGCAAACGCAACTTCACTGTAGCGGCTCCAGAAACAGACAAACAAGCCATAACGTTTTCAAACTCACCACTGCTTGTCTTAACCTAGGATATTCGGACATTGAAATAGCCTCGGCGTAATTAGTAACTGCTATGAAAATTCCTTCACTATATTTTTTGATGTATCCTAGATTAAAAGTGAAATCGCTTGAAAAATAAAATTGTTTCAATAAATTCTCTCTCCAAAATTACAAACACTCAAATAAATCTGCTTCATAAAAATCAGTGATCGTCAAGATAATACTCACTCTAGAAACGTTTTAAATAATAGATCACGCACACTGTTTTATTCTATATCAGTAATATTTTAAAAACTTAAAAGTGCATATCAGAGAAAATAGAGAAAAATAGTTGTCAATAAAAGATATAAATTTTTTTACGATACCCCAGATGATTGAGAATCAGTTAGCGCCGAATCATAATCCTCAAATTCAGTCGCCATTTCATTTCGGCACTACAAACGATAATACAATCGACTAAAGCAAGCTCGCGGGCTATTGTATGCACATTAGATAAAACGATAGTGTGATATAAATTTTATTAAATTTACACGAGCGGCTGATTTATGAGATCGTTGAAACTATTACGATATGTACGTAATATATACAACAATTAGCGGGTGCTATGCATTATCGTCAATATTGAAATATTCATTTATATCGTTGGTTAAGTCGATAACATTTCCTTTATACAGTAAAGTAAAAACCAGAGAATTTATTAGATATTCATTTCAATAATGTAATACACTGCGATACATATTGCCTCGTGCATACCCACATAACAATGTTATCAAAGGCGCGATATTCAACCATCCGTAGATACGTAAATCCCTCTTTGCAAAACTAGTACTTCAATCTATTCATCATATTCATCCTCAACAAGAGCTACAAGGAGAACGAGATACTGCACTTTTCAATAGAGCTTGTCAATGTAGCATATCTCTCCACAACATTTAACCGAAATTGTAACTTAACCCATAATCAATTAAAAGACCAAGTCGTATATCGATGGCTTAGGTGCAAAATGTTGTGTCCCACAAAAATTCGGAATTTTGAATTCAGCGACTATGGAACCACTATTGCCTAGTCAAAACATCGTAACCCTCAGTTTACCAGTGTAGTTCTCAGAATGACGTTCATATTCGTGAACATTTATTTCGTTTTTTTGCTGAAGCATGTGAGTTTGCCTAGTTACAAAGTTGTGTATGAGTTGAACAATGTTATTATAATCGTATTTTTCGAAAATAATTCCATTCATTCAGCTGATATTCATGAAAAACTCCATCAAAAATTATCAGTGGGATACGACATTTTGAGTTTGATTGTCGAGTACTATTCACCACCTGTGGCTTACGACAAAATTTCAACATCATTTCCTTCCTTTCAGTATGTCTAGTCGGGCTGTTAAAATTTTGGCTCTTGCAATTTTCGAAAACAAACAAGCAACAGAAAAGATAGTCCAGGAAAAAAATTAAAATATAAATTTTGATGATGAATTAGCCAATGCATCTTGCCTCGAAACGATCAATTTCTTCTCAGAAATCGATGAAAATTTGCTCGATATTCCAATAGTTTTTCAATTAGCTTGCAACAATGATGATACAAATTATCTGTTACAATGCGATGATGGAGGTGAAAAAAATTTACCTGACTCTGCAGTAGAAAGAGTAGATATTGGCAGGGAGCGGAGTATATAGTGGGGACAGCTGAATCGATCACAGCGCTCGATGTGGTCAAATTATCGTTAAATCATGCTTTTATCATAAATAAACACGTTAAAATTAAATAAAAGATGATCCATAATAGTTGTTGTGTTGTTGATTGCAAAAATACAGCTAGAAACAGTAAATGTAAATTTTACACATTTCCAGTGGCCAAGTGGAAATAAATGGATGGAAGAAATAAATGGATAAAAAAAATAAATGGATAAATGATGTTAAAAGAAAAACAAAGTAGTGTGTAACATTATTGAGTAACAATGCAACTAGGGTAATGTATGTTCAAATTACGATTCGCAATTACATTGCCATTAATTTTTCATTTTATTTCTGAAAATCATATTAACAATCAACACTTTTCGTAATTTTCATTATTGCAGTTGTCATGTATTAAATTTGTTTACATTTCACAGGTTAACCCCACGGGATTCTAAAAACTCCTTTTAGTTATTTATAAACATAGTTACAAGCTTTTATTTAACATGCAATTTATGTATGTTTGTATGTTCGGGTGAAATCTTACAACTCAATTTTAAGGCATTTGATCTCAACCAACTGAGCTGAAATTTTGTATACACGTTGAGTTTGGATGACAATGCATGATTAACTATGTGACGTCATTCTAAATCCAACAAGGCGGTGGACCAATTATTCTTAATGCAAAACGAAATGGCGGATAATTTTCTTTTATTCGTTCCTACAATATGGGTACCAAATGAAAGATTGCCAAGAATAACTAAAAATGAAATTAAGTTTAAAAAATTCTTTAAAACAACTTTTATTTAAATGCGCTAAATAGAAAAAAATTAACTTTCACACTAAATCTTTTACTGTTAACTTATAACGTCATTTCAAATTTAACACATTTGACACAATTTATATGTTATGCCTACCTGTTAATATTTCAAACTGATAAAGTAAATACGAGTACTTATATCTCGCGACAAGCTTTTATATTATAACATATAAATTGTGTCAAATGTGTTAAATTTGAAATTACGTTATGAATTAACGGTAAAAGTTTTAGTGCAAAAGTTTATTTTTTTCTTTTAGCGCATTTAAATAAAAGCTTGTTTTCAAAGATTTTTTTCCTTAATTTTTTATACACACTTTTTCCATCGTAATGAGTTTTCTCAATTTAAAAACACGATCACAGATTTTTATAACACATATTTATTTTTAAATTCATTTTTTGAAACAATTCACTGTTATTTATACGGATCTTTCACATGTCATACCATTGCCGAGCATGATTTTACGCTACCATCAGATGTCGCTTTCGTCGTGCTCCCTGCGAATAGGGAACTTGGAGTTAGACACAAATTTAAGTGAAAACAGAGAAAATGGGAATGGCTTTCACCGAAAATTCAACTACGATTGACATTGAAAACTGTGATAAAAGTGAGAACGAAAATGAAAACGTAAATAATGAAAATCAAATGAGTTATGTAGAAAATATTATTATGATTGGTACTAATGAAATTGTGGTGATGATGAGAGCGGGGGTGAAAGGGTAGAAACTGAATAATGCCGAGAATACCGAGAAGAATTGTGGAGATGAGGACAAGAATGTAGATGAAACCGTTTAAAAATTGAAAAACGTCAAAAGAAATAGAAAAAGCAATTTTAATACAAGGGAAAGAATGAAGAATAAAAATCTGAGAATGGAAGGAAAAGAGTATGATTGTTCCATGTTGAATGACCAAGAAATTCGAGTGAGAAGAGATGCTAGAAAATTCGGCCAGATATGTATGTGTAAATCTGTGGGAAAATCATGCGAAAAAATTGGAGAAGAAACGAGAAAGGAAATATTCAATGCATTTTGGAATATGAATTGGAAATCTAAAAGAAACTATATCAGAAATTTAGTGAAATATGAGGAAAACCAAAGAAGCTATGTTAAGAATGAATCTAGAAGAAACGGAAGTTGTTTTCAGTATAGATTACGAACAGGAAACGATAAAGGAAGGTATGTAAAAATATGTTCTTCAGTACGCTGGGTCTAACGAAGAGATCAGTGTGGTAAGACAATTTGTTACCAACCCAACAGTTCACGGTATGCCAAGAACAAGAGATGAGAAGAAAAAAACTATCAAATAGATAGAAGATAATCCATTAACCAAACTCTTGGCCTTGTCGTTCACGACCTCTACATTACCTACCGTTGGGAAGACAGCTAGAAAAACCCCAATATTCAAGAATGGAGATCGACTTTCTGCTTTTAATTATCGTCCAATAAGCCTCCTACCTATTGTATCCAAGATTGCAGAGAAGATTGTCTGCAAACGAGTGCTAGCATTCATGCAGGATAATGAAGTCATACCTGCCAGCCAACATTTGGTTTCCTTCCGGGTAGGTCAATTGTCACTTGCCTTCTGAGGTGCGTGGACGACTGGACAAAAGCAATTGACCGTGGTGAACCTATAGACATATTATACTTGGATTTCGCAAGAGCTTTTGATCGTGTTCCTCTCCGGCGTCTGCTGCATAAACTAGATCATCTGGGGATCAGGGGTGGTCTGCTGGAATGGATAAGGGCTTTTCTTATCGATCGTCAATTCTCAGTAAGAGTAGGCTCCTCCGTTTCATCCACCAAACCTGTTACTAACAGGGTCCCTCAGGGCTCAGTTCTGGGGCCTATTCTCTTTCTGGCAATGAACGGCCTATTTGGGACGGACCTTAGCGATCTCTTTCGCATCAGCAGAAGCCATCTTCACAGTTATTCACTGAAACTGTATCGGGAGGACTTCAAAACTACCTCTCATGAGCTCTTTATATGCAACCGCGTCTTCCATAAATGGAACTCTTTACCAGAAGCTGTGGTGCGCGCTTCATGAGTGAACTCATTTAAAAATATTTTCGACAAAGTGCGTGCGTAACACTGGTGCCTATTTTTCACTTCCACTTTTTTGATAACACGTATTCTATCCATGTCATCATTCATCTTTCCTGTTTCATTCTTTTTTCAGTTCATCTCGATTTTCTCGTTGATTAATTTAGGCATTATTGTTAATATTATTTTTACCCTGTTTCCTTTTCTTTTTCTGTGAAATCACATACCATATTAGTTATGTTTTTGAGATTCATGGATCCTTATGGTCCCATCTCTTACCTTTGTTAAATAAATAAAATAAATAAATAATAAGAGTAAAACCGCGATGATTTCCATCATCAATTCCAATCCCAAACTTCCATCTCACTTCTGTAGAGCTGCTTTAAGAAAATTATATTTGAAAGAAAATTTCAAGAACAAGACGGAGGTTTATGAACTTTATAAAAAATATTGTGAAGAACAAAGAATATCTCCCTTGTCCATCTGTTCTTTTATGGACACACTTGCAGAGATGAACATCGCTATCCACCGTCCGGAAAAAGATCAGTGTGATTTCTACTGTTCTCACAAACTGGGAAAACTTTCTGATGAGAAATATAACGCGCACATTATACGAAAAGAAAAAGCAAGGGAAGAAAAGTCAAAAGATAAAGAAATGCGGTTAGAGGAGAATGCCACGTATTTGCTACGGACGTGCAGGCAGTGAAACTTTGTCCCATGTTATGCAAGTAAACTCTACTCCAAATGTAAGCTTCAAGTGCACAATTTTACTATCTACAATTTGGCTGATTACCGTTTCATTAATTACTGTTGGAATAAGATTGAGGGTGAACTGGTTTCCTCAATCTTCACCACCTGCATCATAAACCACTTGGAAAATGGTTGGCCAATGGATTACTGGATTTTGCTGTTAGGAATGGAGTAACTAGTAAATAGGCTCACACAAATGGAGGTCGACTCCGCCCATTCACTCATAGAAAGGAAATTAAAAGGGCGTGAAATTCATGTTCCTAGGCAGTATCCAATATATATAAGAAAAGCTAGGCAAAAACCGTCCCCTACCGCTCTTCCACCAGGAGGGTGGAAGCAGGAGTACCACAAGGATCACTACTAGCGCCGTTGCTGTTTAACATCTACACATCGGACGTCCCGAAGACCCCCAACACGAGCTTAGCCCTCTACGCGGACGACACGGCCATAATGACCAGATCGACAACCCCCCCCCCCCCACTTGATAACCAGAAGACTCCAAGAGGCCGCAGACCAATTGGAGGAATGGTTTACCAAGTGGCTGATCATCATCAACCCAGAGAAGAGCTCGGCACTCTATCTATCCAGAAGAAGACGTAGCGCCGAAGAGCAGATCACCATGAACGGACTACCCATCCCGTGGGTCAACAAGGCCAAATACCTGGGAGTCACACTCGAACGGCGGCTGACATGGCGTCAACATGTTGAAGACTGCACGAGCAAGGCGAAGGCAGCAAAAGTCTTCCTGTACCCCCTAATGAACAGGCGCAGCGAATAAACTGAAGCTCTACAAGACCATGATCAGGCCCATGATGACATATGCGTCAACAGTCTGGGGACATGCAGCGGCATGTCATATCCGGAAGCTCCAAGTCGTGCAGAACAAGGCATTGAGGATGACCGTGGACGCCCCCTGGTACGTGCGAAACTCCCAGATACATCGAGATCTGCATATGCCGAGTGAGAAAGAGTTCATCAGAGAGACAGCGGTGAAAGCATTCCAAGCAGTTGACGACCACCCAAATCCATTGGTGAACACCCTAGGAGACTACGAGGTAGACGAACCGAGAAAATACAAGAGGCCCAGGATGGTGCTTCGAGAAGACCCGGATTAGCTATAAGAATCTTGTAAAATAAATATGTTAAGACCGTCGTCACTAGGACGACAAATGAATTGTACTTAAATTAATTACTTAAGGTTACATTCAAATCCCTCAGATCACGGCTTAGAAGCCTAAAATTGTTAAATTTTCTATCAATCGAAGAGATGTAAAGTTAAAAGTTGTAAAACTGGTACTTATATGTTAAATGAAAATGAAAACCGTCCTCATTTGATATTTGACTCACGACTTCTTCGTGAATTATGATGTCAAAGCAGAGCTACGTTACTCATCAATTAGACCTGGCAAAATAAAATATGACCCGCCAGTGAATAACCTTAAATGCCTAAAATATTCACCTGATGGGGTTAATTACTATAAACTTGACTTTGAAGATGAAAATTTTACACCGCTGCCTAGAAGACCAAAGACTAATGTAAAATTTGATGAACGATCATTATACAATGCTAGAATTCCGATCACTCAAAGAAAATATCAAGATCTGCAAGAACTAACCCAAGTTTTACCAGCAGAAGTGAAGTAATTTTACGATAATTTACCATTTCAATAAATTATTTTGATATTATTATGATTTGACTAAATAAAATTTTCTTCAAATGAAACAAAATCAATGCATTTTTGTCGTATACCTAAAAATATAATTCAGCAAAATGTCGTAACCCCCAAAATTTAAAGAAAAAAAGATCAAAACACCTTGAAATAAGTTAGTCCTACTCCGGAATTAATAACTTGAAATAGAAATCAATAAAAAAGGTTTTTCAAGCAGTAACTAGGTAGTTACTCATTTTTTTGGCCCTCCTGTAAAATTTACTGATTGGGGATACGACGTTTTACACTTAAGCCATCGATATGTTGAATGTATATAATCATGTATACGAATGGCGCCCCCTCCGTACCGAAACAGAAGACTGGGAGATGAAAACAAGAAGATCACAAATGTAGAAAATATCAAATACCAATCACACTATCATTTCTGCCCCTTGTTGAAGATGATCTTGATGAGCTAGCTCGACAAGGGACATTTAACAATCTAGAAATCACAAGGAACAAGACATAAAGACAGATCCCATGATGTCAGCCAGACATCGTAAAAATCACGACTGTCAAAACTTAGGGAAGTGGGAGGGCAGCCTCCTATTGCTTATGTTCTAAAAATGCTTCTAAGCACTAAATTGCATAATCATAACTATTTCTATCAGTCATTGCAATTGAAATTTTCAATTGCTATTGCAATTGGGATCAGCTTATAAATAGAACATTAAAATTTCCTTAGAAAAATCTATATAATCTACCAAATGCAAGTAAGACTCGCGAACCAAGGATTCCGTAGAAACTTAAGGTATGTGACTACATTTGACTAACGATAATGTAAACTCGAAAACTTCGATGCTGTTCGCACCTTCGACATATTCAAGATGCATGAATATGTGAATCAAATAAATAAAAATTGTACATCTTCATTTTTTAAGTACATATAAATACTCATACATTTTAACATCATACTTTGTATACATACATGTTATTTGCAAACTGAAATTATTTCAGTTTGAATTTTATTTGGTGGAAATTTGCATCATCAAATTTTTGTTGTGATATAATCAAATCTTCACAGTCGCTATCTTCAGAAATATCACTCTCTAATCTGCTCCCAGATCATCAGTCCCATTATTTGAAATGTCTTCATTCCATTTTCAAAATTTTTCATTATATGTAGGATATTACATAATAGTATGTCACAACTTGAAGGGGTAAATCTACATGCAATTTTAAGAAAAAAGTTCGTATAAACATAGGTCCGCAAAAGCTTCGGTACGGAGCTACAGGGTGTTAAAGTTTCTGGAGAAAAGTGTTTTTTCTTCAAAACTCCTGCAGTTTTTGAGATATTCAGCCCAAATTCGGAATACACGCTATTTTTTACAGCCTCCATCATTACACGTCCTAAATTTTAACTAGAATCTACAAGGTGTCTTCTTTTCCGGAGCCATGTCTTCTTTTGCCCTATCAAACATTTTTGCAGTACACCACTGATCAGCGTACGATCAATTTTCGTCATCTTCGTTCAATTTAGAAACTTTTTTGACACTTGTAATTTTTTCGTATCTCCGACCGTTCTCGAGCAAAAAATTATTGAACGATTGTACGCATTCGCTGAATTGAAATCACTTCTAATTAAATGACTAGTAGGCTTTGATTTTTTTCATTTATTTATTCATTTTGACAGTTGCTAAAGTTGAACCAGTTTCTGCTCGAATTGTTTATTAAATTAACGATTAGTTTTAAGACTTTTGAAGTTATTGCTATAAGGAAAAAAGTCTAATTTTACAAACGTCGATTTGGCTAATATCCATTACATGAACGGACTGGCTGACGGAAACACAACAGAAGCTAGGCGATTATATCAGGTGCGCTTTCCAAATCGAATAACACCAGACAGGTGAACATTTTCAAATATCCACAGAAGGTTGAGGGAAACTGGTACTTTTACTGCAAATAATCATTTGAAAGGTGCAACTCAAACTATGAGAACTCCAGATACTGAGGAAGCAGTTTTGAATTGTATTGATTTGAATCCTCATGTGAGTACAAGAAAAATTGGAAATCAGTTGAATACATATTTCACATGTTCTAGTTCGGAGGATTCTCCACGACTTTTTATTGTACCCGTTTCATATTCAACGCGTCCAAACTCTACTTCCTCGAGATTTTCCTTCAAGACTGAATTTCTGCTGATGGTTCTTAGATAAAATTTGAGAAAATGCTCATTTTGATAGTGAAATAATGTTCACATACGAAGCTAACTTTTCGAGAACTGCTATTACAAATTTTCACAACAATCATTATTGGGCTGAGGAAACCCCCATTTGATTGAAGAATCTCATCATCAAGAACAATTCTCACTAAATGTCTGGGTCGGAATAATTGGAAATTATTTGATTGGGCCATTTTTTTTGCCTAAAATACTAAACGGTCCCGCTTATCGGCAATTTCTTGAGGACTTAAATAATTTAGACTTTTTCTCATGGGGATATCTCAAAAGTTTAGTTTATATCACTCCAGTGACCACTGTGAAAGAATTGAGAAATCGAATACTAACCTCTTGTGACACGATGAGCAAGGTGGAGGACACTTCCAGCAATTATTGATTTGATTTTTAATTGTTCTTTGTTTAGACTGATATCGAATAAGTATAAGTTGACTCTCAGAAGACGAGCTATCAAAATAAAATCAAATTTTGGGCATACCTATCGAGTATTTCTATTATTTTTTTTTATTTAGCGAATAACATACAATTCAAATTAAATAATTTTTCCATGATTACAAAATGTACTCATGAGTACAGTTTGTAACCTGAGTACACACAAAAAGTTCGTTGAATGCACTGACGTGGTTTGTCGAGTATTTGTTGGCAGTCGCTAGTCGCCTCAAGAATTTGTTGCTACTGGTTGGCGTTAACTCGCTTTTCACGAATTCCTCTTTTACTTTCATTGCTCGATCTAGTAAGGATAGACTCTTTGCAGCAGATTGGGCATAACTTATTTCAGAGAAACTGAAATTCAATATCTGGAAGAATATGCCGAAGTTATGGCACCATTAGCGTCTACTCTAGATTTTCTTCAAGGAGAAAAAAATAACTATTATGGGTATTTACTGCCGAGCATCATTTCGTTAGTGAATAATTTAGAAAAAAAGAAACTAAAAATTTTAATTTGGTGGGGAAATTTTGCTCTCAGCACTTTTGGCCGGTATAAACAAGCGATTTATAGATATCTTAACTTTGAATTCCACAGATGCAATTAGAGCATCTGTTTTATGTCCTCAATTCAAACTGAAATGGTTCAGTTTCATAACGAAGTTGAGTATATCAATTGAAGATATAAAAAAATTATCACGAATGCTAAAAATATTGTTTAACCTCACCCGGAGAGGAACTCGACCGCAGTTCTCTCTCCACCAAAGATGATTTCGACTTCAATGAAGACTATTCCAGAGAAATTCCAGTTCCGTCAGATCTCCTGTTCAAAATACAGTGTACGAAAACTCAAAAAGAGCTTGTCAACTATTTAAATGACAACCGGAAGAATTTTCAAATGTTGAACAACTATACGAATTTGAAAAAACAGTTCAACACAGTGCTACCTTCGTCAGCACCTATTGAACGAATGTTTTCATTCGCATCCATAGTAAACGCTCCACGCCATAATGCTCTAAGTGATGATAATTTGGAGAAACTAGTTTTACTGAAAGCAAATTTTACAAGTATTTTCGAATCAGTTTAGTGAGCATGTCTATGCTGTTGTGACCATTTTTTTTTTCATTTCAATAAAATTGGTATTTTCATTGTCTCTCATTTGTTAGTTAAGTACCTTTCATATTATAACAATAAAACTTGATATTTTTCTTCACTGATATTCATTAGCCACTGTTAACTCATTATAATGATACATAATAATAATAACTGTGTGTGTTCACCAACACAAAAACGGTTAGAGAACTCTGTGCTCACAAAAGTATTCATATAAGTATTCGAACAAGTACAATTGTAATCAGTACTCAATTACTTTTTCACGAAAATAATCGAGTACAGTATTCGAATACTATTTCGAGCAAAGTAATTGTACGCATTTTTTGTACTCATCCCAGCACTAATCTCGACTATAAAATAACAAAATAGTGTTACAGAATTCTGGAAAAACTAATCGAAATAGATATAAAGGTACAATTGTTGCATAGAATTCGCTCGGTTTTAATGTTAGGGACATAAACATTATTAGTATTCATAATTTTTATTACAAAGTTAAAGATTACTCCGAATCGAAGAAGTGTGTTGTAAGATTTGTATAGGATTTTACTCAGTTATGAAATTTGGGACATGAAAATTACGTACGAGATATAGATTAAAATGTTTAAAGAATTTTTTGAAAAATCACCCTAAGGTGCGGAATATGGATTGAAATATTGTATAGAATTCGCTTAGTATTTGAGTTGGAGATATGAAAAATGGCTCCTACGCTAAACACTAACCCATTTCAAAATTTGAAACAATCATTTGAAAATTTGAAATTTGTGAATCGGCTAGCAATACCTTAAACAGAATTTTGATGATTGCTGGCAAAATTGAAGAACTAAAAAGATAAATAGTAGTTAATTTGGAAGTATAGCTGTTTATAGTGAATCCTTTTGGTCACCTGAAGTGCCTTACCTAAATTTTCTAACCTTATCCGAATCGAAGCTGCGCAGGGTCGAAAGCGCTGTTTTCCACTCGACTTGAGGGGGGGAGAGCACTGCCGAGCTCCAAGATTAATAAAGGTTATCAACATATACAAGGACTTACCAAATTTCTATGAAATGGCGCCACAATCTATGAATGAATAACATGATGTCTTGAAAGTTCTATTTTTTCAAGTCTACCTGAGGCTCCCTGTGGATTCGCAGACAGCTCCATAACTACACAAGGGGCAGGTGTATAGGGCCGGGAGGTTGCCAAAAATCAATCCATCTGTCTTGGCAGGTTTTTTTCGAGTAGAAATTTTCACCATTTGTCACTTCTGCTCGTGGGTGATTGACACATTGGTCAAATAATCAGAAGTAACGGCAGACTCATTAGCAGCTCGAGGGGCGGCCTTAGTACTGAGTTCGGAATTTTCTTGGAAACCGCAAGGATGAGGAAAAGCCAGTGCTTGGATCTGAAGGCGCAGAAGCACTAGCTAAGCCTCACAGGACTTGGCTTGCCATCTGTGGACCTTGCTCTGCGAGGTCCAAGCCTTGGCTTAAGCCATTAAGGCTAGACCTAATAATTTTAATTGCCACATTAACGGAGCACTATCGCCTCAATGTCACCTAGATAAGTTTGGATAGATCAAAAACCTCTTCTGCAGACTATGTGAGGAGGAATTAACAATAAATTTTATTCGCCATCAAGATATACATAGCCGATCAATCATAATCACAAAAATAAGACATTGTCAACTACATGATGAAAACATAACAAATACAACGGAGTCAAACAACATTAAGTAAGGCCAGACTACCACAAAATCATAACCGAGACAGACTGAATCACAATCCAAAACACTACACTCAAACTATTCTTCATTAATGGTCACCAGAATCAATATATCAATAGAACGCATAATCATAAGGGTGACTGCCTATCTAGGGACGCCATCATTCTTGTGAAACTCGGATCTCACAAACTCGAACTGAAGAGCTCATTAAACTCTTATCCACTAAGCTTTTTTTTATTAGAAAGATGGAACTTATGGAAGAAATTTAAGGTAGTGTGTGCCTTAACATATCATAGCTTGCAGTGACAGGGCTGCAACTCAGCCCACACTCTTGTTTATATCTACCCATTTTTGAACCCCACAATGTAGTGATAAAATACTTTCATTTAAAGAAGTGAAGAGCTAGGCAAATGTAAGCAGAGTATGAGAAAGTTAATTCTACATTGAGAATGATAAACAAATTGAAAATTATCCCTGCAGCACCAAAATCGAAACGAGTTCCAAATGACTTGTAAGAGTCACCTGAGATATCTTGAAAAAAAATCCACATAAACATAAAGAGCACTTTACGCAACGCTACTGCTATATCTGAAGACGCAGTGTGCCTCGTTGAGAACCACATCTATTATTGTAGATAAAATACATTATGAAAGAACGCCTAATCAAGGTAAGTGAGATTTATCAATCAATCTTCGTAACTTATCGAATCTAATTTGGAAATATATTGAATAAATATTTATTACCATTAGATTTCAAAGGAATATCCATCAGTAGAGAGGCACTTATGTATGATTTATTACATTAATAAAATGACAACTTGTAGGAAACTCTTTGACAACAAAATACTTGTCAAATGACAAGAACAATAATTTCCACAAAAATGTGAATTCATACATAAATACTCATAAAAAATATATAGACACTCCCCAAATTCCCAAATGCCTGTAGATGACATAGATTGCTGCAACGAGAAAGATGAACCAACACCATTTTTAGATCAGTTGCAAAAATTAGCTTTAGCAATAGATGGTGCATGGTACTTCTTCATGTTTCTAGTATCAGTCGTAAGGTTAACGTGGTTCATTGCAATGCAGATATTTTAGTAAGTTTTTTTATCGATATTTTAAAACTTAAGACAAAACGAGTGTAATATAGCATACCTCACAAATTCCGTTATTCAGATCTTTCAAATTCAATTAATGCACCTGATATCTGTTGTTCTCTCAAGAATCATTCGATAAGGCATGTCATGTATACAATTTTTCTCTTATAATGCTAGATAATTTGTAAGTTTTAAAATGTGTGGTACACCTGTGTAGTAACTAGTTGACATTTCAATGGGATGAAGAACTTTCCCACCTGATAATTAAGAACATTGATCCAAAAATGACAACCAAAATGTGAAAGTTATAGAAAATTTTCAATTATAAACAATGTAATGAACCTAAGTATCACAAACTACTGAAGTTAGTGTGGTGTCCCAATTGAATTTATTTAGTAGAAACAAATTTGATGCTTTTCATTGATGTGTTTGTGTTCAATTCTTTATTCCCCCGCATATAATATCAAGCATGAAAAAACATGAAAATACCATTGGAATGCAATTGGAGCCAATAAATATCTGAGGTCCATTGTGGTGTTTTATGTACTAACATTTTGCAAGTTTTCGAATTGGAACACCTGTGTAGTAACTATTTGGCATTTCAATCGAATGAGCATTTTTATTTTCTTATGAATGATGCTTCAATAAAAGCAGCCAACAATGTGAAAGCTGTTAAAAATTTTTTAATGAAAACAATTGAAACTTTATAAATCTGAAAATTTTCATTCTAGCATCTAAAAGACAGCAGACTTCTCGAGATCAATCCAAGAAATTCCAGAATAAACGAAATTGGACAACAGAATAATTATATCATTGAAAATATGAAAGTTAAAAAAAAAGAAGTGAACAAGGATATTTATCATTAACCACTTACCGCTCCAACATAAAATTGTGTTGGTCTTGCTGCATTCCGTAAACCTTGATAACCATGCTCTAGTTCAGTGTAAGACATGAATCCTTTTTAATTCTAATTATCTTAAGATTCTATAAAAACATCACTATTGTATTGATGTAAGTAAAATTATCTTACATAATAATGCATCTACAATAAAATTATTCACAGCCTATAAATAGCTTTTGATTACTTTATTTTATCGATCTTTAATATTTCTGTGTATAAGGAAGGTTTTCAATAAAATTTGTTTATGTGAAATAAATATGGATCTATTTTAATCATTATTTAACATATGATTCAAACCGCAACATTGAACATAGACATGTAAATTTTATTTTATTCCTTCTTCTTCTTCATTTCTGTTTACTATGAGCTTGGCTGCATTGCCATCTATAAGGTATCTGAATCTACCCTTTGCTGCTTTTATCGAGAGACCTAAAGCTTATAGTGGATTCCGAAGCACTCTCCTTGACCGTGCAATTATAAGTGCCATCACAAGGATTAAAGTTATCTGGTCTTCAGAAGTTAATGCCTCTTTAGACGACTCTTTCTGAGTATCACTTTTTTGTTCAAGGAGAACATCCATAACTTGAACTCGGATTCGAACCAGGCACCTCGGCTTAGCAGTTCCAGTATGCTTGCGCACTAACCGAGCAGCTACCGCGGCGGTTTATTTTATTTTTCTCTATGTTTTTTCAATGCCGGATATAACAGAACGCGTCTTAGTTCGGCTTATTTCAATTTTCACAGGACCCTTACCTTCTTTTGGGCTTCGCAACAGACTTGGGTGTTTGATTAATGCACTAGGTAAGCGAACAATGAAACAAGGTAGAAAAGAAGACAAAGATTCTATTAGTTTCATCTATGGTTCAGAATAGGAAAAACAATAACCTCACTTTCGGGAAATGATTTTAAATAGAAATTGAGAAAAAGTCTTGATATTTTATAATTTAATTTGCTGAATGCAACACAAAATTTTCGCCTTCAAGTGAAAATATGGAGGTAAATATATTTTGTTTTAATATTATAGTAAATATAATAATCGTCTGTTTCTCAGACTCAATCAAAAAGATGGTCTCGATATGCAACAGAATATAATCCAATTAAAATTGGGTCCATTGATGGTACTGATTTGGAGCCTCATGATAGAGCGGTGGTTAGAGCCATTGAATCTGATTACTATCCAAATAAACATGTCAAAGGTCGTCCAGAATGTACAATTTTTGTAAGCAGATTAAGTTGTAATACAACGAAAGAATTCATAAATGAAATGTTCTCTAAATATGGAAGAATACGAAGATTCAGACTTGTAAAAGACATAGTAACAGGTAAAACGAATTTTTGTATCAAATTTCTTGTGAAAATACTGATTATATATAATTGTTATGAGGTCTGAGGATATTGAGAAAATAATAGTTATAATAATTTTCGTATAAATTATTTTTTCTGATATATTTTAGGAATGCCGAAGGGCTATGCTTTTATTGAATATGAACAAGAATGTGATGCTGAAGAAGCCTATAAAAAAGCAAATAAAATGGTTATTGATGGGAAAATAATTTTTGTCGATTTTGAATGTGAGAGATTACTCAAAGGTTGGAAGCCGAGAAGACTTGGGGGTGGTTTTGGAGGAAAAAAGGAATCTGGACAGTTGAGATTTGGTGGTAGAGATAGACCATTCAGAAAACCATTTGGATTTGAAACTGATTTGCAAGAAAGATACCATAGAAGAGAATTGAGTAGACGTGTATCTAGCAAATTCAAATAAAGGTATTTGTTCAATTCAGTGATAGTTTTTTCATTCATAAAATTCAAAGAAAGATTATAGCATATGTACATGTTATATTTTGATCAATTCAAGTAAATATAGCAGTGATTAATAAATAATAATACACAGTAATTGTTGAAAATCATTGTGCAGTAGGTCCCCAAATTATCCAAATATTGGGGAGTGCCTGTTTCGATGATCGATTTTCTAGTTAGCCATGAACATCATAAAGCAGTCTACTAAAATACATGGGCATGCAATGGAAATAGATTATAAATCATTTTTCAAAGTTACAAATATACTTTTTTGAACTAAAAATGATATTTATGTTTCCATTTTGATTGTTTGGTAGATGCAATTTCAGAGTGATGCGCCACTATAACAGGCTACTATTCTATTTTTAAATGAAATTATAATATGTGTTCGTTCAAACATAATACCCAAAATATTTCATCTATTCTTAGTCTTTTTTTTGTGAATCAATTTTAAACCTGAGCTTTTCATGTGCTTGATCAAGTCAAAATTAATCAAGAATTTTGTTTATATGACCATATAATATGCGGCCCATTGTTGTAGTCTCATCTTCTTGGACCTTTCCATGGTTACTTCTTTTGTATGTTGTATTGCTAAGGATTTTTCATTAAATATTCGATTTTCTTTTTATTCACTTTGGAATCCAATTTTGTTGGCTTTGAAGCATTTGGACTGAATACATTCCCAATGCCAGCATATGACAATTTATTTTCCTTTTGTTAAATAGAGTTGTTATTCTAATTTGTAATTTATGAAGAATTAATTCTCAATATGGATATCACCATTGCAAAAAAAAACTAATAACAGGAATTTCTTAGGAACAAGTGAGTTTCTACAACAATACTGTTAAGATAAGTCTATTTTGCTTGTTTATCATTTTATTATTTATTTACGCACAAAACATTTTATTTTGTGAAAGTACTGAACTAAATAGGACACCAAACTGAATTAGAACAACCACATCGAAACACAAATGCTAAGAGAGCAAAACACACTCTGGACTTGCTGCAAGTTATTTGGGCTCAGATGGGGATTACAGCCAAACATAATATATTGGTTGACCTATGCGGTCAAGGACAAGGAGACAAAATGAAATAAAATAAGCAAGGTCTAAAGGTAGCGTGTCTAGCGGTCACGTAGGCCTTGAGAATGCACCCATGACCTCCATGGAATGTCTGCTATTCCTCTATCTTCTTCACATAATCGTGGAGAAGATGACCATAGAACCTCATTGAGGCTAGGTGGAGGCATGTCTGGAGACAGGAATCCAATCTCTGGACACTCTACATCACTCAATAAAATAAGAGAACTCCGACCTGATGTTGTCATAAGGGGTGATCGAATGAGAGCCACTCATCATTTTGGCGAATCCTTTAAGGTCGTCATTCCACCAAAAGAAATTTGGTCTACGTCCCATGCTCTACTCACCTCACAGGACCCCACCAACCAGGACAAGTGCAGGCATCGGAATCCACAGCCCCAGGGCAGACATTAAGTTCTGATAGCCAAAACGCCCTGAGATATTTGAAATATCCAAGGGTTGGCAAGATATTTGAAAGCTATTTACAACAGAATTGTCGATTTTTTTGAGACTTACAGGGTACTCTTAGAATACCAAAATGGCTTTAGAAAGGGTAGGACTACGACAAGAGCTATAAATCAGGCTATAACAAAGATTCTCTTCTGCTTAAACAGTGGTAAAATAACAGCACTGATGTGTATCGATCTCAGAAAAGCCTTCGACTCCGTCCATCATGACAAGTTGGTTGAGAAGATGTATGCGGTTGGAATTAGAGGCAGGCCTTTGGATCTGCTTCGGTCTTATTTATCAGGAAGATCTCAATGTGTTGCTGAAAAAGAGCCTACAACTGGAAAGACACTGCAGTCAACGATGTTTGCTATTGATAGGGGCTGCCGCAGGGGTCAGTTTTGGGTCCCCTCTTTTACCTGATTTATACCAGTGACTTACCTGATTGTGCAACTGAACTCATGGTCCAATTTGCAGACGACACTTCTCTGGTGCTCGCCGATCCGGTTTCTCTGGATTCGGTAGTGGACGATGTGCTTGGCTTTCTCAAAATGAAATGAGTTGAAAATGAACAGTCAAAAGACTAAACTTGTCAAGTTTGCATATGGAAGAGAACACATAACCATATCTCATGGATATAAGACTGCCATGGTTTCATCTAACAGCCTTAAATTCCTGGGTGTTTCGGTTGACTATCGACTGGATTGGGGTGATCATGTAGACCAACTTGCAAATGATATGGCCAGATGTGTATGCACTAAGAACACTGTCCGAACTTGTGAATGTCTCCACAGCATTTACCGCATACAATGCATACATTGATAGTAGGCTGAGATACAGGATAGTTATATGGTGGAATTCAGCAGATATCTTGAGGCTCATTTTGTTGCAGAAGAGATGTATGTACACCATCATGCAGGGCTCACTTTGTGGAAAGATCAGTGCTAACTGTTGTGAGTCTATATGTTTATGAAGCAATTATGTTCATAGTTAATGATAGAGACCTGTTTGTGGAGACTAAGCGGGAACATGAGCATAATACGAGAGCTAAGAACGATATGAGGCTACCCAGATTTAAGCATACTTACCTTCAGAACAACTCTGTTTATGCTTTGGTGAAAATTTATAATCACATTCCACATGAGGCACGAGGGTGGCCACGAAATAAATTGAGGAGAAGATTAAATACTTACCTTAGGAGGACACCATATTACACTCTCCAGGAGTATTTTGAGGACAATATTTGTCTAAGCTGATTTCGTCTCTTTATTCTGTTTACACTGTTTGTTTCTATGTATTTTATGTTTATGATGACGCGTTCTAAAACAATTTATGTTTATATGGAAAAAATAAATGGATTGATTGATTGAAGCAGACAGCATTGCCAAAAAGGCAACAGCTGTTAGATCGATGGGAGCAGAACCTATTCTGACTATCCAATGGGCCCACATGTCCTTGTTCCAAGACTAGAACACTACCGAGATCCTGAACTACTGGCAAGCATCTTGGGACTGAGACACTCAAGAAGGCCCCAATCATAGAAGATGGTACATGAACTTATTGTCTCTTGACAAGAAGTCTATTATGATGGTAGTTGATCTACTAACGGGACACCAACTCAATAAACATCTACGCGTCATGAGACTGTCGGAAACCACACAGTGCCATGGCTGCCTAAAAAATTATGAAATAACGGAACATATACTCTTTGAATGTCCCGATCATGAGGCGACTAGATTGGAGACATTAGGCACTGAAACACCTAGTGCCCATATGATCCAGGAGACACCCTACAATAGTCTCGTAAACTTTATTAAAAAGTTTCTGCAAGACTGAACACCAACTCGAGCGCGTCAGATTTAGATAGGTTTAGTTAGTTACATGCTAAAACGTGTATATTCTTCTAATCTGACAATTTAAGGGTGAAGTAAAAAAGGGGAGGGCTATAAAGTTGTACAAAAAACGTTCTTTTTTTTAATTTAAACGGAAATAAATAAGAGATTACGAAAAATATATAATCTGACGATTTGCACAAGCCGAAGTAAAAAAAATTTAGCGGTAAAGTTTAATGTGTGTAGGTACGTGATGCCTGTATTCCTCTCTCCGCGTTTCTATTCCTCTCTCACTCTTTCTCTATCTATTACTTTCTCATTCCGTCCATCGATATAAAGTGTGTATTTTGTGCTGAAAGTACACTGCAAAAAACAATTACATTTGCGGTAAAAACATTAGAAAGTGTATAAATATTTTAAATTATCGTCGGAGCAAACAGGTACTCCGAAAATCCCGAACAATATATGACAATATTATGTTTAATTATTTTATTATAAATACAAGTATTATACTGAAAAAACCTACATTTTTTACTTGCATGCTATTTCTTGACATTTTCAAATAATTAAATTCAATGAAAAAATAAAAAAAAATTCTTCATTGTCAGATTAGGCAAATCCTTCCAGATAATCCTCGGATTATGAAACAGCACGTGTAAGGCATAGATATGAACCAAATATATCTTAATCTGACGCGTTTGAGTATTTCAAAATGACGGATTTTTTTTTGCACATTCTAATAATGGCCACGAGTTTGCGTCCAAATCCTCAGATTATTATACAAGAGCCTTTTTTAGGTTCACTCAACATCCCCTTAGAAAATCTGACGCGCTCGATTAAGTTTTTTTTCCATTTTCAACCCTTACGTACAACCACTCCCATGGAAATAATCAGATTAACATACGTATATTTTCAAATATAAGTAGGACATGGATGGTATCAATATCTGATGCGCTCGAGTGTGTCCATTCACCATTTTTTTTACATTTTGGAAAATCTATAGACGCTTCACCCACCGATTAAACGGTATATATTATATGACTTTTTTTTTGTTATCGTCTAAACTTCGCAGTCCAATAAGTCTTTATGACGCTCGAGTAAATCCCGATTTAGCATCGTGGGCTCCCCTGCTACTATGGTTAACGCCTCAAAGTGAATTTTCATTTATTCATTTACAGGGCATTAACTCATTCCGAGCCCGTTTGGTTGACAAGCGAAGCTCCAGAGCTCATAAGTTACGCCTCTAAAATTTTTTCTTAGATGGTCCCCAATATGCTTGATAAAATTTAGGTCGGGAGAGCAGGATGGCCAGGAAATAACATTGATATTTTTCTCTTCAAGTGCATTCAGGGCTACTATTACATAGTGAGGAATAGTATTATTTTGTTGGAAGAATAAATTCGAATCTACTGTTGAAATGTAAGATACCATTGATAGAATAATCTCATCCCTGTGAGCGATTCTCGCTAAGTTGTTTTGTATAGAAACTAAGTCAGTTCTTCCACCAAGATGTACGCCTCCTCAAACCATCATCTTTGTCTACCAGTTCCTCTAGTCTGCTAAAAACGGGTTTGCAATAATAATCGAAATCGTTTCGAACTGTCGTAGAATCGTGGCTCATCACTGAAGAGATGTATTTTTCTCTCGATCCCAATTTACGTGTTATTGGCTCCAAGATAACGAACAATGCGATTCCCGAGTGTTTCCGAGATAATCTCGAAAAAACAAGTTGTCCTTGTCCAACCGACTTCTAACAGTTTGTTCAGAAATTTGCCAATCAGATACTGGGGACAGCTCTTGCAGTAATCAGGTTGCTGTGGTAGTACAATCTCTTCTGGCTTCTAAAATAAATAATGGGTCTTGAGTGGAAGTAGTTATTCTGGTGTGGTGATCTACGTTACCAGTTTCTTTGAAACGCAACCACAACCGATTAATAACACTTGTGCTACCTGCTAGAATTCTGGAGCTCCTATCTTGAAACCTTATCTGCACAAATGTCTTTCGACCATAATCGTTTTACGAATTTTAATAGTTTTATAGTGTTTGCTAAGAAAAAGAAGACAATGAACTGAATGAAAGATTGAATTATAATAAAATCACACTTAGTGCATTTTATTTTTTTTTCATAAAAAGACTCTGGAATCAGGTGCTGCGTTTGACATTACTGGATAATTAATGTGTTCAAGTATTTGTCTCATAGGCCATATCATATTGTCTGTAATATTTTATATCAACATTTATATGCGCGCCCTAGATCATCTAAAAGTGTTTATGAAAATGTATTTTCAGATTTGTTTGCATGAGAAAAAGAAGAAAATGAAATATGAACAAATAAGTTAGGGAAATTCATACTTGAAATTTGAGTAAATCTGAGATCTTTGAATCATCTTGTAGGATTTACAAGAAACGGAACAAATCTCGTCACTCTTCTTGGCATACCTCTAATTAAATTGAATTCTGGCCTATATCTGAAAAAGCTCCTTCAAGATGCTGAAGAGTCACTGTAAGATCTTGAATACTGCTGAGTTATTTCTACATCTCTGACGAAACATTTGCTACATATTGTAGTTTATTTAATTCTTGGAATTCATAAAGGTTTAGCATGTAATATGCTAATCAACAACACCTGCTGGATAAAGTCAGCCGTTGTCATTAGTGAAATCAAAAGTATCACCAATATAAAAACCAGAAAAAAATACAAATGGTCAGTTAACTCGAAATCGAGCAACGAGTGTATAGTCCCACTGCTTTTCAGATAACAAAAATGAGCAATATGGTCTGCTAACTATCAATTTGTTCCTTTCAGGACAAGTTTGAGGAGGTAATCAGTTTCCAGAGGCGTGCCAAATAATGAGATACTGCAGTATCTAGTCATTTTCTTTTCGAAACAGCGAACATTTTTTTCCTTTTTATATTACTAATAATATAAGTGACCTCAGTCATATTCCGAATATTCTCATCAAGACCATATATCGAAGAAACTTGATTTCATGTTCAGGACGAAATTATCGAAATAATGCATAACATCAAATTATTTTGAAATAATAAAGAAAATAACGAAATGTTACATATTATCCTTTAGAAATATTTACTTGTATAATTGAATCGAAAAATATATTTATAAAAATATTCTTCGTACCTATAAATTCACATTCTAAAACAATATATCTTTCACAAACATAAACAAATCTCAATCTTCTTGACACAAAAGAGCTACACTTCGCTTTATCCAATGCGAAATGCTATGTTTAGTTTCAAGTAATACAGGAAGCACATAGTTTGTTGAATGTCCTGTTGTTGATAATACACCTCTCCTTGTGGAAGTCTTGTATACGGGACATGTGTAACGACCTTTAGGTTTTAAATCATCTAACTTGATTGGTTTCACCCAAATTGTGGGCATAGGCTCGTTTAATATTTTAGGTTGTAATTCGTCCAAGGAACGTTGTTGTCTACTCCACCTAGCACCATCAGTAAAGAGTCCATATATAAAAGCTCCATCTGCAGGAGCACTTACTATGTTTTCGTCCCTAAGGACTTCAAAATCATATGATAATTTATCTATTGGAATTGTGTATTTCCTTGCATAATTTTGCTTGACTCCTGTCAAGAAAGCTTGTGTGAAAAAGAAACCTGATACCCAATAAGATTTGGGTTTTCCTTCTTCGAACCACATTTGTAAAAAGCTTATTCTGTTAAGGAAGTCTGCAATATAATCAGGTAAGTTCTTTAAACTTGGATATGATACTCCCATCCAATTTGTAGGTATTCGACTCAACATTAGAGATGTAGAAAAAGCTTCTACCGCTGGAGACATTGCGACAAGTCCTTTTATTGCTTTCTGGAGATTTATTAGTGATGCTTTTATTACTACCAGTAACTTATTAAATCTTTCCATCTCTTGTACCAATACTGTGTTCATTGATTCATTGTATACAACAGGGTAGTTCGTTTTGGCCACTTCAAGGTCAAAAATATTTGGTAGTTTTGCAAGGATATCACTCGTTAAAAGCATTAAATATTTATCAACATCTTCTCCGCCGCCAGTGCTCCCTTCTCCATATGCCTTCAAAACTGAGTTGAGTAGTGAAAATGAATTTTGAAGATCTTTGGTTATGCCTGCATTTGTGTGGAGTCCAAAGGCTTCAGGTGGATGCATTGCAGGCATAAGATTGATGTGATTTACGTAGTCGTTGTAAGAATTATCTTTCGGTAATCCGTAATAATTCAATGGTATATTGACAAATCGATAAGCCGAGTTGCTGGCCACTTCTGGGCTCAAGAAGTCTTGCAATATTGTGACAATAAGCCTTCTATCCCAGTCATCTGTTACACGTCCTCCATAATTACATTCTCCTATGAGATATGATAAAGCTTCATAAGGATTCTCACTTTCGTTTATGAACATTCTCACCTGAAAATTATAATTACTAATAATACTCGGGAATCAATATATTTCGGACGTTCTTCAATCTACCAAGAGTACCTAGGAATATGAGATTTTCTATGAGATACTTTGGTGTATCTGTATTTTTAACTTCATTGCTCTTTTAAGCATATGGCTCTACCCAATAGATTCAGAACTCCAACATTTTCAGTTTATTTCATATTACCATATTTTTTTTAAATAAGACATTAATAGCTTCACAACCTTAGATAATTAAATAATGAAGAGAATTGGAACAAAACGATTTTAATGAATATGTATATGTTTTTCCTCCGCATAGTAGAAAAGTACCACTACCTCTCATTAGACAAGAATTATTTCGTAGCTCGAAGAAAAATGTCAGAAAACTTCTCCTCAAAGTCTTTCAAATATAAATAATCTAACTTAAGTGTTAGGTGATAAAGATCGTTTTAAGACATTATACAACGTGGACGCCCAGTTCTAGGTCTTTTGTGCAACTGTACTTATTCCGAAGAACGAATACTACAGCCTATTTAGTATACCTAACACAAGCTTCTGCCTTTCAGCCTGAAGGATTCCAATAGCCCGATACATGTCCTATATTATATTGTCAAATTAGTGAAAGTACTTAACTTGCCCCAAATATTATATAAAAAAAAAATCACTCTGTAGATCCTAAGAGCTCTTTTTTTATTACGACTACGATCAAAACCACAAGAAAACAGTATGGTCCCTACTAAAGCATTAGCATACTCATAATTCCTAATATCCCAAACTTTTTGTGCACAGTTTTGTTCGAACAATGAAATTAGTGATTTTCTGTACATGCTTCACTGCCTTTTTCTAAAAAGAATGAGAATGTTATAGAAGAACACACAAGAAACAAAATCTATTTGTTGTGTGTTCAGAACGCACACGACCTCTTTTACAGTCTTTCGGAATGTGTGCAATATTCAAAATGTTTTTCATTATTTAAATCGAACTTACCTGTTGTACAGATATGTCGAAGTCAGAATCATTGAAACCATATGGTATATTCCATCCTAAAGGACCAAAAGTCCGTCTCTCTTGCACAACAGCATGAAAAAAAGCAGTACCATACAGAAGTCTAGCGAACATAACTTCTTTGCCTGCACATCCATAAAAGAATTCTGGGTTTTTCACTGGATCACTAGTGTAAGATTTGAGTAAATTCTGCTGAAGACCAGTAGGAGGTTCGTTTGTCATTTTCACTCCTTTCTGCAGAAGCGTGACAGGAAATTTATCTGATGGATAACTAGTAAGCCAGAGTCTGAAGAACTCATGAGTGTTACTGAAATCGATATCTTCGAAAATTTTTTCCAAAGTTGGCATCCAAGAAGTCGCTAGATGGCAGTTTTGCAAGCACACCCAACAACCCTCCCCTTGTGCTGATTCGATTAGTGCAGCTGCTCTAGGTCCTTGCCCTTGTCCTAGTGAAATCGACTGAAATCGTTCTGTAAATTTTCTATCCTCGGCAAATTTTACTAGAGCCGACATAGGATCAGTTCCAGGAGATAAAATGAAAATGAGGGGGCTCAAACTGTAAGACTCTGCGAAAGATAATCCTATATTGAATTGCGGTGGCGTTATGAATTTCTCTCCTAATTCATTCTTTACGAATTGTCTTAAAGCTATAAGAATTTTATCAGGTCGAAATAGGCGTATAATAATTAATTTCATGAAATTATTCAAAGTTTGATTCCAATGGCCAGGGAGATCTACAGTTTGTGGTTCTATATGGTCGTACAAGACTTTCCACTGTGCAGAATTTTGTGTGAAATGATCCAAGAAACCTTTGAATGCGGGTAACTCTGATGCTCTACAAAGTTCATCCCATGACTTTGCAGGTAACCACGATGTAGGGTTTTTAAGATTGTTCTCTACGCTCACTCCTCCGGTCAATAGAAAAACCAAATCATTATCCTGTAATGTTTTTCTGAAAATTAGAATTTTGGCACAAAGTAGGAATGAAAAGAGAAGTTTATCTTTTTCAAAGAGAGATCGGGTAATATTAGAATATAAATCGAAGGTAAATCCATTAATCAAACTTTGGCATCTCTTTTCGATGATTCTAAATTTTTCTGCTTTCTGTATTGAACCAATATAAAGATTGATGAACCATTCTAGCGAATACTGGTACATTGGGTCAACGTTAGCGAGATCGGATATACAATAGTATAAAACAGAGGAGTGTTGAGCTACACTTGTATATTTAACTCTTGATTCTTCTATAGACTTTTCTATTTCTAGAGATTTTTCTTGTTTCTCAGTGATTTCCACTGATAAAAGTCTGGATTCATCGAGTACTTTTATAGCACTTTCATCTTCCAGAATGTCGCCTTTAGATTCCGCTAATGTCCTTAAAATATTTTCTTCTACCCTTAGTAGAGCTGCCTTATTTTCTGCTTTTTGAACTATCAATTCTTCTTTAAGTTGTTGTAAATCAGGATTTTCAACAGCTACAACTATTCCCAACAGCTGGTCCTGTAGACCATCTAAAGTAAGTGCAAAATTAACTATGGTCACTTTATTAAAAATTTCAGGTAAATAATGTGGATTCCTAAATTTGGAACACATATACATCCTGAATTTCTTGTTGTATTCGATAACGTTCTCCCCTAAGCTAATCACTTCCATTCCAGCTTGTTTGAACACCTTTTTGTATAATATAGGATCTAGAGGTGCTTCCAAAATTTCTTCGATTCCATCTATCAATACAGGTGTACCCGTTTGAATACAAACTTCAATTCGTTTCATGTAATCAGCATAAGAAAATTTGACGACGACAAGATTGTTTTTCTTTTCCATTTTTTTAATCCAACTGCTTGCTTGACTCTGGGGATCAATGAAAAGGGACCATCGTCTCGAATTCGCCATTATTATGCCATTTTCCGTTGAAAATGTATCCCGTGGTAATCCATAAATATTCCAGTTTTGTATTAGAACGTCAATTCCTAAAACTGAAATTATGTCGAATTCTTCGCAGCATGGAATTTTCAATTCTCGTACGTATTTATGCCACTTAGCTACAATTGTCTGTCTATAGTGTGCATTGAAAGGGGATAAATAGGAAATTATGCCAACTGATATCAAAATGTCACCAGCTAATCCTTCATATTTTAGAAGAAGATTATCTGCTGCCTCTGTCCATCGAGTTTTCTCGCCGCCTAATCCACCTATTAATTTTTGGGCCCGGAATAGTTTGGCGTTACATAAATCAACATTGTCTTGCAATTCTGTTTGCTTTTTTATTGCAACGTCGAGTTGTTCATTCAAAACGGCCAGAGCCGCTTCTAATCTAGCTACTTCATTCTTTTTCGCGGTCAAAATTGCCATAGTCTCTGCAAATTCTTTTTCTGCAGCATCCAGCTTGGCTTTTTTAGGAGCTACAACTTTCCATACCTTATCATATTTGTCTATGGCGATGATCCATTTGCATAAACCTTCAGCTGCGCTTGAAGCTTTAGCTACAATTTCTGGTCTGAAATCTTTATTAGGAATAAATTCTTTTCGAATTCTATTCATGATCTCAGGTTTGATGTTATCCTTGTCGAAGTCCTTCAAACTTTGTAAAAAGTTCATATCCCCAAGTATTCTTTTACTTGGTCCCCAGTAGTCTAGTACCATTCTCCCTGTTCCTGGTTCGGGTACCCTGTCTGGTTTTATGTCTTTTATGATACAGACAGCTGACAAAACTAACTTAATTGCAGCTGGAGGATTTTTCATGGATTTGACCAAAGTTATATCGGCTGGTTTCAAAGTGTCTAGAGCTGCCAAGGCTTCATTCAGTATAGGCAAAGCTTCTGCAAGATCTGCTTCGCATTCTTTTTTTAACGCCTGAGCCGAAGCAGCTTGCCTATTGGCTATCTTTTCATCTTCTTTGACTAATGCTGTGGCTTCTTCTACTGAAATGGTTTCTGCTTCTATTTGTTTTCTCATCTCTGTAGCTTTAACGCTCATCTCTTGCAATTGAGGTTGTAATTCAGCGAGTTGCGTTTGCATAACGGAAATTGATGCAGCAGCATGTTGTAGTTTTTCTAATCCTCCGATATACCTATTTCTAGCTTTAAGCAATTCTTGTTGCTTCGTATTCGTGAGAATCGTGAAAGATTTGATCAATTCCAGATATGAAGCGGAAGTAATGTATGTTTTACGGCCCATATTTGCGAAAAATTCGGCAGATGCTTTACTTGCTTCAACATGGAAATATTGACATGCGATTACGCAATACTCCTTGATCTCTTCGGTTAAATTCACGTCGCCCATCCACGTACGTGCTACTTCCTGTAACGCCGTTTCTGGCCATTGATCAAACCAGTCAATCGTACAACAGTTGATCAACGAAGGAAATAATCGCAAACGATTCCTGAATGTTGTGCCTACTGGACTGAAACATAGTAAAATATGAAGCTTTTCCCTACATCGTTTAGTGAAGAAAAAGAATATTGTCAACGCACTTATATCGAGATTTCTGTTTCCGCCTTGGGCGGCAAGTCTTACCATATCTAATATTTCTTGTTTTTCATCTATCTGATAAATATTCGGTACCTCACCAGAGTTTAATAAACAATCTATATCTTGCAGGAAAACTTCTTCCTTAATTTGTCCTTCAGATATGAGGAATGTACAGTTTCTACCAGCTCCTCCAGATTCTTTCAGCACTTTTTTGATATCGTCACGCCATTCGTTCAAACCGTAATTCTTTGTTATTTCGGGTTGGAACAATTTGAGCTGGAAAATTTCACTTGCTAACCTTGTTAGTGATTGTCTTCCAGAACCACTAATACCAACCAGAAGGCCGCTTCCACTTGCCATAGTTATTATGCGACAAATCTTTGATAAGTGTTCTAAAGCGTAATCGAACAAAACTACATCCATTTTATTCTTGTGAGAGGAATTGTAATCGTCTAAGAAATTCTGCGCTAAATCTGCGAAAGCTTGAATGTTTGCGGCTTGTTCATATTTTCTATCTTCCTCCGCTGAATCTTGATCAAAGTATGTTCCGAACATTAAGGTCTTCAGCGAGTCTTGAGTAATTTCGTTTGTTGAACTCCTTGGTAGATTATCGAACACATTCTCGAAAGTATCTCTGAAGAAATCTCTCACTATTATTTTTATTCGACCAAAAACCCACTCTTTATCTTCTGGATCGATGAGTCTGTCATAAAATATTCTGAGAACTTCGTGAACCCAAATTCTCGGATAAATCTTTCTCCCTGAAACCAATATGTCATTTTCTCAATATAAGTAAAAATAATATTGTCAGAACGTTATCCTACCACTGTTTATTCATTTATATTTTTATATACAGTTTTGAGCAGAACCCAGCATTATGTTACATATAAAGAATGTTCTATTTATATGATACAAGCAGAACCCAGCAGACTTTGTCCTGTCACTATATTCATTTATTTAACCTTTATATACGTTAATTATTTGCATGTTACTTAGAATTTAGTAGCTTGAGATAATGAAAGGTAACCTATGCCGACGAGAGGTTATTGTTTTATTGATAGAAATCAAACCAAAACAATATTCTCGTTTTTCTTGTTTATTTTGATTGCAGCGATGGTTGACCAGTTGTCCTTTGTCATCTTCGGACGTTCGGTAGACGTTGCCTAGAGCGGTTTCGTAGTGACCATTGGTAGTCCTGGCGTTGAGGATACTTTCATTATTCTCTGGATGGTAAATGAGTTGGCAAATATTCGATAATTTGAGATTTTCGTCATTTTTGTTTATTGAATTTTGAAAAAAGCCATCGGAGCTCGTTCATGATAAAAGAATAGAAACCAACTGAAATAAATAACATAACACCACATCCTTCATTGTGGATACTTAAAGAAAAGGCTGCTCTTACCGAATCTGAAATACATTACGAATTTGAAAAGAAAATCCATAAAACTGCCAGATTAACACTATAAATAATGTCTTGATAAAGCCACAAATACAAAAAACCAAGAATTAAACGTTATCCACAATACATCAAACTACCACTAGTCGGAAACAGAAAAATCTGTGTTTTCAAAAGGTTTCAATTTTGCAATAACTCCTAAGAACATTTCAATAGCAAACATCGCGAGTAGCATAGAAACATCCATCACCGTTCTACGGGCTAATGATGCGGAAATGATCTAACATCTCAAATTCTGATAAATCATCTACGACCTACCACAAACATAAGCAGAAGGAAAAACAGAATATTAAATGATTTAGATCCAATCGATAGATTATAATACTACCTGCTAAAAGAAGCAGTAATTATGAACACAACAGATTATGAAAATGTAACAAGGACCCCCTATCATCTATCTAAGAAAGAAATTAACAGAATGCTTGTCAATACCGATAGAGATCAATAAGAACCTGATTGCTAGATAAAAATCCCCTAGATTTCCAACACAATATTGTTTGACAAAAATCCATAAAACTGACATCCCGTTGAGACCTTTTGTTACTACAGTTGATTCACCAACACACTACTTAGCTCGATACCTTGCCATACAATTGTATCCGGAAATAGAAACCACTGAGTCATATATCGAAAATTCAGGACATTACATAGATATAAAAATAACATATTCGATGCTATAGATATCTTGGCGAGTCTAGACATAGTATCTTTATTCACCAACATTCCCATAGACGCAACGATGCAGACAGTTAAAGGCAATTTTTATAAAGACATCTACTCCTTTCCGAACACAAAAAGAAACATTACAAGCAAACATCCGGAGCACTTCTCTCCCAGTAGTTAATGATTTATATATGACAAAGTATAAACATCTAAAAACCAAATTATGACTGAGACAAGTTGACAACATTTTCCTAGTCCTGCGGCGAAGCAAGCGTAAGCGCTACCACAGCTCACCTGAACTCAATTAAGCATTAAATTCACAACCAAAATAGAATCAAACAGTTGCTACATTCAGATCTTCTTTTAACCAAATCACAAAGTGTAGATTTATAATTTTCAGTATTCAGAAAATCAACTCAAACAAATAGATACCTACTGGCCTCATCACATCATTCATCTCAATTGAAATCAGTGGTAAGAACGCTCATTCGTAGATCGGAAGCGCTCACAGATGATAGTCATGCAGAAAAAGGATTACCCACTATAATCAACCTCGTTAAGACAGTATATACAGTAAAAGCAGCGTTAAGAGACACCATCATTGGTTGCAACATAACATCTACAGAACAAGAACAGCCGACAACAGTTTTATCATATATAAAAGCAGTAACAGATGAAATAGGAAGAACACTACGAAAATATAACATCAGAATGGCCTACAAACCGTACTTAACTAATCAGGGAGTTTACTCTATTTCATGCAAAGATTGCAACCAGATTTACATTGGACAAACCAACAGAAGAATAAGAATAAAAGAGAAAATAGAGGAACACAAAGATCGGGGAAAAATCAGTCCATTTAATTCGCTATTATCTACAAAAACTACACAGAGTTTATACAATAGATCTCAAAAACTCTGCACCACACACCCTAAAAATCGTCTCGTAATGGAAGCCTCAAAGTATAAAATACTTGAAAACTTATTTTACCACCCAAACAATCAACATTTATTGATAAGATACAATAACGTGCAAAAAGAGACTAAAAAATTAAAACTTAAAAAATACGTACCAATTTCTTCAGTAACTGACTCTTTCTTCAACATAGCGCAACCAAGAATCAATCTTGAAAAATCTCTCAAGTTGAAAACATAGTGGCTCTTTGAAGGTGTTGGCCTCAAATTCTCTATTGCATTTTTATATATGTCTAGACTAGCACTCACAACTTGATTAACGGTAGTGATGCAGTCGCTTGGAAACCCATTATTTTTCCATCCTACATGTAATATATTCACATAAATTTTTGACATGCTCTCTTGACTGAACTCATTGATAGATAATATACTGAAATGTCTTAGGAATCTAGCATATATCTCCTGTCTACTTCCACCTACTAAGCCCATAGCAGCACAAAACATAATATCATTAATATATATAGGTTCTGTGTTTTTCAGATCAAACCAATTTTTATGATCAAAGAATTGCCTCAATAGTTCTATAGGAGGCTGGGCACCATAAGTTTCCTTCTGGGGCATGTTAACATCATCTATAAACATGATAGCTAGTTTTCCTTTAGAAGGGCCATATATTCCCCTTCTTCTTTTATTCAGTTTCGAGATTATTAAATTTTGTGTTTGATTGCAGGTTATCTGTACAGTAAATGTTATAAAAGCTGGTTCGTACAGTTCTTTCTCAATTTTATTCAATATCAAGTCTTGAATATAAAAGCTTTTTCCTGTACCCGTTGGTCCAACTAGTAGAAATGGCTGTTTATTTCGAATATGTAACTTCAACAGAGACATATATCTTGTAGTATCAACTGTTGGTATTAATACTTGTTGTAAATTTGTCGCTTCTTCAACTCTTTTATATTTTACGCTTTCTGGATAAAATTTCCAAGCCCCTTTCGTTTTGTATATGAACGAGTATTCAATCAGCAAGTTGTCTTGTGGTATAAAGACTTCTATCTGCCCTATAGAGTCTGGGATAGGATATTTGGGGTTTTGGTTAGCGAACATTTTCTTGAGAAATTCATCGAATTTCTGTCTTGAATCAGCATCCAAAATTCCTGCTATACCCCAGGTTATCGACATGATGATAGTGGCTTCTAGCCAATGCCTTAAATATTTGAAATCTTCTTCTTTCTTCACACTTTTTGCACAAGCATCGTCCATATACATCTGCACAAGATTCATCGTGTTCTTCACGAGGCATATATCTCCAGGATTACAGAAAAGTACACATTTTTTCCTCAAAAAATATAAGCAGGGTGGTACAAACCATTCAAACATGTCTATTATGAATTTCTGCCTGGTTTTTGAACACCATTCTTCATTCTGCTCTGGTAACCACGAATCTAGAAAAGGCCGCCATCCTAGAGAAGCAGGTTCCATAAATATCATCCCACAGCGAGATACCTACAAAATTTGTAGTAAGATCAAGGAAATATGTATATGAATGTATCACCCGGTATGTTACGCGTTATACAACAATTACGTTGGTATATCACGAAAACTGTACACTAAGAAGAAAGCTTAAAAATGGTATTTTATGATGAACTCTTGTCCTTGAAAAGGTTAGAAAAGGAGTTTGGAAACTTTTCAAGCGAGCTAAACATACCGGCAACTGGGTTCACTGTCGTTCAACTCTAACTTATAATAAAAAGAAATGGAGTGTCTTGGCTCAAGTTCTGCTGGAATGTGAAATGCACCCCTGTTAGTACAAGGCTACATAGGATTCTCACCAAAGAACCTATATTGCCCATTGAATGTGTAGAATGCCCGGATGGAAAGTATACGGTCTCTTGAAGAGAGATATTAGAGATTATCGCGAAAACACACTTTCCAGATGTCGGTTTCTTGATGTGAATGACAGTTGTGACATCGTCTCTTGGATGAGTCTTGCCAAAAGGCATAAAAACAGCGATTGGAAGAACGCAAGAACGATCATCAAGCCTGGAACAGTTAGGTGCGTTATCGCAATAACCGATGGATCGACATGAAGGTACAGGAGCACTGGCTGAGCCCAACGGGTCTTAGACACTCTCGGCTAGGCTCAAACTCTCCAGGCTAGACCTGGAAGTTCTAATTACCATATTAGTGGGGCATTGTCGCCTCAGAAATCAGCTACATAAGTTAGAATTGATCGAAGACATTTCATGCAGACTATGAGAGGAGGTGGTAGAGTCAATAGAACACGTCATGTGAATCAGGCTTCGAGTACTTAGATCTCATAATCTGGAACTGACTGAGCTTATCAAGGTTGCTCCCATTGAACTTCTAACCTTTATAAGAAGGATGGATCTTGGAGGTCAAATTCAAGAGAATGTGCCACAATAGAACATTGGACGCATTGGCGTGGCTATGAATGAGTTTACTCTCAAAACTCTATATCTTATCTAATCGTTATACTATAGAAATATTCAATTTTTCATTAATCTAGATAACATTATATAACTCACTGTTGCTGGCGAGGCTTGTTCCAAATCCATCACCTCAAAAATTAACGACATTGACGCTGTCATGGCCATAACTTCTCCAGACATCAAGCAGAGCTTTTTATTATCATCCAAAGCACTATTCATATTTTCGATCCATACAGCATCTACTGGACCATCAAAAATAATCCACTTCCTATCTGGTTCAGGGGAAACCGTGAAATCTCGATAAGTGTTTGATACAACTCCATCGAACCATTCGTATGAAATTGGATCAAATTCTCCGTACAATTGGCCCATTGTGATCGCTTTTGGGTTAAGGAACTTGTACTGCACCTTTTCTTCATTCACGCCCTTCAAGTTTAGGGCGGTCAGTGTATCAGCGAGTATTTTTAGTGTAGAAGTTTTACCAGCGAACGGTTGACCAACAATCATGAAACCGTGTCTAACAATCATCATTTCATATGTTTGAATCACTTTCACTATAAAACTATCCTTTGGCTGGAGTTTCCGTTCCTTACAACATGCCACCATCGTCTTGGTGAATGTCTTATAATCGGCTTGTGGCAAAACTATCCCAGGAAATAGATCTGATATAATTCCTGAGAATAAAGGCAAATCGTGATTCAAGAATTTTGGAAGATTAACATCTAAAATAGCACGTAATAACAGAATACTTTCATTCTCATTTGGTGCAGCTCTTTTATTATTGCCTGCAGCGGATAGAACGGATTTCACTGCTCTCATACCGTAATCATAATGGTTTTGTGAAGATAATTGTTCAGAACATAGCCTGTACGTCGTTACAATTTTCACTGACAAATTTCTGGCATCAATGAATCCGAAGGAGTAAAGTGAGATCTCACCAATCATAGCATAATCAGGTACCATCATAGCTACCGTTCGGAAAAGCACTTTCAAGTTATCTGGTAGTTCAGATCGACCTGCATATCCTGGGTTCATTGTTATACAGACATAGCAAGTAGGATTCAATTTCAATTCGGTTCCTGAAAAAGGCACTGAATTAGAATAGTATTTGATATTTTAATTGAATTTAATTGAATTAATTGAAAACTAATGTAACTCGTTAGTATGTAGTGGGACTTAGAAATCTTTAATGCATATATATGGTACCATTTTATTTCGTATTATTCAAATAAAACAGAAGAGTAGCATATTATCAATAAGGCTGCAAAGGAGCCCTCTTCTATACACCATTTTAGATATAAATGGATTGTATATTTTTCCATATTCTTTTAGTTTTAAAATGAATTATACGATACTAGTATTCTTAGTCATCGATGATATAGAAAATATATTAGGATTTAGATGTAGACTAACCTTCAAACAGAAAAGTTTTAGCGTTTGCTCTTACTGCTAAAACAATCGACAAAATCTGTTGGGCGACAACAGACAACACTTCTATGTCAATCCTGTTGAATTCGTCAAAACATACCCAGGCTCCACAAGACGCAAGCCCCTTAAAAAATTTTCCCATCGCTTTATAATCCAATCCGTCTGAACAAT
Source organism: Cryptolaemus montrouzieri (assembly GCA_013387265.2). NCBI lineage: Eukaryota > Metazoa > Arthropoda > Insecta > Coleoptera > Coccinellidae > Cryptolaemus > Cryptolaemus montrouzieri. The sequence goes on along the minus strand of JABFTP020000185.1, from coordinate 41,414,861 downwards.
TGAAAACTACACACTGAACTGCTAAAGCTTTAGCTAAATCTTTTGTAGTTTCAGTTTTACCAGTACCAGCTGGACCTTCGGGTGCACCATTCAAATGTAGATGATAAGCGCCAATAAGTGTTCTATAGCATCTGTCTGTTAAAGGAGTAATAACCAGGCGATCTGAATTCCCTAAATACTCATAAGCATACTTGACTGTAGCATTGATCAATCTTACAAAAGATTCTTCTTCTTCCAGGTAGTATCGTAACTGTGATAACCATTTGAACTCCCTATCACTTTCAACACCTTTATTAAGAAGATCTTCAACAACGTCTTTAGCATGGACATCAATTACTATTAGAGCTTTGATGGTTATCCGACTCAAGTTTGACAGTTTTGGATCTCTAATTAGTGCTACAGTTTCTCTGAGCTGTTGAGCTAGAAATTCTGAATAATCTGGAATAGTAAAGCCTTCATGGTGATTCAACGATTTGTGAACGTCTGCAGTCCAGTGCATTTGAGATACACATAAAACTATTTGGCCTTGCCATTTGGTTATCTGAAATGAATGTAATAATATTAAAACTTGCTCAAGGTTTGAATAGATAAATTAACAGTTTACATTCACATATACATTATATTAACGATGGTAATATTTTAAAAGTATTTACCACATGTGGGAAAATGAAAAGGATCCTTAAAAATATGTAATGAGTCATATAAATTTATCGAACAATAAAGATACTGATTTTCAAGTAGTAACGAATCTATGATTTTCATTACGATTGAAAATAGAAAACGATTAGTTCACATCTGCTACATTTTAACTCCTTATTTCAGTTATTAAAATTGTAAAGAAAAAATTACTATGACTATTACAGGAGCTGAGTGAATTTCCATTATAAATTATCATTTGCCATATTTGAAGGTGTTTAAAAGAAATCTGTTGTTTATAAATTATTAATATGTTTGAATATCATCTTAAATATTGATTATACATACATAATGTAGAATTATATTGAAACAAAATACTGGAATCATTAATAAATTTCCCGAATTATTTATAATGTACATAAGGATGAATTCCACTTTTTCCTGATATTACTTGTACATGAATGAGGATAACTAACAAATCAGCTAAATTTGTACAAAAAGATATAAAAGAGGAATGATAAAGAGTTGCCAAAATTAGAAAATTCATTTTGGACCAATTCCTGCTTTTCCATGTAGGTTTAATAACGCCAATGAATTAAGATCAAACTCTTCATCAACAGGAATTTTTGAGAGCATATTATTTATTGATATTTCATCATTATTTCTTCATTCATCATGATATCTGATTTTTCCTATAGATGACTGCTGTAATTTGAATCTGATTTTTATCATTGAAACTACCATTATTTTTGCAGGTATGGTTTTGAAGAAGAAATAAGTTTAATAGCTGCTAAGCTTATAAACACCTGATTGATTCAGTTCAGTGCATGTATATCACTCATATTTTGGTTGAAAATATTTAATTTAGCACTAGATTCACCCATTTATGTGAAATGATTAGTTTTTGCCAGATGTTACTCAATATCATTGTTTTCCGCAGAACTATTACTCCTATATTATCAACAAATATCGAACATTTTTAGACTTATTAATAGCTTATTGCTTAGTTTGTTTGAAATTAACAATACTGTTGGTAATAATAAATACATGCACTGCCAACATGGATTTTTCTATTCAACGACGTCTGTGAGAACGCAGGAAAAGTGAATCGTCATTTTTCGGGTTATTTAAGGTTGATCCTCTATTATATTTTATTCTATTATGATACGAACACAATTTGTAGCAAAGAATATGACAGTATGAATTCGGAAGGAGTAATAAGAAACCAAAAATTTGCGTACCCATTGTGTTCTTGGCACCATGGTGTAGTGACGATTGCTTTTAATTATCTGCTCCCTCATAGAAATGATCATTTGATTTTCCACCAAAATCAACCATTTCTCCACGCTACCCCCAGCTTCCTTGGTGCTGACTATACTCTTGAATTTAACCTTTTCACCTTCTTGACTGATCATCTCATGTATGGCTAGGACTTCGTCGAACTGCAACCTATGAATAGCTTCAAAACATTTCTTTAAATGTGGTTGAACTCTTAAAGGATCCTTAGTTTCGGATAATATTTCCAACATTTCGTCGTTAGACAAGAAGAAAAATCTTGGAAAAAACAATCTTTTCCTCTCCAGATAATTTGTTACCCCCTCGTTGATCAACTCTAGTAACTCCATACAATGTTTCATTGCTTCTAGTACACCCATGGAACCAGCTGTTTCGATGACTCTTGGTTCGAATACAACTGCTTCCATATATTTTTTAAATGTATCATTGACTTCTCTGAAGAGTACACCTTCTTCAGGCATCTGTGCAACAATATCTTTAGAAGAAAATATTGGTAACAAATATAGCCACTGTGCTTGCACTTTTCCCCATTCTTCTATAGTGCTATTAACTCTCAAAAGTTTGGCATAAAAATCCTTCACCTCAGTTTCGTATGGCTTAACAAACACCGATCCTCTCATCGTTAATGCTTTTATTATATGGTCATCAAGGACTACTTGGACGTCATCTAAGGCGGTTAGTATTGGAAGACCGGTTTCTTTATATTGTCCTACTTTGAATCTGATTTCTTGCCATTCAGCTTTCATTCTGGTTAAGTTTGTCAGAAGTTCACGTTCTTTAGTCGCTCCATTACTTATCACGTCGTATTGATCTATATCCGCTTCTAATTTCATGTGCAACATTTTTCTCAAAGAAGTGCCAGCATGCGGCGTCAAGTCGAATCCGGCTATGTCAGACATGTCTTCAAGAATGTAGGGTTAGTAAAAAATATACTATATGATCTTCAAAAATAATGCACCAATTCAATACACGATATTATGTAGCTATGAAAGAGAAAAACACTTTTGTCAGTTTTCCACGTTTATTTGTTAATACACGACCGGTTTCGACTCTTCGATCATTGTCAACTATTGAATACTAACGTACAAAGATATATTTCTTCCTTAAATGTTAAGTAGAGGGAATTATTGGTTTCAAGTTGGCTAATAAGAGTAGTATAATGTGGTGTTTTCCTGATTTTATTAATTTCCAGCAGATCCATACTTCTTCCTTCATTGCATTTGTGGAGGACTTTGAGATTGTCTAAACTATTGTGTGGTTTGTTAATTGAATGTACTAATATATTGGAGATTTCTTGTATGATGGTATATGTTCTCTGAATCTGCATTCAAAATTTCTACCAGTTTGAGCTAATAAGCTGAAGGACATTCGTTACATTCGATTTTGTAAATAACTGTTTGAGTTTATCTATTTTATGTTTTGTTTTAAACACTAATTTGTTAAGATATGGACCATTTGAGAATGAGGTGGTTATTTTGAAAAATAATATTTCATTTTATAAGAAAGTGAATGCAATATAATAATTGTTATGTTCGATTTTGTTCTTTGCGTCTAATGATTTTATTTATGAAAGTGGCTAGTATATTGTTGTTGAAGGCTATTGTTTTTATGGTATTCATTTCAGTTTTGAAAACTTGAATTGAGAGGGGCATAGTAAAAGCTTTGTGGACGGTAGAATTTTAAGCGGCGAGTTTATGATTTAAATGATTGAATGAGTCTATGAAGATTGTTGCGTCTGTGAACGATTCTTTTCTATAGATAATTTAAGTTAGGATAGCTTTGATGTTTGTTATAGTTAGATCAAGAAAATTGATGGAATTATTAGTTTCAACTTCAACGGTAAATTTTAAATCATAGTGAGTTTTATTGAGGACGTTCAAAACTGTATCTACTTGAGCCGTGAAAACCATCCAAAATATCAACATACCGCTACCAGAACATATTTTTTTTGGCTACGTCGCTATTCAGTATGGATGTATTTTCTAAATTGTCCATGAAAATATCTGACAATAGAGGGCTATCTGGGAATCGCATAGTCCTGATTTTTGTTGAACAAAATCAAGATAACCTCTATTGTCAGATATTTTCATGGACAACTTAGAAAACACATCAATACTGAACAACGACCTAGCCAAAAAAACATATGCTCTGGTACCGATACGTTGATGATATTTTGGTTGGTTTTCATGGCTCAAATGGACAATTATAAACATTTTTGAACTTCCTCAATAAAACTCTGGATCATTTAAAACCTATAGTTGAAGTTGAAACTAATATCTCCATAAATGTTCTTGAATTAAGTAGTATAACAAACATAAACAGTATACTAGCCACTTTCATGAATAAAATCATTAGACGCAAAGAACAAAATCGAACATAACAATTATTATATTGCATTCACTTTCTTATAAAATGAAATATTATTTTTCAAAATTCAAAATAACCACCTCATTCTCAAGTGGTCCAGATCTCAACAAATTAGTTTTTAAAACGAAACATAAAACATATAAACTCAAACAATCATTTACAAAATCGAATGTCAGGAATGTCCTTCAGCTTATGTAGCTCAAACTAGTTGAAATTTTGAATGCCGATTCAAAGTACATATATTATCAGACAAGAAATCTCCAATATATGAGCAAATTCAACTAATAAATCACACAATAGTTTTAGACAATCTGAAAGTCCTCCACAAATACAAAAGAGAGAAAAAAATGAATCTGTTGAAAAGTTTGGAAATTAATCAACTCAGAAAACCCCACATTCTTCTACTCTCAATAGCCAACTCGAAATCAATAACTCCCCCCTACTTAACTAATATATCTTTTAGTCATCTTTGTACCTTAGGTAGTTAGTAAACAGCACTTGAGAATGACAGAAACCGATCATGTATTAACAAATAAATGGACAAAAGTGTTTTTCCACTTCATATTTTGAAATATATTTCTCAAAATAAATATGTCATCAAAATCATTAAATATTATTGAGCTCATAGTTCATTATTAGAATTCAACCAATTATTATAGCCCAACAAATATGTATTTTGGTGAGCTTATGTAAAGAATCACATTAGTATTTATGTAGCAGCTCTAGTTTTGAGAAAATTATCCTCATTCAATGTAACGATACATATTAAGTCAACCGTAAATTTCAAATACTTCCAGAAAGCTGAGTTGTATAACTTTATTCTCAGAATGTGGGATTTTAAATTATGAACTGAAAGAATGACTATTTTCCCTGAGATGATTTGAATAATTTGAATCTGTTTTTCCATTAACGAAACTGCGTTTATGTTCTGAGATTCTAAAATTAAAATTTCTTCCTGTTTTACCTACATAAAAACAAATGCAATCTGCACATTCCAATCTGTTAACACCTCATTCAATTCTTTAAAATAATTTTCACTAAACATCTGTGTGCTCAAGAGTCTATATGTATATAGCTATTAAATGCTGCAACTTTGTGTTGGTAAGGATGTGACGATGTATAATGAATTGTGATATTTGTATGAGAAGGTTTATGACGAATTGAAAACTGGTGTTTATTATTTGATCTTGTTATTGCTAGGTCTAGGAAATTGATCGAATTGTTCTGTTCTATTTCAGAAGTGAATTTCATTTTTGGGTGCAGGTTGTTGATTAAATTTTCGAATACAGTGGAATGTCTGTTCGTTCCTGTGTAACACACAATAATGTCATCGACATATTGATGCCAATATAGGAAAGGTTTACTAAGCGGGTGTTTATGAATAGTTTTTTCTATATTATCCATGAAAATTTCTGCCAAAAATAGAGCTTAATTGGTTTTCCGTCATAAGCCCCTCATCACTATTATAAAAAGAGTCGTTAAATAAAAAATAGTTTTGAGATATGCAAACATCTAATAAAGCCATAATGTCGTATTTAATTCGTGGATAAGTCATATTTTGTGATTACAAATTATTGATTATATTATACGGATCTTTCGATGGAATACTTGGAAACAAATTCTTGATACAAACAACGCAAAAGTTGCAGCATTTAATAGCTATATACATAGACTCTTTAGTACACCGATGTCTAGTGAAAATTATTTTAAAGAATTGAATTTGATAAAACAAATCGCAATAAATACTGGTTAGGTGATACAAATTTAGTTAGCAGCATATTATATAAAAAAGCAAAAATTAGCTTTACAACATATATATCCAATCGGTGAACACCAAGACAAAAAATTCTATAGTTTAACATAAAGACAATATTAGCAATAATGTGAAATCCTTCTTTAAAATTCAAATTTAAATATAGCGTTCAAAACATCAACACATTTAGGTTGATTTATCAGGAATTATAAGTCTCCAATTAATAAAGAAAATGAATCAGGTGTTTACAGATTGGAATGTGCAGATTGCAATTGTTTTTATTTAGATAGAACAGGAAGAAATTTTAATGTTACAATCTCAGAACATAAACTCAGTTTCATTAATGGAAAAACCGATTCAAATTATTCAACTCATCTTAGGGAAAAAGTCATTCTTTCAATTCAGAATTTAAAATCCTACATTCTGAGGATAGAGCTATATAACTCAACCTTCTGGAAGTACTTGAAATTAACATATTTAGGTACTCACCTATATATACCTCTTTAGTATATATAAGTTTATGTTATTAAGAAATATTTGTAGTATTCATTCGCTCTTGACAAAGATACTGTGCATCGAAAGAAACGCGTCCAGCATTTATTAATATATTTTAGTAGAAATCATCGTTTACTTGTATTTGTGAAAATGTATTTCTATCATGTAAGAGCCTCGTCAATTGAAATAATGAAATATTTCTTGTAAGGAAAGGATTTCATGTTCATTGAGCACCCATAGAAAACATTAGATTTATTTGATCCTTCTAATTTTGATCTTCGACACCCTTATTCTCGTTTCAGCAAATAATGAGATAATAATAAAACTACCATTGTAATCTGGTGATGTTTCTAATAATAATTGGTAGAATTCAAGGTAATAAGGCATATATTAGCTCTGCAACCAGCTCGAATTTTCGGAATCTAATCTTAAGCTTCCTGTAGTTAGAATCATATGATCCTTAATCGTTTATGAACAACTTGATGTGTATGTAAGTACTTACACTCAGATTGATAATGTACATGTCTATGAAAAATCGTTCGTCGACAGACATGCTAAATTATGTCAAATTCTGTTGGAAGGGCTACGTTTCCTTACTGATTCTTTCAGTTCAGTTAACAGGAAATCCCCACCTCTTTTATACCTGTTTAAATTTTCATCGAGTATACAGCTGATGAGGAATATTATCGACGATAGAAACATGTCTGAAATTTCTACATTAACGATAAATACCTTTCCAGTGACGTTTCAACAGGGCATCGTTACACATTATTCGCATCATCGTCATAGCTGGCCGAAATTTTTTGATGAGCTGTGTTGCCTGGTTGCATAATTTCAACGGCGAAGGCCAGTTAGATGAATCCACGTCATCAGATATACCCATAAATGTTAAAGGAGACTTTTCCTGATGCGCTTGCCTAATCTTGGTCTTGTACAGTTTGAAGGTTTTCAAGAATTCCTTATTGTAATCCTCAATAAACATTTCTGTTTCTTCATAATTGAGAAATTCGAATTGTCCGTCCAGCCAAACAGTTGTCTTTCGTATCAAATTCAAGCACAGTTTGACTAGGTGGTAAAATGGATGAATGAAAGCTAGGAGTGCTCCATACTCGGGATATTCGGAGAGGGCGAATCCCAAACAAGCCTCTTCCCTGTGAATTTATTTATATGTTAATACATTTGTGAATTTTTGGTTGTGAAACATTCATTGGGAAACTACAGTGTGAGTTGGTAACAAGAAATTGTTTCTCTTAAAAACCCTTATCTCAACAGAATTCAGATGATTATCGCTGCAAAGATAATGCTTCACATGCAACCTGTAATTATAATGCAGCCGGATACTAAACTCAGCAACTATCATTTTGAAAATTCTCAATACATGTGGTAACATTTTATCGAGGAATGCTGCAGAGTATACGGGGTATCCCAAGTTGAGTGGCCTATTAGACGTTCATGAAGAACTAATGATGCTATCATTTTGAAATTTTGGTAGTTAATTCAGCTAGTTCGACACTCTATTTCTAAAATAATTTCACCTCAATGGCACTTCCGGTTATACCGAAAGTGCATACCAACTGTATTATTTAATATACAGGGTGTTACATAATAGTATGTCACATTTTGAGGGGGTAAATCTATATGCAATCTTAAGAAAAAAAGTTCATATAAACATAGGTCCACAAAAGCTTCGTTACGGAGCTACAAGGTGTTGAAATTTCCGGAAAAAATTGTTTTTTTCTTCAAAACTCCTGCAGTTTTTGAGATATTCAACCCAAATTTGGAATGCAACCTATTTGTTACAGTCTACATCATTACACGTCCTAAATTTTAACTAGAATCTATAATGTGTTTTCTTTTCCGGAGCCTTGTCTCCTTTCGCAATTTCAAACTTTTTGGAGTACGCCACTGATCAGCATACAATCAATTTTCGTCATCTTCGTTCAATTTAGAAACTGTTTTGACACTTGTAATTTTTTCGTATCTCCAACCGTTTTCGAGTGAAAAATTATTGAATTTGAATTATTTGAATTGTATGTTATTTTCTAAATAAAAAACAATAATAGAAATACTCGATAGGTATGCCCAAAATTTGCTTTTATTTTGATAGCTCGTCTTCTGAGACTCAACTTATACTTATTCAATATCAAACTAGAAAAAAAGAACAATTAAAAACTGAATAAATTGCTGGAAGTGTCCTTCAAGACCTGCAAGAATACAGGCCTCTGTCCTTCTTCGCATATTATCACGCACTCTTTGTAATATTCCTGGGGTATTTCTTATCGTCTCACAAGAGGTTATTATTCGTTTTTTCCAATTCTTCTACAGTGTTCACTGGAGTATTATAAACTAAACTTTTGAGATATCCCCATAAGAAAAAGTCTAAACTATTTAAGCCTGGGGGCCTAGGAGGCAATGGTTCTGGCCCACCCCGACCTATCCATCTGTTGTTGAATGTATACTTCAAGAATTCCTTAGCTTCTCCACTGAAATGTGCTGGTGCCCCGTCATGCATGAACCACATTATGTTTCTCACCAAAAGTGGCACATCCTCGAGCAATTTGTGATAGCAGTTCTCGAAAAGTTAGCTTCGTCTGTGAACATTATTTCACTATCAAAATGAGCATTTTCTCTAATTTTATCTAAAACCATCGGCAGAAATTTAGTCTTGAAGGAAAATCTCGAGGAAGTAGAGTTTGGACGCGTTGAATATGAAACGCGTACAATAAAAAGTCGTGGAGAATCCTCCAAATTAGAACATGTGAAATATTCAACTGATTTCCAATTTTTCTTGTACTCATATGAGGATTCAAATAAATACAATTCAAAACTGGTTCCTCAATATCTGGAGTTTTCATAGTTTGAGTTGTACCTTTTAAATGATTATTTGCAGTAAAAGTACCAGTTTCCCTCAACCTTCTGCGGATATTTGAAAATGTTCGCCTGTCTGGTCTCACTCGATTTGGAAAGCGCACCTGATATATCGCCACGCTACTGTTGTGTTTCCGTCAGCCAGACCGTACATGTAATGGATATCAGCCAAAAAGAAAAATTAGCAATTTTTTCTTACAGAATAACTTCAAAAGTCTTAAAACTAATCGTTAATTTAATAAGCAATTCGAGCAAACACTGGTTCAACTTTAGCAACTGTCAAAATAAATAAATAAATGAAAAAAATCAAAGCTTACTAGTCAGTTTTTTAACTCGAAAAGCTTTCAATTCAATACAATCGTTTAATAATTTTTTGCTCGAGAACGGTTGGAGATACGAAAAAATAACAGGTGTCAAAAATGTTTCTAAATTAAACGAAGATGATGAAAATGGATTGTACGCTCATCACATTTGCACAAATCTGGGAAACGGGGATATGGCCAACTGAATGGACATAATCATTATATATTCCGCTTACATAAAAAGGGATCGAGAGACCAATAAGAAAACTATAGAACCATCGCTCTGATTCCGCATGCCAGCAAAGTTATGCTGCTGATATTGCAAGAGAGGATGAAACCCTACCTACATCCCCAAATTCCGCCTGAACAGACAGGTTTTATGCCAGGACGCGGCACAAGAGAGCAACTCATAGATATCAGACAACTTATAGAGAAATGCTACGAATACAATGTTTCTTTGCTGATTTTTTTCTTGGACTACATCAAGATCTTCGATAGAGTTGTCTGGAATAATCTGTGGCAGGTTCTATATGAGATTGGCACGCCAAAGAATCTAACGCGTGTTATCAAGAATCTTTATACAACCAACAAGGCTTTTGTGAGGGTGGGCGACATGGTTTCAGATTCGTTTACAGTAGGAAAGGGTCTAAGACAAAGGTGTGTCCTGTCACCCATTTTATTCAACATATATGGGGAATAGATAATAAGGAAGGCGACAGAAGGTTGGAATGGTGATGTCTCTGTAGCGGGAAATAAAATATCAAACTTACGTTATGCCGATGACACAACTCTTTTTGCATCCTCAGAGGAAGAAATGGCCGATCTGTTGAAACGGATCAAAAGTCAGTGAGGAGGCTGGATTACTTCTCAACCGCTCCAAGTGCCCCCTTGGTGGTTGATAGAGCAAACTCATTCCGTCATTCAGAAACCTCATGAATGATATTAAACTAAAAACCGAAACAATATACCTTGGAGCCAGAATAACCAATAACGGAGACTGCGAAGGAGAAATAAAACGCCGATTAGCAATAGCAAAGTCATCTTTAGCCAAATTAGGAAAGGTGTGGAAGGACCATCACATAACGAAGAAGACCAAAGTCAGGTTGGTGAAATCATTAATATTTCCCATAGCAATGTACGGTTGCGAAACCTGGACAATCAACGCTGCATGTCGGAGACAAATCGAAGGATTTGAGATGACATGCTACCGCATGATGCTCGGATACCCTAGTCTGTCTCCATCCTGAAAGAACTGAAAATAAATATCCCAGACCGCCTCTTACCAACTATACAGAGGCGTCTTCTCGGATTCGTTGGGCATGATGGATTAGAGAAATTGACGATACTGGGCAAGGTTGAGGAGAAGAGGCGAAGAGGCCGATCACCAAACAGATTTATCGACCAGGTGAGAGACCTAACAAACTTATCTCTCTCAGAAATAATGAGAGGTGCAGAAGATCGCGAAAAATGGAGATCTATTATTGATGGTGATACTGACACATTATAAGCCACGACGTTCGAAATCGAACAACGATGGTGATGATGGATAGCGAGCAGTCGAATTTTTTTGCGGATTCAGTTAATTACTTACTCATAAAGAGAAGAAAAAAAAATTTGTTTGAGGGAGAAGTCATAGTAATTTTCGATTGTTAACTTAAAAATTAATTAACAATATGAAAATTAATAAATAGTTTGAACATTTATACAAAATTTTTATTTTAACATATATGACTTTTAAATGAAAAATCAATAAATAAAAACTATTAAAGATATTTTAATGAAACTTTCAGGATTCATAGTTTATCATTTATACTTTTATTCAACGAAAACTAAACAGAGGCTATATCTACCAAGATATTCATTTCTGATCAAAACGCAAAAACAGGTCGATTTTTGTTTCAAGGGGGATATCTTTTGGGTGATAAAACTTGCCTGAAATATCAACCCCCTAAGCGGGGGTTGCAATCCTCGAACATTTTGAATCTGGAAGATGGGTCGAGTTATGACTCAAAAAAAAGGTGGTATCTTTGTCTACATCGCCTTGAACGAATTTCCATTTTTAATTGAAAACTGTAAAAGATACAGGGTGAGCAACTGAAAGATAGGGAAGACTATTCCCCTGAGACTATTCAAGTTTCAGTGAAGAAAAATGGAACAAATCCATGCTGATCAATAGCAGTCATCATCAAGTAGCATCCTCATCTCGAATTTCAACCCCTAGAGCAGGGGTGACCACCCTTGAAAATTTGGAAGAGGGTAGAATGGTCGAGTGATACCTCGAAAGAAAGGTATTATCTTTGTCTGCATCCCCGTGAACGAATTTTCATTTTTGATTGAAAACTGTAGAAGATACAGAGTGAGCTACTGAAAAATAGAGGAGACTATCTATCGCCCTGAGCTATTTAAGTATTAGTGCAAAAAAATGGAACAGTTGAAATTTGAGATGTGAATGGCGTTTCGGAAGATGACAGCCTTTGATCTGGAATGAATCTGTTCCATTTTTTTGCACTAATACTTGAAAAGCTCAGGGCGATAGATAGTCTCCTCTATTTTTCAGTAGCTCACTCTGTATCTTCTACAGTTTTCAATCAAAAATGAAAATTCGTTCACGGGGATGCAGACAAAGATAATACCTTTCTTTCGAGGTATCACTCGACGTATCTACCCTTTTCCAAATTTTCAAGGGTGGTCACCCCTGCTCTAGGAGATAAAATTCGAGATGAGGATGGTACTTGATGATGACTGCCACTGATCAGCATGGATCTGTTCCATTTAACTTCACTGAAACTTGAATAGTCTCAGGGAAATAGTCTTCCCTATCTTTCAGTTGCTCACCCTGTATCTTTTACAGTTTTAAATTAAAAATGGAAATTCGTTCAAGGCGGTGTAGACAAAGATACCACCTTTCTTTTGAGTCATCATTCGACCCATCTTCCATATTGAAAATGTTCAAGGATTGCAACCACCGCTTAGGGGTTGATATTTCAGGCAAGTTTTGTACCCCAAAAGATGTCCCCCTCGAAACAAAAATTGACATGTTTTTGAGTTTTGATCAGAAATGAATATCTTGGTAGATATAGCCTCTGTTTAGTTTTCGTTGAAGCACCCTGTATATATTATAAAAGTATAAATGATAAACTATGAATCCTGAAAGTTTCATTAAAATATCTTTAATAGTTTTTATTTATTGATTTTTCATTTAAAAGTCATAAAATTTTCTTTAAAAAATGTTAAAATAAAAATTTTCAAATACTATATCAGGAATTAATTATTCATAGTAAATACTTGATGAAAAAATGTTTATATCGGAATATAACAATCAAGTGGAAAATGGGGGTCCACTTGATGTGATCTTGCTCACCTCTTAGATCAGTGTGTTTCTGGAAAAGTGAGTGTCATTCTGGTTCTAGTTTTTTATGCTGTGTCTAATATAAAGAGGTGCTCTTCAAACAAAAAAAACAAAATTTTTCATCATTTACCTATTCGTCCATATGATCTTAGTCTTAATCTCTCTGAGCTCTTCCATGATCGGTGCCATTTGCATGATATATTGTCTTGAATTTTTTATATTATCCATCTCATTTAAAATAATTAATTTTGGTATAAGATCAGCATTCCTCTTTTTGATTTCAGCAATACTCCTATGTACCTTTTCTTCTGCCTCATATTTAATACCTTCGTACATGGCTGAGTTCTGCTCCAGAACATCCTCAATATCAACTAGCCATTGTACGGCTTTAGCATTCAAAGCCATATGATCTTTACTCAAAGTTCCATAATCGATCATTTTAGTTAAACTAGAGAGCAATGTTTGTATTCTTTCTTTCAAGTCATTGAGAATTACGGTTTTAACTTCAATCATATATTTGCCTTGTTCAATTAGTTCTTCTGTTGTTACAGGTTTCTTGAGTGCCTTTCGGCGGACTTCTTCAAATGCTGCGCAAATATTATCGTTTTCGTTTAGGTGGATGTTACAAAGTTTCAAGAAAATATCTTCAATTACCATTGATAATGATTCCCGTAATGTTTTTACATATTCTGAAAGCACTAATTGTCCTATAGCAAAATTTTCTCCACATTGTAGTTTACTGGCTTTCACAAAATAATTTTCGTAATGTCGTATTAAGTTGCAGCCGATCTCAAATGTCATCTCTGGTTGTTCAACAGACACAGTACCTTCTCTATCGATATCTCTATAGATATCTCGAAAAAGATCGTCCAGTTTTTGGACATAATTTATCACTGGTTCATACAAACTTTTAATATTCAATTTCATTCGTGCCGCAGCTTCTTCGAAGTAATCACGAGTTACATTCAGATGAATATTTTTTTCGACTATCTTTTTACCTCTCTTCTCTATTGTTTGAAAATTAGAACCAATTTCAACTAGCTGATTCATGAAATTTCTATATATGAAACTGGTTTCAGCAGATGATGGTCTTAATACTAGGGCACCTAAGTATAAAAAGAATTTCAGTATATATCAATTCTTAAACAAATAAATCCATATTTAAACAGGTGTCCCTTCAGGCGTTCTCGGTTCATAACTTTGTTTCTGTTGAATTTATCGATAAAATATATATAAAGAAAGATTGGACGCAAATTTACTGTCTATCCTACATTTATTTGCAAATATACAGGGTGATCCATTACACATATTCATATCAAAGTTGTTTTTTTTTAATGGGATACCTATATTTCCTATCATTTTTGAACTTGTTCACTCGAAATAAGATGAATTTCTTCAAATCAGTATATGCCTTAATAGACTACAAGACCAGGCAAAAAACTAGGGATGATTTTATACAGCACGAATTACAAATAATTATATGTCGTATCGGTTGAGAAACGAACTTTAGGCACTATACCGCCAATTCTCCGCGGTTTAAGTGAGTAGAAATGTCGTTCCAAAAGAGATATTTATTTTTTTCAATGAAATAAAACTAAAGTATTTAGGGTAGAGAACTTTAAGTCTATTTAGAGATTAGTTTTTTGCTCCCCCTTAGTGTTTTTTCCATGGTGTATGTTGATAAGGTTGGCTGTTGAAAAACAGAGGAGCATTAGTTGAGTTCTTATATTCAAGTGAGTTTAGACATATACGAGTTAGGTACGTTTTGATGATATATATTTCTGCTGTTTTTCTTTTTCCATTGTTGCAGATTTTTCCTGTCCCCATCCCCCTTCCTTTTCACCCTTGTCTTCGTGAAAAAGTCCTGGAAATCATGGAGTGCAAGATGAGAATGAGAGAATGAAGCTGCTAAGCAGAAATATTTTTGGTACTCTTTTTTTCGTACACACGACACTAACATACCATAAACAGACAAGCAATTACTAGTGCAATAGCGACAGGGAAACGTGTTTTTTCCACAGGTTTTTTCACTCGTTTACTGAATCATACGCAAGATAGTATGGTTCCCTTGTTACATTTCCTGTGCTCACACTTTAGGGGCAATCGTAGGAGGCATGATGCGAGTTTAGATGACTGATTAAGGAACGGACATGGTCTGTTTTTTTCTGTTGGTATTCTATTTCTTCGATTGTTTTTACGATTGTGTTTTTTCTGACACACACCAAAATTATAGCTATAAGCATTTATTGTAAATAAAATTATTCGAATTTTGTAAATTCTCTCTTTTCAAAAGAATGTATATATATATATATATATATATATATATATATATATATATATATATATATATATATATATATATATATATATAGGTTTCACTATATTAACAAAACTATGACCGGTTTCACTACACTGTGTCTTCATCACTTTCAGAAATTGCAAAGTTAGATTATCCGAGCACAAACGTAGTTTTAATTATCATAAATCAGATTCCCACTATTCTAATCACTTACTCGAAGAAAACCATAACTTTAATGATAATAATTTCAAAATTTTACACAATGAAAATAATAGACAAAAACTCAATCTATTGGAAATTTTAGAGATCAACAAAGAAAAGAATTCAGGTAGGTTACTTAATAGTCAATTAGATCTAAATCCTTCTCCTTTACTCAATCTTTTCAATTCATAAAGTAAGCAACTCAGATGGGTTTTCCAACATACCCCTCATACTTGTACCTATTGTAATATTAAGTAGGAAATAAGACTAATATATAAGGAATAACTCTGTTCATTAGTTTGTATCTATCTGATGAAGCCACAGTGTGGTGAAACCGGTCATAGTTTTGTTAATATAGTGAAAAGCTAAATACTTTAGTTTTATTTCATTGAAAATATGTATATCGATTTTCATCAAGTAACGACCTCCCCAATAAAATTATTAAAAGAGGTATTTTTTATAAAATTTTACATGGTGGCACTATTGTCGTTTGAGAGATTATGGAAAGACAATGCTTTAAAACCTATTGACTTCAATAAAAATAATAGCGGAAGTCAGGAAAAATGTTTGCATTAGCCAATTTGAATGAATACTTTCAAATCTTTATGAAAGCTAATAAAAGTTATGTATTTTATAATCTTTCAATAAAATTTTATTGATTTGTACAAAGTTATTTAAATCCTTAAGCATTCATTTAATGAAATTATATCGGTAAATCAATTATTATTTAATCACTTATTACTAAAGAGTGGATTATATGTAAATTACATCCCACCAAAAACATTCTGTAAAAGACTAGCCAAGTCTCGATGGAGCTGCTTGCTTATCTTTGAGAAGTAATGAAATCTAGACAAAGTCGTGCCAAGTCTAAGGTTCCTTACTGGGATTTCTCTATTATTAGTCGAGGAAACGAAGCACTAAAAACCACTAAACCTACCAATTTTTCCTAGCATGATCAAACGCTATGAAACTTTTTGCATTCGTTTTGAAAAAGCCTCAGAAAAGTTTGTGAACTTAATCGGGAGTGATAATATGAAAATTGCATTTTCTGCATAAGAAAAATTCATTTTCCAAAGTACATAAAATATGAAAAATTTGCAACTCAGAAAATATCGACAGAAATGAGTTCCAAATTGTTACTCGGGGGTTTTTGAGGTCGCGGAACACGAATATGATAACGGATGTCTCTTTCAAGCAGTTGGCTGCGCTGATGAAGTGCTAGGTGGTACGTATTATAATTTTCCCTTAGAACAGCTCGAGCTCCCGCCTTTTACTTTAACATGTGCTCTTATACTTATTCTCTCACACGTACTAGTACACAGATATCCTCAAAGTTACATTACATTCGTGAGGGTCGATTGGCTTTGCAAGCCTTTCCGAACTGCGACCAAATTGATCTTTTGTTCTTAACCCTTCTTATTCATTTCCCTGTAGGTCTAGATCTCTTACAAAATTAAGAATCTCCCTGGGAGCTTTCGCTTTCACTTCGTGCGGCTCTAGTTTGTCGCTACCGAAGTGTATATGTCTTTGACGGACAGTTGAGCTGCAACTGCAAAGAATATGTTCGGCAGTTTCATCGCCCTCTTTACACATTCTGCATGTTGCCGTTTCCGATTTGCCCATTTTATTGAGATGGTATCTCAGTGGGCAGTGTCCAGTAAGGAGGCCTGTTATGATCCTCAACTCGTCCCTAGAGAGATCGAGAAGCTGTTTTGTCTTCTTTGGCGAATTGTCAATGAACTTTTTCGCTTGCCGTTGGCCTGGAGTTTTCCTCCAGTATTCATTTTTGCTAGATTCTACCCATCGTTCCAGTTCCTGTCGTCTGTGCGGCTTACTTAGACCGCAGAACGGTTCAGATCCGGTGGGTGGGATTCCAGCAGCTGATTTGGCCAGTTCGTCAGCGGCCTTCATTTCCTTGTATGCCTTCGTGGCCAGGCACCCACCACAGAAAAAGTTTGTTCCCCTCAGCAAGTTGCTTCAAGGATTGACGGCATTCCCAGACAGAGATGCTCCGATAACTCTAAGAGTTTAGAGCTTTTATTACTGCCTGACTGTCCGTTAAAATGTAAATCTTTGCCCCTTTGAGTTTCGTTCGTAGTCCTTCCTGGCAGAAAAGGTTTACAACAAGTGTTTCTGCTTGCATGATTGTGGGAGTAGAGCCCAGAGGCACTGATGAAGAGTACTTGGGTTCATATATGCCTGCTTCTGTTCCATCAATCGTTTTTGATCCGTCCGTGTACCAAATGGAGGATTTTTGGTCTAATTGATTTATTTTTCCCTTTACCATGGTGCGGTCTTCTATGACCACTTCGAAGGGTGTGTGAAAATCAAACTTAAGCGGCATTATATCCGATGGTTGTGATAAGATTTCTGGCGCTATGTAACCCAAAATCCCCAGGTGTCCCTTCAGATCACCAGGTAATAGTTTTTTTGTGTCTTGGAGCCGTAATGCCGCCATCAACGCCTCCTTTTTCAATTTTATATGAATGACAGTGACAATGGGTCTTATAACCGCTATATATAACCAGTAGGTTATTTTTGACTGTAGTTCCCAGGTCTTTCCGAAGAGTCTACGGCATGCCCATAGATACTATGTAGCCCTGGAAAGAGCTTTGTCAATGTGTAAATTCCAATTGAGTCTCTGATCTAGGGTTATCCCTAGATACTTAGCCTGTTCCGAAAATTTCAGAGTATGTCCATTCAGAAAGGGGGGCTTTAAGTTCAACTTTCTACGTCTTGTGAATGGAATTAGAATGGTTTTGTTTAGATGGATGCTGAGTCCCTCTTCAGCACACCATTCATTTACGAGGTTAAGGGCTTTTTGCATCAGGTTCGATAAGATTCCATCATGCTTTCCCCTAATGATGATAACTAGATCATCAGCATAGCCTTGTGCGTTGAAGCCAGCGTTGTTCAGTCTTTCTAAGAGGCCATCAACAACTACTGACCATAGTAGCGGCGATAGGACACCTCCTTGAGGGCATCCTTCCACTGCTGACACCGATATTTCGGTGTCTCCAAAAGTGGCCGTTATGATCCGGCCTTTGAGCATTTCTTTAATCCATTTGATGGTGGGTGTTTTGACACCCTTATTGTTTGCACCATTCCTAATGGATGTAGGAGGTATTATCAAAGGCTCCTTCAATGTCTCCAAATATAACTAAGGCTATTTCTTTAGCCTCTAGTGCTCCTTCCACTTCTTTGACTAGATCGTGTAGGGCATCAATTCGAAGTTACATAGTAAGCGTGCGTTGTTTTTCTATTCGGTATAATTCATTTTATTATAAAAATCATCATTTTTTAAGTGAGTCAAGGAAAACTTTGAAGAAAATCAATCTGATGCAGAAGAGGATGAAAATGAACCAAGTCTGAATGATACGACTATTTGTTAACCATATTCTTTTAATTAATGAAATTTTTTTTTGTATTCATACTTAAGAAATTATATTTCAACTATTATTTGATACCACACTTTCGTAAAAACCTTAAATATCAAATAAACATAAAACTTCAAGAGACGAGGTGCACCGTAGGCAGCAGGTAGCTCGAGGATCATCGCCGTTATCGTATTTGAGTTCAGCGACCTCAAAAACCCCCGAGTAACAAATTGGAACTCATTTATGTCGATATTTTTCGAGTTGCAAATTTTTCATATTATATGCACTTTGGAAAATGCATTTTTCTTATGCAGCAATAGCAATTTTCATATTACCACTCCCGATTAAGTTCACAAACTTTTCTGATGCTTTTTCAAAACGAATGCAAAAAGTTTCATAGCGATTGATCTTGCTAGGAAAAATTGGAAGGTTTAATGCTTCGTTTCCTCGACTATATTATAGTTAATGTTGTGTGACTTGGCCGTTGAACATTCTTTATACGTTAGTGGGTAGGTACTAGTCGATTTTGTTTACACGTAATGTTATATCTGTTGTAACTACCTATGTTTGTTAAGCGAGATAATAGCCCATACTGGGATTGGTAATTAGACGCAAGTGTCTTATCTTAGGCTGCTGTTGATTGTGCAACACATGCATTCAGCATTGATAATGCTGACTTCTGCTCTCTTCTTTTTGGAGCGTCAAATCGGCCACCGATCTAACATAAAATAGACGTACAGAAGGACTTCTATCAATGATTAGAAGTCCGTCTGTGCTGAAAATATTTTTTTATACTGTTTGTTTCAGGCTCGCCCATACATAAGTATTATAGAAATACGCAGTTTTATCAAGCCTACAATTGACTGGTAATTCAATCACGTTTTTCAAGTATCAATTTTCCATCGTCAATAGGTAGCGGTTCTGGGGGAAGATTGGTGCAATGGTGTCATGGAGCATCTGGTTTTGTACCCTTGTGTATCTTTCAACGGCCAAGTCACACAATCTTAACTATGATAATAAAGAAATCGCAGTAAGGAACCTTAGACTTGCTACGACTTTGTCTAGATTTCATAACTTTTTAGAGATAAACAAGCAGCTCCATCGAAACTTGCTAGTTTTTTACAGAATGTTTTTGGTGGGATATCACTTCTTTTTGTAGAAACGAGGGCATATTGATTTATTTTATTAGATTTTCTTATTTGACAATTTTTGTTCTTCTTAGGAGTAGTTTTTTAATATTACAAATCTTTTCTTTTTTACCGGTTCTGATTCTTGTATATTAGCAACAGTTTTTCGTATTGCCCATTCGCTATTTCTTTTTGTGAACTTATAAGTATAAGTATAAAAGCCAGTCTAGTCTTATTCAGAGTTTTCCTTCAATTTCATTTATATGCGTATTAAAAGCAGAAGGGGAGGCATTCGCCCAGCAGTGACTGTGAGACCAGCTGAGGGTTCTTCATCAGATACTTCAGACCTTCGATTTTTGACTTCAAATGAAGCAACCCACCAAGTTGAATATTTTTTGTAAAGGCGGTATGTCGATCTCTAATAGTTTGGTTGGGATCTTGTGTTTTCTTATCATGGTCACCAGATACTCCAGATCTTCGATTATCCTAGTTTTTATAGTTTTTCCTTTATTTTGCCATTAAACCCTCTCTGTACCAAATTTCACCTCTCTGAGTTTAGGGGAATTACTAGTTCTATTCTGATGATCATGAGAGAGTGAATGAGTCATAAATGCGAAACTTTGCATCCGCTTAACTTCGGAATTAAATGACGTACAGACTTGAAATTTTGGACTTTCAATATGTGATTATAGCTTAATGGATGACGAAAATTTCTGCCTTCTGGTCTCATCAAGAGGTTCTCAAATTGGGGCCTGAAAATGCGGCGAAATGGTTCCAGTAAAGAATGGTACGGCAGTGTTTGTTTCGCATTCGACTTGGCGGGGGCACCAACGTGCCCCCTAATATTTCCACATGTTTTACTCATTTTTACCAAATCTTAACAAAGATCCGTATTTCACGGTATTGTTGCAAATTTTAACATGTTTTCGTCACTCACCTAGATTCCATAGACCTTCCAAGGGTAATGAATCAATCAATTAAAAGGCAGGTTTTCGTTTAATTCGAATGCCATGAGAGATGGCAATAGATTAGCGCCATATTTGAGCTTTCTCTCATTTTCACAACAAGTATTTCGAATCATTCAGTGTTAAAATCAAGTAGTGTAAAGACAGTTTGAAAAGCGAATTTCAACGCGAAATGGATCGAACCATATACAAGGGATGACCATGGATGGAGAAAGTTGATTTTGCAAAACATGTTCGAAAATCGTACATCGTATTCATAAAAGAAAATTTTATTTTTTCCCTATATAAGTATAGTAAAAGAATACTCTTCATCAGGGGTGCTCAAACGGTCGATCGCGAGTGCTTTTTGAGTAGATCTCAAGAAGAAAAAAATTTTTAATAAGTAGGTAACTAAACTACAAAAATTTATTACGTAATAAAATAACACTCTGCTAGCGGCAAAGGGCGGTTTTATCGAAGGAACGCGCAGTATTTGTCAAATAAAGCCGCGTTTTTTATTCTTGGCGCTTTCCTAGAAATTTCGAGCGGCGCGTTTGATAGGAACATTCGAGACTTTCGTTCACGCCGATATAAATGTTGCGCCTGCAAGAATTGAAGTCATTCTGAATTGTAACTTGAAGGCAATACTACGTCGATACAAAGTTTATTATTAAATAGTACAAAATGAGTGCAGCGAAGAAATTTAAAACGTATCATTTTAATAACGATTGGGAGGAGGAATTTTTCATTTGTATGGTGAAGGATAAGTGTATTTGTCTTGTTTGTCGTGCGTCATTTGTAATACCTAAGCGTGGTAACTTAGAGAGATATCATAAAACGGTTCATGAAAACTATGAAAAGGATTTTCCGCCACAGAGTGAATTAGGAAAACGAAAACTACGTGATTTGATATCTTGTTTGAAAAAAGAACAAACCTTGTTCACAAGACCAGCCTAACAATCAAAAGCTGCTACGATCGCGTTATTTAAAATATCTCATATACTGGCGAAACACAAGAAACCATTCGAAGATAGATAGGTTGTGAAGGAAGTATTCATTGAAGCGGGCGATACTTTATTTGGAGATTTTGAAAATAAAACAGAAAACATGTCTGCTATTAGAGAACTTCAGTTATCTCATCCGACTGTCACAAGGTCTATTGAAGTCATGACTCAGGACATGGCAGATAAACTAAAACATGATATTATGAAATGTACATACTTTTCTTTACAGTTCGACGAATCCACCGATATGACAGACACAGCCCTGCTGTGTACTTTTATTCGGATGGTATTCAATGACATGTTGGCTAAGGAAGAATTTTTCACAATCATTCCTCTGAAGGCAAAGACCCGTGGCGAAGATATATATGACGTTTTCTTCAATTTTGTTCAAAACTACAAACTACTAATATATAAATTAGTGTGCATTACAACCGATGGAGCACAAGCAATGACTGGAAACAAAAACGGTTTTGTGGTATTGTGTCGAGCTAATGAAGATTTCCCTTCATTTTTTTCATTCCATTGTATTATACATCAACAAGTTTTGTGTTCGAAAGTTTTAAACACGGAGGAGATTATGGGCATTGCAACAAAAATTGTGTATTCAATCCGTAGCTTGCAACGGCAGCTCTTCTTGTTTCAATTGGAAGATAGGGAGTCAGCTGAACACAATGATTTTGTTCTTCACACTGACGTCAGGTGGTTGAGTTGCGGAAAATTCCTAGAAAGGTTTCAAGAATTATTGCCCGAAATAACAGCTTTTCTAAACGAAAGAGGTGATGACACTCACATGTTGAAAAACGAAAAATGACTGACTGATTTATCATTTTTGACTGACATAACAATGCACTTACACACTCAACTTGAAGCTTCAAGGTAAATGAAAAACTATTATTGAGCGCAGTAAACGCATTCAAAAGTAAATTGCAACTTATGATAGATCAACAGAAGAGAAAGGATGTGAAACATTTTCCTTCTTTGAAAGCAAGGATTCCTCAGTTGAATTATGATACGCATGAGGCTCAATTATCAAATATTTTGGGAGGATTCGAAATGCGTTTTTATGATTGCAGTAAATTGGCAAATATAGCATCATTTATGAGTTATTATTTTTCATATAAAAGGAATTAGCTACTGAAATAGCAAGTCAGTTTAATATGAACTCATGTTCTGTTCAAAAAGAGTTGGTGCAGATTATATCAGATATACATTTCAAAGCTACAGCATCTGATACAAATTTCTGGTGTTTTAAATCTGAAGATAAATATCCGAATCTAAGGTGAATCGCCCTTCAACTGACGGCAATGTTTGGGTCAACTTACTCGTGTGAGTCTGCATTTTCTGAAATGAAGATAATTAAGTCAAAATATCGCAATCGACTAACTGACGACCATATGTCATCATGCTTGCGATTAGCACTCAGTGGTTACGTACCATCTTATGAAAAGTATGCTGAGGATATGCAGTGCCACGCTTCAACATCCAAAGTCACTCCTTAGTTTAAGTTTAACACCATATGTAACTCTTTTGTTTCGTAACAACCAATAAACTCGGAATTTTGAATAACTATGAGTTTTTTCATTGATATTATAGAGACGAACCTAACTAAACCTAACCTAAACCTTGACTAAAATAATGTATGTTGTGCGGAAAGCTAATATCTATATATGCTACGGTACACCCTACCTAGGTAGGTAGGTCGGTAGGGTGTATCGTGTATGTACAACAACCCTGCATCACACATACTTGCAGCCTCTCAGAGTCGATCGTTAGTAGTATAAAAATATTAAGGTAGATCGCCAGCAGTTCAAGTTTGAGCACCCCTGTATCAGGTGTTCCTAGATCTATTTTCAACAGATTCAGATCTAGCATTTTGTGCTGGATTGTTCACATATATCAACTTTCGCACTAAAATTCCCAACCATGGTCTAACTATGAACAACTTCATAGAAATGGGTAGATAACTTATACACACTTTAAAAAATATTCAGTGTACCTTCTCGGATTGACATTTCAGTCTACGCACTGAGATTGTCCGAAGTAATGTTATGAAATCCATCTCGAATTTAGTATCATATCATTCATTGCAGTTACTTCATCCATGTAAAACGTATTTTTCGCAGATCCCCATGAATAAAACCTTGAAATCTGGAAACCTTGGGGACCATTGAACATTACTTCCTTGACGTCCATTTGGAAACATCGGTTTTAATTGGTTTCGAACATCAATGAAATAATATACAGGTTCTCCATTCAATTGCATCCACATTTCATTCTTTATGGCATTCGGAATATATTAATATCTATATTGGAAAATCTTCCCTAAGAAATCGCGAAATTCGAAGAAATGAGGCTCGACTACAGTTATCAACAATCCCTCCCAAAACAATGAAGGTCCACTAATGTTGAAGATTGTTTTCGAACAATTTGTGGGTTTTCCGACCAAAGTAATGGACTTCGTGCCTAGTGACGATGCCGTTCTTATGAAATTTCCATTCATCAGTAGAGATTAAATCTCAAAAAAATTTCATTCTCTGTCAATTCATTTTGGATCCATTCCCAAAACCATTTTTCTACCATTTCAACTAATTATTGGTGTAGTTGAATATGTTATGATTGGTATTTAGTTTTCTTCAAGATTTTTGATGCAAAAGAGAAGTTTCTAATTCTTTATCTTCTGTCGAAACTGTTTTTGTTCGAGTTGTTTTCTCGTTAACAACACTTACATTCCGCTGAAATCGTCGTTTCGAAGCAATTCTTTTAAGGATATCTTCCATACGAATAATATGCTGCATAAATTTGGGATTTCCATGGCGGATACCATGTTTAATAATTCTTGAGTAGTAGAATTCATATTGTTTGTCAAGAAAGAAAAACCAATTCAAAATAAACGTAAAACTATGGAAAGTTGAGAAAAATAAATAAGAAAAATCAAAATGACCAACCAAGTTCGAAAACGAAAATCAAAAATACTCAAACTGAATAGTAGTTAACCGAAAAATTTTCGAAATTAACGATGGATAACTTCGAAAATCAAAAAATAATCGCAGTATAAATTGTAACATTATTTTTTTATTTGTTGAAAATATGTATAGGAAAACCAATACATTTCAATAAGTAATGGAATTGTCTTTCTTAAATACTGATTAAATCATTAAATACAGAAGGGTGTATTTAAATTATCATAATATGATGACGAGAATTCGAGATGCATTTCATAATATCACTACGGAGGGAGAAATTTTGTGCGTCTAATATCACTACGGAGGGAGGAGAAATGTGCATCCGAGAAGAATGTTTTTATAACGTGTGTAAGTTACTCTTTTCTATACTCTAGGCAACCGAAAGAGAGACCACGTCAAAACAAATACAGCAGACGCCAGAAGATTTAGTAGCTCTGTAATTGGCCGAATCATGTTTAGGGGGTGGGATCTGAATGTTAGCAGTCTGTACAGGTACGGTCTCGGTCCATCGGATAGAAAATTAAATTTTCATTATTGTTTTGGAAGTGTTATTGATCGAGTGTTGAAAAGTGAAAATATTGTGTGTATAATGTCGTCTACGGATACTGCAGATGAAAGTACTGTTGAAAATTATTCTCCGAAAAAGCGTCGTAAGAAAGGTCATTTTACTTTGAATGAAACAGATCATTTTCAATGTCTATAATAGACAAATGCAAATAGATTCTGCACCTATCAACGAAATCGTCGAACAAGTGGCAAATATTTTGGGAGTTAGTAAAACTAGTGTTTACAGATAAGGAGAATTATTCTTTTTCACAACCGAAGACGTACCCGAAAAGGGTGAAAATCGCGGATAGTGTTACTGATTTCGACAAAAATCTGATTAGTAGGAAAGTGCATCAGTTTTTTCATAGAAATGAATTACCTACAATAGATAAAATATTGAATGAAGTGAACAGTGATGTTGATCTGCCAAATTTTAAAAGAACAACATTCCGTAAAATATTAAAAAAAATGGACTTCAGATTCCAGAAGAGGGGGATGAATGGTTTACTATTGGAGAAAGAGGACAAACAACAACAATAACAAATTAAAAACTACCGCGAAGAGAACAGAAAAATCTATTACCTGGATGAAACGTGGGTGAATGCTGGGCACACTAAATCAAGTGTTTGGGTAGATGCATCGATCAAAACAGTCAGACAGGCTTTCCAAGAAGGTTTATAGACTGGACTGAAGAATCCCACAGGTGAGTGGTAGTTATATTATGCATGAATAATTCATGTATAATATAATATAATATTCATGATTTTCAAATGATACACAAGTTCTGTTGGTTCGTTTTTGATTGAAATCGCTAATTTCTTGATAAACTTATTTGATTTTTATTCTGATTCAAATCTTGATTTGAATCATGCTTACTCTGTATCAACAATTGGCACGTCATCGGGTATTTCATCATATTTTTTGAAACCATAATTTTTACCTGCAGAATGAAGATTTTCGAATACCCTTTATGAAAATATTCCTGTTATTCCTTGCAAATTATGCTATAGGGTAAAACCCATACATACTATTCATTATCCAGAATCTGGTACCACAATAATCCTGTTTCGAATTGTTAGCATGCCGCTTTCTTTCAAGGACGTTCTATATCATGTTTTCAATCTATATTTACAACAGCAATAGGATAATTCAATTTGGACGAATAGATGGGATCTTATTAAGGGTCTGTTGCTACTTCTGGGTTTTTCTTTATCTCTATTGCTACTGTAAATTAACTTAAGTAGGCTGTGTACCACCTACCTGTCGTCAAAAGGTTTATCGGTGATTTAACTCAATTCTCTAATTATCAAAATTAAGTATTTTCTTGAATTATGAGATTCCACATGATTAAGTTAGATGAAAATAGACACATGCAATCATTAATAGAAATCATTTTTATGTCTTTGCAGGTAAAGGCAAGAGACTCATCGTTTGCAATATTGGAAGTGATACTGGATTCGTTCCCGACGCACTGTGGTCATTCGAATCGAAGAAATCTGGTGACTACCACGAAGAAATGGATGGACCCAACTTCGAAGAATGGTTTGAAAATATTTTACCGAAATTGGAAGACGGATGTGTCATCGTTTTGGACAATGCGTCTTATCATTCTAGACGCACAGAAAAACTCCCGACATCTGCCAGTAGAAAAGCCACTATTCAAGAATGGCTACGATCAAAAATATTGCTTTCGGGGATGATTTGATTAAAGCAGAGCTTCTTCGAATAGTCAAAACCCACAAACCAGCGTATAATAAATATGTAGTAGATGAAATGGCTCGAAACCAAAATAAAATCGTGTTGCGACTCCCGCCCTATCATTGCGAGCTCAATCCCATCGAACTGGTTTGGGCTGAGATGAAGAATTATGTGGCATCTAAGAACACATCATTCAAATTCCAAGACATGAAGAAGCTTTTCGCCGAATCCATTGAAAGGATTGATGCTGTCAAGTGGCAAAACTGCATTAAGCATGTCGTAGAGAAGGTCGAACCGAGAATGTGGCAATTAGATTACATAATAGACGAAAACAACTGGATCCTATTATTGTCAATCTCGAGAATGATTCAAGTTCATCGTCTGAATCTGATAATGACGATGATAATCCTTGATGTCCTTTTTTATGTAACTCTTGTAATATATATGTTTCAATAATGTTCTACTACCAGAAAATATACCTACATCATTTGCGTATTGCATTGCCTGTTTGTCATGATAATTCAATCAGTCATATCCGAAACTATTGCGTGAATACTTCATTTTAGAATGAAATTCTACATCATTGATGTCCATTAATTCAGAGTTCAATTTCGTGATCAAATGGAAGCCAGTCCCTGGATTCAACCCTGTGTGACATCACGTGCAGGCCTCGTGCGTTTGTTTTGTTTACACTCACTCTTTTCGTTGTATCAAGTATAGTTTAAAAATTTCAGTGCAAAATTTAATAAGATTATATGGGAATTCTAGCATAAAATACGAAACGATATTGAAATAACATTTTAACTTTTAACCTGTATTACAGGGTGTTCTATGGTTAAATCGACAATTACGAATTGTTCATTAGTTTTTAGGTTTTCGGGAATAATTTAGTATTAAAATTGAGATTTCAAGATGATTCCAATAGGTACAAGAGATAATAGAAAAACAGATCAATTTTCACAAAATGTTCAGTTATGGTAGATATTAATTTGAAAAACTCACCCTATTTCGGGTTGACATGTTCAAAATTGATAAATGATAGGGCGTCTCATTTAAAAGGACAAAACTTTGATATGAATCTAGGTTATTAACCTGTATACTCAAAAATAATTTTAGGGTGCAGCAAATTAGCGTCTAAGTTTTTTCTATATATACTTCTTTGGACCGATTACGCAGTAAATCGACACCTAGTATAGTAAATGTGAAATTAACTTTCTTTGTCTGTTACGCCGTCACGCCTAAACCGCTGAACAGATTTACATGAAGTTTGGTATGAAGATACCTTGACAAAGCCTACTCTTTTCCTCTCCTAAGTATGCGAAATAAAGGTTACAAATTTTTAGGTGAATTTATTGAGTTTTAAAGTTTCAAAATTTGTATTCAAGATCTAAATTACAGAGTAATATATATGATTATCACCAATTTTGAAAAAAAAACACCAGTAGGGGTGCAAAGTGTGTGATGAAAGGTTTGTATGGAATCTCCCACATTTCTAAAGTTTGAAACCTGACAAATTTTGTTTAAGATCTCAGTTACGAAGGAAAATGTAGTGTTCCAGAATTAAAAATAACAACAAACCTTGAAGGTGCGTAATAGTATTTGAAATGTTGTATTTCGTTCAGTTTTAAAGCTGGAGGTATAAATATTTGTGTGTAAGGTTTCATAACGAAGAAAAAATAAAATAATCAGCATTTTTATCAAAACCTCCCCTAACGATGCGAAATACGCCTTAAAATATTTGTAAGGCACTTTTAAAGTTCGTGACTTGAAAATTGTGTTTAATATTAATATCATACATGCGAAAAATATGTTTAAAAATAGGTATAAAAAGTAATAATATTGTTGATGGATTTATTTTATGGAAATTCATTTTAATATAAATAAAAACACTTTCATCATCATTTCCACAATGTTTATTTTCAATACACACGACCAGTTTCGACAGATGCATCATTTTAAGTGTCTGGAGACAACAGTTATGATAAAGAGTGTGCAATCTCTACCTATTTTAAATGTTGATTAGTAGGGTGTGATTCAATTCTAGTTGACTACTTGGGTTATTACAAAGTTTGTTAATTTCCAAACTTTCCAACAGATTCATTGTCATCCCTTTATTGCATTTGTGGAGATTTTTTAAATTATCTAATGTAATTACGTGGTTTGTAGATTTAATATGTCCAAAAATTACGGATTTCTTATCTGAGGAGATATGTTCTTTGAATCTGAATTCAAAGTTACGACCTGTTTGTATACATACGCTGTTGAGCATTCATTGCGTTCAATTCTCTATATTCCAGACTGCTTAAACTTATTAGTTTTCTCTTTTGCATTAAATAGTAATTTGCTCATGTTGGGAAAAGGAGGTACTTGAATTAAATTTGGAAAGATAACTGCTAATGTAAGTTAGTCATGCGTATTTATTTTCTGTTTTTTCTATAATGGAATATAGTAATTGAGACATTTGTTTTTGTTCTTTGCGTTTAATGTTACTGTTTTTGAGGGAGACTGGGAGATTATTATTTGATGCAATTTCCTCAATTATATCGATTTCCATATTAATGTGTATTATGGATAGAGGACTGGAAAAGCAGCTAATTAGGTGCAATGTGGATAAATAATCCATTGGGATTGTTGAGTCTGTAAATATTTCTTTTCTATATATGTTATAGGTGGGATTACTATTGAGTTTAGCGATGGTATTGTCTAGAAATTTATAGAATTGTTTCGTTCAACTTCAGCAGTGAAGGTTTTTATCGTGCATTTTGCTTAGAAAATGTGAAAACTTAACTATTTGTCAGTTTTAGCCTTGAAACTCCACAAGAATAGTTCCAAAAAATGATGTTTTGTGCTCTCATTAATCAAAAGAATATATACATATATATAAACACCTCAAAAAGTCTAGGAACACTTACCAATATCTTTAAAATATGCATTTGATGATTCGAATTTATAGAAATCTTTCGGTTTTTGTTAGAATGTATGTATATAATGTATTCTCAAGAAAACAAAATAATATTTGACTTCTCCAAAGCACCTATTATAAAAAAAATGAAATTTGAAAATGACGAAATTTGATAAAACAAAAAAATCCTGAACTAATATTTTCTAAACGATATACAAGCACCTATATTTTCAGTTCCCAGAAGGTCCACCTCTGTTATTAATGACACTTTGGCATCGTCGCGGCATGCTCAATATTAAATTGTCTATTACATTTGGCCTAAGTCATTCCAAGCCCCTAACTGCTAATCAAGCTCCTGTTCATGATGGAAGACGTTTTGACGGAAGAGATTTCTTTTAGGTGTCCCACATGCTCGATGGGATTCAGATCTAAGGAGCAGGATGGCCACGCAGATCGATATCATTCTCTTCAAGAACGTTCAAGACAACTCTTGCACGATGAGGAGGGGCATTATCTTGTTGGAAGAGTGGATTTTGACCCATTGTTTGGAGATACGGTACCACTACAGGTAAAACTATCTCATTTGCGTAAGAATTTCCCGTGAGGTTGTTCTGTATGAAAACGAGGTCAGTTCTTCCACCAAGGCGTATACCTCCCCAAAACATCACTGATCCGCCTCCCTGTCTAACAACTTCTCGAGCATGCTGGAGACGGTTTTGCTTTCCAGGTTCCCTCCATATTCGAATTCTTCCCGAATCGGGATAATAACTAAATCTAGGTTCATCACTGAAGAGAACTGTGGCCCACCTCTCTTGATCCCAGTTTACGTGTTGTTGGCACCAAGTTAAACGAGCAGCGCGATTTCCATGGGTCAGTTGTGGAACTCTTAAAGGACGTCTGGAGTGGAGTTGACCTTCGTGCAGTCGATTTCTCACAGTTTGGTCGGAAATTTGTACATTATGAACTCGTGATAGCTCTTGAGCTAATTGAGATGCTGTGGTAGTACGATCTCTTCTGGCTTGTAAAACCAAAAATCGGTATTGGCGACTGTAGTAATCCTGAAACGACCTGTATGGCGTTCTTCTACGCTACCTGTTTCATTGAAACGCGACCATAAACAGTTTATGACACTTGGGCTACTTCCCAGAACCCTGGATACTTCCCGTTGTGAGCTCCCAGCTTGGAGCATGCCAACGGCTCATAACATCTCTTCTCTAGTCAAATGTCGTCTTTCCATGGTCGAATCACAAAACTTGAATCTTTTATTTGTGCTTACAACAGAAACAAAGTGCCAGCTAACTGATTTCAAACACTGAATACATGAAATGATTATAAAGCAGAGTCGCATCTGCTGCATTTTTAGTTTTTCATAAAACAAAACTGAAATATGTTGCGACACTCTACATAATTTGGTGAGAAATTGATGCAGGTGTTCATTTCTTAAAAAAATCATACATATTGATCGTTGTGGATACGATATATCGATATTCAGAAGGGTTGAGGTGTTTATATTATAGAGTTTTCAAGATTGTTCATGAAAATATCTGCCAATTAGGGGCTGAGTGGGAACCCATGGGAAGTCCTGAGTTATCTTCGAAAAATTTTGATTCAAATTGGAAATACTCATGTAACAAACAGGTTTTCAAAAAATAATCTTTAATGTGTGAAGAAGTGTTATTTTCGTTGATGATTGGTTTCATTAGAGATGGACCATAATCTTTTGGAATGTTCGGGTACATATTTTTCATATCAAAAGAGACAAATTTGAAATTAAAATGGTTAATTGTCGAAAGTTTATCTATCAGGTATACAGAATTGAAAATGGTGATGGTTATTGTGGATCACTAACTATGCTGATCCAAACAGGAGACACGTAAGATCAAAAAACGTTGGCGGATGTATGTGATATCTAAGATTTTAAATAAAATAACGTCCAGATATTACACGAGAATTGAACAGCATAGGTTAACCAAAAATTGCACTAATTTTTTTTTCATTTTGTCAAACTGAATGACGAATGTGACTCAGTCAATATATATAGTTTATAGAAAATTCAACATCTAAAAAACATTTTGTGAATTCACTTATAGCAAGCTAGTTGACGTACGGACAGAACAACGTCTATT
The DNA here is from genome assembly GCA_013387265.2 of Cryptolaemus montrouzieri. Classification (NCBI taxonomy): domain Eukaryota; kingdom Metazoa; phylum Arthropoda; class Insecta; order Coleoptera; family Coccinellidae; genus Cryptolaemus; species Cryptolaemus montrouzieri. The sequence continues at coordinate 41,382,608 of JABFTP020000185.1, read as the reverse complement.
GAGCGCGCAAGTACATAAATGAAAATTTTGTAAGTAATTTAGAATTTAAATCTAATTACTGATATAGTCATGAGCAGGATATCCGAAGAAGAGAAAATTACCGTTCCCCTACGGTCATTTCTTAGCAGACCTCTGACGGATTTTTACATGAGTAAATTTCATTGTGTATATGAAATTCTAAATGTAGTTTACAGTGAAATATTACAGTTTCAATCAGTTTTATTCAAATTTTTAAGGTTTCGTACCCTAAAAGGAGCTACTTCGTTATCCGTCCGTTTGTCATGACTAGAGACCGGTTCATATGCAACCAAAAATTTTAAATATGCGCATTTGCATGCGAAATTTTTTCACAAGTATCTAGTTTTTTCAACTATATGTACATTATTAATTTCATATCAAATAAATATCGGCTTTCTTGAACGTTTTATTAATGAAATAGAGGAATACAGAATGAATTGATAAACATCAAATGAAAAAATAATCGTATACTACAAATCTTATTATATACAATCCTAAAATTATATATTATTTCTATTTATACTGGACTGAAGATGAAACCATCTAGTTATTGAATATTATTCAGAATTTCCAACAAGAAAATTTGTTCTTCAATTTGAATACGTTTTATACATTGAAAAGTTTTTTCAAAATTTGTAATTAACTCTATATTCAACGAATTTTCTTCTTTCATTTCACCTCTCAAATTTCGAACAACTTCTTCAGTTCGTTTTCTTGAAGTGTTGATTCTAGTTTCGCTTTAATCACTTGACCGATTTGACCACTAACGTTTAAACATGAAATTTTAAAATTTTCGACAATTTCGACAGATGCAACTAAATTTAAAGATGTATTTTCTAAGCCTTCGATAAAACTATAGTTACATTTGAAGAAACATAAATGTTGATGCATTGATGCTGAACAATTTTTGAGAATCCAGTACGCATACTGAGTTGTCAACTATTTCGGGTATCACTTCTTTTATTTTCGAAAAATTATCCGAAAAAAGTATAGCCGCTTTTGAACAGGTTCCTCATGCAGTTATTATTATTATTATTTTCCTTATAAAACTGAATTCTCAGTGGAGCTTTAAAAAATACTTTTTTTACTTTACTTATCAAATCATTCACTATAGGAAATTGGTTTCTTATTTCTTCTGCATCTCTATTAAGTTCGTCAATCAATTATGTAATATGAATGTTGGTATAAAAATTTTTAACTTGTTGCAGGCTTTCAACAATTAGGGCGCGACCTCTGAAATGAACAACAGTGCGGGAACTGTCTCAAGCAAAAAAATCTGCTTGTCCCTCCTGTATAAATCTTGAAATAGTTGGGCTATTTGTTTTTCAAGCTGTTTTGAGCATATTAAAAATCCATGTTCAATGAGCCTTCGCTTAGAATTCCTTTATTATTAGGTGCGCTATTTACCGACCTGAATAATCGGTGGTATCGTCGGCACAAATGTCAGAATAATTATTTCCAATAATTTACCTAATTTTCTTCCTAACTACAGTATATGTAGTGTCAATGTCTCGTTTTCTCTTCTACCGGAATATTGAACTTACAATGTTTCTGCAAAAAAAATCTGAAATGTTGATTGTCCAATTTATTGAAGGGAATATACGCAGCTAATACCTAACGTTTATTTGCTTCATTTCGCTCACATACAGAGCCATCCTAACGTGTTGATGAACTTGGAATTTTCTTGTGCACGAGGTCCGCAAGCAGCAAAATATTATCGAATGATACCTAATATTTTGCCATGAGCGGCTATGAAATATATTGAAAATTAATTTAGAAATACTTACAATTCTTCTGCAAACAGTGCAGAATATTGCTTCATTTTCAAAACGTGATAATGGATGCGTTCTCATCCAGGAAAGGCTACTAGTAGCGGTACACGTAATTTTCAGCATAATTAAAAAGATTCAATCCACACCACGCGAAACTTCTTTACTAAGAATTCCGGGTTCTAGGGCTAAAATGTTATATTGGGAGATAATTGGTATCCTTTGGTTACTTCTACTGTATTGGGAATTTTGGAGATATGTAAGTGTAAATAATAATGGGATTGTCTTTGGCGTTAGGTACACTCGCTCACTCAGACACCAAGAAATTCTGAACTAGGTATTATAATCAAGGAAAGTATGGTAACAAAGATTTCAAGGTATTAATATTATTGAGAATGAATGAAGACAAAACTCTTTGAAGGCATTACTTCATGCTTGTCTAGGTAGTTACTTGATGCCTACCTTGGGGAACGGTGTATACCTGGTAATGACTCCAGGCTAAGTAGGAACACCCACAATAATATGCAGGGTATGTTAATAATCATACTTTTATGCAGAAATTCAGAAAAATGTTTAAAACATACAAATATGCACTTTGCATAAGATTCAGTCTTTAGTCATGACTTCCCTCAGGAATATGTGTAGATATAGGGTTGAAATTCATACCGAATACTTAGCTCAGCAATTTCTTGAGCTTCGGAAAAATCAAGCTTTTAAGTCAAGACAATCCCGGCCGTTTATATTGCATATTTCGACACTTGAAGAGAAATCAAAACCTATAGGAAGCTTCCTGTTGATCTAAAAACATGAAATTTGGCGAGAAGCAACGTTTTATAGCACAGACACAGGAAAAAATACGAAAACTAAATTTATATTATCACAAAATGTTTCTTTGCCGTAATGAACTTATTCGCTTTTTCTCAGAAAGCCTTGTAAGTATCGAGTTGGATTGATGCCAAGTACCCAGGTCTGCGATTTATTGAGGTTATGAAAAAGTTTTCAGTCGACACAACTGCGTCTGTTGGAGCTCGCAAGGGAACCAAAACCTATAGGGTACTTTCCGTTCTCTAGAAGCATGAAAACTGTAACTTTGTAGCTGCATCACGAAGAGAAAAATGTTTGCTATACTGAATTTATACAGCACCCTGGGTACTCGAGTCCCTTTCGCACTTGCGAATTTTTTGTTTTTTAATTTGATTAAGGGGGTGATTGATAATAATTAATATACATTTTTCAATTAAATAGAACAATGACGTTCAATTTTCACTATAGTGACAAACTTATGACGCGTTTCATCACACAGTGGCTTCATCATATAAGTAGTACATTTGAATGTAGAATATATGTATATATATATATATATATATATATATATATATATATATATATATATATATATATATATATATATATAAGCAGGTATATTCAGCTCAATAGAAGAAGAAACTGAACAGGATTGCTGCTTTTAAGAAATGGAAAGATTAAATAATGGTGACGACTTTAAGTCTAATCCACTAATTTCCGGATTTTTTCTATTATGTGATTGGGGAGTTATCCATTTTGAAAGCTATGTTCAAATCATAAGACGACAATGATGATTTTAAGCTTTAGCTGGGTTAACCAATATATGTTAATATATTATATTTTTGATTCGCCTCTTTCACACTAAGAAAAACCTCATAGATTGGATGCTGAAATTGTTTACGAGAAAGCATGCTGTCAATTATAGTAGAATTATAACCATTATTGGCCCCTATTCCTTTTATAATACAATCTTATACCTAATCTGATTCAGATCTGAAAGAAAAAATTTCAACATACTTTACTGCCATATAATGCTAAACTTATGTCCTGAGATATAGGTAATCCGTACTCTAGTGTTCCACTTCACGATTCAGTAAAATTAATTAAACATGATCTGCAGAATAATAATGTGAATCCCTATATGCACTCAGAAATTATGAATCTTTTAGAATTATGTTTAGAAAAAATAAATTTAACTTCAATGATTAAATTTACAGGAACAACAACGGCTTCATCGAAACACTGCATTTATCGGTATAGATATGTGGGTGACAATCTATTGTTTTACAGGTGCATATAGACAATTAAATTTCTTTAGTACGTTGCAAACTGAGAATTCCATTAACCACAGACATGATTTTTCTATTTTCCTCCAACCACCCCATATAGATACATTCTATATTATAATTCAATGTTACATAGACTCACCACGATCCCAATGTCAGAAATTATTTCTTGAAAGAGCTCAATATTATAAAACAAATAGAGGTCAATATTGGTTATAACTCTAACATGATTGACAGTATGCTTTTTCGTGATCAATTGCATCATGCAATCCATGATGTTTTTTTCTAGTGTTAAAGAGACCAATCAATAATATTATCAGACCAATCAATTATATTAACTTATAGTAGTAAACGCAGTCTAAATTTAAAGGCATTCTTCTCATCTTATGATTTGAATAAAGCTTTCAGAACGGATAACTCTCAAGACAGATATATTTAAAGCTGTAAACCTGAAATTCATAAAGGAAATGAATCAGGTGTTTATAAGCTCTCTTGTGGAAGTTGTGCTACAATTTATATCGGTAGAACTATTAGAAATTTCAATATTAGGTTATCAGGACACAAACGCAGTTTTGACAAATAAAAATCAGGTTCTCACAATGCAAATTATCTACTAGTACTACTACTTAAAATAATAATAATATTGATATTTTAAATAATGAAACTAATGGATTGAAACTGAACCTACAGGAAGCACTTCAAATCAATAAATAGAAACGCTCCAGAAATTAGTCAATTAGACATAAATTCGTCACCATTACTTAATATTTTTCATTCTTAAAAGAATGGAAGCTAAGAATTTGCTTCAACCAATGTAATATACAAGACACATAATCCTTTCAAATTTTCTACTCATCTAATGATGAAATGTCAATATAGTCAAAAATTGAACATCATTTTTTAACTAATTAAAATTTTTAATTGTTTCTTAAAATAACACATTTAGCGCACCTCCATTTTTCAATTTTTTAGTCAGTTACCAATATCACAAGTTTAAGGTACAAATTGAATTATATTTATAATGACAATAGTGGATCCCGCAGATGTTGTTCTGTCCGTACATAGACTTGTTTAATTTTAAAGGGTTCAGCAAATGATTCTTAAATATCTGATTTTTGCATTAACTATATGCAAAGTCATACTTAAAATTGACTTTGACATTTCAATTTTTCATTTCTCCATTTCATGATTTGTTGTTCAGAAAGAGATTCTTAAATATTCGATTTTTGATGAACTATATTCAAAATCATATTTTAATTTGATGTTTTTTATTCTTTTATGTATGATTTGATGTCACGTGAAGCAAAATCGAGAAATAAGTGTAATTTTTCGTTATCCTGTGCCATTCAATTATAGTGGTTTCAATAAAATGCTGAAATGATAATTTTTACTTTGTAATCAAGATATTCAATACAAATTTCAAGGTGGAAGAATTTCCTTACTATCTCTTAACGCCTATATCGCACCCTTATGATGGAATTTTGAAGAAAATTAACTTATTCATCCTTGAAGTTCAATGCATTACCATATCAAATTTCATTAAAATCCGTTCATTCATATTCAGAATATTGTTTTAGATCTTAAATATTCAGGTCTCTTTTTGGAACAGAGCAAATTTCATACATTTCAACCCTCATTTGGCACCTAGGTGTTGATTTTCCAAAAGTTCTAAGACTAACTATCTTTCCCATTGTATAATCTTTGAACACAAATTTTCATGTCCCAAACTTCAAACTAAGGGAATTCCCTACTGGCAATGCTTAACATATCTGTAGAAAATGTGTTATATTTCCATTCAACTAACAATTACTTCAAGTATATATGTATATAGTCTAGTCAACAGATAACATAGTCCAATGTATAGTTGGAAATAAGAACGGTGACAATTTTATTAATTTTAAGTGTCTAAAATGTATTAGAAATAATTAATTTTCTTTCCGGTCTCATTTTCTTTACATTTTCCTTTCTATACAATGGCTTTTACAGAAACTGATTAATTTGCTGGCATTCCTACATGAGTTTGAAATAAAATAATCTCCTTCCCACCTTCTGAAGCCAAATTATAAATAATCACTATTTAAAATTAATAAAATTGCCACAATTCTTTTTCATCGTAATAGTACAATTCCGTATCAAAAAGAAATAGTTCAAATTGGTTTCTGTCGAGCAGATTTTCGAAAAATTGATTTATCCCAAGAAATTTCCACTTCTTTCAATTTCACGAAAACGTACTTTGTTGATTTTCCAATATAACTCGAATACTGAGCCCACAACACCAACAACCTTATGATTTAATATTTTTCTATGCTAGTTATAGTCTTCATTCATTTTCAAAAATACGTTTTTTTCGACTTTATGAATTTTTTAGATTATAAGGGACAGTAGAGATCCACTATGAAAACTTTATCTCCCTTAGAATTGTTTTTTCATTTTCTGGTAAGTTTTGGGAAATTCTTACACTTCTATTCATTGGACTAATGCTTCTAAACTATATATGAAAACATGCCCGATGAGTCTAAACATTACTAATGAAGTCTAACTTCATTCAGTTATAGAATTAACAGGTGAAGTTATTTTCTTGATTTCGTATGGCACTGTAAAATTTTAACTCCTTCAATGACCTCTGAATTTTCCAGATATACCAAATCGCCCGTATTATAATTAACTTATCAGAAAAGCTTATCATGTCCTATTTCGTTTCCTGTGATATGACGTGAAGCGGGCAATCTGGTTGCTTTTCTATAAATTTTATTCAGATAAATAAGCCTTATAACAATACAAGCAGACAAAATATGAGTTAGAAATTTGCAACCATTGGAAGGATACTATGAAAAATAATATGAATATATATTTTCCTCTTAATTGCACGCCCAAATTTAACGTGAAAAAGCGCAAGTGAAGCCTTAGCAACCTCAGTTTTTTCAACATTCCTACATTTTTATAGGGTTTGGTTTTTACCAAATTCAAACTGAGGAGCCTATATGCTTACCTTCAAAGTGGATCGTTAGTACAAGAAAGGGGACTCTCCGCCTACTCCCAGACACTTCTATAATATACTCAAGGGTTCTAATGATACAACTAGATACATGAATTGCTTGCAAAGTGGTGATTGCTTCATAATAATGCTTTATATGCTGCTTTTGAACTTTAGTTTTGTCTTTATCTATCAAGGACACTACTTTATCTCGTAAACGAATCAGAATCATTTCTGCAGTCAAAGCAAGATCATTGAATTTTACGGCTAATTCTGACAATTCGAAGAGTCCAGGATAATGGAAACCACTAATATCTAGTATTTTTTGCGGTAAACGGTCTACACATTCTTGTTGTATTTTTTTGATAAGAGGGTAATACAACACCCATTTCGATTTCAATTCTTCTCTATGCTTCAGGAAAATATCGTAGCGTCCAGTTTTTCCCATATATTTATATGGCTCTGGTCTAAATCTAGTAACGAAGGCATACGGTTGCTTGACTTTCAAATTAACACCTGCATTATGAGTCATATCTATGAATATTTCACGTATTTCGACTATCATACTATCAATTATCTTAGGATATTTTTTTTCTAAATGCTTGCCCTGAATCATATTTCTTACATCTTGTTCAAAGAATCTGTCCATATGATCTGTTGGACACTTTTCTGCATTTTCTCTCATTATATTATGAGCGATATTTAAAACGGGAATCGTTGGGCCTAAGGGTACTACCGATTTCTTAGATTCTTTATTTCCAGTTTCCTTTGCTTCAACAGCTAGTAATTTCTTCAAATAATTTCGTTTCTTCTCTTTGATATTGAATGCGTCCATTAAGTCATCTGTCAAATACGTTTTCATAATTTGTTCCAGTAAAGGTATTGGTTTTTCTTTTGCCTTCAACTTGTCACAAGCTCCCAAGATGGCCCGGCTCATATCATCTTTTGCTCTTTTCGCCATGTATTACAAAACAAAATAAACGAAGAGTAATAAAATAATGCTAAAAAAAGCATATAAATAAGACACGTAGTGAATATAATTGACAAATGTCAAGAAAAAATTGAGGTTTTGAAGATTTCTTATTAGAATCTAGTAGTTTTCATTTTGATAAAGAAGTAATGAAAGGTTTCTAATATAATTTTTAATTGATTGGTTCCAAACGAGTAATCGGATATTTTCAAAGATAATCTAAAGATTTAAAAACGCCATGCAATAGCATTAAACCAACTTCAGCAATGAATTCCATATATATTTATTCCACATTGTTAAAAGGACAGTAATAATCTTATTTCCTCAGAATCAGCTGAATGGTATTAAACTGTACTTTATTCATGAAAGAAATGGATCACTGTTAAATTTGAAAACAAATAAAATATGGATTCCTACACAAAATTTAAAGAAAACAAATTTATGGTTATTTATTTTACACAAGCATTTACAAATATTAGAATTGGTAAACCTGTTTAAACATTTGTTAATTTAATTAAATCTTGCCACCTGTCATATTAAATGGAATTTCAATTGGCCATAAATGAATTGAATGCGGCTCATCTTTATCCACAGCCCCCTCCTTTCTTACAACAACTTCTTTTAGGGGGCCTATATCCACCAGACGTTCCAGCGCCCATTAATGGATTATACTCTGCAAAATACATTGCCATTTATTTGAACCTTCATTAGCAGAGTTCTTATTTAAATCCAAATTTGATTGTGAAATAATTCAATGAATGAAAATCGATGTTTATTTGTTCATAATTTAAGCATTGCCATAGTGTTTATCCAACTGTGCGGAAACATTGTCAACTTATAGCTTGTGTGAAGGTTATAGCCATACTATAATTGGTAATAGCGCTTGGCCGCATGTATCGCACCGGCGATTTTTTTTGAAAGAGCGCAGAAATAGTGATAGTAACAAACAAATTGACAGTTTTGTTAATGGGCAGCAGAAACAAATCTAAGGCCCCTACATTCGCTCAAAGTTACAATTTGAGCAAGGGCAATTTATAACACTATACAGGGTGCTTCAACGAAAACTAAACAGAGGTTATATCTACCAAGATATTCATTTCTGATCAAAACGCAAAAACAGGTCAATTTTTGTTTCAAGGGTACAATACTTGCCTGAAATAACAACTCCCTAAGCGGGGGTTGCAATCCTTGAACATTTTGAATAGGGAAGATGGGTCGAGTGATGACTCAAAAGAAAGGTGGTATCTTTGTCTACATTGCCTTGAACGAATTTCCATTTTTAATTGAAAACTGTAAAAGATACAGGGTGAGCAACTGAAAGATAGGGAAGACTATTTCCCTATCTATGGAGCAGATCCATGCTGATCAATGGCAGTCACCATCAAGTACCATCCTCATCTCGAATTTCAACCCCTAGAGCAGGGGTGACCACCCTTGAAAATTTGGAAGGGGGTAGATGGGTCGAGTGATACCTCGAAAGAAAGGTATTATCTTTGTCTGCATCCCCGTGAAGGAATTTTCATTTTTGATTGAAAACTGTAGAAGATACAGAGTGAGCTACTGAAAAATAGAGGAGACTATCGCCCCAAGACTATTGGAGTATTAGTGCGAAAAACTGGAATAGATTCATTTTAGATCAAAAGCTGTCATCTTCCGAAATCATCCTCATCTCGAATTTCAACCCCTAGAGCAGGGGTAATATTTCGATCCAGTGATACCTTTCAAGTGAAGTATTTCGATTGCCTTCATGACTGCTCGCAATAATTTTATTCTCATTGAGTTCCATAGGAGTTAAGAGGATGCAAAACGGAAAAGTGACTGAAGATGCAATGCATGGTATACCATCTATCTTCGACCAGTATCAAACAGGGGTTGATTTTTCACTGAATAAACACCTTTTAAAAGACAGTTATTCGTTTGAGACATCCGGTTTCAAATGTAATAGATAAAAAAACTAATATAATGGCTGAAAATAAAGAGGGGAATGAACGGAAGGAGAAAATTAACGAGTAGAAGCTGTACTTTATTACCCGATTAAATGAACGGAACTGAAGTCACTAAAACTCAACGTAAATGTTCGAATTGTTGAGTGAAACGTTGAGATCGAAATTCAAATGGGAATATTTCCAAACCGAACCTAACTGACCTAATTTTACCTGAGACCTAACCTACTAACCTATTCAATTCAAAATTATAAATTAAACTTTGGTTTGAGGTTCGGTTACGTTAGTTAGGTTTAGTTTGAAGAGATTTCCATTTGACTATCCCTCTCTGTTATGACGGAAGATGGCGTTACGACGTAGGTCTTGGACTGTAAATGTGTGAAATTGTTGCCTAATATTGAGAATTGAAGGGCAATCATATCTGGAAAGTAAATATGGCCGGTTAACTGGCAAGAAAAACATTCTAATGGAAAAGCATTTTGATAAGAAATTAATGTATATTTGAGCATAGAATTACTGATTAATGGTACTTGTGTGTATATATTGTAATAGTAACAAGGCATTTTAATGAAGCAATTATAGAGTTTGAATGACATAGACAAGAAGACTTTCAAGGAAATTTTGTTTTTTTTTCCTAAACGATAGCCTTCCAAGGCAAAATGATTTCAATTTGGATTCTGGGACCCAAAATTAGTATAGAAACACTTTTTCAGTGAATTTTGACTATCAACACTGTACTAAATAATTACCCCGAGATCAAACATTTATTCTCTTATTTGGACATGAAATTGAAATGAACACCAGGTAAGGGATCTGACAACACTGTCTGAACTTTAAATTTTTCGGAAATATTTCTCAACTCGGTAGATGAAGCGCGATGGCGGTCAGCGTAAAATGCAAGTTTACCCTTATTTAATAACTAACCTGGCTTAAAAGTAGTTCCTAGTTTAGCACCACCTTTGCCTTCCAATTTCTTCATAAGATCTTCACGCTTCTGAGTTTCTTTCTAAAATTATTCAGATATTAATCTAACCATGCCTTTACGAGTTCATAAAGTTTGAAATAGAAATTACCTCCTCTATTTTCTTAGCAAATTCTTCTGCATCTCTATCATATTTTGCTTGTAATTTCTTAACAACTTCTTGCTGAGCATTTAAACGTTTTTCCAAAAGATCAGGATCTGAAACCATTGGTCAGAGATTCTCAAAGATGAAAATATAAAATTCAAATGATTTTAATATAACTAAAAGAACATTCTGTTACAGATACCACTACTTAATACATATAATTAAAAAGTACTTAATTTTGAATATAGATGAAATCTTATTGAAATTAAGTGAGTATAATAATAAGAAGACTTCATCAATCTTATAAATTATAAAAGACTACCAACAATCATTACCAAAAAGGAATAACTCACTTTTATGATACTTAGCAGAATATTCTTGCTCCGATTTCCATTTCATGTACTCTCGGACTTTTTGCTTTAAATATGTGTTGTAAATGTAAAGACCTGCCACTACACAGATCAAAAAATACCATCCATAGTCTTCAATGAAACTGATAGCTGAAAAACAGATATTCTACAGATGTTCATTTCCTATTTTCAAATATGTGTTTGAGCATACCGTAACCAGTAATATTAGGAACCTCCATTTCAATATTGTGTTACATGAATGATGTATTATTCAAACAGTATTCAATTTTCATAAAACAAATTATGATTTTAAGATATCAAAAAGTTGTCACGTCATTCCAGATCCGAAATGTTTTGAACATGTGAAATGTTGTCAATGTTGATTTGACTGTAGATCAAATAAAACACGCGTTTATTGACCTACTAAGTTGAATGTTTGTCCTCTTTTCTCATTATCTCACAGCTGAAGGTTCCTTTTCACTACAGCGTTTTGACGTTGATTCGGAAGGTCACGTGAGTTTCAGCGTTGACGCTAGAAAGCTGGGAATTTCTGAATTTTATTGCGGCAGACGCTAGAAGACACAAATAACAAGTGTAGAGTTTCGGTCTTCCAAGGTTGCCAATTAAAAACCAAGACAACCTGTTTTCTTCAATACGAAATGGCTATTTCTATTTTTACAGTTGTCCAGAGATTGCGCAATATTAGCTTTTGATCCTTAACCAACATAGTTAGAGACTTTTAAAATATTGTTTCGCAATATACAACACTAAAAATTCCAGAAATGATACCAAATCAATAAAAAATAGATTACATATTTATCAATTAAGTGTTGTTTGTTTATTTGTTATTCCTTTAACGTGCTCTATTTCCGCCTTTCGGCCAATGACACGCCGGGGAATTCTGTCACCTCAATAGCCCGGGAATTTTGCCGAACCCCTCTCGTGTCGAGGGAAGGGAACTTTAATGTCCAACACGGCAGTAAAGTGTTCTAACTTAAAATAAGTGACAACTGACATGAGATTACATAGAAGAATAGGTCCCATGACCATTTCGACGCACAAAACGATCCAATGAAAAGGCACCTTGGCGCTCAGGCTGAAAGTTCTCTTTCGTAGCAGTAATATTTCTTGCAGTGCTCATAAGTGGAGGTAGTGTCAGGACAAAGTGAGACTTATTCTTTCTCTATCAAAGAAACAGGAGAAAATTAATTTATTTATTCAAATAACTACTCAAATTGGCTGATGTACATTCTGCACATGTAATAAAGTTAAACGTTCTTTGCGAAAGATAGATGCATCTAATATGCCTGAAATGTAAAGACTTCGTTTTCTAGACCCTACTAGTAATTAGTAGTCTTACATTTGTGGAAGTAGTACTCCAATACAACATTATTTTACTGAGAAAAAGTGCTTGAGAAGCATGTTAAAATTGATTAAAGTCGGTCGTATATCAAATATGACGTGATCCTATTTTACTAGGGCCGATTATATAATTTGCTCTTAGTAAAAACAGTTTAACACTATAGACACCATGTTATTGTGGTTAATAAGCTTTTATGGTAAGGTATCCTATTACAATAATTTTCGTGAAAATATTAATATTTTGTCCTGCTTTCCAATATTGGATTATTGATAACTTCACAACACTATTTGAAACTTAATTTTGCATTTCGTGCTAGTGAAATGTTTATTTCTATTTAAAAATACCATTTCCAATTTAGGCACATTCTTCCTTTTTATTTTGAATACATTTGAATATATATATTTCTAAAGAGCCCATTTTCTCACTAGTTTATTTTAGGTGTAGAAAAGTGTTTGAACTACGAAGAAAGCTAATGATGAGCAAAAGATGACATATTGTCAGAAGAACTTATTATATTCTATGACTTTTACTTTTTTTTTCGCGGGTGTATTATTGGATGAACATTGAGATTTTTATTTGAAAATTGTAAACAATTAATAAATTCTTTCTTCAATGGAAAATATCGAAAAAATCCACCAGTATTTAATTCAGTTCATGTTACGTAATGGTGTTTCTACAGTCCAAAGAGCTATCAAATATTGTTCGAAATTAGAAAATGGTAAATAATGAAACTACAAGTTTTCTACAGTAATTTATGGAAATATTGATTTTCAGAAACCGTGGACATGGCTAAGCTTGGAGTAATTATTAATCATATAAATAGAGTCATATGTAACCAACATTTTAAATTAGTGTTTGGTACATGTGAAGTAACTAATAAAGATTTGCTTGTCTGGTTAAATCTAAAGAATGATCCTCTTTCAAAATCACAGCCTTATTTCACCGAAAGAGAATTGGAATATTTTCAAGCTATACTAGAGGAAATAATCAACTCTGAACAGAGAAAATTGATGATTGTGGTGTGTATAAATATAACTTCTACCCTTACAGCCAGTTTTTCACGTGAAAATGGAAAAAGTGTTTTAGAAAAATGGATAAAAAGTGGCTATTTCGTTAAAAATGGAGAATTTATACATCTTGGACTAAAATTAATTCTTGAGTTTACTTCATATCTGAGAACTCATCGTCCAGAATGTGTCTGTTATTTATGTTCAGAACTATCATTTACAGTAAGTATTGCATGGTTTGTCAGAATATTGTATCTTAGTTTTCTAATGTCTATGAGTTTATTAAATTGTTGATCTTACAGGGTAAAATTTGCGATAACTGTGATAAAATGTTCCACTCCTATTGTATAGATAAGTATATGCAAAATCAGACAGCTTGTCCAAACTGTAAGCAAGACTGGAGAGAAACGGATGTTTTTAAAACTTTGGTTGAACAAAGTTCAACACAAATGCAAATTACGAATATTGAAGAAATGAATATAGATGAAGGAATTATTGAACCAGGGCCAAGTTGGAGGGGAAATAGAAGAAATAGAAGCCCATGTTATTGATTGAAAATTATTAACATTTCCAATTTCATTTCAATAATTTTCTAAAAATTATACATAAGTATTTAAAAATAAAGTTTTATTTTTATATTGCTTTCTGTTGGTACTTAGGTAGAGAACAAAGTGTTTCAAGAAAACATTTACCACTGAATTTATACTTATAAATCATTTCTTCTAAATATTTAGGGTTCGATAAAACACATTTGTTAGAACAATGTAAAATTTTATATCTCTTTAAAAGCTTGGCTACTCTGTTGTCAAAACCTGGAATAATGTATTCAGAGATCCAAACAAGGGCCATCTTGTACCTTTTGTACCTTTTAATAGTGGATAGAGGGTATCAAGAAGATTTGGAGATGGAGCTTCAAAAATAGTTAAGGTCATTTTTTGGCGTCACCACATTCGCAATTTGGACTATCTACAATTCCACTTGAAAAGCATAGTATTACAACGCCCATAAACTGTGCTCAAATGATTTAAGGTCCAATAAATCTTTCTTCTAAATGGCCAGAGCCAAGAATCTCCTCAGTAGGATGTATTAGGAACCACAACCACATTTAATTTTCTTTTTTAAAGCGAAAGGCTAACGTATTGAAAGGAGTGAGCTAAAAACTAAGAGGCCAAATCGATTTCAATCTAGGAACAGGTGGACTACGAAGTTTGTAGATACTTGGAAAAAGTTCTTTAAGGGGGTGGTACTTGTTCAACTTCTTTTCAATGCTGATTGTCTGCAGATAGTTAGGAATACCTTAAGAGGAAGGAGGAATCTGCTATGTTGGATGTCAAAGCAGAACAATTGGCACGGAAATGTTCAGAACAGCAGGAGGAAATCTTAACGTTACAGGAAACTCTGGATGATAAGGAAATTGAGGTTAAAGAGTTGATTCAACAACACAAACAGGAACGTCAGGATAAGGATCTATTAATTAGGAGATTGAAACGAGGAAGCCAAGTGTTAGAGGATAATGTAACCCAACTTGAAAATGATTATGAGAAAGAAGTATTGGAGCTTAAAAAGAAAGTGGTTGAACTCGAGAACAGAAAGAGAAACTGAAAGTTTAAGTATGTCTGGAGAGGTCCAAAAGCAAATTCAGGCGAAGTTGATTCAGGATAATTTGAATCTTACCATCCGAGTGGACAAATTGACATCAACAAATACAGACTTGATTAGCCAACTTGAGAGAACCGAGAAAATTAATAACGACTTGAAAGAAAAATTAGAGAAGATAACAAAGCAGTTAACTATGAAAGGTGTAAATGGCTCTGGAGTTTCAGAACGAGACCTGATTGAAGAGATTGAGTACCTGAAGAAGCTCAAAAAGACTATACAAACCACCATTGAGGTTTGATAACTGATAACAAAATGCTTGGCGAAAGACTATCCATGAAAGAACTCGACCAGGTAAAAAGTGAGAGAGATCCTGGGAAAATTTTCGATATCACTGCATTAGAAACACGCATATATGAAAGATTGCTTGTAAAAATGAAAATAGAAATAACTAATCAAATGAAAGAGCACAAATGCCCAAACAAAGAACAGCTGAAAGTTCTTGGAAGAACTCGACTAACCTCTAAAGACTTCAAAGTAGCAGAAGCAAATGGCCAGTGCTTCTCCCGTAACGTAATGGATGATGTCCACCATGATGCCTCAAGGACCTCTTCTGGTCCTGATATTGTGATTTTCGATGAAGCGGCAACACAAATAACTAGAATAACACAAAGCGTAAACAACCCTGCAGGACACGCACCAAAAATAAATAAAAACTCTCCCCCTGTGACAAAAGACACACCACTACAATCGCTTTCAGTGGAACTGACTCATCAGACACCTGAGCAAAAAAAATAGCTCTACTGCTTGGACCAAGGTGACATATAAGAAAAACAAAGGAAAAATATTTAATAGCGAAATGTCATCTCCTAGCTGTACCACTATAAATCAACCCCTGAATGACGCAAATAGGAGTTTGCAGCGTCCGATTCCCATCATTGGAACTGGGGATTCTGCCAATGGTTTTAGCGCCAAGGAATCATATGGCTGGATTTTCCTATCCAGAGTTCAGAAGGGCACTGATAAAGGTGAGATTGTTGATTACCTGAAGAAGAAGTTTCCTAATTCTGATTTTGACGTAACTAATTTGAATTTGAAAAACTCTTTTAGAGTACGATCAGATTTGTCAAATGTCAATAGTTTGATGAACCCTGGAATATGGCCCTCGGGGGTATTGGTTCGCAGGTATCGGTTTTTTCGAAACAGACCAACTGAGGGTTCTTTCAACAACTCTTAACGTCCCATCCCAACATCGATCACAGTCAACGGTGGTCATCAGTCGGTCTGCGGTGAATGATATACGAGATTTAAATGAAAGTTCACTCCTATTTCTGAATTGTCAGTGTTTGACTCTTGCTAAGGTTGATAAAATTGATGTTATTACGGACAGATATAGAAATCTGCGCTTCTTGTGTTTTTGTGAAACGTGGTGTCGGGATTCGAATATCAATTTGATGAAATTCAACAACTTTTTCAATGTGTCTAACTACTTTAGGTCGGATTTGAAGGGAGGTGGAGTCGGAATCAGGTGCAAAAATTCAGTGAACATCCAACCAATAGATTTAAAAAGATTCTGTTCGGAAAAGCAGTTTGAAGTGTGTGGGCATCTTTTATGGGTCAGAAGGTCAAAACAATAATCCTTACTTGCTACAGATCTTGCGTTGGCTCCTGTTTTTACATTTTTTGTGAACGTCTTGTTCAGGTTCTTGAATATTTGTATAGTCCAAAGATAAATGTGATTATGTGTGGTGACCTTAATGTCGATCCCATCCGGGACTCTTTCAAGTATAAATATCTTTGTAATATTTCGTCTGGTTTCAATTTGCAGAACGTAGTACTTGGAAAAACTCGACTCAACAATACCTTGGATTATGTGTTTACTGATTTGGATGGCGCAAAAACTAATGTAATGGACACTCATCTCTCTGATCATAGAATTATTATGCTAGCTATTAAACAAGACAAACATCCTAATCTGGTTGAGTATAGAAGAGACTTTGCACCTCATATTATTGAGAGATTTGCCGACGATGTCTCGAGGAGAATTGGTTAAGTGTGAAAACCTCAGAGAGTATTCGATGGCTGACGCCAACGAGGTTTTCAATGCTTTCACGACATCTCAATGCACTATTTCAACTTACAAACGATGTTTCTTTTCCGGGATTTCTTCTAAGGAGATGCCTGAGAGAACTAAAGACATTTTATAAAAGAGAAGAGAACCGTCCTATATCGCTGTTTCCGGTCTTGTCAAAATATTTGAATATTGTTACATTGACAGGCTGTTGAGCTTTCTTGATAAACAAGGTATTCTCGCAAGGAGTCAGTTTGGTTTCAGACTGGGACTTGGGACACATGATGCGATATACGCTTTCGTTGAAGGTGTGGTGAAAGGCTTGGAGTCGGGACAATGTCCGGTTGACATCTTCTGGGATTTGAGTCGGGCCTTTGATCTTGTAGTTCATAATATTTTAACTAGTAAAGCGGAGAAATGTGGTATTCGCGGTATTGATGCAAGGTGGTTGGTTAGTTACTTGACTGGCCGGCAATAACTTGTTTCCATCAGACACACTTGTGGTAATGTGAGAGGGACAACAAATTCGGGCGTGCCTCAGGGATCGATATTGCTATGCTGGAGTCAAGGATTCTTCAAAATACCAACTTGCTCTGTCAATGGTTTAGCGGAAACAGATTGCACATCAATGCCCTCAAGTCTACATATTTGGTTTTTCACAACCAAAATAAGATAATTAATGTTAATGTGTCCCTCAATAATACTCAACTGGAAAGGGCTGGCTCGACGAGGTTTCTAGGTCTTCGGATAGATGAGAGTCTAAACTGGAAAGATCATTGTACTTACCTGTCCTCCAAACTTAGTACAGTTTGTTATCTTATGCGAAATTTGAGAAGAGTTTTGACTGTCACACAGTTGAGGGCTGTTTATCATGCCCAGGTGGCCTCCATATTGAGATATGGGGTTTTGTTTTGGGGGGCATCGGTTGGAGCTGAGGAGGTTTTCCTTTGTCAAAAAGGATAATTCGTTGTATGCTGGGTATTTCCCAACTTACCTCCTGTCGAGAGGCTTTTCGATCTTTGGGCTTACTTTCATTACCATCCATATGTATACTTGAAACGACGACAGTTGTACTTAAAAACCAAAATGAAATAATGCTTAATGGTGACTACCATCATTACAATACTAGAAGTCAGCACAACCGTGTCCCTCCAAACTTTAGACTTCGAATGAGCAGACGATCCTCTATGTACCTGGGTGTAAAGCTTTACAACAGATTGAATGATGACATAAAGAAGTCCAAATCGTGTGTTACTTTTAGAAGAAGGCTGTCTGAATATTTGGCGAGTAAGAGTTATTATAGTGTGCAGCAATTTTTATTGTAAATGATATTTCTTTCGATGTTTTTTGTATGCGATTTTCCTGATTTTGTTGTATATTTGCTTAGGAAAATCATTTTATTATTTTTTGACCTTTTCCATAATGTCATTTCGGCGTTCTTGAGGAAATAAAGTTTATTATTATAATTATTTATCGTGGACTTATGCACTATCTCAGTTGTTAGCTGGATATAATTTACTTTTCTCAGATTCAGCAATCAAAGGGAATAGGCTCGATTACAATATACTTGACATAAATTTCCTAACTATCCTACATGTATTAAGAATTACAGCTTTTTGCATTTCTATATAGGTATTCTTATGCAATTCTAATTTCTCAAGGCTATCATGCAAAGTTTTGGGTATTAAACCAGTCGAGGATACGATGACAGGAACAATATCTATTTTATCGAGGTGCCACATCTGCTTGATCTCAATAGCAAAGTCTGTGTATTTGGACTTTTTCTCCTGGAACTTGTTCAGCACGTTGTTATTATTCGGTATGGCGACATCCACCAGCATTGCTGTTCTGGCTCTCTTATCATACACCACTATGTCTGGCCTATTATTCGTCACCATTCTGTCAGTGATAACAGGCCTATCGTAGTATAATCTGATAGATTCTTTTTCCAATACGGGCGCCGGCTGATACTTGTAATATGGCTGGAAAGTGTTCAGAAGTCCGTACTTGTGTGCAAGTTTCTGGTGTATAATGTTGCACACTTGATTATGCCTGTGAAGACACTGTATTGGCCAGTTGTTCGCATCCGGACGTAATATGCTGTATAGTCTCCGATCTTATATGGCATTTTCTGCACTTATCTGTTCGTAATGTTCCGTCCTTCATTATAAATTTTTGTAATTGTTTGTAGCGATCACTTGGTCTTGGATGGCCATAAGGAATCCTTCTGTTTCTGCGAATAATTCTCCTTTAATCAACCATTTGTTGGAGGCTTCTTTGTCGATGTGTGGTTGATTAATCTCATGGTGATGTCGGCCATGTAATTCCTTTTTGACCATTGCTCTATTTTTTCAGTATCTGATAGGAACGGTAGATTCAGCAGGTCATCTCTGGTAGCAAGATTTAGTGGTGTATATCCCTATCAGCCAACGATACCACTCTATGGAGGTCAGAAGTAAAAGCTTTTGCAGAGAAGAATTCTCTGAGATTTTTTATCTGTTCGGTGTGTAAATTGACAACATCTATTAATCCGCGTCCTCCTTCTTTCCGCTTCAAAGTTGTTCGTATCACAGACGATTTTGGATGATGATTGTTGTACTTTGTTAGCATCGTTGGGGTCTGCCTTTGAATATCATCCAGTTCTGTCTTAGTCCATCTGATTATTCCAAATGAGTAAAGCAACACTGGAATGGCGTAGGTGTTAATTGCCTTGAGTAAATTCCCCGAGTTCAACATCGATCTCAGCACAGACTTCAGACGCTGACTGTATTCTGAACGAATCTTCTCCTTTGATTGTTTTTGGTCTAGCAATCTGACTTGTTGGTATCCCAGATATTTGTATGTTTCGCCATCTCTCATGCACTGTATAATATCACCGTTTGGAAGTTGTGTTTCACCATCTATGACTTTCCCTCTTTGAATGTTCAAGGTCTTACATTTGTCAATCCCGAATTTCATATGAACATCTGCCGAGAACTCACTGACAGTTTTCAGCAAATCATCCAATTGCTTCTTGTTCGAAGCATATAATTTGATGTCATCCATATACAGCAGGTGGGAGATTGTATGATAATTCCTTTCTGCTTTTATCCTAAATCCGTATCCTGTTCTATTGAGCATTGAGGACAATGGGTTCATTGCTAAACAGAGCCATAGTGGACTTATTGAATCCCCTGAAAGATTCCCTTTTGATTTGTATCACCCTCGATTCAGTGTTACCATTGATCGTTGGAATGGACAGTTTGGTAGATCATTGGCCCATGCAGTGTTGAAGGAAACGTGCAATGCCTGGGTTGATATTGTATATCTGGAGCACTCATAACAACCAGGAAAGAGGGTACAGAGTCAAACGCCTTCTGATAATCTATGTAGGCCAAGAAAAGATTCCTCTTCTTTCGCCTCGCTTGCTCCAAAAGAATCATATCAATGATAAGTTGTTCTTTACAACCCATAGCCTTTCTTCTACATCCTTTTGCTCCTCAGTGAGTATGTTATCTCGAGCAATGTAATTATATATCTTGTTGCAGATTGCCGCTGATAATATTTCATAAAGTGTTGGGAGACAAGTAATTGGTCGATACTGCGATGGGTCCTCTGATGCCACACCTTAGAACATACGTGAGCTGTTTCACTAGGGCATCATGGAGCTTATCAAACTTCTTGTACCAGTAGTTCTGGATATTATCTATACCTGTGGCCTTCCAATTGTTGGTCGCTCGAACTACTGTTGTGATTTCTTCCTCCGTTATTCCATCAAAGTCCATATGCCTGATATCGAGGCGTTCTTTTCATTCGTGATCCATTCCGCATCTCTATTGTGTTCTTTGGGGTGCGACCATAGTGATGACCAATAGTCGGTCATGCACTGTGCATCAGGTACTTCTCTGTTATTGTTGGTCGCAGTTTTGTTATTTCCTTATGAAAATTGGCTGCGTTTTGGAGGAACCTTTGGTTTTGGTGTTTCCTTTCAGTACACTTGACGTATCTTGAAAGCCTCTTTGCTTTTGCTTGAGTTTCTGTTTCAAAGTGTCCATATACACGTCGATGTGTTGTTTGTGATCAGGGTGTTTTGTATTTGTACCAATTTTCCTATAAATTTTGCGTATATGTGATTTCAAGCGCCTTGAGGGTTTTCTGTTTCTCAGGAATTCTGTGAGGCGACCGATTTCTGCTTTAATATTATCAATATCCTTCTCCAGTCGCTTTTGCCATGGTGGTTTTCTGACGCTTTTTGGTTCAGCTTGAATCAGAGTTGTGGAGATTTGTTGTTTGTGAAGTCGAAGAACCGCTACTGCTCCACAGTAAATAAATGTGTGAATCTTCTCCAAGGTGTTCTGGTCGGTATATTCTTCAAATACTGAGTTTACGCTTGCTAGGATGATATTGGTGTTCTTGTTCGTCTTGAGTTTGGGCAGTTAAGGTCTTTTAGTTGGGTTACTACCACTGAACTCAGTCATTGCTCTGTTGAGTTCTGATCATGCTAAATACATATATTCGTTCTGCTGATTCGGCTCAGGAGGGCGTTCCATGTTAATATTCGTTTCCGTGGCTTCGATGTTATCTGTAACACTTTCATTGACTCCAGCAGGTATACCGTTATGAGTATCATTTTCGCTTCTGAGTTCCATTATGACCTCTTCTCGTAAGTTTTGCAGCGTTTCTGAAGAAAGTAGCCTGTTTTTAACAATTGTTCTTCGTTAATCCGAAATTCTCTGCTCGGATATGTGCTGTAATTCAGGATATTTTTCTATGAACGCAAGATGTAACGCGTATCTGTATGCTGTCATTTCCGATTCCAAGTTTGTGATCTTGTTATAGGAACGCATAATGAAGGTATTCATTTCTGGAGTCCAGTTCATGCGTTTCCTAGAGAGTCCGGCTCGTGGTCGTAGGCATAATGGATTGCGCCGCCGTTGAAACATCAAGAGTCGGTTGGGAGGTGTTGATGTTATTTCCACTTGGTTTTGTGTTACAGTATCCTTACTCGATATCACGCTGCTTCCGTCGCTAACCGAGGGAGACTGTGACTCACTTTCCGAACAAGACCCTCTTCCTAAATCTTGAACGCGACAAGAGGTTATGGTGGTACAATGTCGATTCACCCGTTTATTCCTTAGATTGTACATCATTGGATAAGTTGCATTTATACCTACTGCCAGGTTCAGCTTGGATACCTCGGGTTCGCTAAGCCCGCACTCAGAAACAATGTTCCTGAGCCCATGAGGGGATATTATTATTATTATTATTATTATATGTGGAGGAATCATAATGCAGAAGACAAGTAGCCAGAGAATCGGAGTTGAGCTAACGGTACCACTTATAATTCTCATTGCATAATTCAATTAAGAATCAATTGTATGTACAACGAGAACTATTAAATTAGACAGAACAAAATTACACAACTGTAGAAAAGACTAGAGCAAGAGTAGAGGAGTGAAGAGTGTGAACATTGGCACCCCAAATAGACTCAGCTAGTTTTTGAAGAATATTATTTCTTGTTTTCAGTTTTTGACTCAGTTTATTGATATATGATTTGATATGATATGAGGATTAATGAGTAGTCCAGTGTGACACCAAGATATTTGGGATAGAAATTATGATTCGGTAGAGAATAATATTTTGGAATTCCAAAAGGTGTTCGGATTTCCTGAAATTTTAACTGTTAGTTAGAATTGCGATAATCTTGACACTCCTAAAATCTGCAGAAACATTATAATATTAAAGCGGGTAAATCATTATAAAAGGACAAAACCAACTTAAAACATTTTTTCTAACGGTTTCTTCATTTTGTTTATGGAAAATTCGTTTAGTACACTTGATATTATTCTGAAAACTGTTTGAAGTAATCACAATATTAGATAATATTGAATTAAGATTAATAATGGATTGACTTTTTGAAACAGAATGTGAGTTACCCAATTTTGTCAACAAATCCCAAGAATTTCCACTAAATTGACCGAAATCCATGTTATTATTATCTCATTCAATTTATTCTTCCTACCAGAATTTAATAGATTAAAAGAGTATCACCCTTTTCTTTGGATGGAATTTATTGGTAATTTTATATAGAATATTAGATTCCTCTGACCAACTAGGTATTTAGTTTCTGTGGAATCCTCTATGAATAAACTTTTTAGCTGCATTTTTAATAACGCAAACGAATCCTGCATAATTCCTATATAATGGAGGAATTCATCTCAAAACAATATATACTTGTTTGGAAAAACAATAACCGAGATAACACCTTGTTGAAAATGTAATAAACTATTCATTTTCAACTTTATCTTATAATTCTGAAAATCGTAAATTTTAAAAATAAATAAAAATTAACGCATTAATCTTGGCAATGTACTAGTCTAAAAAACGAAAAACTTCTTTGTGGGACCTGTTCTTGTACAGATGAATAGAATAGAATAGGTTTATTTGCCTTCAAATATTACAAGGCATGTCAATAAATAAACGAACAAACAAATCAATATAAAATACAAACAAACATACAGATTGGTTACATTAAAATTTCAATTAACATATACAACCAACAGTGGACAGACAACATTTGAAGTATCATTTTAATAAATCTATGAATTCTTGTGGACCATAAATGGTATTTTCTAGGAGTAATTTCTTCAGATTCTTCTTGAATGGGTGTATTCCGAGCTGCCTCACTTGCCTGGGCAAGAAGTTAAAAAGTCGCATGCCCAAATACTCGTAACTACGCTGCGACCTTGCAAGCGAATACTGAGGCAGTATTAGATTTTCTCTATGCCTTGTAAAATAGTCATGGACATTGTTGTGAGACTCATATTTGTGTTGATGCCTATATATGTGACACAAAACTGTTAATATAAATTGGGAGGAAATGGTTAATATGCATAACTGCTTGAAAATACCTCTGCAGCTTTGAATCTGAGGAGCACCCACTATTGCTCTGACCGCTCTTTCTGTAGCAGGAAGACACTTAGGGCCTCCGACGAGCCAAGCCAAATTACTGTGAGCAAAATGAAGGCACAATATAGGGAATTATGGCATGTACCTAAAAAATAATTCGTTGTTGGCACTAAACTGAAAATACAATAACTTCTAACCGGTAAATTCGCGACTATAATTGCGATAACACGTTCGTGAAATTTATTCACGAATTTTAGATGCATCCTTACAAAATGCATTTTTCCAGAAGTTACATAAGGATTATTCAGATCGGCGAGTGAAATTTTGAGAATACTTGATGAATTTCATCGATTAAATCAACTTTTGTCGAAAGGATCTACCTTCACAATAAACGTAAAGGGCAATCGCAAAAAATGTCGATATGGGTCTGAAGAAAACCTTCAGTGTTTATGGAAACTGATACTCAATATTCATGGAAAGTTAACATATGACAGGCATCATACGCGACTATTTGATAAGCCCAAAATTCTTCAATGGCAATGTCACTGGAGAATGATTCTTAATATTTCTACAAGAAGATTTAGTTCCATCTTTCACCACTTTCGTTTCCAAATGAAGCCTAGACGAGCCTTACGAGAGAATTTGGTTTCAACAAAATAGAGAGCCTCGACACTGCCTTAAATGTCCACATGGTTGGATAATAATTTTTTTGACAAGTGGATCAGAGAAAGAGAACCAATTGGATGGCCACCTATATAACCGGATCACAATGAATCAATTTTATTCGCCATCAAGATATTTATGGCTGGTCAATCATAATCACAAAAATAAGACATTTAAATATTTTGTTAAACTATAAAAAATACAACGGAGTCAAACGACAGTAAGACCAGACAACCACAAAGTAATAATTGAGAGAAACTGAATCACAATCCAAAACACCATACTTCTTCTATCCTTCATTAATGGACACTAGAACACAACACTTGCACCGTAATAATCAGACAGCAAGGACGTTTGCAAATTCGTCCACTGAGTAACAACCTTCTGCAACAATAGGGTTTTCAATTTTGATCTGAATGGCCTAATATTCAATTTCCATTAGGCATAATCTGGAATAAAAGTCTTTGTAAATAACCCCGATTCTATTGGAACGTATAACACACGGAATCGGGTAGATCTGACCAGAATTCTTACGAAATATGAAGAATGATTTTCTCACCAATTAGGGTACTGCTAAGTAAATGTTAAAAAGTCTTGAACATTTAGTTAATTTTTATTCAATTTAAATTTCTATTCCGAATTTATAAGATAATACTAAAAATCGTATTTATTCCATTTAAAGTTCGCACTCTATATGTACCCTATTTGATCAAATCCTTTATCATTTTTTTTATTTTAAGTACATTAAAACCCAACATTCAGTTGAACAAAACAATGGAACAATAATTTTGTCTAGAAAGAAGAAATTGAATTATAAAGTTATTTAATGCATATTTAATATTTATTCAAGCAAATGATTAACATCGTAATTAAATATTATGTTCTTAACATATTATTCATTTATTTTATTCCCATTAAAAATTGGTAAATTCAAATTATTTGTTCTTCATCCATGGCACTTGAATCAAATCTGTATATGCTATGTGTTTTTTTCGGAATCTTAATATATAAGATAACATTTAAAGCCAAAAAAAGGATCAATGATAAAATAAGCATGAACTTAGAACTCAATGATACCGAGCCGAACCAATAATATGAAACCAATCATCTTTAAGGCAAACGAATGGCGCTTGCATTAATTCCCTTATTTCGGTCCTTTCTTTCTAACAACTGTAGACAAAAAAATAATGGAATTATTTCTAACTTTACCACAATACACAGTGCCAAAGGTCACAGTACAGAATTTTAAATATTTTACGCGAAAGTCAAACACCAATTATGATTATTTTGGAGTAAGTAATGTTTTAATGACGGCGATTCGAAGTACAACAGAGCTTCTTCATATACCATCTACTAGTAGTTCGGATATGATTATTGAAAATAATTTAGAAAGTATATTACTACCAAGTAGAAGAAAAAGGTGACTGACAAACACGATAGAACTGGAAAATCCATTCCTAGCTATAGTATTTTAAATGAAAAGGTTCGATGATTGAAACCTAACTGATCATTAACAAGATTTTCTGAAATTGGTATTATTTGAGTATAAAGTATTCAATATTCAAATAAATGCTACAAAAAAATTTCACAAATCCACAATAAGTTTCAAATTATTTGAACAAACCCACAAACTATCCCACATGGAAGGTATTCCGCGCGTGGGTATTTAATCTTACTATTAACTTACACTTACATTTAACTAATACAGTTCTTCGTTACTTAGAGACAACCAATATTCTAAAATATCTTTATCTTTAGCGATAGTTTTCCAAATCGATCAGTGAGCGAACTCTATCCCTTCCAATATCGGCAATATATTTTTTCAGCTTTTTCTTAAATATCTTAGTTGAGGATATGCACTTCAGGAAATCCGGTAAGTCATTAAACAGTTGAGGTCTGAGAAAACTCCCATATCTTAGCCCAATAGATTTTTTCACTTGAGGAATTTGTGATGACCCTTTCTTATATCTTGTATAGTAACTATGCTCTATCGCCGGCACAGTACCCTCAAACCCATGATGACGAATAAGCAAAGATTGAAAATAAAGTTGCTTCAAGTCGAATATTCCAGTCTCGAGAAATAATTGATCTGTTGGGTACATAGAAGGCTTTCTTACATTATTTTGATGATTCTTTTTTGAGTTATTTCGATTTTTTCTGCTTGGTTTTTCAATAAGCCTCCCCAAGCAGTAACACCGTAAGTTAGGTGAGACTGGACCAGCGAAAAGTACAGAGTCTTCAAACATTGTATGTCTAGGAACTGCGCACATAGGTTAAATTTCGGAATCAAAGTCCTCAATTTGTTAGTTAAAGACTTGGACTGTCCTCCCCATTCTAGGTGACTGTCAATCTTAATACCTAAATATTTAATTTCTTTAGCTACAGAAACCTCAACACACGAGTTATCGGTCACTATTTGTAATTTATTGAACTCAGGAAGGCTATGGGCAAAGCTGGTAAACATCATGAATTTCGGTTTGTCTAAATTTACTGTTAAGAGCTTACTTTCAAAAAATCTGAGAGAAATACTGAAGTCGCTCTCTACCTGCTCTTTCAAGTTTTCCCAAGAATTATTCTTGTAAAAACTGCTATGTCGTCAGCAAAGCTGACAACGTCACCAACACTAAACAGACAATTTATGTAAATAGTAAAAAGAAGAGGCCCCAAAACGGTCTCCTGAGGAACTCCATACGCTATGCCCTTAAATTCGCTAATGTCGTCACCAATTTTTACAGCCTGCCACTTAGATAGCTCTCCAGTAATTTCAGTGATACTCCGCTGAAACCAATGCACTCTAAATTCTCAAAAAGGTAGGGGTGGCTAACTGTGTCGAAAGCTTTTGCCAAATCCACGAAGATGCAGATTGCTGAATAAGTTATTAGTTAGGTATTCAATCGCATCCTGCGTGGACTTGACTTTTCTAAATCCGTATTGTTTCTCCGATATTAAATTATATTTGACCCTCTCGAAAACCTTTGATATTACCGGTAGTATAGAAATAGGTCTATAATTGCCCCGGATTTTTTTATCTCCTGCTTTGTAAATGGGAATGACTATCGATTCCTTGAATGAATCTGGAAAAAGGTTCAAGCATAGAACTGATAACATTTGGAATGTTTTGTGTAAATTCACACCAGCATATTAGATGTAACAATAGAATGCTCAAAGAATTTTGATTTTACTCAATTTTCCTCAAAGATCGAAGACGGAAATGGGGGGGTCATTTTCTCTACTTAAATATTTCACATAGTTGTTGTATCAAATCATCGAAAATAGGACAACCTGTACATTTCATTTGGGAAATTGCAAAATATGTTGGCAAACTAGAATCTGTAGTTAAATTGCTAAGATTCATAAAAAGAATTTCATAAAGCATCTTTATTTTTCTGATAGAAATAACAGGATAAACTATTACCTATGAATCCTATAAAATAAAATACAAAACAAAGAATATTTCTTATATGGTTCTTATTATGAAGAGTTATGCAGAAGTTTACTAAAAGCACTGTATGAACTCTCTAGATCGAAAAGCAACTGTCTTACTTGGGCATCTGACAACTGATCTGAAGCTTGCATAGAGTTCAGAGTACCCAGCCATTCCCCCACTTTTTCTTTACCATCAAAGTCTGATGGTAAAATGCTTAACCTATTCATTGTATCGGCCAAGTCCCTGAGATCTGGTTGTAGCTCATCTACTGATTTGAAATTTAAACGCAGACGATCCATAATAGTAATGAATAGCTGAAAGAAAAGCATATATTGGAATTAAACTTGAAATACATAACACTCGAGAAATTTTTGTAATGATAATCTTCCAAAAGGAAAAATAATATAATATTCAAAAACTATTCATATGAATAAAACTTGAAGTTCCACTTTAATAATGTAACCTTATCAGATAAAGGTTCTCAATTGTCAGTTTCAAAGTGAAAATTGACTTAATCACTATTATATTTAGCATGAAAATGTGAACTTCATAAAAAGGATAACCTTAATTTTACACACTCTGACATTTATATCTCGATAAAAGATTTTACTTACAGAAACAATATCTGCAATACATTTGCTTGTATTTCCTTATCATCTTTTATTGTGATTGGACGATCCTCTTTGATTCTTTCTAATGCTGCAGGGCAGTCAAGCTTAAAGTTTACACAATTAATGATACGTTAGTTTAACAAAATATTTTAATCCTTACTCGATATTTTCGAACGAATGCTTCAACTGTGGGAAATTCCTCTTTCACTTGCCTAAAAGCAGACTTATACTGAACTAATAGCTTGCTACATGCTCCAGTATATTCTTTAGGAGTTACACAATCTCTGATGTAGGCCTTTTCTAACTGTTGCAATGTATTGATGACGGCATACAAATCAGCCATGTTATCATACCTGCAAAATAATTATAGGAATTTTGAACCAACATATATAAGTGCTTACTTTTCTCGTTCTCTAGCATTGTGGTAAAGCTTTACTTCTTCATACAACTCGGGTCGATTGTCTAAAAGCAATGAAAATGAATTATAGGAATTTAAAGTAAATGACATATTTACCGTGGCTTGCAGACATATCGAAATGTTCTAAAAATCAAACACAATTTATTGCTATTACTCGATTCTAAAATTCTAGCTAACTTTGAAAATAATTTTTATATTGAAACATAAATTAATAAATGCCTTAGTTTATTGTTGAATTGGTATTTTGACAAGACGATGACAAACGTGATATCCTTCAACCTTGAGTCACATTATTCTTCTTCTTCTTCTTCTCTTTTTTTCAATGAGCTTGACTTCTGAGGTCATTTACTCAGTCCACCATTTATGATTAACTGGATCCGCCTTGTTGGGTCGGGTCTTGGGTATACCAATGTCCAGTTATTTTATCACTATTACTTTGTTTTTGTTTCACTCTGCGTTGTTTAAATTTTAGCGTTTCCTTGTGAACTTGTTACTTCGGTAAGAATAAAGGAAAAGGATTTTCTTAGATGGTATTTGGCTAAAACAAACACAAGGAGAGAATAAGGGTTTTGTAACATCGATAATGTTAGAAGGATATCAGATTAAGGTGAAAAGAATAGCTTGTTATTTGTTATAATTTGATAGAAGAAGCTGCTAAGAAATGAATTATTATTTTGACCACCAACAGGTCATTCGAGAATATTACATCGTATAAGTTTATTGGAAACTCATGAAACTTGTTTAATTTCAGTAAATCTTCTAAAAATTTCTTGCAATTTTGAGCATTATCCGGGCATGCAAAAAAAATGTGGTTCAGATCACCTATCTTCCCACATGTACAGTTTTCAGACTCTAACTTTTATTTTATATAGGTGACACGGAGATAAACAGTGATCTCATTCTGCACAGAGTGGTGATATAATTTCTGGGCAATTCCATGTTGTGAAACCATGGTTTGTGAAACAAGTTATCATTAGCCCTCATACTTGAATAAGATTTTCCCTTTCCTCTTCCTATTAGGGTCCATTCCTCTTTCCATTTTTCCCATAATTTTATTTTAAAAGTAGGCCAAAATTCTTTTATGTTACCTTTTGTTTCCGATGTTATTTCTAAGGACGTTCCCACTTTAGCGAGGTAATCTGCTTGGTCGTTACCAAAGATGTTAGTGTGACTAGGAATCCATAGTAGTTTAATTATAAACTCCTGATTTTGAGGTTTCTTAACTTGTCTCTAACTTCAATACATATATGGTCATTATCAGCTTGGATTCTCCAATTTGTGATTTTTTCTAATGCACTTTTGGAATCTGACAATATTAAACATTTTTTAAATTGTTTTCCGAGATCATATCAATGCCCTACTGATCGCCAACAACTCAGCAGAACAAATGGAGAAGTAGTCAGGGATCCTTTCAGAGTACTTAATTTTTTTGAGCAGTATATGCCTATTCCTACTTTTCGGTTTTCATTTTCGAGGCGTCGGTATAGACTCTGGTGTAACCAGGAAATTTTTGTGTGCATTTTTCGAGGAATGACGTTGAATTATCTAAGGAGCTTTTTCTAGGCCAAGAATATGATATTTTATACTTTGATAATGAACTTCTAGAGATGATTCGAAGCATGGTAGAGCCACACTTGAAAACATATTTTCCGTATCTTTTAAAGCTTGAAAAACTTCTACTATAGCAGGGGTATTCCTATTATTCCAGAAGTGTCTCATATTTGAAAGATTCAAAATTTGGTCTAAAATTGGGTTATTTAAGGTTCTATAAAGTTTACCAACAAAACGGAAGGCCAACCATTGACGTCTATGCTTTAGAGGTAATTCCGAGCATTCTCCCAAGATTATATTTATAGGAGTAGATTTCATATAACCTAACGCAGCTCTTAAAGCCGCATATTGAATCCTATCTAAACGGGATAATAGTGATTTTGAGGATCTACCCAGAAATATACTACCGTAGTCAAGGAAAGGTCTCACTATGGATCTATATAATGTTAACAAAGTTGACGGATGTGAACCTCACCAGGTCCTACACAGGGATTTAATGATGTTTATTCCTTCTAATGTCTTATTTGATATGTTTTCTATCTGAGCTGACCAATTCAGTTTGTTATTAATTTGAACGCCTAACTATTTTACAGTTGCCATCCATGGTATACGTAGGTTCTCTATCTTAAGCGAGAGAATATTAATCCAATTTATTGTCTTATGACAGCACATGGCTTTTGACTTTCCAGATGAGATGTCAAATCTTTTTGTGTATGCCCATTGGCTTACTAGGGCTAATGATTCTTGTATTCTGTTAAAAGCTACCCTAAATGACGTACCTGAGGCTATGATGGTTGTATCGTCTGCATATTGAAGGATTTTGACGCCCTGAACATTGACTTTATCCGCAATGTCTTTTACAAAAACATTAAATAATACTGGACTATTAGGAGAACCTTGTGCTAGCCCGATATTAGCTTGTTTAGGACCTATAACTTGCTTCGAATATGGATCTAATAAGAATAAATTTCTCTGTAACATGAGATTTTTAATGACATTAATGATTTCTTTGGGTAAATTCATTTCCATAAGAACCGAGTCTAAGAGAAAGAAACTAACATTATCATATGCAGATTTTATGTCCAGAAAACAATTATTACATATTCATTTCTTGCAAATGCAAGATATATGGATGAAATCAGAAGAGAGAGGGCATCCGAAACCGACTTACCCTTACGAAAACCGAATTGAAAGTTTTTGTTCCTGGAATTGATTTCATATATTCTTTCAAGTCTGGTGGTCAAGATAGATTCAAAGATTTTATTAAGCATGAAGTGAGTGCTATAGGTCTGTAGCTTTCAGGGATGTTTTGTGATTTACCAGGTTTACATATTGGTATAATCAGTGTGGATTTCATTGCTGGAGGGATAGATGCTGAAATTAAGATAGAGTTGAATAGATTTATTAATTTTTGTTTGGCTTCTATGGGAAGGTTTTTAATTATAGAATATGTAATTCCATCCATCCCTGGACAGGAATCTTTCTTATGGAGTAGGTTCATCGAAAACTCGGAGAAAGTGATAGCGGGGAATTCAATGGGGTGAGTTGGGGTGTATTCTCTTGGACATGCTGGAATGATAGCCGGACAGAGACGATCAAGAATATCAGAGCCACATGAAGTTGTGCATTTGGAGTTAGATTGAGAGGCTATACCACATTTAAATCTGTTTATGTCTCTCCACATTTGCTTAGGGTGTTTTAGTGATAAATTAGCACAAAATGATTTGAAACTTTCTGCTTTTTTTTTAATTTTATGTTTAGCTAATGCTTGAATCTTTCTTGCTTCTATAAAATTCTCTACAGACGCATTTCTTAGAAAGTTTTGATAGGCTGTTTTTCTATTCTTGATTATCCCGGACAGGCAATCATCCCACCAGTGAATTTTGTATTTAGATATTTTGTATGGAATTTTTTTAGGAATATATTTAAGGGATGTAGATACTACCATATCTTGAAATGCTTCAAGATTACCAATCTCTTGTAGATTGAGTTGATGAGATATATCTTCTTGAAATTGGGCCCAGTCTGCTTTTTTAACGTTAAATTTTATTGGTCTTTTTACATCACTAGGGTGACATGGTATAGGGTGGTTGGACTTATATTCCATTAATATGGGCAAATGGTCACTGAAACCAGGGTCAGGGATTACTGACCAAGTCATATCAAGTTTGATGTCAGACGAGCATAAAGTAAGATCTGGTACACTTTTGTTTGTACCTGGATGGGTGATTCTTGTTGAAGATCCATTGTTAAGTAGGCAGATATCATTGTCCAAAATGAACCTTTCCATTGAGACTCCGTTTCGGTTTGTGGTGCCGGAACCCCATATGGGATTTTGACAATTGAGGTCGCCTCCGAGAAGGAAAGGGGGGATTAACTGAATATATAAATCATTGAGGAAGTTCTCCTCCAAAATCACATCTGGGGGGGGGAATATGTATTTACACCATTAGATTCCCTATCTTTATTATTTGAAGTTGAAATTTTCAGGGAATTGAAGTATGGGAAATTGTAAAGAGAGAATTTTATTTTATTTTCAACAAGGATGGCTATGCCTCCCCTCTATCATTTCTTTGAGGTACTCTGTCTTGTCTAATTATATTGTAACCTGTTAATTTTATTTTATCCGATTCATTGAACCATGTTTCCGAAAGTAAGATTATTTGAGGTTCATATTCTTTTACCAGTAATTTAAGATGTGTTATGTTTGATTTGATTGAACGACAGTTCCACTGTAGTATTCTTACCATAGGGTTAAGATAAAAGGAGGAAAAATTATAACTGAAGATACCAGAAAAGAATAGATAAATAGATAAATAAAAGCTAAAACCTACGCAATAGTGAGATTCTGATCTTATTTATTAGAGAGTTCCACAGTTACCTGGGAACTAATTTGAGGGTGAATCCCACTTATTGAATCTTTTACTATATTTTTGCTAAAAGGAGAATTCGAAAAATTTGTTAATCCTTTTATTTTTTCTACCAGACTCTGAACAACACCGAAATTTAAATTCATAGATTCTTTAATAATGTCCTGTTCTAACTTATGAATATCAGGATGTGTATTTCTATTATTATTTAGTAAAACTCTAGATGGATCATATACCGATGATGACCAATCAATAAGTTGAGTTTGTGAGCGACCTTATCATACCCGTCCACCTGGGAAATAGGGGCTTTTCTTTTTAGAGCTGTGACATAGCTATCTTTATTATCATTTGATTGTTCGGATATGATTCTGCGATTATGAACACTGATTATATTAGGTTGTGAGCGAGATAGGTCTTTAGGGACCTTGAAATTTGAAGGTATATCTGAGGTTGGGCTGAGGGACTGATATAGTCTTTTCTTACTTGTCTAACAGCCTCAAAATATGAAATATTTTCGATGGCTATAATATTATTAATTTGTTTTTGTCTCTCAAATTCGGGGCATGAACGGTTAGTAGATGCATGAAGACCTGAACAATGAACGCATTTTGGGTTGGACTTGTTTTCGCAGGTTTCCTCTTCATGAGGATCTCCACAGTTTCTGCATCTCTTATTGCCATTGCAGTTGTTGAGAACATGGCCATAACGCAAATATTTGTAGCACTGTACTACCGGAGGAATGTATAGAGCCACTCTTCTAATGCATCCACAGATGCTTATGTATTCAGGAATGGATTTTCCTTCAAAAGTTACTACCCATGATTTGGATGGACCATAAGTGGTAATATTGTTTTCTACTATTCTGTGATTTAGTTGTCTTGCTCCTGATATTTTGACCCTAGAGTCAGAGTTGACTATATCTTCCTCTTTAATATCATCCCTATATCTTTTATCACTTCGCGGCTGGAAACCATCCGTGAAGGGATAAAGACATCGTATTCGTCTTGTTTTAAACAGTTGTTTTTCAAAAATTTGTTTGCATTTAATGCTGTATTAAACTCTATAGAGATTCTTTTTTACCTTTGCGTAAAATATTTTTGTATCCTGAGAAACCAAGAGATAATAGTTTTTCCTGAATTCATAGGGTGTAGATTTCCTAAGTTACCAGATTTGCTCTCAATTATAATGAGGAATGGACCTGAACAAGTCATAGGATATGTATGATCTATTTTTCTTTTATGAGAAATTTCTGTTTCTTCTACATGCATAGAGTTACTGGGCGAAGGGCGATTTTTAGATTTATTGTTCTCAAATAATTTCGAAATTGATAGTGAAGTAATCTCGGCTTCGCTTCTGCAAATTGTGATTTAATCACTTCTAATTCTCTAGATAGTGCGAGAGTGTCAGCTGTAGAGAAGATACGTTGTTTATTTACGAAATTGTTTTTATATGTTTTTTTCAACATAGGAGTTAGCTGATCGAATAAGCGCGGGGAAAGGGGAAGTATCCCCCCTCCGGAATCTTCATCGGAGCTCATGGCTCCGTTCATATAGGAAATCTAATTTTGTGAGATTTTTTTTTTTTACAAGCTATTGTTTTGTAAATTACAGAAAGTAAGGAAAAACACTCACCCAAAGACACTGCACAATTTGTTATTCGAGGTGTGTTAATTGTTGTTAATATGATAAGGAGTTTTGAAAATTTCAGAGAGGAAAAAGACGACCTGTATTCTGTTCGACTGTTAACCGCTGAATCCGAGTCACATTATTATGATTACGGAAGTTACAACTACTCACTATTAAAACTATCACAGTGTATTCGTTATTTCTACGTAACATGGTATTTCGTAAATGCTTTGATACTATAAATGTAGAGCCGAACATTTCGAAATCATCTACAGCTCCTATGAATTTCAGATATTTTATGCTTTTATGAAACTAAAATTTTTGGAAAATGACTTTTGCAAATATTTTGCGAAATCAGAAATTAATCAATCAAATAGATTTCCGATGACAATTTCAATATGAAGTAAATATGTGCCATTAGCACAATTTTCGATCATTTAAATTTCACAGTGGAACACACCTAAAGATCGCAATCCACCACTTAAACAGACAAAATAATACATTTAGGTTAAAATTTTATTTTCTGTGTTCTACATAAATATTGAAAATCATCCTTATCCTCAGAATTGTATATCATCCATCAGTAATAAACTAATTTAAAATGTTTCAAGAAGCTCCTCCTTTGTGGAAAAATGGTCCTGCACCTGGAAGTTTCTATAATTTTCCTAATACAACTTTTAGTTTACTCCAGAATTCATCTTCTGACGCCTTCAAACATTCCCAGTAAGTTGTTAGATTTGTTTTATTTTATGGAGAATTATGAGAATTTTATTTCAGATCTCCTGTAACTACAGCTACATCAATTATTGCTTTAGTGTATGATAAAGGAGTTATAATTGGAGGTGATCTTTTGGGATCTTATGGTTCATTGGCTCGTTACAGAAACTGCCCAAGAGTATTAAAAGTCAATGAGAATATAATTCTAGGCGCCGGTGGAGATTATGGAGATTTCCAATATGTTAAAGCACTTATTGATCAGAAAATGTTAGTTTTTATTTTATGTTACAAAGTGGTAAATCTCATGGAAATTCTGTTTCAGTATCGATGAAGAGTGCTTAGATGATGGAGTGAAATTGAAGCCTAAATCCCTTCACTGTTGGTTGACTAGAATAATGTATAACAGGAGAAGTAAATTTGATCCTTTTTGGAATAATTTCGTCGTAGGAGGATTACAGGTGAGATTTTTTTACATACCTATATATTTAACTTATAACAGTAAAATAATTCTGGGCATTGTTCTCAGTAAAATCATGTTGAATTTATGTTTGTTGGTTTAGTTAAGTTATAATTGGGCAACTGTAAACAAAAGATTCGGTAATGCTGTCTTGTATGATGACTACTTAGGTGCCCCCAAAACGAGTCGATCAACTGTTTGTCAAATGCATCTGAATTTTATACAGTGTTGTCAGATTACGAACAAAATACTATTAGGACGCACTGTTTTGTCAGTATGCGAACACGATAACTGAACGCTCTTGTCTTTTTTCCTTTTCTAGTTTCTAGTCAATAAATAATGAACTACTTCTCTCGTGTCATTTTGTTGATACCATAAAAAACAAAGTTTACGGTAAATTATTAACTGAATATAGAGAAAAGGAGGCAATTCCAAAGTATTTTATCAGATCTCATTAATAGTATATCGAAATTCGGAAATATACTGTGGGACGTACAAAATCATCTTTTTCAATTTTTTTAATGAATGTCGGGAATGGAGTTTTTTCTCCTCAAAATTTGCGATTTTCATTAGTGTTTTCAGATCATTAAGAACATAAACATGGGCAACCAGAAAATAGTAAAGTATCCTAGCTTGTAGGTATACCAAATGATTTGCTACTTTGCCGTTTGCTGATACGATTCATTTTGTGTTTCTCAGTAATGATTTTTGCATTAAACTCTAAATACCATTACACTGCCAAATTATTACTTTATATGGTATGACACGCTTCAGTGTTTTTATTTTTTTTAAATATTTTGTGAAAACGTTAATTGATCCAATATTGAATCTAGAACATTTTTGTGAAAGTACGGATAGCTATTATGAATTAAAACTGAAAAGTTCTTATTCTGTCAAATTGTTTTCATATACATATTGGAAATGGATTATCATGCTTTATTCCTCAATTATAATTTGTTAGAAATAGAGATAACGAAATGATGCCAATGACAACACAAGAATAATTCCAATCAAAGAAGAATATGTCACAAATCTGACAACACTATGAGATTGAAATGCATTCGCCAAACAGCTGATTTACTCCTTTTGAGTGCGCAGAACTCGTCAACATACAAGACAGAATTACCAAAGATTCCATCAGAAACATTCAAAGATGTGATAGTTCATACTTTTTTGCTGTGAAGATTTCTCTGAAACTGATTCATATTTGTCCTGACCAACTCTAAACTAAAAGCTAAGTTATTCTTTGTTTGGTATAGTGAATCAGGCTTGAGAGTTATGCTATATAGTTTTAAAAGCATTCAGTTTTGGAATTTGAGTATTTTTCAGTATGAACATTTTTAAATCATTTAATTTTTGAATAGATTCTAGATATTTGTCAGCAATAGTTCAAATTTAATGAGGTTTTTTCATTGATGTTTATGCAGAGACTTCAAGGTTGCTAAACCAGTTTTTCCACTTCATTTTTCAGGATGGAGCACCCTTTTTGGGCACTGTAGACAAACTTGGCACAGCATATGAAGATAAAATTATTTGCACTGGATATGGTGCTCATATTGTGACTCCAATGATCAGAGGTGTTTTGGACAAGAATCCCAATATTAAAAGAGCAGAAGCTCGAGCCTTAGTTATTAAGGCAATGGAAATTCTTTTTTATAGGGATGCAAGAAGTTTTCCAAAATTCCAAATTGCTACTCTGGATGAAGATGGTGTTCAAGTTGAAGGACCCATTGATGTGTCCCAGAATTGGCAAATGGCTACTCTTATACGCTAAGTTATTTTTGTACTTTATCAAATTATTCAAATTCTCATGAACTAAATAAACTTGAAATATTTTTGGTTCATTTTCATTCCTTGTTTACATTTCCTCGAAAATGAGGTTTTAAATCCATAAAACCTCATTTTCGTGATCCCTGTTATGTCTAATTACAAATTTAGCAAACACCAGTCATAACTTACAAAATAAAGTCAGATATAGCTTCTGTGTTTATTACAAGTGTTAATGAGACTACACATTGTAATAACAAATAAAATCTGTTATCATTCAGAATTATAACGTTTAATCTTTGGCTCCTACAAAAAATTGTATAAATAGAATCACATATTTGAATGAGTGATAAATTTTAATGAACGAATTCATTATTATCAACACTTTGTGCTTGGCGCCGTTTCACTATACAGTAACTTCTAGAAACTGGTAATATGAAAGGAGTAGTTTGCGAAGTACAATATTATGATCATTTAACAAAAGGCAGAAAAAAGAGAAGATGATAAATGTTTTACCTTGAGGAAATCTATTCTGTATGGGTATTACTTTAATATCTCAGAAAACGAAAAAGTCATAATTTTGCTGGACAAGGATCACTCAGAGAATCTATTAAAAAAATCGACGAAGGATACCTAACCTTAAAATTAAGAAGCTGAAGATGGCTTCCCAATAGAATCAACAATGATCAGCCACAAAAGTAGTGATGAAAGTGAAAATTAAACACAGATTATGATCTATCCAGGTATAAAAAGGAAACACTCTTAAGGAGTTGTCACGAAAAATAGTTTAACCCATCGATTATTGATG
The DNA here is from genome assembly GCA_013387265.2 of Cryptolaemus montrouzieri. NCBI lineage: Eukaryota > Metazoa > Arthropoda > Insecta > Coleoptera > Coccinellidae > Cryptolaemus > Cryptolaemus montrouzieri. The sequence continues at coordinate 41,343,588 of JABFTP020000185.1, read as the reverse complement.
ATACCTAAATGTGTGATTTTCCTCTAACAAATTATTTTCATTTGGAGTTATATCTATATGTGCAATTAACTTTCATAATTAGGCTTGTAAACACAAGATTCATTTAAGTTATTGCTTTTACTTTTAATAATTCTACTGAAGAGAGTTCCCAGTAATAAGAATTAAGTTTATATCTATCTTTGATAAAAAAGATTTTGACTAGTTGACTACCTCTTCTTGAAGACATATACTAATCGAATTGCATCTTTCTAATTTTTATGTGAAACCATTTTATGTATTAAATTGGGATCAAATCCATTGTTAAATGCAATTCGTTCCGATCTTTTTAATCTTTTATTGATATTATCGCCTGATGAAGAGATATTAGGTAGCTTATGAAACTTACTATTATAAGCTGAGAGTTCATGTTCCACAAGATGTATGTAATGGTCGGGAGATTAAAACGCTTCCAGGTCAAACGTCAATAAATTTAATAATAATAATAATAACTTCAACAAAAACACAGTTTCTACATTCAGAAATTTTGTGAAGCGTTTTTAACAAATACGAAAGTAAGAAACTAAGTGATGTGAACAGACGAGAATATAGAAATGGAATGTTGCTTTCTTTACTTCACACTACGTATTTATGCACTTACTTAATAATAGCTATTGTAAAATTTAGGGTGAAGGGTAGGTTAATGAAGTTATAAGCTTTTTATTTTTAAAATGCAAAACACAGGTAACATCTTAACATCAGGTTATCCAAAACCAATAACAATTTGAATGATTTTTGTGTAGCAAGCAATTGTGTTTTACTACCTTACTATAAAGTATTCCTTGAAAATATAATATAAATTTCTAACATGACATTACCAGATGGTAAAGGACCAGGGCCGAAATTGTAACCGTCCGTGAAATGGCATCATAAATTGAAATGTTCAAAGAGACAACAGCTATCTATAACATATTTTTGTATAGTTACATGATGCATATATGATGAGGTATATTAGGAATTAAAATGTTTGTGTGTATTCATTTGTGGAAAAGAAAATTTGGGACTGCCGTTTTATTTCTACTTTAGTTATAGTCGAATCAAGAAAGTCAATTGCTTTATGTCTTTCTTATTCAAAATAGTAAACTGTAAATTAGAATGCAATGAGTTCAGTTGTCTAAGTGACAAAGTGAAATGTCGTCTACGTACTGACAATAAAATGTAATATTGTGTTCAAAGGATTGTGACAAATAGAATTCTCTCTGAATGCTAATGAATTTACATAGTTGAAAATTATGTTGATTCATGCAGATCTTGAAACACAATTCGTAGGAGGAGCTTGTCGATACAACCGATTAGGTATAAATACACAATACAAATTTTATTAGTATATCATCCAGTTACTGCCGATTCCTATGTTGCGAGAACATGTCAGGCGGCAGTTTCTTAATTTTTCTTGTTCAGACATGAATAATAATTAATAAATAATAAAGCTGTTGAGATGATTGCCTCTTTTGATTCAGTGATGAGACAGCACGTTAGCCGAGTGTATAACTCCCAAAAAAATCTGTTAAAATGACTCATTATTTAGGCGTGCAAATACAGAATGAAATAATTGAATTATTGCCGTCCAAAGTAAGAAATAATATTTTAGAAATGGTTCGCACCAGACACTAGTCATACTGAGCAAATTAGTCTTGTTCTGAGGTATGTTGTCCTTAACACCACTTCAAAAAAGGTTAAAGTTAAGGAAAGTTTCATTGCGTTTAATCCAATACTGGACTCTACAGGAGAAGGGATATATACATTTGTGATAGAAAATTTGAAAAAATTAAATTTAGAATTAAAACACATTAGGGGCAAGGTTATGATAATGGGACAAATATGAAGGGAAAACATGTTGGGTTTCAAAACCGCATTCTTGATGCGAATCCGAAAGCCCTTTTTGTACCTTATGCGGCTCATACTTTGAACTTAACAATAAATGACGCTTCTAAGGTGTCAGGTGCTACAATAAACTTTTCTAATCTTGTGCAAGAGTTATATAATTTTTTTTCGTCATCCATAAAAAGGTGGTATGTTTTGAGAAAAAATGTCCCCGGGTTAAGTTTAAAGCCTCTAAGTGAGCAGTATGGTCCAGCAGAATTGACGCAATAAAGCCCCTTCAAGTTTATTCAATTAAGGTTTGCGAAAGTCTTCTAGAAGTGACTGAAGATAATTCCTTTCACATTGTTGTAAGACATAAGCGAGTTCCCTCTTAACGTTTGTACAAAATTTTCAATTTATTTGTGGAATTATTATTTGGCATAACGTTTTATTTCATATAAATATTGTCAGCAAACAAATGCAAAGTGCTACAATTAATATTAAAGAAAGTATGCCAAACCTACCTAAAAAATTTAGTTGATCACTTCCAGCAATATAGATCTGACCAATCATTTCAAGAAATTCTTGTGCAAGCGAAAGAAGTAACATCCTCTCTCGAAATTGAAGAAGACTTTCCACCATTACCAATGGTTAGGAGGAAATTTAAACCAAAACTATTTGACTATGAACACCAAGATGAGACCCCTCATGATCCAAAAACCGCCTTTAAAATTAGTTTTTTCTTAAAAATTATAGATCAAACTATAAGCTCTCTAAAAAACCGATTTGACTTATTTAATGAGTATGTTAATATTTTTGGATTTTTTAGCGACATATTCAATTTAAGTGACAGCGATCTTTTAAATTATTGTTCTATTGTTGAAGAGCGACTGACAGATCAGGATAATAAGGATATAGACTCCAAAGATCTGTTTAACGAAATCAAAGCGTTAAAGTTGTTTTCATTACCTGATGATACTGACCCCTTAAGTATTTTACAATATATATTTGAAAACAATTTATTCTCCACCTTTCCAAACGTAAGCATTTCACTAAGAATTCTTTTGACATTGCCTATATCTGTAGCTTCTGGCGAGCTATCTTTTTCAAAGTTAAAAATCATTGAAAATTATTTAAGATTGTCTGGGCTAACAAGATTAGCAATTAAACAAGAAATTTTGACGGTGTAAATTTTAGCGATGTAATTAATGAATTTGCGACAGCAAAATCTCGGAAAATATCGCTACTACAATAGCTATCTTTTATTTTTCTATTGCACCTAAACGAAGTTCCTAGGTATTTGTTATTAGGAATATCTGCATATTTTTAAAATATCTATATATAAGTAGATATATATATATATATATATATATATATATATATATATATATATATATATATATATATATATATATATATATATATATATATATATATATATATATATATATATATATATATATATATATATATATATATATATATATATATATATATATATATATATATATATATATATATATATATATATATATATATGTAGACATTAGGCAATATTTCTGTTATTTGTTCCTAAAAAATGTGATTTTTAGTTTTAGGTTATTTTCTAGTATTTATAAACAACGAGTCAACGTGTCTGTATCCCTGTCTACAATTAAATATGACTTCTAAAGTTCAGTTTTTGCTTTACTTCAGGCATCTACCTACCTACCTCCTACTTAAAAAAAAAAGAAAAATACATGATCCAAAATGCCTTAAGGGGCATGTACAGTAACTGCTACTAGAGTGCTTAACATGTACAAAAACAACCAAGAAATACCTTCTCTTTACTCTACTTTCCGGATACATCTACTGATTTGTTAGAGAATATTATGCTCTACGGAATTATTTTTGTTTTCTTTTTCTATGGGCAATCTCACCTGCAACTGTCTATATCTGCCGACGACTTTGGACAGTACACCGATTGTTTCATTCACTTGCAAATAGCAGCTTTTGATGAAAGCTGATTTTAACCCACCGGTTTACACTTCCTTTGTTACTGCTTAAAATAAATATACCTACGAATTTGTATCTACTCGTATTTATTCATTGTATTGTTCCAGCATTTGTTTAAATAGAGGCTTCATTTACCCAAGAAATGGTAAATATATAAGCTGACCATTTCTTTGTTGGTCCCAGCTCTGCGTTTCATTGTAAACGTGTATGCCAGATAAAATCGCACAGGGACACCGGATATGAATGAGTTCCATGACCCAAAAGAATTCGTGAAATTAGTTTAAAAAAAACAATCTTTGCTCGGAAATTTTTCTGTTTATAGAGTATCTCAAAATTTATGAAAAATTTTTCTGTTTTCTTTATATAATTTTTCTAAGAGCGATCTCCAGATTTCAACAAAATCATTTGAGAACTTTAATACAGGCCGTGCGTCTTTTCAATGTTCTACACGTTAATTCCTCTTTTTCTATTTTCTGAAACACCAGAAAATATACGATACACATGACCATATTAACCAAAGTATTATGATGAATATTTATAATGAAAATCTTTTGGGCTTGGGAGATCTCTTTGTGTACGTTATTCTATTGCGGAATAGGACACGAATCATAGATGCCGCCACATTCATTTTAACAATACATTTTCTATAATAAAAACAAGTACTGTGTTTTAAGGAATTTTACTTAATATTATTAATATTATTAAGTAAAATTCCTCAAACACAGTACTTGTTCTTTAATATTGATAATGGAATTTTACCAAATAAAAGCCTCCCAAACTCGAATACATTTTCTTATATGGAGGTATAGACTATTTTTAAAATAATGCAGTTCATTCAATTATAATTCACTCGATGATGTAGAATGATGAAATATATATGTTGTTAATCTTAGGAAAATTTTCCCAACAGGATTGTAGTGAATCCTTGGTTCAAACAAAATATTTGCGTGAACAGTTATGATATAGGGAACCTTCTCACTCTTCTTTACTCCTAATAAAAATACCGATAGGTTACTGAATCGTTGATTTCCCAATCCCAAACATTCTATCTAATCCACCCACAAACATTTTTCATTTATGAATATATTATAATGCAAATAGATAATAATAATACTTAAACCTATCGATTCTCTTTTATCTGCGTTTGTTGATTGAGTTTTCGGCGTTGAAATATTTTTTCATATTTATTTTTTATATTGTATTTAGTCTAGGCGTGAAAATTAAGCGGAACCCAGGAAACTGAAATGGATTTCATTTAGATTCCACAAAACTAAACGTAAAAGCAGTATTGTTTCATAATGGAAACCAAAAGCCATATTTGAATTTTCGATAAATCGTAATCGTAAGATGTGAATATACGAAATATTTTTGTTTTTATGTTTATTGGATAATTGAGCAAGAAAAGACCGCCATATAAAGAAAATGTAACCTGTATGTAAATAATATTGAGAGAATAACCTTGGAAAAGATTACCACATAAGGACACCGACGGAAGTACTTCCTCAGATCAAGATTAGTCTTAGGAGAACCTACTGGTGAGGAAGAAATAAAACGATATCTGATAAACCAAAATCGAAATCTTGATGAATATGCAAAAATTAAACTACGAGAAAAATGAAGAAAGTTGGATATCTGGCAATCATTGAAAATGATACGTTGACTTCTGCTACCCTGCTGGAGGCTGGTTTTGTGTGATACACATCTAGTTTTCGAACATGTTTAGTTTTTAACTCGACGTCTTAAGTGTGGATAGAGAATTTGACCACATGGGTAAGGAACTGCGAAGATCATATTTGTTTCAAATGTGGCAGCAACGACCATTTATTTATGGTTTGTACAGATGAGGATACAAAATGTTGCAGGTGCCTAATGTATAATGAAAAGTTTGGACTGAAACTGAAATACTGATCATAGTACATTCGTCAAATCTTCATTCGCAAACGGGAGAATAAGAAGAGAAAATAATAGTAAACAAGGTTGAATAACGATTAATGCAAAACGATGTGACATCGACTCATGCACTGATATAATTCATATAACATCAAAATCTACATAGAGTAAATTACACTTCACGGAGGAACTTGAAACTTGGACATGCCAATATAAGATCGCTCACTTCTAAATGGGACGACTTTTCGTGATATATTCGAGAAGTAGATATAATGGGGGTTAGTGAAACTTGGCTTGATAGATATTATCTATCACTACTTCTCTCTGTAGAAGGATACAACTTGGTTCGTATAGATAGGGGTACTAGAGGAGGTGGAGTGGCGCTCTATGTCTCGAACAACGTAACGTATAAAGTGTATAACCCACACACTCACTAATGAGTGAGTTGGAATAGCTGTGGATTACATTAAAAATTAAAAGCAATAAAATCGCTGTTGGCGTGGTTTACAGGCCTTTCGTCGACTTGAGATGTTTGTAGGGTCTAACCGAAGTGCTGAATGACGTGTGTGTCCCGTGTGACTGTGTAGTTCGGCAAGGACATGCTAATATAATTTTTTCGATCATACAGACAATAAAACTAAGTTTTTCATAGGTATATTGGATACTCATAGTCTGTATCAAATAGTGAAGAGTCCAATCAGAATAATTTCACATAGTCTACGGGGTATTTTTGAAGTTTTGCAAATTTTAATGAAGATGATTTCACCACTGAAGCCTGGCAGGTTCACTGTCAGAGAGTGCTTGGAGAGCTTACTTTTGATAGAAAAATTGATAAAAATTAAAAGCATTAAAATATTATTTGATAAATATGCACCTAAGAAAAAATGTCACTGTGAAAGGGCTCATGAGCCGTACATAACCAGATGATTTGAATAAAGCAGAAAGCTTTGAACAGGTATAATAGGACTAAGTTAGCAACACATAAATCCTATTACATTGAACTAAAAAATTACCTAAGTAAAGCTATTAAGTGGGGGAAAGTTGCCTTTTTAAGTTTATTATTTCAAAAAATGAAAATAATACAAAAAATTTTAGGGCAGGAATTCGACAACATAGATGTCCACAAAAGATAATATTTCCACTGTATATGAGGAAATCAAAGATCCAAATGAGACTAATAACAATAGGTCATCACGCCACAATGGATACAAATATCCTGAACAAATATGAAAATAAAAGCTGAACCCCAATTTATCGTTCGCCTTCAAGAAATTAACAGTGAGGATTTATGGAAAACATTAGGGACAATTAGATCGGACGCAGTAGGATTTGATGGGATTGGTTTAAAATGCTGAGGATTGTATTACCTTACTGTACTGAGGTATTCCGAGATCTTGATTTCATCAATATAATCATTTTTCAATTCTTTAGGGTGCTTTCCGTGTAATTTCTTCTGCATCCAACTTTCTTTTAGAATTATCATCAAATATATCAAAATCTACCTTTTGTATTGTCAAGTTCAGAGGTGTAAGATTATAATCTGAAGCAACAATAATCATATGTAATTTAGACGTTCTCTGTTTATCATGAAAATGGGAACGTAGATGAAAAATCTGTTGTTTACTATGAAGATTATTCAAATCAATTAATCCACGACCTCCAAGATGTCTAGGTAGTGTAACTCTCTGAACAGCTGACTTTGGGTGGGGCTTATGATATTTACAGAGCATTTTCCTCGTTTGACATTGTAATTCATTTAGATCAGTTTTAGACCATTTAATAATTCCAAAAGAAGATGTAAGAATAGGAACAGCATAGGAGTTGATAGCTCTGAAAAGGTTTTTACTAGTTAAATAACTCTTTCATGATAATTCTAAGTCTTTTGTAATATGAACTGTAAATGAATCGCTGAATACTGGATTCTTTCCTACAATATGGAAAAAAGCTATAATTGAACCAATACCTAAGGTTGAAGTAGCATCTGAATACTGTCAGCTGAGATCAGGCCCGCCGTAAGCGGGCGTGCAAGGCGTGCAATGCACGCGGGCGGCGCATTCAGGGGGGCGGCAAATCAGACAATCATCGACTAAAATTCAGACATTGTTACCTCACAATACTAAAAAGATTATCCTTATAAAAATAATATGATGAACGGCGCCCAAACATTTCTTTTATATCGTAGCATTACATAGCGCCATCTATTGAAATTCATGAGAACAAAGTTAACCGTATCGTGCTCTATGCGAAATAGGGAAATCCCACAGATATCAGGGGAAATCCCCTTAAAACTATATACTCATTTCTTTGTTTTTATTTATCTAACACAAATGCGAAAGTGATGTGAGTGAACAACAAACTTCAATTATTTGGTTATAGCCCTAATGTGAGATCCGGAAACGGTCCAGGGTACTTAAAATTAATAATATTCTGTATATTTTTGTGCGAAGTGTGACTATAAAAATAATTTAGAAAATTATTTATATTATCCGTCGGCGCAAAAAATCATAATTATGATAAGAGTCTTTGTTTAATCAATCAGCATATGGGCGCATTCATATAAACAGCAGGTATTCATGTAAAATTTAAAGGTTATTTTACTGAAAAAACTTAAAGTAAAGATTTATTAAAAAAATGTATTAAAATTAATACAGAGTGTAACAAAAGTAACTTAAGTAACGAAAGGGGGACATTCCATCTAATCAATACGAACAACTTTTACTATGGGGTCAACTCTGAAGTCGCGAAAAAAAAATTAGTTATTCCATTACATTTGTGTGCAGTAGGTATGAACATTTTTTTTTCGCAGTAGTATTGTGATTATTATTGTGATTTAAAGGGTATTTTTTTCTGTTATACAACTTAAGAGTGAAGATTTATAAAAAAAATATTAAAATTATACCTATACAGGGTGTAACAAAAGTAACTTAAATCCCGAAAGGGAGTCATTCTACACATAAATACGAACAACTTTTACTATAGGGTCAACGGTGAAATCGCGAAAAAAAATAACTATTCCATACAAAATGTATGGAAAAGCTGATTTTTTTCGCGATTTCAGTGTTGACCCCCTAGTAAAGGTTGTTCGCAATAATGGGTGGAATGATCGACCCCCTTTTGGGATTTAAGTTACTTTTGTACAACCGTATACTAAACTTTTTCAAAAAAATTCCAGGAACCGCAAAAAAAAATTCAGGAGCTCAATTTCGACGGCAAAACGAGAAAAAGATACAGAAAAAAAAAAACTAGCAGGATCTCTTGAGAAATTTTTAGCAAACCAGAAAATAGGGACTCTGAATGTCAAGAGAATGTTGACGTAGATGTAGCTTCAACAAGCGCAGCTTTAAATCTAGAAGTTATGGAGGTATCTGAAGAGAAAAATGTTAGTCCTTCAGAAGGAGACTCCAGTGAAACTAAGAAAAGAGAAAGTAGTGCTAAAGAACCTGTAAGCAATTTATCATCATCAAGTAGCTGTTTAGATTGTGGTGATGATCCCGGTTCGTGGCCCGCCAGTATGACTAATGATATTGTTAATATTTTGGTTAGCCGTGGTCCCGTGCAGCTGTTTAACCACAATTTTCCTGCTGATATCGATGGAAGAAAATTTGCAAACAGTTATTACTCTAGAAATCTTCCTAATGGAGAAAAAATTAACAGAGAATGGCTTGTTTACTCTACGTCAAAAGATTCAGTCTATTGTTTTGTTGTAAAATATTCAGTAAAACTGTAAGTAGTCTGTCAGCTCCAAGCGGTTTTCCGATTGGCAACATCTGTCATCTACCTTAAAACGACACGAAACAAGCATTTCCCATAGCGAAAATTTAAAATGTTGGGTCCAACTAAATCATATGTTAAAAATAAAACTACTGTAAATCAAATGCAATTGAGACTATTAGAATCTGAAAAAAACAATGGTGTGATGTATTGGAAAGGATCATAGCTGTTATAAAATTTTCATCTCATCAATGTCTGGCGTTTAGGGGCTCGTCCAAAATATTATATGAGCATGATAATGGTAATTTTCTCAAAGCAATAGAAATGATAGCATCCTTTGATTCAGTTATGCGGGAACATATTCACAGAATTCAAGCCTCGAAATTCGATTCAACTCGCATGACTCACTATTTAGGAGATCAGATTCAGAATGAAATCATTGATTTACTCGGCACGACCATAAAAAATTATATCCTGAACAAAGTCAGAGAATCAAAATATTTCTCTATCATATTAGATTGCACACCAGATGTAAGTCACACAGAACAAATTACAGTTATACTAAGGTATGTTGTTTTAAACAGTGAAACTAAAAATGTTACAATATGCGAAAGTTTTATTGGCATCTATCCGATAACCAGCTCCACAGGTGAAGGACTATTAAATTTTGTTTTAGATTTATTTTCGCAATTGAACCTTGATATTAAAAACTTACGTGGCCAAGGTTATGACAATGGTTCTAATATGCGTGGAAAACACAATGCATTACAAAAAAAATATTGGAAATGAATAATCGTGCATTTACGTTCCATGCTCGGCGCATAGTCTCAATTTGGTCGTTAACGATGCGGCAAATATAACGCAAGACACGGTCAACTTTTTCAACTTAATTCAAGAAATTTACGTTTTCTTTTCGTCTTCTACCAAAGGTGGTCCATAATTTGCAAGCATTCACCTGATTTAAAACTAAAGGCATTAAGTGCCACGCGATGGTCTAGCAGAATCGATGCAATCAAACCTTTACGGTATCGCCTCGAAAAATATTTGACGCTTTACTTGAAATATCAGATAACAATTCGTCAAAGTGCTATGACCAAAGACTAGATGCATTTATGTGTTTCATAGACTATGAGAGAGCATTTGATAACGTCAATCATGAACTGATGATGGAAATTTTACAGGAAATGAATATAGATGAGAAAGATATCAGAATAATTGGACAACTGTATTGGCACCAGTCAGCTGAGATTTGCATTAATAGAGACACAACAACAGAAACCTTCAACATTTTGAAGGAGGTTAGGTAGGGATGTATTCTGTCACCTATATTATTCAACATTTATGTTGAGAAAATATTTCAGAGGGCACTAGAAAACGAAACGCGGGGAATAAAAATAAATGGACATCTCTTGAACAACATCCGGTATGCAGATGATACCGTTATTTTCACCAGCATCTTGGAAGATCTTCAGCTTACATTGAATAAAATTAACCAGCATGGAGAACAGCTAGGGTTGAAGATAAACACTGCCAATACAAAAATGATGATGGTCTATAGAAATAATCAAAATTGTGCACCTCTAAATATCAATGGATAAGTCATAGAGCGAATATCAAAGTTTATATATCTGAGCGTCACTCTTAATGATAGATGGGACTGCGATGAGAAGGTGAAGTGTAGAATTGGCCGAGCAAAAACAACCTTTAACAAACTAAGGAACCTCTTCTTCACAGAGATATGTCTTTGAACACCCGAATTCGAGTGATTAGATGCTATGTTTGGCCTATTATGCTGTACGGTGCTGAGACTTGGTCACTTAAAACTAGGACCTTAAACCGAATAGAAGCCTTCGAAATGTGGACAAGTTATCGTCTGCTACGAATATCCTGGACAGGGCATATTACCAATGAAGAAGTTTTACGAAAAACAGGAATAGACAGACAACTCCTAGACATCGTGAAGCAGAGAAAAATATCGTATTTGGGTCATATTCTAAGGGGGGATAAATACCAGATTCCCAAATTAATTTCGAAAGGTAAAATCGGGGGAAAAAGAGGTCCAGGTCGAAAACAACACTCGTGGCTCAGAAACATCAGAAACTGGTGCAATATTTCGCAGCAACATTATTCCGACGGGCTGAAGAGGGCACCCTGACCAAGACATGATTGGAAATGAACGAGTGTTCGCCAACGTGCATTGCATATGGTACAAGAAGAAGGAGACCAAAGTGGAATGATAAACATTTAATTAAATGAAAACGAAAACTTCTTACAATACTATCAATCATTTCTTAAATGAATTTTTGGCGATTTTCTAAATTTTTATCATGAATCTTATTTGTTCAATGCATGATGGGACATAGGGAACCATCAACTGTCAGTACTAAAAATGAACCTTTATTATAAGTTAATATAAATGCAAAATTTCGATTCTATGCGTGCTGTGTTTCAGCCACAACAAACTGTCAAAGTTGTTAAGTTAGTTGAAAAATGGATTTAAACCGTGAGCATTATCTCAACATGAATGTCTCGGCGAGTTGGTTTTTGTTTATGGCATTGAAGCACCACACCACTGGACAATTTTCCGCTGGTATGGAGAATTTAAATGCAAATGTGTTAGGCTAAGCGACGATCAGATGGGAGGTGGTCACTCAAGAAATCGTGTCAGAAAAAAATAGTTACCCGTTGGATTCTGCATTTGAAAAGAAGAACAGAAAACTGCAAGGTTGAATTGGTGTCAAAAAACTCTGTCCGCCTTAACTTTGGTAAATCTAAAAGCGTTTATAACATTGTCTGTGGTGATTAGTCTTGGTTTTATTCATACAAGCCTGAAAGTAAGCGCCTACTTTCTGTTCGGTTGTTTCAAGGGAAAGCAAAACCGATAAGTCATCCGTGGCCGAAGTGTCTCCAAAAAGATGCTCGGAAGTGTTCTTTCAAAACAGGTCATGTAGTAACAATTCCTTCACAAGATTAAAAAACGTATACTGCCGATTAGAACACAATCGTTAGTCTTCCGCAAGCCGGTGGTAAGCTTCGATAAACCGACCCCCAGCGGCCAATCATCTTTACAGTCCGGACCTAAGCGCTAAATATTATTTTACTTTTCCCAAAAACAAGAACGGACTACGTCGTGAAAGGTTTCAGACTTCAGAAGAAGCTGTTTTTGCCTTTAAAAAGGTCATTTTGAATGTAGTAGCAAACGATTTCTGTAACGGCCTCCAGAATTGCTTCGAACGAATGCAGAAATGTATTAATCTTTGCGAAGAATAATTTGAAAAATAATAAAGTCTTTAAAAGCTCTCAATCGTTTAATTCTAACTCTTTATGCAAAACTTAAAAAACATCCCTCGTAGGTATCTGTTTGAAATTCTTTCAGTTTTTCAAGGAAAACAAAAATGTTAGAATGTGAACAATAAAATGAATAATTACAACAATTGTATGTGATACGAGTTGCCAAACTTTCGATTCTTATTTTGGATGGATTATGAGTTAAATAATCAGCGTATTTTTGAAATATTTGATCGTCAGGGTATTTTCGCAGCAAATCAAAAATAAAACAATTTTCCACTTTATGTGGATTTAAAAATGTAAGTGCGAAGGTCATTCTTAATCATGACCCAATTTAACTCATTTTGTTTTCATGATCTTCACTCAAACCGATTTTTTGAATTTTCCCGAACCAAGCCTGCGAATGATGGAATCTGCAACTGAAAATTTTTGCTGAGGTCAAACCTTTTCAATTGCCTTGTGAATGCCAATATCAAAATCTCCAGAACTACTTCAGAAATATTCACCTATATTTTTTTGATTTTTGCATTTTTCAATTATCAAGGAAAATAATTTTTTATATGTGTCTGCCTGCTTATTTGATAACAAACAATATAATATTGGAAAGTAATATCCGTTGGAAAAGCCATGTATCGGTACAAGTATAAAGGTTGCCCCAAAAGCTCTAAAACAAACTTTGGGAGAGTTGGTTCGTAAAGACAAAATAATGAGAACAGCATATTCCGAATCTTTTGAAATTCGGAGATATTTAGCTTCAAGCTTCAGCTGAATAGCTCTAAAAGTTTGATGATCACGGATCCTGAAATCGAAATTCTCAACATACGAGAGCGATTATGTATTACCATTGATGAAATGAAATACATATCCTGTTGTACCGAAGATGACAATTTGTAACCAAGTAAAATGATCATCAAGAATTTTGAGTTTCATTTAATAGATACAATCTATATATATCTTTTCAATAGATAATGATACCACTGATAATTCGAGAGCGATTCTGTGGCCATGAAATATGTGCATAATAATTATAATTTTTCGATCACAAAGGTCGAAAAATAATTCTGAGTTGTCATGTTTCAAAGTTGTGGAAATCAAAGAAAATAATGAATAAAAGGGTACCCCCCGATAAGATCGGCGAAATGCCCTCACTCGCGAAATCCTTTTTTCCTTGATTATTTCATATCATATCAAAAAATAACATTCATCGATATATTAGCCCTCTCATCTCCCCCCACTTCAGCCATCAGAAAACGTGTTTTTGCATTTTATTTTTCCTCGGGTTCTACTGGCTTAAAAAATTTGAAAAAATTAACGAAGAACCTCAGTCACCTTAAAAAACATACAGAATTTTTTCATAATAATCGGACCCCCGTAAGGGCTCCAAAAATTTAATTTTTTCGAAAATTTCATCTCTAAAATGAGCGAAGACCGGTGCAAGTCCAATTTTTTCGGCATTTGATTTCTGTTATGAAAAAGTAAAAAAAAAACTCGAAAAACCAGTGTTTTTGCATTTTAATGCAGAAAATTCAACTTTTCACATGTCCAGGACTGCGGAAAATAATGTTAATAGTTTATTTCCTTTCAATTTTGAAAATATAAGAGTCAACTAAAGACGTTTTAACTCAAACAAATTTTTTAGAGACCATTTATAGTTATTTTTCACAATTATTTCGCTTTACGGCCCTTTGAGTGCTGAAAATTCAATTTTTCACTAATCTGGGCTTGTGGAAAAAGGTAACAATAGACTTCTGCTCTACTTGTTTGTGATTATATGGGCTAACTATAGATTATTTTTCAAGTAATTGTTTATTTAATTTACGTTCATTTATGCGTAAATCTAATCTAACCTAACTATAGATTATTTTTCAAGTAATTGTTTATTTAATTTATTTATGCATCACATTATTATTTTCCTTCTTCAAAAGAATATATATATATATATATATATATATATATATATATATATATATATATATATATATATATATATATATATATATAGAAATATATAAATCTTAGGAATTGGGATTAAATGAACCAAAAATTGAGAAAAACTTTAAAGTATCATTAGTATAAAGATTTTTATTAATAAAAATATAATGATTTTCATAACTATTTGTAATGCTTATGCGTCCTCGTGTGCTATGTGAAGATATGGGGTTGAGTGAAAATGTATGATAAAATATTTCGAAACTTCCTAAACTGTATGAAACATGAATTTAATAATTTACATAATTTTCACTAATTTTTTCAGTCTCCTTCGCTATCTCCATTTATTACAGGTATTGTATCTCTGTAAATATATCAGTTAGGTGTTCTGCCGGTTTAATAATTCTCGATTAAAATCTACGACAAATAATAAACGAGAGCAGCCACATGAGAACAGGTACCTATCCTTCTATTCCAGTTTGCACAATTACAACAGTAATGTCTTATACCATCCAAACTGATATTGTTAGGCACATAATCTACATAACACTTTTATGTTCTACTATTTACATGCCGTGATTTTACTTCGATTCTAACGATTTGTGGCTGCTCTTTGGCGAAACGCAAAAACAATGTATCGTCTTCTTGCAGCATTTCTGCTAAGTAAGAAATTGGTACGATCCTGTAAAAGTAATTGATTCTTTCAATAATAATTAGTACAAAGTAGAGTATTTTATCAGAATGAAAAGTTTGAAATGATACACTCCTGTAAAGAATATTTTCAACTACCCAATGCTCAATTCTGGAAAGTCAAGGAGTTCCTTGGAATTAAAAGTCTGAAAAGGTGTACTTTTTCTATTCCAATTCTCATCTTCCACATAAGTAGACAATGTATTAGTCAAATCTTTCGTCACCTTGATTCTTTCAATTATCGCAGTTGCACCTTCTTCATCTGAATTCAGACGTTTTCCAAATAAATTGTACAAGACTCATGCAATCTGGCAATATATTAGAGCATTGTGTAGCAAAGAATTGTGAAGTTGGTTATGAAGGAGCTTGAATTTTTGTCCTACTATGCCGTGCACAGCTTCGACTACCCATCTTACTTTTGTTACTAATCGGGAAGCATATGACTCGTCTACGGTCAGTTGATTTCTTTTACCTTTAAGGGCTGGCATCAGAACCTTGTATCCTTTGCTTTCTAATTCTGCTACTATATCTCTGAAACCTCTAACTAATATGAATACATCACCATGAGTGGAAATAATGTAAATTATTAAATTTATGTTTTATACAGTTTATAAAGTTTCGTACTTCGAAATAATATAATTATAATAAAAATATTTACTATACATTTTTCACTCAAACTCATATCTTCACTACGCATACACAGACGCATAAGCATTACAAATAGTAATGAAAATCATTATATTTTTATTAATAAAATCTTTACTCTAATGATATTTTAAACTTTTTCTCAATTTTTTGGTTCATTTAATCCCAATTTCTTAGATTTCTTTATTACATTTTCACATAAAATATTGTGATGCATAAATAAACGTAAATTAAATAAACAATAAGTTAACAAATAATCTATAGTTATCCCATATAATCATAAAAAAGTAGAGAAATAGTCTATTGTTATTTTTTCCACAAGCCCAGATTAGTGAAAAGTTGAATTTTCAGCACTCAAAGGGCCGTAAAGCGAAATAATTGTCAAAAATAACTATAAATCGTCTCTAAAAACTTGTTTGAGTTTAAAATCTTTAGTTGACTCTTATGTTTTAAAATTATAAAGAAATAAACTATTTTCATTATTTTCCGCACTCCTGGACATGTGAAAAGTTGAATTTTCCGCATTAAAATGCAAAAAAACTGGTTTTTCGCGTTTTTGGAGGTGGCGCACCTTCAGGAAAAATCTGAAAAAAATTCAGAGAAATACTTTTCCATAACAGAAATCAAACGCCGAATTGGACTTGCACCGGTCTTCGCTAATTTTAGAGATGAAATTTTTGCGGCCCTATTATTATGAAAAATTCTGTATGTTTTGTAAGGTGACCAAGGTTGTTCATGAATTTTTTCAGATTTTTTAAGCAAGCAGAACCTGAGGAAAAAAATAAAATGCAAATAAACAAGTTTTTTGATGGCTGGGTGGAGGGGAGATGGCAAGGGGCTAATATATCGATGAATGTTATTCTTTTGATATACGAACTGGTTCATCAAATTTTTCTTAATATCCTCATAGCTATACCAAATTGAGTCTGCTTTTTCTGGCCACTTCCAATTTCCCCCGTACTTCTCCATTGCTGATACCAAAATTGCATCATCTGCTGTTTCTATCACCTGGCCGGGGTACAGGTGGTTTTCGTATGTGACGACAACGTTATCACCATAACTCACTTCATTTTTTTGTACATTAGTCTCGATAGGTTGCATATCTGTGTCAGAGGCGTCGCTTAGTTGGGGGACATGATAAGGACTGTCATCGCTTTCTGCATAAGAGATTTGCCCTATGCTTTCATCGTCGCTATCAGATTCGCCTATCAGGTTAATATTAGGTGGCTCATCATTAGTCTGTCCAGAAGAAGTTAAGGGTTGATCCATGCTCATAGGAGTTTTATTGTCATTTTGAGGATTGATGTCAGACGCTGCGATACTCTTTCCTGGAGTTCCGTTCTCGTTGATGTGATGAGCTGCCTCTTTGCGTTTAGGTTTTCTATAAAGCTTTCACTAATCAGAGCTTTCACTTCGGGTAGAGCTTCAATAGTATGCATAGGTAATCTACTCACAACTTCCTTCCTGTTTGGAGGAATACCACATTTGGCAAACCAGCCTTGAGATTCTCTGCTGCATTTTTCTCCAGAGCAAACAAGAGTTTTTTCAAAAGTACTGGAAATTCATCATGAAGCGACTATTGCGAATATTTTCTTTCCATTCGTTTAGTACCTTACGCCAAGCAATTTTCACAGGTCTAAAAAATGCAACGTCTTATGGTTGTAACAGGTGGGTGGCGTTAGGAGGCAGAGCAAAATTGGCAGCATTTGGCTGATAAACCAATCTTCGAAACATTGAAAGTCCAACCATCCTGATTTGGTTCGGTTGTAGCGGCATTTTTCTGGACCGTTTTCGGTCCAATTTTCCCACATCTTCTCTAGACTGGTGCCAATTGACCCCCTGCACTCTCACACATCATTATAGATGTACTAGATTTAGAAGATTTCTTTATATTTTCAGGGTACTTACAGCCTCGTTTGACGAGCACTTTGGAAATTCCTGAGTCATCAACAAGGCAAGTTTCGTCGTAATTCCATATGTTAGATGGTGGAACACCTTCGAGTTCTTTTTCTAAGTTATCGAAAAACTAATTCACTACTTCCGCATCAATTGAAGCCCTGTTGTAAGTTATGTTTCTCGCGGTTCGATTTGAAATTTCTTGTGCATATCTTGTAACGAAAGAATCGGCCCATTCCTTTCCAGGAAGATTATTTTCGAATTTTCCAACTGTTTTATCTAAGATACTCTTAACGATGAATCGCAATTCGGTTTTATCCACTAGAAACCCATAACTGGAAAGGCTGACAATATGCGTCACGATCACAGACTCTTCCTCATCAGAAAAAAACAGTCTGCCCTCTAACTTTTTTTGGAGCTTTTTTCTTCAATTTATTACTGATAGTGTTTCGATGGATCCCGTATTTATTAGTGGCGCTTCGGATGGAAATTTTTTTTTTGACTTATCTCATTTAAGATTAGCTCAAGTGTATTAGTGCGATAATTTTTATAAGGCTTTGTTCCTGGTTTTCTCACGTATCGTCGCGATATTCTAGAAAGAATGGAAATATCTCAATATCTCAAATTTGTAGAATTTAGTTTTTAGAATATGCGGTGACAATGACCAAGTGGAACAAAGTTCCCTCGCAAATTTGAGTTTCTAACAAAAAATGTTCATAACCCATGAAAAAAAAATGATATTGAATCGCTATTGAGGTATGATGAAGGTAAATGAATATGTAGTTCGTAGTACTAACCTGTATTACTCTCTCGTTACACCAGACTTGTCGGGACCTGAAATTTTACGGACTTCATTCAAGAGCAACTACCGATTCAACGGTGGGGATTGCGTAGCGCCACCAGATAGCTCAACAAGTATGCTCATCATGAAGATATATAGTTGGTGTGGCGGAAATTCATGAGAGGCGCTAAATTCAAATAACCTTGAAAAAACACAGTGGCACAATCTCACCTCTGCAGGCACAAAGTCACCCCGTTTTACGGTATTCTGAATGAAGTTTAGCAGAACATGATCAATTGCAGTGAACAAAGTGTTCGGTAGAAAATTAAGATAACTAATGGCAATCAAGCTGTTATTTAAAATTTGAATGGTCAAGAGTATATTATTATGAAGACCTCTGCAAACGTTGCTACTGAACCTCCTTTGTCTTCGCCTAAACTCGTTTGGATTCTGTAGGGCCCATAAATGATCATTATGGAAATCATTTATACCATATCTTGTGAAGCATGATTCATTAGAGCATAAAAAGTAGGAAATGATATCTGGATTTTGAAAATGTGGCTGCAGAATCCAAGCGACAAAGTGTGAGTCGATGCTGCTCGTTCCCTGCATTTAACGCCTGTACTCCCTGTTGATGATAATGGTGCAGTTCCTCTCTTTTCAAAACACGCCACACGACACTTTGTGGCATTTGCAACCGATCTGAAATGCGTCGAAAGACTATCTTCAACACAGTTCATAATGTTCTCCTCATTTTGTATGTTGACTTGATGAGGCCGCAGATGTTTTCGCTCAAATGTTCCTATTTCTCTGAGTCTTCTGAATACCGAAGTAAAAACTGTACGAACAGGAGGATGTCTTTGTCGAAATCTTCGATGGTATTCTCTAACACCTTCTCGTGCGGTTCCATCGCAAAAACCTTTAAACTAGATCATATTCATCATTATCGAAGGAATACATTTTCAATTCGAGGAATTAAAGGTTTCGAAGCAATAATTACCCATTGAAAAATATATTCTGACATTTATCTATCAAACGTAACTCAACATTCTTGATAATTATTTTACTATGGCTACGAATGTCTCCTTCTGTAGTAACCCTATAGAATTCCTCTTATATCCTGAAAATCGTGATTTCAGGACCCGTTAGGATCAAATTTTGAAGCTGAATATCTGAGAATTTAGATGGATTAGGACCGAGCTGTTCTCACTAATTTGTCTTAGAAAGACAAGACTAAGTTTGTTATAGAGCTTGGGGGACACCCTGTATACGAGTCACATTTCCAAAACAAAGATTAAAGTTACAGGGAAAACTATTGTATTATTGCCTTCACTAGGTATGTATAAGAACTCTTCACCGTTGCTCGTTCGAATGTCTATTTTGATTAGCAAAAGGTTTCCTTCATACTTGTTGGTAACGGTGGCAGCAATTTCGTGGAGCGTTATATAAATTTCTCCTAATGTAAGTAACCTCAGATGCAGCAATCGAAGAAGGCATCTTAGAAAACTCGTCGAATTACTTTGACTTTCTCTTGCATGCTGAACTGGCAAGTTGGTGGTTCCAAGATTATAATTTAGTCATGGAAATATTCTGTGATAAGTCTGGTCACTGTTATATTGGCATCCACTGACTCCAATGTAAGAATAAATGACTTACATGTTTTATCCACACAGGTCCACCGTTATTAGCCGCTTGTTTCTAAGATTTTCTGAAAAAATATTTCTAGTTTTTGACAACCACCAACTTATTGACTCTTTCATTTAACACAATTGCAATACTCCTTATTTATTTTCACTCATACGGCGCAAAAATGCTGATATAGAAACTTCAATTGACATATCAGGAGGACGTAGGAGGGCGTAAATTCAAATTTGACTCTAGTTGGACCATAATAGAATATTCATTGCATATCATTGGTTTTAAGAAGAAACTTTAAGGGATTCAATTACAAAAATTCTTAATTCTTAAAATCTCTAAAACTACATTTCTAGCTCAAAGCACATAACTTCATTGAATTTTACTCGACATACAATATTTCCTTTTCAAGAAGGTAGGTAGATAGGTTCAGGTACCTGAAAAGTATAGGAGGAAATTTACATTTCGATGGTCGCTACCTGATGGAATCGAATATACCACCGCTCGTAAAATAATGTGGAATAACAAATTGATATAAATGTAGAAGTAACTATAAAAAGAAGGATAAACAATTATTGTAAAAAAACTGTAGAATGGCATATTCAGGAAGATCAACGCCAGTTAATTTAATCTTTCTTGGAATAGTTCAGACAGATGGGATCTTGACAGATGACACAGTAGAATCTCTCATCCCCCTACTCTGGTTATGTAAATTCACCTAAGCTCTTTGAATTTACAAGGGTACCTTAATCACTACCAAGCCTCAGATTAGCAGACAAAATTAAATTTTTTTCATGTCTGAGAGACTTGAGGTAAGAGTACGGAAAACCTCATATTACTAAATATTCTATAATTGTTCAAAACAGACTGAAATATCGAATTGTGTAGAATTGCCTTAATTTCTTTCGTTATTTTCTCGAAAACTAAGGGAGATATCAACGAAAACTTAATATTTTGTGGAAATTTCAATTCCATTTATATAAGCGGATTTTTCGTGAGGTGAACTTGAACAGTTTGTTCATGGAATGTTGTATTGTCTAAATTAGATGTGTTCGACAATATATTAAGAAACCTAATAGATTAATTATTCCCACTGAAGATGTGCTCAAGTAGGTTGGAGATAGAGTTAATAAATATTCTGGACGACTCGTGGAATAAAAATTTTGAAGCATGTTGTGAAGGCGGCTGAGGAAAACGGTTATCTTTATTCTCTTACCACTGTAAAAAACAAAATCAAGGCTACATTGAAGATGATAAAGGAGGTACCTGGTAGGCGAACTTCGGAGGAAGTTTCAATATTCGAGACTTTTCTAGAAAGGAATTGCAAGGATTTGTTGAAAGAAGCCAATGAATACTTTGCAAACGCACGTCCCAGTGCAGTGCAGTTATTACAGCAAAGATGAAAGAGTTCAGTTTATTATTTAGGCGGTGATTGAACATGATATCATTCAATATATAAAGCAGCTAGAAAACAAGAAATCAGTGGGATTTGATAAGGTACCTGTGCCACTTTTGAAAAGAGTTATGGAGATTGTTGTCGTGCCCTTAAGTTATATTATAAATTGTCCTTCCTCAGTGCTGAATATCCAGAAAAATGCAAAGCCTGGATTCGCCTCATCCACAAAAAAGATTCTTGAACATATTCATCAACTATGTGTCTATCGTCCACCCTCTTCCCCAGTCCAAAACGATGTTGTATTATTTGATAGGCTCACTCACCTTGCTAATCGTTTTCGGAAACTGGTAGTGTTTGGTGACTAATTTTCCAGAGCTGGAGTGGCCGAATCCGCCTATGGCGGTCAACATTAATTCGAGTGAATATTTGTTTGTTAATATGCTCGCATCTGTGAATTTGCGCCAGATTGTGACAGCCATGACCAGGACCCGAGTCAACCAAGAGTTTTCTCGATTGGATCTCATATTGACTTCTGATGTGAATATACTCACATCTCCTGCTCACCTTTCCCCGATCGGGAAATCGGATCATGTCACTCTGACTTGTGATTTGCAATTGGGTCTAGACAAGCAGAGAGCGAGAAAAAAGACTCGGTTGAAAACGGACTCTCAGAGAGTAAATGAGCTTTTAGGCGCTAAAAGCTGGCAATCATTGTTCGCCAACATTTCTGTTAGGGAATGTTGGTCTTTATTCTTGGAGCAGGTGCATGAAATTGTAAATTCTTGTAGTCTTGAAATTAATTTTAAACAAGTCTTGGTTAGACGATACGATATGGCAGCAAATCCAATATAAAAAAATTCTTTGGAGACGGTTTGAACGTACGAATTATGCAGAGGATTTTGCTGCCCATAGGCGCTTCTCAAACAGTTTGAGCCAACTAATATTTCAGGTTAAAGATAGATATGAAGGCAAGCTAATTAGTTCAAAAAACAGAAAAAAATTATTTGGTTATGTAAGAAAATCAATGGCCTCGACAGCCAGAGTCCCCCGTGTAAAGGCACGAACCAAAAATTTGACAAAAAATGATACGGAAACTGCCGAAATATTCGGTGATTTTTTTACTACAAACTATTCCGGCAAGCCGGTGGGCCCAATACCAGATCCAGTAGCTCATTTGTCTTCTACAAGCTAAGTTCGGTCGTTTTTTCTGAGGAAGTCGTTTTCCAAAAATGGAAAGAATTAAATACTGCCTCTACTGTGGGTCCGGGTGGTCTCTCGCCATACATTCTCAAGAATTGCGCCTCCTCTCTCTCCCTTCTCTTGTCCATAATCATGCAAAAATCTTTCGACGAAGGAACACTACCGCATGGAGAGTGGCTGATGTCACTGCGGTGTATAAAAAGGGCGATAAAAGTCTCAAAGAAAATTATAGACAAATCAGCTTAACTTGCTCCGAGGTGAAAATAATGGAAAGAATTATTTCTGATAACTTGAAATCATATGTGATGCAGAACAACATAATTTCACCTCGGCAGCATGGATTTCTCCCTGGCAGATCTGTTACCTCTAACTTGTTGCAGTGCCTGCATGAGTGGACCAAATCTATCGATCTCGGCTTTCCTATTGATGTCATCTATCTCGATTTCCAGAAGGCATTCGACAAAGTCCCACACAAGCGTCTACTTGAAAAATGGAAACACATTGGGGTTAGGCAAGCTTTACTCAGATGGATTGAGCAGTTTCTGAGCAATAGAAGTTTTCGGGTTGAAGTAGGTGAGGCCTATTCAAATATGCATCCAGTGACAAGTGGAGTCCCCCAAGGATCAGTCCTTGGCCCTATACTCTTCCTTTTATATACTTATGACCTCCCAGGCTTGCTTTCTCCAACCTGTTCGATGTATGCAGACAACTCGAAGGTATACTCTAACCCCCTCATTGCTCGGCGAGAGCTTCAGATGGACCTTGACAGAGTTATGTAGTGGAGCAGAAAATGGCTTATTCCATTAAATGCATCAAAATTTGTGGTGATGCATATCGGTAAAAATAATCCCCAACACACATACTATATCAATGGAATGCCCCTTTCATCTGTTGAAAAGCATAATGATCTGGGAGTAATAGTGACTAAGGATCTGACATGGACAGCCCACATAGAAAACATCTGTAATAATGCCAGAAAAAAAATTTTCTGTTCAAAAAAGTGTTTTCTAAACCTTCCCTAGATATAGTGGCGTGTTTGTATAAAACTTATATAAGACCACAGATAGAGTTTTGCTCCTCGGTTTGGACGCCTGTTCTTGTTCGAGACATGAATCTTATTGAATCAGTTCAACACGCAGTCACCCGTCTCCCATATGGAATTCATCGATCATCTTATGAAGATAGAATGCTGATGACAAAAATGATTTCCCAGATTGACTGACTGGAGAGAGGATGCCTGGTGAACACTTACCGAATTTTACATGCATCATTCTCTGTTGATCTCGCAGATATTTTCCAACTGGCTCAAAATTTCAACCTGAGAGGTCACAGTTTGAAGCTGACACATGAGCGGTATCGCACCACCTGTAGCATTCCCCAAATAGAGTGTTTAATACTTGAAACTCCCTTCCTGAGGATGTAGTGAATGCCTCTTCGATAAACTGCTTCAAGAATAGACTGGATAGATAGTTGTTGATTTAGTTGTATTATGCTAGGCTGGTTTATTCAGTTTATCCTTATGAAATTTTGATTTTAAAGCTTAAATTACTTGATTGTAATAATTGATTTTTTTTGAGTTTTATAGGTCTTCAAGACCTCACTCTTATTGTATTCATAATAATAAAAATAATAATAAACTATAGCCTCAGGGGCTCAGGAACATTGTTTCTGAGTACGGGCTTAGCGAACCCGAGGTACCCAAGCTGAACCTGGCAGTAGATATAAAATGCAACTTATCCAATGATGTACAATCTAAGGAATAAACGGGTGAATCGACATTGTACCACCATAACCTCTTGTCGCGTTCAAGATTTAGGAAGAGGGTCTTGTTCGGAAAGTGAGTCACAGTCTCCCTCGGTTAGCGAAGGAAGCAGCGTGATACCGAGTAGGGATACTGCAACACAAAACCAAGTGGAAAACAACATCAATACCTCCCAACCGACTCTTGATGTTTCAACGGCGGCGCAAGCCATTATGCCTACGACCACGAGAGCCGGACTCCCTAGGAAACGCATGAAGTGGACCCCAGAAATGAATGCCTTCATTATGCGTTCCTATTACAAGATTACGAACTTGGAATCAGAAATGACAGCTTACAGATACGCGTTACATCTTGCGTTCATAGAAAAATATCCTGAATTACAGCACATATCCGAGCAGAGAATTTCGGATCAACGAAGAACAATCGTTAAAAACAGGCTACTTTCTTCAGAAACGCTGCAAATCATACGAGAAAAGGTCATAATGGAACTCAGAAGTGAAGATGATACTCATAACGGTATACCTGCCAGAGTCAATGAAAATGTTACAGATAACATCGAAGCCATGGAAACGAATATTAACATGGAACGCCCTCCTGAGCCGAATCAGCAGAACGAATATATGTATTTAGCAAGATCAGAACTCAACAGAGCACCAGAAACTTGCACACAAGTACGGACTTCTGAACACCTTCCAGCCATATTACAAGTATCAACCGGCACCCGTATTGGAAAATGACTCTATCAGATTATACTACGATAGGCCTGTTATCACTGACAGAATGGTGACGAATAATAGGCCGGACATAGTGGTGTATGATAAGAGAGCCAGAACAGCAATGCTGGTGGATGTCGCCATACCGAACAATAACAACGTGCTGAATAAGTTCCAGGAGAAAAAGTCCAAAGACACTGACCTTGTTATTGAGGTCAAGCAGATGTGGCACCTCGAGAAAATAGATATTGTTCCTGTCATCGTATCCTCGACTGGGTTAATACCCAAAACTTTGCATGATAGTCTTAAGAAATTAGAATTGCATAAGAATACCTATGTAGAAATGCAAAAAGCTGTAATTCTTAATACATGTAGGATAGTTAGGAAATTTATGTCAAGTATATTGTAATCGAGCCTATTCCCTTTGATTGCTGAATCTGGGAAAGGTAAATTATATCCAGCTAACATCTGAGATGGTGCATAAGTCCACGATAATAAATAACTGTAGACCCATTTCACTTCTCTCCAATATTGGAAAACATTTTGAAAATGTAATATTTGATCGGATGGTTGCATTTCTAGACATGTACGACATATTCACAAGGAATAAATATGGTTTTTGCAAGGGTAGGTAAACCACCACTGCAATCTATCAGGAACTCAAAAGAATTATAGAGTCAATTAACGAAGGCAGAGTCACAGCATTATGTCTGGATCTGTCAAAGGCATTCGATTGACTTAAGCAAGTGACTCTTTTGCGCAAGCAGGAGTCATGTGGAAGCGGAGAAGTGGCACTTAAACTATTCAGATCCCACTTAACAAATAGTACTAACAGAATAGTAGATTAGGATGTAAAAAGAAATTGAGTCTTATCTGATTTGGTGTGTGTGAGGGAAGATGTACTCTAGGGTTCGATTCTTGGGCCTTTTCCTTACATAATTTACATAAATGATTTTGTTGAAGTGGTTGTGACGCTACTTTATCGGTGTCTTAACGAGGGTCACAAGCGCCATTATTGTAATCTATAGTAGCAAGATTCTACTTCTGGAGCTAGACTTTCGGAGCTTCAAAGCCTAAGGCCGGGGTAACTACTCTAGCCGGAGAAAGTTAATTCAAAGTTCGTGGTAAGGATGAATTCAAAATAAACAATGGATACGTAGTCATATCAGGTAAAATAACTGTTTATTCAACTCGAGATTCTAGCCAACATTATTCTTGAAATGAATCAGGAAAATCAAACAAACTTTATCCATATATCAGAAACAATACTCCAGAGAAAGAACATTAACTCTACTCAGAAATATTTGAATTCAATACAGGTGCATCATTTGGTGAAAGGAAATCGAAATAAATCTATAGTAAAAGATACCACATACACTAGACTCACAAGTGTGAATTTTATAAAGTAAGAATGTGAGTTTTGAAAGGTGACGGATATCCCGAAAAGTCGGCGGCGCCGGAAAAGTGATCAATTATTTCTACAGGTAGTATAGCGGTCTATTTATAACGATGAGTGCAGATGTCGAGTTCGATATGTAGATTTTCTAATGTTTACTGGTAGCTGCTGTCATGTAAGTTATCCGGTTGATTACTATATTATGAATACAATTAATTTTCAGAATTGAATAACGACCAGGCAGAAGATATGATTTGAAAGCTTACTGGAAACGTGCGTGAATTATAAGGAATTGGCAAATCGGATTGAAATGCAGGTAAAAATGATTGAATCAAGCAAAACAAAATTTGAAATGAAAGTTAAGAAAATGATCGAAACCAGTTAACGATGAATCATTAAAGTGAGAATTGAATTATATGCAGGCAGATATGAGTGATAGCAATAGAAAAACAGAAGAAAAAATTAACTGATTGTTCGAATGAATTCATGAGCTAATATCAAATAAACCAGGAGTAGGGAGCTACTCTGAATCATATCTCATGATAGGTCTTCCTGGGGGCATGAACACTCTGGGGTAAGAGACGTGCCTTACTCAGGGCACAGCAACTGCGAGAGTCCAGAGTGAGAGAATCACAAACCGCCGGCATAAGTGTGCCACACCACTCTGGACATCTCCTACGTAAGATAAAAGTATGAGACGTTTTCTACAATAGGACACAGCAACTATATATGGCGTCTACATACCCCGATTAGGAAAACGACTATTGAAAAATAGGGGCTGCTTCATGCTCAAGACACAGCAACTGCGTAGGGTATCCACCTATTTTCAATTAAGACCCGAAATTACTCTGGAGCGGATTATCGTACCTAGAGCACAACGAGCTCACCACACCAGGAACACTCCGCTCGGTATAACACATTGCAGTTCAGCACAACGGTGGTCTCTGGAATTCACACATAATTTCACTGGAAGCTGGTTCTCTCCTTGAAGATCTGGTCTGGTCTGGAACTGGGATCAGGTCTGGAATTCAGGTCGGTAGCGGAGCACACTGTCCTGAAACTACTCGCATGCTTCTATTTATATGATTTCGTGATTCCAAAAATAAAACAATGCGCAGACTTGCGTAAACTCGATAGTCTCCCACTTCTTACTAGATACCATTTTGATCATGTCAACTAACTAGATGCTGTTTTTCCTTGTTTTCTATTATCTGTTTCTGTCTGGTCATTGTCTCTCAGTATAGCTACAATGTTTTGGTTTCTGATAACCGGTCTCTTGGAATATGGATGAAGTAAATAGAAAATAGAACAAAACGGAAAACGGTTTCTTACATGGTAAAAAATGGGGTTGTGCTGTACGCTGATGATACATTCCTGATTTGTGCTGCGAATAATATAGAAGATTGCAAAAGGATTCTGGAGGATGACCTGAGGATGTTGCAGGACTGGTTTATCGTGAGCGTCCTTTATTCTAATATCACAAAATCGAAGCTGCAGCCATTTAGTATAACGAATGAGATCAAATTCTCTATTGAGCATGAGGGTGGAGCAGTGTGCTTGATGGAAAGTTTGCCCTTCTTAGGATTGTAAACTGACAGGAGCTTGAGTTAGAAAATTTATATCGAACAACATGGCGGTGCAGTTTCATGATATTGCTGCGCCCTCCGGATTATCGCCGATAAAGTAGGTATCCCCGCAAGATTAAAAGCTCAGAATGCATTTTTACAGTCAAGGATAAGATATGGTATTATTTTTTGAAGGAACTTTGTAAATATGGACAGGATAATCGTTCTGCTGAAAAGATGTTCAAGATGAAACATACTGAAAGCTGTTGAAGCATATTTGAAGAGAATATTCTGTATGGATTATACATACACGAATTTGTCATATTTTCAACTTCTAATATGTTGCTAATTCGAATAGAGGAATCGAATCAAATATGAAACCACAAGGAAAATGATTTAATAGTGAATAGAACAAACGTCACCTGCATACAGAAAAACGTTTCCTTCATGATTATTAAAGTATGGAACAAATTTTCCTCTGAGTTTAGGACCCTTCCAATGAATAAACTGAAATTATCCTCAAGAGCTTTTTGATTGAAAGATTTTTTATAATTTAACGGACTATATATGTTCATATTTTGCTTCTATTGCTAGTGATGAATTTTAGCGTGCTATAGTAATGTCATAGTTATTTTGTTGTCTAAATATCTCATTTCAATTGTCATTGTAAGTGTCTTACTGTAAGGTTCATTTTTATTTTTATTAATCTCATTTTGACATGATCAACACCGAAAGGGTATATATCAGGGGTGCTCAAACTTGAACTGCTGGCGATCTACCTCAATATTTTTAGACTACTTACGTTCGACTCTGAGAGGCTGCGAGTATGCTTGATGCAGGGTTGTCGTATATAAACGATACACCCTACCTACCTACCTAGGGTGTACCGTAGTGTATATAGATATTAGCTTTCCGCACAATATACATTATTTTAGTCAGAGTTTGGGTTAGGTTTAGTTCGTTTATTCTCTGTAATATCAATGAAAAAACTCATAGTTATTCAAAATTGCGAGTTTGTTGGTTGTTACAAAACAAAAGAGTTACATATGGTGTTAAACTTAACTAAGGTGTGACTTTGGATGTTGAAGCGTGGCACTGCATGTCCTCAGCATGCTTTTCATAAGATGGTACGTAACCACTGGGTGCTAATCGCAAGCATGATGACATATTATCGTCAGTTAGTCGATTGCGATATTTTGACTGAATTATCTTCATTTCAGAAAATGCAGACTCTCACAAGTAAGTTGACCAAAACATTGCCGTCAGTTGAAGTGCGATTTGCCTTAGATTCGGACATTTATCTTCTGATATAAAACACCAGAAATTTGTATCAGATGCTGTAGCTTTGAGATGTATATCTGATATAATCTGCACCAACTCATTTTCAACAGAATATGAGTTCATATGAAACTGACTTGCTATTTCAGTAGCTAATTTCTCAATGTTTTTACATGAAAAAGGATAACTCATAAATGATGCTATATTTGCCAATTTACTGCAATCATAAAAACGCATTTCGAATTCTCCCAAAATATTTGATAATTCAGCCTCATACGTATCATAATTCAACTGAGGAATCCTTGATTTCAAATGTTTCAGGTCCTTTCTTTTCAGTGGATCTATCATAAGTTGCAATTTACTTTAGAATGCGTTTGTTGCGCTAATCATCTCAATAATAGTTTTTCCTTTACCTTGAAGCTCCAAGTTAATGGTATTTAAGTGCATTGTGATGTCAGTCAAAAATACCAAATCAGTCAGCCATTTTTCGTTTTTCAACATCTGAGTGTCATCACCTCTTTCGTCTAGAAAAGCTGTTATTTTTGGTAATAATTCTTGAAACAATTCAAGGAATTTTCCTCGACTCAACCACCTGACGTCCATGTGAAGAACTAAAACAGTGTGTTCAGCTGACTCCCTATCTTCCAACTGCTACTTAAAGAGCCGCCGTTGCAAGCTATGTGCACGGATGTAATTCACAATTTTCTGTTGCAATGCCCATAATTTTCTCCGTGATTAAAACTTTTGAACACAAAACTTGTTGATGTATAATGCAATGGAATGAAAAAAATGAAGGGAAATCTTCATTAGCTCGACACAATGCCACAAAACCGTTTTTGTTTCCAGTCATTGCTGGTACTCCAACGGTTGTTATGCACACTAATTTATATATTGGTAGCTTGTAGTTTTTTATAAAATTGAAGGAAACGTCATATATATCTTGGCCAAGGGTCTTTCCCTTCAGAGGAATGATTGCCAAAATTTCTTCTTTAGCCAACATGTCATTGAATACCATCCGAATAAAAATACACAGCTGGGCAGTGTATGTCATATCGGTGGATTCGTCGAACTGTACATGATATCATTTCATGATATCATGTTTTAGTTTATCTGCCATGTCCTGACTCATGACTTCAATACGCCTTGTGACAGTCGGACGAGATAACTGAAGTTCTCTAACAGCAGACCTGATTTCTGTTTAATTTTTAAAATCTCCAAATAAAGTCTCTCCCGCTTCAATAAATGCTTCCTTCACAACCGATCCATCTTCGAATGGTTTCTTGTGTTTCGCCAATATATGAGATATTTTAAATGACGCGATCGTAGCAGCTTTTCATGGTTTGGCTGGTCTTGTAAACATGGTTTGTTATTTTTTCAAACAAGATAACAAATCACGTACTTTTCGTTTTCTCAATTCACTTTATGGCGGAAAATCCTTTTCATATTTTTTATGAACCGTTTTATGATGCCTCTCTAAGTTACCACGCTTAGGTATTGCAACTGACGCACGCAAATAAGACAAATGCACTTATCCTTCACCATACAAAAGAAAAATTCTTCCTCCCAATCGTTATTAAAATGATACGTTTTAGATTTCTTCGCTGCACTAATTTTGTACTATTCAATAATAAACTTTGTATTGACGTAGTATTGCCTTCAAGTTACAATTCAGAATGACTCCCTCGAAATTTCTGGAAAAGCGGCAAGAATATAAAACGTGGTTTTTCATTGACAAGTACCGCGCGTTCCTTTGATAAAGCCGCCTTTTGCCGCTAGCAGAGTGTTATTGTATTGCGTGATAAATTTTTGTAGTTTAATTATCTACTTATTGAAAATTTTTTCTTCTCGAGATCTACTCAAAAAGCACTCGCGATCGACCGTTTGAGCACCCCTGGTATATATGATCAAATAAACGCAAACTATCTAACAGGAACTAAGCGTCTTCGGAACCCTGTTCATATGAACTTTTATTCAAAAATTACCTAAAAAATTACCCCCTGAAATCCCTAAAATCAATTATTTAACACCCTGTATATAACATAAAATGAATTCTGACTTTTATTAACGTATATTTTTAATTTATCTTCGAAGAATTTATTTCTCCACACCAGCAAACACAAAAGCCCATTCTTTGTGATTCCCTGACCTCGACACTGACAATAAGAAAGAAACGGGAAAGAAGGAATGAGAACCAATGATCGATCTAGATTCTGTTCCAGTTGCAGAGCCGCGTGCTGCAAGAAGTCCCGTAAGGAACTGTAATTCATCATAGAAGTAGAAGTAACGTTAATGCGTAACTTGGCCTGCAGTTTGAACTTTTCCGTTGTGGTATTCGCGCTCATTGCATATTGAAGTCAGTCATAAGGAGCCATGAATTTTAACTGAATTAAAATTTTTTTGAATTGGATTTTTTTCTGGTGAGTTTTTTCTATTGAAGTTGTCTCAGTTTGTTTTATAGCCCAAAATATGTTATTCTAGATAGAAAGAATTGTGGTAACAAATTGTGGAAAAATCTTATCATTATTTCAAGAACAAATGTCCTACATAAAATTTAGTAAATTTGATTTCTAGTACTAACTTCATATAGAATATAAAATTGCTTTGAGTTTTAAACACACGAATAAAATAAACTTAGGAAGTAGTGCATTTTGTTGAGGTATTTTCTGGAACTACAGAGCCGATTTTAAGGATGTCATCAGAAAGCTATATTTTATTTCAAAATAATAATGTTTCATTCTAAAATTGTAGTACTAATACTGAGAGTTTTGGTAATTCAATTTCTTGAAGAGATTCACTTCCCCAAAGGTTTCATACTGGCGGATTTTCCGAGCCAGTGTTACCAACTCCCAAAAATTATTACCCTTGAACCTTAAGTTAAAACCCCTATAATTGCCCCAATTATTTGAAAATCCCTCTAAAAATTTTTTATTATTAACACATTGGACGCGACTAAAATTTTGTTGGCTCTACCCAGAATACACGTGATTTTTTTGCATATTTGAATTCCATATATGCAGAATGTAAGTATTTCGTTCAAATTTTAAAGAAAAAGCTTATAAAACCTTGTTTTTTCGTAAAAATAAAACAAAAAGAACAATAATATTGAGTTCAAATTAACATTCCTCATTATGTAGGTAACTATAGTTTATATGACACCACCAGTGTGCCAGTAAACGCGCTCTAGTTGGTCAAAAATGTTGAAAATGTTTTTTATAGAAAAGGTTAGAAAATTATAATACATTTATAAAATATGACCTACCTTTTACTTTTTTATTAAACATTGGCAGGATAGTAATATAAATCAGTTGATTTAAGTTATATAAAGAACGCAAAATTTCAATCATTTATAATGGCTTGTAGCAGTTAATTTTGGAAGAGATTAGCAGATAAGTAATAGTATTAAAATTCATTAAATTCTGGTAACGCAGACTTCGCGTATTCAAGAATTCCATTCGGAGCAATCAACGCTCCATACGCAGAGTTTTTTATTTCTTAGCACTAAGAAGAAGAAATCTTACGATTAGTATTGTTTTCGCAATACAAATAGATTATTTCCTTTAAGAAGAAAAAGAATACTCATCTGTCAATTCCATTGAACTTGGCTGCTACAAGCCATTAAAAAATGGGTGAAATTTCGAGTTACTTCATCTTTTAAGTCTGGATCTGTTTCCCAAAGGTCTGTATACATTTGACTGTATTTATTTTGTTCTTTAGGCATCATTACCAAACCGTTAATGTACACAACAGTACAATAGAAAATTGAATAAATTAAAAAAATGAATAACAATTAGCAACCAACGTATTGAACGTATTTCCAGTAACCATAGACCAGGGTTGCTCAAACTTGAACTGCTGGCCATCTACCTCAATATCTTTAGACTTCTTACGATCGACTCTGAGAGGCTGCAAGTATGTGTGATGCAGGGTTGTCGTACATATACGATACACCCTAGCTACCTACCTAGGTAGGGTGTACCGTAGCATATATAGATGTTAGCTTTCCGCACAATATACATTATTTTAGTCAAGGTTTAGGTTAGGTTTAGTTAGGTTCTCCGCTATAATATCAATGAAAAAACTCATAGTTATTCAAAATAGCGAGTTTATTGGTTGTGACAAAACAACAATTGGTAGCTTCGCCACGGGTCTTCCCCTTCAAAGGAATGATTGTCAAAAATTCTTCCTTTGCCAACATGTCGTTGAATACCATCCGAATACAAATACACAGCTGGGCAGTGTATGTCATATCGGTGGATTCGTCGAAAGTGTAAAGAAAAGTATGTACATTTCATGATATCATGTTTCAGTTTATCTGCCATGTCCTGATTTATGGCTTCAACTAACCGAAGTTCTCTAATAGCAGACATATTTTTGTTTTATTTTTGAAATCTCCAAATAAAGTCTCTTCCGTTTCAGATAAATGCTTCCTTCACAACTGATCCATCTTCGAATGGTTTCTTGTGTTTCACCAATATATGAGATATTTTAAATGACGCGATCGACGCGATCGTAGCAGCTTTTGATTGTTTGGATGGTATTGAGAACATGGTTTGTTCTTTTTTCAAACAAGCTATTCAATCACGTACTTTTCGTTTTCTTAATTCACTCTGTGACGGAAAATCCTTTCTATAGTTTTCATGAACCGTTTCATGATGCCTATCTGAGTTACCACGCTGAGGTATTGCAACTGACGCACGACAAATAAGACAAATGCACTTATTCTTCACCATACAAAAGAAAAAAAATTCTTCCTAACAATCGTCATTAAAATTTCATTTTGTACTATTTAATAATACAATTACAATTCAGAACAACTCCAATTCCTGCAGGCGCAACATTTATATCGGCGTGAGCAAAAGTCTCGAATGTTCCAGTTAAACACGCCTCCCGAAATTTCTAGAAAAGAAGGCAAGAATAAGAAATGCGGCTTTTCTTTGACAAGTACCGCGCGTTCCTTTGATAAAGCCGCCTTTTGCCGCCAGCAGAGTAATATTTTATTATGAAATAAATTATTGTAGTTCAGTTACCTACCTATTAAAAATTTTTTTCTTCTCGAGATCTACTCAGAAAGCACTCGCGATCGACTGGTCGATTGCGATCGACCGTTTGAGCACCCCTGTCATAGACCACTTGTCACCGCAGAGTAGGTGTAATATATGTTTCGATTAACCTTATAACGAAATTAATTTATTTTCAATTCGCTCAGCATTCTTAGTATCGAGGAACCATAGTAGATGTCGCCAAGTCATTCATTTTTTCAATAGAAAAAGTAATGAGAAATATAGAGAATACGAAAAAAAATGAAGAAGTCATAAAATCCCTAAAAATACCCCTAAAAATAGAACGCCCCTAAGAAAGAGTATTTTCAATAAAATCTGAATTTTATTTGTTACTGTAATTCATAATACACATATTAGCACAAAGAATACGCACAGGGTGACCAAATTTCGATGTTTTAGACAGATAGGTGAAGTTTATTAGTTAAATAACCCTCCCTCTCTCGATCTCCTTTTCAGGGACTGGCTTAAACATGCAAATAATTTTCCAATATCTCTCCCCAGTTTCGAGTTCAAAATTTCTCTAATTTTCGAAAAATCATCAATCACGGATAACTCGATTTATTATTATCAATGTTATATAAAAATGATTTTGACATCCTACAGGCACTTTTTCAAACAATTTTTTGGCTCAGTGATTTTCGATAATATCAACATGTTTTTCCTAAATACGGAAAATAGGCAATTTAATTTTGTGGATGCAAAATTTTCTGATTCTTCTGGTAAATATATAACATATGTAGTCTATTTTCAATCCCATTCTCCTTAGGAAAACTTGAAATTTTCCCAATTTCATTCATTCAGTGCATGTTCATTAATGATTTATGTGTTTCTGTGACTGAAACTATATCCTAACCTAACCTGTCCAAGACAATGTTGTTTCTATGATATGATTAACTTCAAACGATAGTCTAACAATAATTCACGTCTTTAGTTTTGTAATATATTAATTTTTCCCAAATATCAATATCGAATAGCTTATTTGTTGTATGTTCAAAGTTATTTCCTTAAAAAATTTGTTCAGTTGCTTGTGTGGTTCTTCTGAGATGCAAAATGAAGAAGAAGAAGAATTATGAGAAACATGACATGAAAGAATGTTACATTCAAAGGGGCAACGGTTGAAAAATACTTGAATCGGTTTCCTTAAAAGCACCAGCCTGATAAGTCTATTTTCCAAATGCTGAGAAAAAATCTTATCAATAGTAGATCGTTCAAAGCACCAAAGAAAAAGAAATATAAAGTAAGAGTTGAAGAACAAGCAACTATTGAAATAATAGGAGCTGTAACGTCCAAACCTTCCATTTCGAACAGGCAAATATAGGCAGAAACTGGAATTTCCAGACGTGGTGCGCTCGGTATTCTGAAGGAAATCGGGTTTATGACCTGACGACATAAAATTCGAGTATCATAATTTTTGAAGCCAGGGTATCGTATTCACAGACTGAGATTTTGTAATTGGTATTTAGAAAAAATCTATGAACACCCAGTTTTCTCATGTCATATGGAGCAATGACGTCCGTATCACCAGTGATGGGATATTTAATCGGTAAAATGAGCATTTTTAGTCTGGAGTCAATCATCATCACCATATTGATGTACAGCATCAAGAGACCTGAGGATTTAATGCGTGGCTTGCCATAAAAAATAGCTGCTTGTTAGCTTTCGAAATTTTTGGTGAAAACCTCAATGGTTATCGTTATGAAGAAATCATCAATTAGAATATTATTGGAGTATTTCTCGACGAACTACCCTCAGCACAAAGATCGAATATTTTCTATCAATTGAATAGGGACTAGGATATCTGATACTTTTGATTATTCTGTCTAGTGGGACGTTTAGGTTTAGAAGCAGAGTAGAGTCCGTGATTCCGATAGTTCATTACACATCTTATAAAATGTTTAGTAATCTGCGATCTTCTGATTTCTGAAGCGTGGTTGATAATGTCGTCTTGCAGCTCGTGCATTACCATCGCCGAATCGATAACCAAAACACCATGTTGACATATTCTCTATTTGTATATAAATAAGGCATCGCTTTTTCTCTTGGTCACACTAGAAAGATTTTGATCCCAAACTAAAATTAAATAAAATTTATCATAAAAAGTTAGGCATTAATAATCAAAAATTCGTTTCTGTGAGCGTTTTTGCTAAAAACCGACAATCAGTGAGTTATGAATTTTATTGAGGACTTTTGTGCAACCCGGTTCATGTACATCTAAGATCACTAAGATGATTGTTGGATTAGTACGTTACTACGATATTAGTTGGATGTGATGTTACTGAGATGGGTGATGAATAGAATGTTACTGACATGAGTACTGAATAGAAAGTGTCCCATTTCTCGGTCACTCTGTCAAATGTTGAGTTACCTGTTCACATCTAGTCAGGGCATAACAACACAGCTCAGATATGGATCGGGGTAAAAACTCGGGTTTTGTGCAAAAAATCACATAAGCTAATATGCGATTATCCTTCAATGCACATCGAACATTGCGTTTATATCGGCCTTGACGATGAATATTTATATAGCGATGTGGGTTTATATCCCATGTAGGGCTTCATACCTAAAAGGTGTATGAGAAGTTTCCTGTTGAAAAACAGAGGAGCATTAGTTGAGTTCTTAGATTCAAGTGAGTTTAGACATATAAGAGTTAAGTACGTTTTGATGAAATATTTTTCTGCTGTTGTTACAGATTTTTCCTGTCCCAATCCCCCTTCCTTTTCACCCCTGTCTTCTTGAAGAAGTCCTGGAAATCACGGAGTGCAAGATGACAATGAGAGAATGAAGCTGCTAAGCAAAAAAATTTTTGGTACTCTTTTTGTACACACGACACTAACACACCATAAACAGACAAACTATTCCTAGTGCAATAGGGACAGGGAAACGAGTTTTTTCCACGTTTACTGAATCATACGCAAGATAGTATGGTTCCTCTGTTACATTTCCTGTGCTCACATTTTAGGGGCAATCGTAGGAGGCATGATGCGAGTTTAGATGCCTGATTAAGGAACGGACATGGTCTGTTTTTTCTGCTGGTATTCTATTTCTTCGCTTGTTTTTTACGATTGTGTTTTTTCTGACACACACCAAAATTATAGCTATAAGCATTCAATAATAAAAAACAAGTACTGTGTTTTAAGGAATTTTACTTAATAATTGCAATACGTAACGCGTTTCACTACACCGTAGCTTCTTCAGGCGAATAAATGTACAGAAAATAAGAATGAGAATATAAATACAAATGTTCCTAAGTAATTAAAAGCTTATTGTGTTGCTCCTTCTTAAGTGGTTATTGATGACAGGTATATCCAATAAATTTAAGGAATAGATTGCTCCTGAAGATATTCAATAGAGATGAAGGGCTTAAATGGACTTGTTCATTGATGAACAATTTTCATCCACATCATAATTATTTCAAATGAAATATTCATAAAATTGAATTCCAAAATTTTCTTACTACATTATCGCTTCGTTATTACAAATGATACTAGATTCACAGAATATTTTTAACTTGTCATTGCTAGTATCAATTTTCGAACTGTCACAATAAGATCATAGAACATATTTAAGCCATTTCAATCGTTGCGTGTTAATTCTGTGAATGAACATAGGGTTACTAGATGAAAATAGGGAAAACTTATATAATTTTTGATTTTTCATGAAATCACTGAATGACAAAATTGAGTTTACATGTGCTATACTTTGGAAGAGGAAAAGAAATCTAATCTAACCCATAGTTCATATTAAAAAAAAACCCAAGTTTTCATTATAACTCAAAAACATGGCACAAAAAATAATTCCGCACGTAGTACAATTTTACTTGAAAAAGTGCCTGCAGAATGTCACATCCATTGTTACATAGCTTCAAATACAACCGAAACATTGGCACTGATTGATTTCTAAAATTCACAACATTTCCAAATAACCCGAAAACGGAAGAAACTAGCGTAGATCTGTTAGCAACAATGAATTCCTCACGTAAAAAGAACACAGGAGTCATTTTCCCCAACCCAGAATATTTTACATAGCTGCAGTACTAAAACATCGAAATCTGTCCTTCCTGCAAATTATTTTCAAATATATCATCAGTAAATTTTGTAGAACACACCAATCAATATATTCAATATGTAACTTTTTCGTATACAATATGTATTTCTCTAATATTTAAATATACCTAAAGTATTTTTATGTCACCTTGGATATATTAACCCAGATTATTATTTAAAACATTCGGCATATTTCTCTCTCGGTCAAACGAGATTCTTGATATTTGCTAAAAATAGATACCTTCTGAGCAGTAATCTTTGGTACTCTTATGATAAATGTCATATTTTTCGTACGACTGTCAAAATTTTTTCGCAAATTTTTCTTTAAATTAAACAAGTTCCACGAAGAAATAATATATGGGCGATGTCAACCCAGATTATTGGGTCCATAATGATTCTAAAACATCTATAGATCATAATCGGCATCACTTGGAAGACTGAACCTTGCTATCGGGGCTCTCTCGGTCAAACAGAGATGGAATTTGAGGAAATATCGCAGGTTATGTATTTTTTTTTATTATCTCCTTAGTCCTTTTCATGACCTGGCTTGCTATGTAAAATCTTTTCTCAGATTTGTTTAGACATATAAGAAGTATGATTGTTGAAATAAGTAAGATGAGAATTGTAGCTTCTGAGCAGAATAATCTTTGGTACTCTTTATGTACACACGACACTAACACAACATAAACAGACAAGCTATTGCTAGTGCAATACCGACAGGGAAACGAGTTTTTTCCTCAGGTTTTTTCACTCGTTTATTGAATCATATACAAGATAGTATGGTTCCCCTGTTACTTTTCCTGAGCTCACACTTGTGTTTTTCTGACACACATCAAAATTCTAGATATAAGCATTTATTGTAGATACAATTATTCAAATTTTTGTAAATCCTCTCTTTTCAAAATATATATATATATATATATATATATATATATATATATATATATATATATATATATATATATATATATATATATATATATATATATATATATATATATATATATATATATATATATATATATATATATATATATATATATAAAGATTTCCAATATCGAAATCGAGCCAATGCATCAAGGAGATACATATAAATATCTTGGATTTTGTCAAGAGAAGACAATTAACCATAGCAGCAATAAAGAAAATATTAGAAGTTCATATTACAAAAGACTTAGAATTATCATCAAGAGTCATTTAACTAGTAAAAACCTTTTCAGAGCTATCAACTCCTATGCAGTTCCTATTCTTACATCTTCTTTTGGAATTATTAAATGGTCTAAAACTGATCTAAATGAATTACAATGTCAAACGAGGAAAATGCTCTGTAAATATCATAAGCACCACCCAAAGTCAGCTGTTCAGAGAGTTACACTACCTAGACATCTTGGAGGTCGTGGATTAACTGATTTGAATAATCTTCATAGTAAACAGATTTTTCATCTACGTTCCCATTTTCATGATAAACAGAGAACGTCTAAATTACATGATATTGTTGTTGCTTCAGATTATAATCTTACACCTCTGAACTTGACAATGCAAAAGGTAGATTTTGATATATTTGATGATAATTCTAAAAGAGAAAGTTGGATGCAGAAGGAATTACACGGAAAGCACCCTAAAGAATTGAAAAATGATTATATTGATGAAATCGCATCGAATAAATGGTTAGTATCTGGAGAATTGTTTGCTGAAACAGAAGGCTTGGCAATTGCGATCCAGGATCAGGTTGTTTTCACGAGGAATTATAGAAAACACATCATCAAACAAAATATAGATGATTCTTGCCGTAGATGTTTCTGTTCTTCAGAAACAGTTTTTCATATATTATCATCTTGCTCAGTCCTTGCTTCAACAGATTATTTAGAAAGACATAATGCCGTCGCTAATATTATTCATTTTAATCTAGGAATTAAACATGACCTAATTCCCAAAAGAAAAAATTTCACAAATATGAACCTGAGATTATTCGTGAAAATGACAAATATAAACTTTATTTTGATAAAACAATTCTTTGCAACAGAGCTGTAAAACACAATAGACCAGATATCATTCTTAATGATGAACAAAATCAAATAACATATATAATTGATATTGCTATACCCGACACACATAATATACAAAATAAATACAATGAAAAATTTCTAAATATATGATGCTTGGCGACGAGATTAAAAAATGTGGAAAATGAAGAAAATATTTATTCTACCGATTATTATTTCCACAACAGGTGTTATTCCTAGAAATCTTCACAAAAGTATTGAGATTTTGGGTCTGAAGAAAAATTTGTTTGAACAGTTACAAAAGATAACAGTCATCAAATCTTGTAATATTCTTCGTAGGTTTCTTTCCGAAAATAATAATGAGGTAGAGTCATAGGTTTTCTCTTTAGTTTATACTGCTCAGAATCTCATTTCATATTTTATTTATTTGTTTATATAAATGTAATATAATTAACTGACAATTTTGTCATATTTATATTCAGAGCAGTATTCTATTCGATCGTTCACCACTTCACACAAAGGAAACTATTAATGAGTAACATTCAGTGTTACTTGACTAAGGTCCGTACACTGGATTTTTCCGGGAAGAAAGCCTCTGACACTACTCGTTGGTACATTGATATCATTGTCTGATGATGCTATAGTATGTATATATTCTGGTAGATTGATATATTCTCATAACATTTAACGTTATCCTAAAATATAATTATTCCAGGATATGTTTTGATTATAATCATTGCCTGGCAATGGTATTAATTACCGGGTGGTGGATTTATATTTTTCATGAAATCAGTTTGATTGCATGAACAATGAACAGATATATGGGCAACTCGTCGGGGTAAAACCCTATATATATATATATATATATATATATATATATATATATATATATATATATATATATATATATATATATATATATATATATATATATATATATATATATATAAACGAGATATTGGATATGCCAAAATCCTGGAACATCGAGATATCTGTAATAACTCCAAAACAAAAGAAGATAACTGCGATCTGCTTTCACTAATGGATTTTTCTCGAGATCGCGGATAGAAATGGGGTGGGGGGTTAATTTTTATCTGTTTGGAGTATTTCACATAGCCGTACTTAAACACACGTACAATTAGTAACTAGTAATTTTTATGGAGATATTCCGAAAATTTGTTTTTTATGGGGATATTCGTCGGCCATTGAAATAGAGGTATTAGCAAAATCCTTTCGAAGTCTGTCTGCTTCAATTACTTTTTCTCTTCTCAACAATTATTTTCCCATAGAATCGAACAATAAATGATCGAACAGTAGAGTGTATGTGAAGTTCTTTCTACAACAATCATTATTCAGTTCTTCCGTTCGAATAAGAGACAAAGCACAGGAAACTGTTAATGAAAATTAATTTACTGCAATGTGTGCTTGCAGAAACAATGCTCCAATTTACACAGATACTTTCTATATGAGAAATCCTGATTTCTTATCTGAGGTTCTGTACATTAATTGTTTTTGTTAATTATTCATCACCGTTAGTGGTATGTTAATACAAAGAAGACATTAATCTAATCATTACCGATTCTGTGCTTTCCTTCGCCATGATCCAATTTACTTTATAACGTTTTCACGCAATTTACAGTTTGTACTAGTTCAAGTCACAACTGTTACTATGTTTCTAATTTTATGGGCATAAGACTTCCTCGTGAAAGCTAAGCTGTTATAATCGATTATTTCTGATCAAGAAAATGAAATAGTGGAATCAATGTTAGATTTATATCAACTGTTTATAATTTGCATATGATATGATAATTTTTTTTCAATTCCTGATCCAAAATCCAAATAAAAATTATCGTTTTTGATGAATTTCCCGACTTTCGTGTGTTCAAAATTTTTTTCTGTTGAAAATTATTAATATATCTGGTTGTCCATACAAAATGCACTGAAGATGGCTCTCGATGGATTTTGATCAAAAGTTGCAGGAAGGAGGAGTAACATACAGATTGTTTCCGGGCGAAAAGGTCACACTGTAATGGGAATAGAGTAACTCCAGGTCTTTCAGAAATGGCGTATGAAAGTTATCAAGGCTTCCGAGTTTTCAAGATATATTGTTATTTGTTGTTTTTGGTCAGATGTTTAAAATCATTATTAACTCGCTAACGCGTAACCCAAAATTGATGAAATTTTACAGATTCATTAGGTTCGTCTTACTAAATCGACTATACTCCGGAACTATGATTCATAGCGGTCTAACACTTGAAATCAATGCACCAATTTCACTGTCAATGAATTCAATAATGACAATTATTAGTTTTCAGGTCATACAGAAAAAGTTATATTAGATGCGTTGTTAATTTACGGTTTTTCGAACGGTTTTCTGTTGTGTTTATGAAAAAAGCTATTGAGCAGGTTTGCTACTGTTTAATGAAATAAAGAATGAACCAAAAGTTGAAACAAGACTTCCGATATTATTTTCTAATTCGATTGCATGATAATGGATATCTTTTAGTGCTGAATGCACTTTATGCACCAGAGAGTGCATTTCTAATACATTATCCATTAAAATATAGAAATTCTGTTTTTCTCTTCATTTAACGAGCCATATCTTCGCTACCAAGTCCAAAATCACAGGAATTGCATTAGAATACCGAAGGTAATGACACAGGGGAAGAATTCTACTTTAGAATTCAAAACTGTTCTTCAGTGGTTCCGATTAATGATCTGTCAAAGAATGAACGGCGGCTTAGAAAGCAACAGATTCCAAATTACGAAATATTTTATAAGGTGTTCAATAAACTATATGAATCAGGGACTCTTCATTCTGCTTCTAGAAATCAACGTTCCACTAGGCAGAATATTCAGGAGGAGCAAAATATCCTGAACATAGTAGAGCAAACCCCAGAAATCAGTACGAGAAAGATGTCACCATTTTAATGTTCTACTCAAAAGAGTTTGGAAAACGCTTAAA
Organism: Cryptolaemus montrouzieri; assembly: GCA_013387265.2. Classification (NCBI taxonomy): domain Eukaryota; kingdom Metazoa; phylum Arthropoda; class Insecta; order Coleoptera; family Coccinellidae; genus Cryptolaemus; species Cryptolaemus montrouzieri. The sequence continues at coordinate 41,299,908 of JABFTP020000185.1, read as the reverse complement.
CAGGACAATTAGAAAGCATTTCATAAATAAAGTTTTCAACGCTTACAGCCAGGCAGAATTTTTGCAATGGGTTTTATCTCATTGACGCCCTCTTCAGCGGATATTATTTAGCGACGAGGCTCAAATTAAGAAGGATTGAATCTACAATTTTCATATTTGAAGTATCGAAAACCTTCATGCAGTGAGGTAGAAATAATCGTATCAAAGATTTTCTGTTTATGTGTGGTGTGGTGTGTATGATGGCTATCTAGTTGAATTACAACTAAGCAAATAAATCTATAATTTTGAATATTCAAAGCAAGCGAATTGCTTTGTGAGTTGTTGTACGATCCCATTCCGACGAATTGTTATCTGATATTTCAAGTAAAGCGTCAAATATTTTTTCGAGGTGATACCGTAAAGGTTTGACTGCATCGATTCTGCTAGACCATCGCGTGGCACTTAATGCCTTTAGTTTTAAATCAGGTAAATGCTTGCAAATTATGGACCACCTTTTGGTAGAAAACGAAAGCAACGTAAATTTCTTGAATTAAGTTGAAAAAGTTGACCGTGTCGTGCGTGATTTGCCGCATCGTTAACGACCAAATTGAGACTATGCGCCGAGCATGGAACGTAAATGCACGATTATTCATTTCCAATATTTTTTTGTAATCCATTGTGTTTTCCACGCATATTAGAACCATTGTCATAACCTTGGCCACTTAAGTTTTTAATATCAAGGTTTAATTGCGAAAATAAATTTAAAACAAAATTCGACCTAACTTTTCTGAAGGAGTATTGACAGGTGAGATGTATTTGGATTTTATGGTCAATATTCTGCCAAATCTATTGGAAAATTTGGAATTTGGATCCAGAAAGATGGCGCTACACCTCCTTTCTCAAATGACGTGAGAAATTTTCTGAGCCAAAACTATGAAAATAAATGGATTGGTCGCGGTAGGCCAGTTGCATGAACATCAGATCGCACCCCACTATTTTTTTTCTGTGGAGTTATTTGAAGTTCAGAATGTATGAAGTAGATATTGTTTGCAGAATAAATCGCCTAATAGACGCCAGTGCAGATTCACAAAATGACGAGCAAATGACTCGTAGAAGTATCAATGATGTGTTTCTACAAACCAAGAAATGTTTAGAACTCGGCGGTGGCCATTTCGAAAATAGCCTTTAATGATTCATCAATTTGTGTCCCGTGTTTTTCCTTCCTATTATTCCTATTTTATTGATTTTTACGTTTTTTGTATGTTTACTCGTGTAATTATTTGATTACCAGTACTTGTTAACTTAAGTCATCTTGAAAGAGAACTGATACATTACATTAGTTCTTCTTTATGATTTAAAACTACGTACTTTCGTTGTTAATTTCATTGATAGTAAACATGGTGCCATGATTTTTCTACATATGTTGAACTGTTATGAATTATAGCTCCGGATTACAAAAAAATCAGATTATCCATATAAGGGATGTCTATTTTATCCGTTTTCCAAAAAATATGAAATTTGGGCTAAGTACAGACTTACACTTTTGTTTTTCTTTCGATTCAATTAGACAAGCCTCATAAATGTGTAAAATTTAAGTGATTTTGGTCAGTCAGTTCTCGCGTTTAAATGATGAAATATTTAACCAAAAACAAGTATCTTGAAAAGTCGGAAGTTTTGATGACTTTCATACACCATTTCTGAAAGGACTGAAGTCACTCTATCCCCATTACAGTATGACCCTTTCGTCTGGGAACACCCTGTGTATGGATTCTTATATCTAAATTACAACAACTCTCTTTGACCAGTTTTCGAGTACATTCTTTCAAAGATGAAAGTATCCCCATAATGACTCAGCGCCTATTTGATTAACTATGGTTCAAATTCGCTGAAAATCGGATATGTTTCTTTGGTTGTCATAACCTACCACAAGCGCGCAAGGCGTTGCAACTTTCCAAAGTTGTCCAGATCTATCCTTATTCTCATATTTAATTCAATTCAATTTTTATAGTGGAAAATGGGCTTAAGATAGTCTATAAATATTTTAGGATTTAAATGAATATCAGATATCACTCTTTGAGTAATTCAGATTCCTCAGCCCCCGTTGATCTGATATCAAGGTAGTGCAATATTCGTTCTACAGTGAAATTCGCGAAAAAAATATAAGAAACTCTCATGCCTTCTGATTTGTCATATTTATTTGAAGAATGGGGGATCAAATAAATCTAGTAGCTTTTACACATTATGATTATTTCCACTTTTCGACCATCATTTGGACAGAATTTCATATTTCGTTCGAATACAAAAAAACTGATACAAATAAAATGAAACACGGATGTCCATAATGTTATGTCATTTTCAAGTGGCTAGAACTAACAGTTGTAAGAAAGAATGTGTTAACTATACCTATTTCAAATGTTGAGTTGTTGGGAGTGATTCAATTCTAGTTGACTATTGAGAGGTGAATTTTGAGTTTTTTCAAAATTTGTTGATTTCCAAACTTTCCAACAGATTCATAGTCTTTCCTTTATTGCATTTGAGGTAAATTATCTAATGTAATTTGTAGATTTAATATTTTAATGCAATGTGTAATGTGATTAAAAGAATCCATTGGAGTTGTTGAGTCTGTAAATGTTTTTTTTCCATAAATGTTGTAGGTGAGATTATTATGGAGTTTAGTGATGGTTATATCCCGGAAGGTTATTGAATTGTTGCGTTCAGTTTCAACAGTGGTGGTTATTTTATGATTCATTTCATTTAGAAAATGTAAAAATTGATCTACAGGGTCTTGCATAATAGTATGTCACAACTTGAGGGGGTAAATCTACGTGCAATTTTAAGAAACAAGTTCATATAAACATGGGTCCGCAAACGCATCATTACAGAGCTACAGGGTGTTGAAATTTCCGGAAAAAATTGTTTTTTCTTCAAAACTCCTACAATTTTTGAGATATTCAGCCCAAATTTGGAATGCGAGCTATTTTTTACAGCCTCCATCATTACACCTCCTAAATTGTAACTAGAATCTACGAGCTTTTCCGGAGCCATGTCTTCGTTTTGTCCTTTCAAACTTTTTTGCAGTACGCCACTGATCAGCGTACAATCAGTTTTCGTTATCTTCGTTCAATTTAAAAACTTTTTTGACACTTGTAATTTTTTCGTATCTCCGACCGTTCTCGAGCAAAAAATTATCAAACGATTGTATGCATTCGCTGAATTGAAGATCTTCTAATTGAAAAAATGACTAGTAGGCTTTGATTTTTTTCATTTATTTATTTATTTTAACAGTTGTTATATTCGAACCAGTGTCTACTCGAATTGTTTATTATATTAACGATTAGTTTCAAGACTTTTGAAGTTATTGCTGTAAGAAAAAATGGCTAATTTTACTAACTATCCATTACATGTACGGTCTGGCTGATATCCATTACATGTACGGTCTGGCTGACGGAAACACAACAGAAGCTAGGCGCTTATATCAGGTGAGCTTTCCGAATCGAGTAACACCAGACAGGCGAACATTTTCAAATACACACAGAAGATTGAGGGAAACTGATACTTTTACTGCAAATAATCATTTAAGAGGTGCAAGTCAAACTATGAGAACTCCTGCTATTAAGGAAGCAGTTTTGAATTGTATTGATTTGAATCCTCATGTGAGTACAAGAAAAATTGGAAATCAGTTGAATATTCCACATGTTCTAGTTTAGAGGATTCTCCACGACTTTTTATTGTACCCGTTTCATATTCAAAGCGTCCAAACTCTACTTCCTCGAGATTTTCCTTCAAGACTGAATTTCTGCCGATGGTTCTTGGATAAAATTAGAGAAAATGCTCATTTTGATAGTATAACAACGAAACTAACTTTTGAGAACTGCTATCACAAATTTTCACTATAATCATTATTGAGCTGAGGAAACCCCCCATTTCATTCAAGAATTTCCTCATCAAGAAAAATTCTCACTAAATGTCTGGGTCGGAATAATTGGAAATTATTTGATGGGTTCTTTTTTTTGCCTAACAGACTAAACGGTCCCGCTTATCGGCAATTTCTTGAGGACGAGTTAACTTTACTGATCGAGGATGTGCCACTTTTGGTAAGAAACATAATGTGGTTCATACATGACGGGGCACCAGCACATTTTAGTGGAGAAGCTAGGGAATTATTGAATAATACATTCAACGACCGATGAATAGGTCGGGGTGGGCCAGAACCATGGCCTCCTAGGTCCCCAGACTTAAATAGTTTAGTTTTTTTCTTATGAGGATATCTGAAAAGTTTAGTTTATACCACTCCAGTGAACACTTCAGAAGAATTGAGAAATCGAATAATAACCTCTTGTGACACGATAAGAAATACCCCAGGAATATTTCAAAGAGTGCGTGATAATATGCGAAGGAGGACAGAGGCATATATTCTTGCAGGTGGAGGACACTTCCAGCAATTTATTTAGTTTTTAATTGTTCTTTTTTTTAGTTTGATATTGAATTAGTATAAGTTGAGTCTCAGAAGACGAGCTATCACAATGCCCAAAAAGCAAATTTTGGGCATACCTATCGAGTATTTCTATAATTTTTTTTTCATTTAGCGAATAACATACAATTCAAATAATTCAAATTCAATAATTTTTCACTCAAAAACGGTTGGAGATACGAAAAAATTACAAAAGAAAATACCTTGTAGATTCTAGTTGAAATTTAGGACGTGTAATGATGGAGGCTGTAAAAAATAGCTTGCATTCCAAATTTGGTGTGACTATCTCAAAAACTGCAGGAGTTTTGAAGAAAAAACCGATTTTCTTCGAAAATTTCAACACCCTGCAGCTCCGTAACGGAGCTTTTGCGGACCTATGTTCATATAAACTTTTTTTCTTAAAATTGCAAGTAGATTTACCCCCTCAAGTTGTGACATACTATTTTGTAACACCCTGTATATGTCTGTTTGAGCCTTGAAAACCGAAAAGAATATAATCAACGTATCTGTACCATAAAATGTTTTGGGGTAACTTATTATTCGTTATAGATTTTTCATGATTGTTTATAAAAATATCTGCTAATAGGGGGCTGAGTGGGGATCCCATAGAGAGTTCTGAATTTCAATTCGAATTGAAAATAATTTTGTGATCGACAGGTCTCCAAAAGATCACAAAATTCATCTATTATGTGTGGCAAAATGTTATTTTGATTAAAAATTTCTTTTATCAGAAGTGGATATTCATCTGATGGAATGTTTGGTACAATGTTTTTATTTCAAAAGAGACACATTTAAAAGTGAAATTGCTAAGTATCGAAAATTTATCCATCAGCTTTATAGAATTTAAATCTTGTATTGTGTTTTCAATTTGGTGAGTTCTATAAATTTGTGGTTCAAGACGTCTGCTTATTTACTTGCAGGTGTTTTTATGTAGGATACAAGTGGCTTGGCGGGGTTTTTTCTTTGAGTAGTTTGATTAAACCGTATATTTTCGGGGCCCTTTTCAAGTGCATACAAGAATTAAGACTTTTGAATTTTGCATTTTTTTCGGGAAGCTTTCTCAATTTTTTTTGGCCAAAAATTTTATACGAACTATTACGTGCATTTAATGGAAAAATTATAGGTAAACAATACGTTTATCAACCACAGTATTTCATCGAGATGAATACACACATCTTTGTCTATCACCTTATAATACTTTAGGTGATAACAGTAATCAGTTTGAATATAAATTCATTTTTATAGAGAAATTCAATACCGGCTTTTTTTTCAGGAGACATCATGATACAATTCAGAGTTGGACCCATATGGTTGCTAAAAGCCACTTTTCTCAGTAGTGTGTTTGCTTCGCAGCAATCCCGTTTACCAATTGTAAAAAATGAAATAAAATCTTTAGATGTTACATGTGACGCCGAGTTCTTTAACGCAACCGTAACTTTGGAACATCCATTCAAGGGAATGTTTTCAGCTAAGGAATTTTCACAAGAATGCAACGCATTCGGTAAGTATTCTGCAATTTATATTTATTTGTACATCATCAAACAGAAAATAATTTATGGAGGTTCAATTATAGTCGTGCGCAAATATCGAGATCTGTTTTTTGATTTCTTCCTTCTTCTTGCATACCATGATGTGATTTATCACATTTCGATCGTCTATGATATGTTTTGAAATATAACATTACTAGCGGTTTTTTATATGTATCACCCTATATATTTTCACATCTTCGAAAGTTTTTTTGTGTTATAAGTTTTGGTTGATGGACGATTCCTTAGTGCGTCAATGTTGAATAAAATAAAATGTTAAATATACTTATTACGAAGTTTTATGACAGAAAATACATACTGTAGATGGGGTTACTTGGAACATTTCTGAAATTCTGCTGCATATCATGTTTGAAAGAATGGTCATAAGATTGCAGTTTATCGAGTTTCCAAGAAGCAGATAATCTAAGTTTCCTTAGAATCAAAAAACTGGCTAAAAATGTGATTTCAATGGTTACAGCTGTGTTATTTTTAATGCGCGCTTCCCAGGAATAGGCGAACATGAGTAGGCACCTGGAAAGAATTGAGGTGTCTGTTTACTCGCTTCTTGAAGAGGGCCAAATTGTACGATGTTGGGAAGGTGTTGGACGGAAGCGAGTTCCACAGCTCACCGGCGCTGTAAATGAAGGAATTCTTATAGAGAGAGGTTCGAGGAGTCGTTAAATGTACTGCCATATGATGAGAACTCCTTGCCAGACTTGTGTTGCGGCAAAACATGAGTTTTCCCGGAACAAGGTATTCTAGCTCCTTGGAGCATCTTCCGTGGAAGTATCTGTAAAACGAAGAAAGGTCAGCAACTTGTCTCTTGAAAGCCAGCGGTTGGAGATCTCCGGGTGGTCGATGAGGCGCACAGCCCGTTTTTGCACACTATCCAACACCCGCAACGAATGTTTGGACGCAGATCCTCATACATGGGAACAGTATTCTAAAGCAGGTCGAATCTGCGCCTTATGTAGAAGCAACAGCTGAGATGACGTGAAGTATCGCTTGGCTCTGAAAAGAAAAGCAAGTTTAGCTGATGCTGACTTAGCTATTGCTGATACATGTTCAGCTGTGTGATATATAGAACAACTAAAATTGAGTTAATATGATGAATTTGCAATGTGAACACATATTTTGGTTCAGGAAAGATATAGGGGTATCAGGTAAGGAAATATCGTTATCCAGGCAAAAGATGAAAAATATAAGGATTATTTCCTTAACCTAAGGCAATGTATTAACATTAACGATAAATGGTATCGATCTGTTTCCGGAAATTTACATACGAAGGTATCCGATTCTTCCTGTATTTCAAGGAATTCACCGACAAATTTTTCTGTTCTAGAATATTTGCTATCAAGTGGAAAGTCAATGAGCAAAAAAGCACCGACGTCAATATCACTGGCATCATAAATTTTCGAATCTGAATTATCGTTAACTTCAGTATTAATGGCAAAACTATTATCTTCTTCCAAGTCAGGAAAGTTTTCTGGACCAATTGGGAAATACTATCATGTTAGAGAGATTTCGGTATCTGCAACAGAATCTTCTCATTCCAGGAATCCAGCGATTCTTTTTTCTTCAATACCAGGGTTATTTGAATGCCGTAGCGCGTATTGCTCAAATCATCTGTTAATGCCACAGAAAGAACCGTCTCATCCACGGTGGAGTTCTTACCAGAAAGTCTCTTCACAACTTGATTCTTATCAATTAGATATGTTCCACAATTGTGAAATCCAAATGTTATATCACTTTGATTTTCTTTCATGATATCGAGTGTTTCTTTCAGAAGAGAAGGAACTGCGTCCTAGGAACTGATCCTTTGTTCAATAGCTTCCATTTGTATAGTTGGTTTTTTCATGTGGGTGCTGAGAAAAGAATAAATTTCATGTTGTTTTCTTGTTTATCCAAATAAGATTATTACAGAAGTTATCCAATCTTATAATATTCTCAGAACCATTGTTATATTGTACCTGGCGCCTGTCGGATCTCTCTCTGTTCAAGAGTAGTACAAATGAATAGAGTAATAATCTATGTCGGGAGAGTTAATAAAGAGTACTCTGAAATCGACTTAGCTTCATTCTTGAGCGGCAAGCTTCCTGATAGGGAATTCAAAATTCAAAAAAGAGACGAAAGTCCAAAATCATCATTCAAAGTTGGAATTGACTTTGAATTACTCGATCCGGTGAATAGGGAAGAATTTTGGCATGCAGGAATTCTTGTGAAAAGATACCTGTTTTTTCGATGCCGTCCAGGACAAGACCAATGAAATTTAAAATTATTGAATTTGAATATACGGTCCATCAATGGGAGGATCGATCAACTAGAAGAGCTATTGAATGAGAAAAAAATGAATATCGCAGTTATCACAGAACATTGGTTAAAGCTATATGCGAAAATTTAAACCTCCATAAATACCGGGTGGGGTCACACTTTTCAACAAGAAATGGATATGGAGGTGCACTTATACTCGTGCAAATTGAATTTTGAACGCTCATCACAAATCGAGATATACTCGGAGGAGGGGGTACTCGAGATATGTGGAATAATAAACAGTAAACTTAAAAAAACTCTATTAGCAGTCCACAGGCCTCCCCGAGGACCAATTGAAAATTTTCTTGATAAAATGGGACAACACCTGGAGGAGGTGTGTGAAACTAATTATTTATTTGTTTATGTGGCAGGAGATTTCAACATTTATCTCCTCAAACCTAGTAGAAATAGAGCTGATCCCCTCGACCTATTCGAAGAATTCGGACTGATACCCAATGCTGGAGCAGCCGTCGAGGGATCCGTTTCATCTGAAATATTAATCGATAATATTTTCTCAAACGAATAAAACGTAAAAATACTTACTTTTCAACCGCATTTGTCAGATCACAAAGCCCAGCTTCTGAGAGGAAACGTGAACTATGATCATGAACCTGTAAAAGGGGAAAAATGTAGATTAGAAGAATCAATGATAATAATATCTCGAAAATGAACGATGAACTTCGAAAACAAAACTGGGATGCACGCAGATCAGCCCCAACGGCTGAAGAAACCTTCAGTTATTTTGGAAATCTTCGACAGGACTTGTCCCGAACAGTGGATGAGCAAGAATTCGAAGGAAGAGGAAACCCAGGAAGAGTACGGAAATTTTAGATCTGAAAAATCAATTGGATGCTCTAGATGTGATCAAAGATGTGAAAAAAGATTCCGATAGTAGAAATGCATACAACACCTTAAGAAAGAAATATAGGGATAAACTGGAAGAAATCAAAAGGACTCAAACGAGAAAAAAGTACAAGAAGCTCAAAATAAAACAAGAGCGATATGGGATATAATCAACAAAGAAAAGAATAACAAGAAGAAGGAAACTCCATCTTTCCTAAAACCTGATGATTGAAACAACTCCTTTTTGAATGTTGGAAAAAAAGCTGCTGAAAGATGCTCTAATACTGATAAACACCCACTCAATCTCCTCAAGAGAGCCAATTTAAGGGTTGAGAACTCAATTTTCCTTAATGAAGTAACGGAGAGTGAAATTCTTCGAATAACACAGAACTTGAAAGCAGAGGACACGAAAGATACGTATGGCATGTCTACCAACCTATTGAAGAAAATTATTCGGAGCATCATAAAACTAATCACTTTTTTGATAAACAGATGTTTCTCAGAGGGCTTTTTTCCGGAACAACTGAAAAAAGCGAAAATAGCTGCAATATTCAAGGCAGGAGACCCACAATCTAACATAACTATCGACCCATATCAGTTCTACCTGCAATATCTAAAATATCCGAAAAAGCTCTAAAAGATAGACTTGTCAATTTTTTAGAACACCATAATATTTTTTTTGCGAGCAGCAGCATGGCTTTCAACTGCATTGACTTAAATCTTGAACAAAATAGTGGTAGCCTTTGATGGAGGAAAAAATGCAAACTTTCGGCTTGCGATTCGAGCAAGGCGTTTGATAGTATAGTCCATTTTGGAATATTTGGGAAGTTAGATTTTTGTGGTATGAGAGGGGTTGCTTTGGATTTGATCAAGAGCTATCTGACTAACAGATACCAGCAAGTATACTTCCAGGGTAAATGCTCTCAATGGCAGCCAATCAACTATGGTGTGCCACAAGGATCTATCTTGGATCCGCTGCTCATACTCATTTGTATATATATGATAATGTAACACCATATTGTTCCGTTCTTTTTGGTGACGATACCAGCTTTCTTAATATCGGCGCTGACGTCGACAAAGTGAATTGGTTGTCATTGAATACACTTGCTGAGGCAAAATATTGATTCCAGATAAACAAACTGCGAATGAATGAAAATAAAACCCACGAACTCATATTTGAAACGCGCCATTAAGTAAATACTCACTTTAATTTTTTGGGAATCACCCTGGCACCAGATTTGAAGTTCGGTCAGCATATACAGGATCAAGTAAATGAATAAACTGTCCAGCGCCATCTTCACCGTGAGGAGAATAAAACAAATTGCCGGAAAAATAACAGCACGAACTGCCTTTTCTGGCTGTTATCTTTTGGGGAGGACATGCTGAAAGTCAAAAAATCTTTGTTAAACTGAAATATGCTGTGCGGATACTATGCAATGCAAGAAGAACTGATAGTTGCAGGAATTTGTTTGAAGAAAAAGTCATACTTACCTTACTAACACTTTTTATACAGTCATGCATACTGTTCATTCACGATCACGGAAATAATTTTCAAAAAAATATTTTCAACCATCTATATTCAACCCGAAATGCCTATAAATTCATCAGAATTAATTCGTCACAAATCAGTATAAATCACACAGCAATGAAATTGTACAATAAGCTTCCCTGCGAATTAAAATCGATGAGTAGACCGAACTTTCAAAAACATCCAAAGCAGAAGCTGGTTTCGAATTGCTACTACTGTATGGACGAATATTTGAACGACTAAAACTTCTGAGCTATAAATATATCAGTCATCTTTGTGTGTGTAATTCACCATAAATATGTAAATGTGTACTGTACTATACATTCAACGGAGGCTATATCTACAAGATATTCATTTCTGATCAAAACGGGTCAATTTTTTTTCAAGGGGACATCTTGCCTGAAATATCAACCACTAAGCGGGGGTTGCAATCTTGAACATTTTGAATAGGAAGATGGGTCGACTGATGACTCTTATCTTTGTCTATACTTTTTAATTGAAAACGTGCAAATGCTGATGAATTTTGAACGCTCTTTGTCTGGATCCCAGTGAACGAATTTTCATTTTTGATTGAAAACTGTAGAAGATAGAGAGTGAGCAGCTATTAAAATATTAGTGCAAAAAATGGAACAGATTCATTCCAGATTAAAGGCTGTCATCTTTGATCTAAATGAATCTATTCCAGTTTTTCGCCCTAATACTCCAATAGTCTTGGGACGATAGTCTTCTATTTTTCAGTGGCTCACTCTGTATCTTACAGTTTTCAATCAAAATGAAAATTCTTTCACGGTGTGATATACCTTCTTTCGAGTTATCACTGACCCATCTACCCTCTTCCAAACTTTCAAGGGTTGTCACCCCTTCCTGGGGTTGAAATTGAGATGAGGATGGTACTTGATGATGACTGCCATTGATCAGCATGATGTTCCATTTTACCTCACTGAAACTTGAATAGTCTCAGGGAAATAAATAGTCTTCCCTATCTTTAAGTTGCTCACCGTGTTTTTGCAGTTTTCAATTAAAAATGAAATTCGAATGTAGACAAAGATATCAGCTTTCTTTTGAGTTGATATAGCCTCTGTTCCCCTGAAACAAAAATTAACCTGTTTTCGTTTTGAAGCACCTCTGTATATATTATAATAATATTATGTTGACTATCCCATGTAACTTTTGATGGGTTGTATTGTTCATTTAATCCTGATATGTTTCTTTCTTCTAAATGGACAATAAATAAATAAATAAATAAATACATGTGCTGCCTTATAAATCACGTATAGAGGTAATAGAGTTCAACTGGCGGTGCTAGGCATCACTATCGACGTGCTCATTTTTGTAAAGTCTAAATAACGATCTGGATCTTTAGTCTTTTTTCTTAGTACTTTTGTGCGGCCGAGATAGTCAGTTAGACTACATAGTCATCGTAAGTAACTATATAACTCTTTGTTTAATGAAGCTGAGTTCTTCATCGAAATTGGAAAAAATTATTGATAACCTCATGTATTTCTCTTCACATTTTCTATGAAACGGTTCGTCCACTCTGGATGTTCAATACGAAAATTGTAGACCCAATCTCTACCTGGCTAATTCTGCAATTTGAATCGGTACTCATTCCTTCCGTAGTTCTTTAGATCTGGGAAAACAGCTTTCTGCAGATCGCTTGATAACTGTTGTGAGGGCGAATCCGCAATTGGCTGCCACATAAAACCCTTCTAATAAACGGTTCTCTTCGGCTTCAGTGAGATCAGTTGGTTCTTTCAATTTTTATCATGTTTTGGTTTCTGTTTTTTCGAAGGTGTTCCCAAAGGGATATTATATCTTTGAGAAGCTTGGCGTTATATCAACAGATTTGTTATAATTACATTAAGAGTTTGCTCCAGAGGATCTTGCATAATGCCTCTCTCCCACGCGCCTTTTATGTTGTCTGGGCATTTTTCTGTGAACATTTTTGACAGCCGTGACAAAGTTTTCTATATGCAGACTGTTTTCAATAGAGAAAGAGCTCGTTAATAACATAACCTCCAAGATAAATTTCGTTTGTATTGTAAGGCTCCTACTATATACAACATACAGAGTTTTCTCATGTTTACTTCATGGTGTTTACTTACCTTGGAGTTCATAACACAAACAAATTAATTAGAAAATCAAGATGAACTGTTATGGAAATGTGGTAATGTGTGGAAGGGAATTTCGTTCCAAGTATACCCGCCGTTTTAAGTAAGCCCATTCTACAGTATTCATATATTTACTACCATGAGTTTTAATGCTATGTTGTGGAATTTCTTTCTTATGGCCATCCTGAATCGATCATTGGCATCTTTTATGGACTGAGGTGATGTCTTCTGAACAACAGATTTTGAATATTCATGGAGGAAGAAGTCTTAAAAGTGTGCGATCGCAGTTGTCATTCAATTTGTCTTTTTCGACCTGTGAAAATATTCAAATTAGATATTGATCTATCTTGGTTATACCAAGTGTCATCTAAGATTGATGCAGCATATACCTGGTTGGGAAACAAACGAATGATTGTAGAAACAATTTCACTCCGTAAAAGTTTTAAATAACCCTATGCTAACTCCTGAGTGAGACTAACTACATTATCAATAAGATTACCATTAGGGTTATTGTTATAAATCATTTCTATACAATACTGGATACTCTATCTGGAACATCCTCATGAAATTCTTATATTAACTAAACTTTGTATGGATCGAATTCATTCATAGGCAATATCCTATGGGACGCTAATACCGAATCTGAGGTCAGATGACCTTCTCAAAGGGAAATCAAGGTCATTTGAAGGTCAAATCTAATTGAATCGAAGAAAATATCTGAAAACACCTTCATGTAGGTTTTTAAGGTCGCTGATCACGAATCTGAAATAAGATTTGCAGAATTATAGATGGCGGATTCAAAATGGCCGACATGTTTTATAAAATTCAGCTACATTTTGGAGTTGGTAGAGAAACTGGCTCTGTTCAGAAAAGGAAAAGAGAGCATGTCCAAACACCCATACGAAATAGGAAATGGAAACTGCGTCGCTTGGGCAAGTAGTTATTGATCCCATTCTGAGTACAAGAAATTGGAAAGTGAAATTTGTGTAGGTCGAAGAACTATTAGACGCGTTTTTAACCAAAACAAATTCCATCCGTATAAAATGAAGATGGTCCAGGAATTGAATGAGGATGACTTCGACCGCAGAGTGCAATTCTGTAAAATAATAAGTGAGCGAATCTCAAACAATCTCCACTTTCTCTAAAATATTTGCTATTCGGATTAATGTACTTTTTTTTCGAATGGCATTGTAAATCGTCATTACTGCTGGTTCTGGTCGGACTCTAATCCCAGAATCTTTCGTGGAGTACATACCCAATATCCTGAAAAATTCAATGTTTGGGTTGGCATCTATGGAAATCGTCTGATTGGGCCATTTTTCTCACCAGGAAATCTGACGGGAGAAATGTATCTCCAACCACTAGTAGAACTAATTAATCCGGCCGTAACTGAAATTTTGGAAAATGATCCTAGCTATTTAGAAGAGGATGTTGTGTTTCAGCAGGATGGTGCCCCCCCCCCCCCGCATTTTGCACTTCCTGTTCGACAATATCTAGATCGTGAAGAAGCCCTAAAGAATGACTCCCCACGTTCTCCCGATTGCCACCATTGATTTTTTTATGGAGCCACTTAAAGAGTCAAATTTATAAAACTGATCCAGTAGATTTGGTGGATTTACGACAATGGATTGTAGTCGAGTGTATTCGTATAACCCCTGAAATGCTACGTAATGTACGGGAACGTTTCGAGCAAAATCTGTATTTGTGTTTGGAAGTTGGCGGCGAACACTTTGAACATTTGTTCGATTGATACCGAGTTGAACTATAAACCGTATCAGGTATAATAAATTCAATTGTTTTTTCAATTTTTCCCTACTCGCCAACATGTAGGTATTTCTATGAATAAGCTTTATTATTTGAAAACCAAACAAATGTGTTCTGAATTTCCAGCCAAAATCAGCAAACCTCGCAAACATTGTATCGCTCTCTATTAATTCAGCCTGTATCTTCATCACAATGCAGATGAAGCAAAAATTTTGTCTACAATATTCTAGAAATTCTGAAACCTTTCTGAAGAGATATTACTCATACTACCTGATCAATTCGAAGATTTGAGGGGTTGACACCCTCATCTGAGGGGGTGTATGAGGGGATGTAGTGGAAGCACCACTGCTCAAAGATATGTTTCCCCAAAATACATCAGTATTTCGGTGAATGTTCATTCGAAATCGACAGATTTTGCAATCACTGAAAATAACTCGTATTTTGACGAACCAGCCTGCATCTTCTTTCGAATATGTCAAAACTCAAAAATTATAACACATTTGTGTTGAGAATCAAAAGAACTTCCCTATTCAAAAAATTGAGTTTTGTGCACCCCTGCTTAAGGAGTTGATGTAAAATAAAATCACCGTGTGTTAAACGATGTCTCCGTTCAGACAAAAATTGACCTGTTTCTGTTTTTTGTCCTGAAACGAATAGTTTAGCAGTTATAGAGTCTTTCGTTTTAGTTGCCCTACCCGGTATATACTTCTTCAATATATTAAACAGGAACAATGTTATGGAGCAATTACGCACTAACATAGTGGAAAGCAGACAAAAGTGTTTCATTTTATTTTTATCAAAATGAATTACCATAAAATAAACACATCAACAACATCATTAATCTGATAGTATACTGGGTGATTCACCAGTGGCGCGGGGCTCTGTAGCTCGTACACTCTTGAAGATTTAATTTTTGTTCGAACGGTATATTGTATTTAGAAAGTAAGAATCTACTTCAGCAATTTATTTTGATGTAAACAGGGTGTCCCAATTTTCTATGAATAAATCTTGGGTGGTTTTTTCAGATTGGAAGACCACTTTTTCGTTCAAGATTCTGGAGCGGCCTAAACTCTGCTATAATGTCTTCAAGTAATAAGTAGTAATAAGTAGTTTCGTCACAATATTTTTTTTTCGTAAAAATTCATGAAAATAGGCTCTCATCATCGGATGCTCCTTCGGCCAGAGAGGATGAATACTTTTTTCCTTTCGTTTTCTTATTGCCCAAAGATAGCTTTATTGACTAATTGAAATAGATTATCCTCATTTTATACAGGAGTGGCTCAAAAAAATATTGAATATTGTAATTTTAAAAATATCATATCTTGATTTTTTCAAATGGAACACCCTGTATTTTATTATTCATGTGAACGCATAAAATATTGTTCTATATTTTTGCAGAAGTAACCTTATCTTAATCCACCATTTTCGAAATATTCTATTATTTGTAAAAATTTCTGATGAAAATTCTACAAACCGTATCAAACTCATCAAAATTTTTTTTTCTGTAATGATTCAAGTAGTAAAAAATGAAACCTAAATAATATAATTCTTTCAACGAATGATGAAATCAAAATGATTGAAACGTAAATCGAGGTATGTGTTGACGTTTTTTATTTATTGTGCCTTCTGTCAGGTGTCCGGACATATCATATTCTGCATTTTAGATGGTGAACTTATCAGTGTTTCGTTATTAAACATTGTAAAAGTGAGGTTATAACCCAATTTTCTCAATTGACTGCCATGAAGTTCTCCAAAGAAGAAATTGTTGATATGATTTTCATTCTGGGTGAGTCTGATAGAAATTCTTTGTTGGCAAGTAGAGTTTATGCACAAAGGTTTCCTGAAAAGAGGCATCCTGATGCAAGATGCTTTGAATAACTTCTAATCAGATTTATCGAAACGGGTAATATCGCTTACAAAAAACATGAAAAACCAAAAACTGTTACAGCTGAAGACAACCAGTTATCAGTTTTTTTGACAGAGGACCCATATAAAAGCCAAAGAGAGATTTCTCAGTTAACAGATATAAGTCAAACTTCCGTCAAGAGAATCTTGAAAGTGAATAAATTTCATGCATATCATCTACAGCTGCACCAGGAACTGAACAATCAAGACTATGAAAATCGAATAAATTTTTGCAAATGGGCAAGTGACAAAGTAGCGGAAAATCCAAGTATGTTTAGCAGAGTTATTTTCTCGGACGAGGCAACTTTCCACAAGAATGGGCTTGTTAACAGGCACAACTTTCATTATTACGCCACGGAAAATCTACACCTCATGAGACAAATAGATCACCAGCATCGTTGGTCCTTGAATGTATGGGCCGCTATAGTAGATGGATATCTAATTGGGCCGCACTTTTTCGACGGGCACCTCAATCGTTAAATGTATTTAGATTTTCTGCAAAATCATCTACCAATGTAACTTGCTGATGTACCAGAGCATATAAGACAAAATTTGTGGTTTCAACAGGATGGAGCACCGGCACATTACTCACATCAGGTTAGGGAGCATTTGAATCATGTATTTCCAAACAAATGGATAGGACGTGGTTGTCCTGTTAGATGGCCAGCTAGGTCTCTGGACCTTACAAGTCTAGATTTTTTCTTGTGGGGTTATATTAAGGGCATCATTTACCAGATTCCTTCTACAACACAGTTGGATATGAGAAAGAGAATAGTCGACGCCTGTCAGTCAGTTAATCCGCAAATGTTGTCGAGAGTTCAACGGTCTTTCCTCAGAAGGATTGAGTTGTGTCTACAAAGAAACGGGTAACATTTCGAACACTTATTGTAATAGTACAACACCTTGTAGATCATCTCACCAAAAACCAATCTATTACGTATTTCATACACGACTACCTTAAAATATCTCCATTTCTCTGATCAAGTATAATGATATGTAGAAATAAACTCTTCTTTCGCAACTCCTGATTTTATTCTTTTAGTTTATTTTTTTTATTTCGAAAATGGTCGAAAATAAAGATAAGGTTACTTCTGCTAAAATATAGCACAATATTTTATGCGGTGACATGAATAATGAAATACAGGATGTTCCATTTGAAAAAATCAGGATATGATATTTTTAAAATTACAATATTCAATAATTTTTTTGAGTCACTCCTGTATAAAATGAGGATAATCTATTTCAATTAGTCAATAAAGCTATCCTTGGGCAATAAGAAAACGAAAGGAAAAAAGTATTCATCCTCTCTGGCCGAAGGAGCATGCGATGATGTGAGAGCCTATTTTCATGAATTTTTACGGAAAAAAAAATATTGTGACGAAACTACTCACCAGAAAATCTTATTGCTTGAAGACATTATAGCAGAGTTTAGGACGCTCTTGAATCTTCAACAAAAAAGTGGTCTTTCAATCTGAAAAAACCTCACAAGATTTTTTTATAGAAAATAATGAACACCCTGTTTACTTCAAAATGAAATGTCTGAAGTAGATTCTTACTTCTAAATACAATACCGTTCGAACAAAATGAAATCTTCCAGAGTGTACGAGCTACAGAGTACCGCGCGACTGGTGAATCACCCAGTGTATCACATATGCTTCTCTGAGACTTTTTTCTGTCTCCGAGGGTGAAAAGAACCTTAAAATAGGACAACGCTTTACCAAAAGGTGAATTCCAAGATTTGCGAAAGCACTGGCACAAGTGTAGTTACTCTAAGTGTGTTAATTTGAAAGCAAAAAAATTGATTCAGATGAATAAAGGAAGATTTTCTAAGAAAAATAAAAATTGCATGATTTTTGAACAAATCTCATATGTGCACATAAACTTTTTTATAATGATAACTAAAATTTTAGGTACATACAAAAATACGGTTTCTTTGAGTTTACCAACTTCTGGTTGCGGGTTAAGACTCACTTCTAAACGAACAAAAAATGGAAAAGTTTTAATGCAATACACCGTAACATTGGCAATTCAACAGGATCGACATTTGCGCCAAATTGCTGATCAAGAAATTTACGTATCGTGTCAGATAAACTCCAATGTATTCTCCCTCAAAAGTGCATCGATAATGAATGAAATTGAGGGAAATATAATAGACGAGGGAAATTTGAGGTAATATTTGAAATTCCGTTGAAAACAAAATGAATTCATAAAAACTATGACTTCAGGAATGGTCGAATGAGACAAGATGGTCTTTGGAATACTGAAACGGATAAGAAAGTTTTAAAAAATGCCAAACTCCAAGAAATTTTAAAATCGGCTAAAGCTTGGATGGAAATTATTCCTCAAGAAGTTGATAGCAATGATAATCAATTAAGAGATAAGCTTCAAGTAGGGGAACTTGCAAAACTCATTGTTAAATCTACATTACCTGGTAAGATAACATTTTGATTATTGAAATCACTTATTATTTGTTGTATTTCTGCAGTTGGTATAGGGTGGAAAGTAGTGGATTGTGCAGCACACGATGGACTTGGTGATTCATCACAGAAATTATTGGATGAAATAGGATGTCCTGTAGATGACCAGATTATGCCTAAGCCAGTTTATGGTCCTGTTGAGAACTTGGATTTCATAAGATATCAAGAGGCTTCCTCCATATTTCCTGCATTTAAATTTCCCGATAGAGATAGGCTACATTTAACATGTGTCTTGGTGTTATGCAAAGGACCATGTATGCAGGTGGGTTTGTTACCTCTAATAAATATCCGATGCGTCTATCTTCTACTCGGATTATTATTATTAGCTTGACATTAAAGGCTAAGGATGAAAATCCTATGTGAGCCTAAGCAACTACAAAATAATTGAGTTTTGCAAACAAACAAATGATCCTAAATATAAGAAGAAATGAAATTGACTGGATATAACTGATTGATAAAAACTAATTGAAAATAATTGATCGATGAAGCCTGAACTACATGATAGTTGACATTCATAATGAATAATAAAATAAAACAAGTTACTATGTTTTAACTATTACTAATTTATTGATGTTAAAAATGACAAAATTTTTACATTGGTTGGACCGGTTTCGGACATACGTCCATTATCAACAATAAGCTAATGAAAAACTGAATACTCATGTACAATACAGGAATTACCATCAATCAAATGCTAATAGAGGTCACAGTAACTTGAATAATGGTGATTGGTAGGTAATTAAGTCTACCTGGTCGTTAAGGAGCTTAACCCTTTATACCCTAGATGCCTTGAAAATTTCCATCGATTCAAAAAAATTGAATTTATAAGATTTATCACAGGAATGAAGAATTTTTAGCTGTTGAAGTTGTGGAAAAGGATGATATTCATTCAGACAATGTGCAGCTAAAGCTGAATCATATTTCTGATGTAGGAATGACAGGAAATGTTATTTGTATCTAGCCTTGAAAGAGCGTCCTGTTTGACCTATATAAAAGGAATTGCACTCAGAACATGTTTCTTTGCCTTTATCGGACATTGACCGAAAATTAGAATTTAATACCATTATGTTAATAGCAGAGAACAACGGCTTCGATATAAAAACAATAGAGAGTTTAATTAATCGAAAAATACGCAACAACACATTCAACATGATATATCCCCAATCCAAGAGAGAAAAGCCTGAAAAATTTATGTCTCTAACATATTTTGGGAAGACGTCAGAACAGGTTACGACAGTTTTGTCTGATAGTAAAAAAGTTCACATTGCATTCAAACCAGTTAGCAAATTGTCAGGCCTGCTTTTCAACACAAAAGATAAAACAGATAAATTCGAAAAATCAGGAGTATACCAATTAACATGTTCTGAGTGCAATTCCTTTTATATAGGTCAAACAGGACGCTCTTTCAAGGCTAGATACAAAGAACATTTCCGGTCATTCCTACATCAGAAATATGATTCAGCTTTAGCTGCACATTTTCTGAATGAATGTCATCCTTTTCCAGAACTTCAACAGCTAAAAATTCTTTATTCCTGTGATAAATCTTTTAAACTCAATTTCTTTGAATCTATGGAAATTTTCAAGGCGTCTAGGGTAGGAAGGGTTAAGCTCCTTAACGACCAGGTAGACTTAATTACCTACCAATCACCATTATTCAAGTTACTGTGACCTCTACTAGCATTTTATTGATGGTAATTCCTGTATTGTACATAAGTATTCAGTTTTTCATTAGCTTGTTGTTGATATTGGACGTATGTCCGAAACCGGTCCAACCAATGTAAAAATTTTGTCATTCTTTACATCAATAAATTAGTGATAGTTAAAACATAGTATCTTGTTTTATTTTATTATTCATTATGAAAAACTAATTGAATATAACATGGTCTATAGACTTTTTGAAACAATTCACTGAGGTTGCATCGGAGCAAAGTCCGTTCTAGATATTGAAAAAGCGATTACAAAGGAAAGATTCTCGCTGTCTTGTACAAAATCTTTCTTTTCTCAATTTCGGGCGGTGACCTCGTAGACGCGAGTCCTCGTTAAACACAAATTAATTTTTGAGGCAGCCATAGTTATACTTTATAATTCGAAATGATACTATTAGGTCTCCACGGAGGCGTCGACGTTCAAAAGTTAGTAAACTCGCACTGTTCAGTCGTTCCAAGTAGGATGGTCGGTTAGTACCATAATGTGGGTATGACATCCGAGTAGCACGCCGTTGCACATTTTCTAGCATTTCACGGTCACGAACTAACACTGGACACCAGTCTGGTCCTCCGTATTCCAAAAGAGCTCTGATGTATGATTTATATAAGCAAATCGAACTCGAAAAAGAGAGGTAAGAAAATGACCGCCGAATGAGATAAATGAGGCTATTCGCTTTTTTACAAATACCACGAACGTGCTCCGACCAGGTCAAGTCCGAAGTAACCGTAATCCCTAAGATCACGTGAGATGACACCCTGCGCAACGGAAAACCACTTATAGAGTATTGATGTTCTGAGTTATTTTTCCCGATATGGAGCACTACACACTCGTCAATATTAAGCGGCAAGAGCCAATCCGTACACCACTGATTTATAGAGTTCAAGTCACTCTGCAGGACCTTATGATGAGAGTTAGGGTTCGCGTATATTTTAGTATCATCGGCGTAAAAGGATTTCTTGCTCTCAATACTGAGGGCAAGATCACAGGCAAAAATCTGAAACAAAAGCGGCCCGAGCACAGATCCCCGGGGGACACCACTAGTAACTTGCCTTTCAGATTAAAAGCTTTACCTCACCCGAACCGAGAATGTTCTGCTTGACATGTAGTCCCCAAGCCTGCCTCGAATACCACATATATCTAACTTCTACATGAGTCTACTCACTGTTACTCGATCGAAATCCATCGCGAAATCCAAGTATATCACGTCGGTTGGTTGCTTCAAGTCGTATTAGAGAGTCCAGTGGTTCAAACATGATAATAGGTTCGTTATTGTGGATTTTCCTTTGATGAAGCCATGTTGTATTTACAATAAATGCTTGTATCTATAATTTTGGTGTGTGTCAGAAAAAACACAAGTCTGAGCTCAGGAAATGTAACAAGGGAACCATACTATCTTGTATATGATTCAATAAACGAGTGAAAAAACCTGAGGAAAAAAACTCGTTTCCCTGTCGCTATTGCACTAGCAATAGCTTGTCTGTTTATGTTGTGTTAGTGTCGTGTGTACATAAAGAGTACCAAAGATTTGTCTGCTTAGCCGCTTCATTCTCTCTTGCATTCCATGATTTCTAGACGAAGACAAGGGTGAAAGGAAGGGGGTTTGGGACAGGAATCTGTAACAATGGAAAAAGAAAACCAGCAGCAAAATATTTCAACAATCATACTTTTTATATGTCTAAACAAATCTAAGAAAAGATTTTACATAGCAAGCAAGGTTATGAAAAGGACTAAGGAGATATTAAAAAAATACATAACCTGCGATATTTCCTCAAATTCCATCTCTGTTTGACCGAGAGAGCCCCGATGGCCAGGTTCAGTCTTCCAAGAGATGCCAATTATGATCTATAGATGTTTTAGAATCATTATGGACCCAATAATCTGGGTTGACATCGCCCATATATTATTTCTTCGTGGAACTTATTTAATTTAAAGTAAATTCATTTTTTTTGGCTGATGGGTCTGTAGTTTGATGGGTTCAACTTATCTCCTTTCTTATACACAGCAGTCACTGTAGGCCGATGGAACACGCGACGTGGACATAATAAGTGATAAAGGATAAGAAAGTTCATCAGCAAGCCTTTTCAGAAAGTATGAGGAAGTGAATGGTTTTTCAGGTTGCAGTGCTTCTTTATTTCTTCTGGAGTGAATTGTATATGTTCTAAGCTCTTGTCCAATCGATCTGTTGTGAATGGGAAAGTTGGTCACCTTGTGGTTCAGTCACGTAGACACTCGCAAATGAGCAAGAGCCTCAGAGGACTCGAGATCTGAGGAGCATAATGTGTTGTTCTCATTCCTTAAAAGTGGCACACTCACATTTGTATTGAGGTTTGATCGCATGAATTTGTAAAGTTTTTTGTTGTCATCCGAAGTAGCAATGTAAGCCTCGTAGTCTCGACGTGATTTCCGTAATTCATCTTTAAGATTAATAGAAAAAACTCTGTGCGCCTGGTAATCCGCTATATTATTCGTTCGCTTATATATCTTCCATAGTCTTCTCTTATGGAGAATGAGCGCTAATAAATCACTATTTATCCAGGGTTTGAGTAGATTTTACTGACATTTTTTTTAACGAGAATGCTTTTCAGTCGAGGTAGATAGAGTTTTAGAGAAAGTATCATACAATGTATTTGGATCTTCTAACGACGCAAAAACTGTTGACCAGTCAATAAGTGAAAGTTCCATAGCTTACGACTTAAAATCAGTCACAGTGTACTCCATAATACTCGCATCACTGCTCTGAATATTCATTTGTATAGAAGTTGTGATAAATACATGATCAGAGATACCTACAGAAGGCAAGATATTGTGTTGTGAAATGAGTTGCTGATCGTTAGTTAGTATCACGGCAAGTGTATGAGGCTCATTTCCGATGCGGTATCTTGTTGGCTCAGTAACTGGTTGAAAAAGATTTGAGGTTGTTATAAATTCCATGAAATTTGTTGTTGGGGTATCAGAATCTGGTACATGATGAATTGACCAAGAGAATTAGCAGGTTACTCATCGAGGAAAGGTGCTCAAGATAACTTATAAGATGGTTATTCGCCTGTTTGAAGATATCACCTGGTCTATATATACAAGCTAAGTAATAGACAAAGTACTATTGTTAAGACGAATATACACTGCTTCTATTTCGGGAACTGTAGCGACATTTACTTGGACAGAAAAAGAGGAAGTGATTTCATTTTTGAGGTATATGCAAGCTCCTCCTCCCCTTCGATTTTGCCTGTCATCTCTGAATATACTATAACCCTTCAAGTCAACGAGGCAATCAGGGTCATCAGGTTTTAACCATGTTTCCGATATAAAAATAATGTCTGGTTTGAGATCCTGAATGGAGCATACGAATTCATTGAATTTAGATTTTAACGAGCAGGGATTTGTGTAAAATATGGACAAGTTTAGAAAAGAAGATGTTTTTTTTGGCGAAAGAAGATGTTTTTTGATGGTAAGATTTTTCTCGGCGAAAGTTTCAAAACCTGGCAACAACTCTAGGAGTTCCGTTCAGATATTTGATGGTAAGATTTTTCTCGCCGTTGGTCTTTCTTTTTTCAAGTTCAGTACATACGTCATTCAAAACCTGGGTCTGCATCGGAGTTTGATCACAAATAATGGATATGTTAGCTGTTGTCGCCTTTTAAATCAACTTATTCTTGTTTCTTGTAGTGCGGGCATCGTTATCATCGGGCACTATTACTTTAATCATTCGGGGAAATTTTTCATTGATTTTGGGTTTACCCGCACGAAAGACAGCAACAGGCTTTGCTTCACAGCCTATTACCGAAAGAACGTCCCCAACCGTGGACTCATCTTGTTTTTTCTAAGTTTCAGTATCACCTGCAATTTTGGAAACACCCCTGATGAGAACATTCTTAGAGCGGCTTACTTTCTCGGCGGCTTCCTGTGCGATGTTATCCGCGAATTGAACAGACGTAATTTTTTCTACTGAGGCTAATTTTTCGTTCTAATCTAAATTATCTTGGCTTTCAAATTATCACCAAGGATTCCATCCAAATTGACGTTCCGTCTTACGATCTTGTGGTTTTTTTGGCTGATGTGAGTGAGATAGTAGGGACTTTTTATTAGAAAAAATGTCTAGCTATTGCTTTAATGAACAGTCCCGCTTATTAAGGATTCCATGGCAGAGCCATGCCAGTTCCGTCTTACGAAATCTTGTGGTTTTTTTGTGTGAGTGAGATAGTAGGGACTGGAAAAATTTTATTAGCAAAAAATATGGCCTCAGCATGGTTCATTTAAAATTGAATACTAGTGGCCGTCAGGCCCGCCGCTAGCGGTTTGAACGCCGGTGTGCAATTCCTATCGTGCCGCCCCTATCTAACTACAAAACCTAGGTGTTTATAAAAATGTGAAAAAAAATGCTGTACAGTGAAAAACTATGTTATATTAGGTTATTTTATACAAGATAGATACACTAATACGACATTAAATGAAAAAATGAAGGCAAGAAAGGTGCAGTTTATACATATTATGTAGGTAGGTATAGGTATTAAGTTATTTTACAGAAACTGCACCTTTCTTGCCTTCATGTTGGCAAAATCAGCTATAATTTTTTTGGTGTCTAGTCTATTTAGAATCTCATGTTCAATTGAAATTATTGCTAAATTACTTAGTCTTTGCTGGTGCATAGTTGATCTCAAATAGTTTTTTATTATTTTTAACTTTGAAAATGACCTTTCACCAGATGCAACTGAAACCGGCAATGTAAGTAGTATCCTTAGCGCTATTGCTGTATTCGGAAATGTTGACATTAATTCATTAGCAAAATGTATTGCAATAGGGTTTGTGGATCATTAGACTGGTTTTCAGTTAAATGCAACTTTAAAGCATTGATTTCATTAAACATATCTATACCGTCAATATCTGCGTCACTACTTGAACTATCTTTTAGCTTCACATTCAAATCTTTACAATGTTTCATTAAATCATCTTTGGAGTAACTAAACAAGTTATTATTGGTGAAAAGCCAAAACGTCGGTAAAAGTTTCCAACTCATCGAATCTACGTTTTAAAGAAGTTAAGGTTTGGTCCAGGATCCTAAAAAACATCTACCTTGTATTTTGTTTTAGGGTCTAGTAAGACTTCATCACTCTGTTCATACTGAAATTGAGTTGGTTTTCTTCGTGGACGAACGGTATCTATAGGCGGAAAATCTGCATCTACATTAAGTTCCCGAGCCACAGTGGTAGCTTCTTCTAACACCCTTTCGAAATGCTCATCTGTGCGATATTCGGTGAATTTATGAATCAATTTATTTAACAAATTTATGCAGATTTGAGTATTTATTGTGGGGTTTTGCATCATTTTGCTAATAGCATTAATTTCGTTTAAAATATCAAACCAAATTACAACTAAGCAAATAAATCTATAATTTTGAATATTCAAAGCAAGCGAATGTGCTTTGTGAGTTGTTGTACAATCCCATTCCGACGAATTGTTATCTGATATTTCAAGTAAAGCGTCAAATATTTTTTCGAGGTGATACCGTAAAGGTTTGACTGCATCGATTCTGCTAGACCATCGCGTGGCACTTAATGCCTTTAGTTTTAAATCAGGTAAATGCTTGCAAATTATGGACCACCTTTTGGTAGAAGACGAAAAGAAAACGTAAATTTCTTGAATTAAGTTGAAAAGTTGACCGTGTCGTGCGTTATATTTGCCGCATCGTTAACGACCAAATTGAGACTATGCGCCGAGCATGGAACGTAAAATGCACGATTATTCATTTCCAATATTTTTTTGTAATCCATTGTGTTTTCCACGCATATTAGAACCATTGTCATAACCTTGGCCACGTAAGTTTTAATATCAAGGTTTAATTGCGAAAATAAATCTAAAACAAAATTTAATAGTCCTTCACCTGTGGAGCTGGTTATCGGACAGATGCCAATAAAACTTTCGCATATTGTAACATTTTTAGTTTCACTGTTTAAAACAACATACCTTAGTATAACTGTAATTTGTTCTGTGTGACTTACATCTGGTGTGCAATCTAATATGATAGAGAAATATTTTGATTCTCTGACTTTGTTCAGGATATAATTTTTTATGGTCGTGCCGAGTAAATCAATGATTTCATTCTGAATCTGATCTCCTAAATAGTGAGTCATGCGAGTTGAATCGAATTTCGAGGCTTGAATTCTGTGAATATGTTCCCGCATAACTGAATCAAAGGATGCTATCATTTCTATTGCTTTGAGAAAATTACCATTATCATGCTCATATAATATTTTGGACGAGCCCCTAAACGCCAGACATTGATGAGATAAAAATTTTATAACAGCTATGATCCTTTCCAATACATCACACCATTGTTTTTTTCAGATTCTAATAGTCTCAGTTGCATTTGATTTACAGTAGTTTTATTTTTTAACATATGATTTAGTTGGACCCAACATTTTAAATTTTCGCTATGGGAAATGCTTGTTTCGTGTCGTTTTAAGGTAGATGACAGATGTTGCCAATCGGAAAAACCGCTTGGAGCTGACAGACTACTTACAGTTTTACTGAATATTTTACAACAAAAACAATAGACTGAATCTTTTGACGTAGAGTAAACAAGCCATTCTCTGTTAATTTTTTCTCCATTAGGAAGATTTCTAGAGTAATAACTGTTTGCAAATTTTCTTCCATCGATATTAGCAGGAAAATTGTGGTTAAACAGCTGCACGGGACCACGGCTAACCAAAATATTAACAATATCATTAGTCATACTGGCGGGCCACGAACCGGGATCATCACCACAATCTAAACAGCTACTTGATGACGATAAATTGCTTACAGGTTCTTTAGCACTACTTTCTCTTTTTTTAGTTTCACTGGAGTCTCCTTCTGAAGGACTAACATTTTTCTCTTCAGATACCTCCATAACTTCTAGATTTAAAGCTGCGCTTGTTGAAGCTACATCTACGTCAACATTCTCTTGACATTCAGAGTCCCTATTTTCTGGTTTGCTAAAAAATTTCTCAAGAGATCCCGCTAGTTTTTTTTCTCTGTATCTTTTTCTCGTTTTTGCCGTCGAAATTGAGCTCCTGAAATTTTTTTCCTTTTTTGCGGTTCCTGGAATTTTTTTGAAAAAGTTTAGTATACGGTTGTACAAAAGTAACTTAAATCCCAAAAGGGGGTCGATCATTCCACCCATTATTGCGAACAACCTTTACTAGGGGGTCAACACTGAAATCGCGAAAAAAAATCAGCTTTTCCATACATTTTGTATGGAATAGTTATTTTTTTTCGCGATTTCACCGTTGACCCTATAGTAAAAGTTGTTCGTATTTATGTGTAGAATGACTCCCTTTCGGGATTTAAGTTACTTTTGTTACACCCTGTATAGGTATAATTTTAATATTTTTTTTATAAATCTTCACTCTTAAGTTGTATAACAGAAAAAAATACCCTTTAAATCACAATAATAATCACAATACTACTGCGAAAAAAATGTTCATACCTACTGCACACAAATGTAATGGAATAACTAATTTTTTTTTCGCGACTTCAGAGTTGACCCCATAGTAAAAGTTGTTCGTATTGATTAGATGGAATGTCCCCCTTTCGTTACTTAAGTTACTTTTGTTACACTCTGTATTAATTTTAATACATTTTTTTAATAAATCTTTACTTTAAGTTTTTTCAGTAAAATAACCTTTAAATTTTACATGAATACCTGCTGTTTATATGAATGCGCCCATATGCTGATTAATTAAACAAAGACACTTACCATAATTATGATTTTTGCGCCGACGGATAATATAAATAATTTTCTAAATTATTTTTATAGTCACACTTCGCACAAAAATATACAGAATATTATTAATTTTAAGTACCCTGGACCGTTTCCGGATCTCACATTAGGGCTATAACCAAATAATTGAAGTTTGTTGTTCACTCACATCACTTTCGCATTTGTGTTAAATAAATAAAAACAAAGAAATGAGTATATAGTTTTAAGGGGATTTCCCCTGATATCTGTGGGATTTCCCTATTTCGCATAGAGCACGATACGGATTAACTTTGTTCTCATGAATTTCAATAGATGGCGCTATGTAATGCTACGATATAAAAGAAATATTTGGGCGCCGTTCATCATATTATTTTTATAAGGATAATCTTTTTAGTATTGTGAGGTGACAATGTCTGAATTTTAGTCGATGATTGTCTGATTTGCGCCGCCCGCGTGCATTGCACGCCTTGCACGCCCGCTTATGGCGGGCCTGGTGGCCGTTACTTGATGCAAATCCATTTCAAATGATAAATGAAAGAAAATTTGATTTGCACTTATTTACTTTATCTGTGACGCGTTTCGACGACACAGCGACTTCATCAGACATATAAAAAATGAAAACTTAACTGAGGTACAACAAATTATATATGATGTAAAACATTTGAATCAAAGTAAGTTGAACTTCTGAGGCAATTCAAAGAACTATCATCTAAATGACTCAGCTGGAAACAAATTAAGTAAAGGGAAATTATTGTCGAAATCTACCTGTCCATTCAATATTATTTCGGAAAGTTTATATCGCGTAATTAGATTTTGCCTCTTAATTAACGAAAATACGATAAAGTTCATCGACTCTAATATTGAAATTTTCGTAGGTTCTACCAATATACAGGGTGTTACATAATAGTATGTCACAACTTGAGGGGTAAATCTACGTGCAATTGTAAGAAAAAAAGTTCATATAAACATAGGTCCGCAAACGCTTCGTTACGAAGCTACAGGGTGTTGAAATTTCCGGAAAAAATTGTTTTTTTCTTCAAAACTCCTGCAGTTTTTGAGATATTCAGCCCAAATTTGGAACGCAAGCTATTTTCTACAGCCTCCATCATTATAGGCCTTAAATTTCAACCAGAATCTACAAGGTGTTTTCTTTTCCTGAGCCATGTCTTCTCTTGCCCTTTTAAACTTTTTCGCAGTACGCCACTGATAAGCGTACAATCAATTTTCGTCATCTTCGTTCAATTTAGAAAACTTTTTTGACACTTGTAATTTTTTCGTACCTCCAACCGTTCTCGAGCAAAAAATCATTAAACGATTGTATGCTAAATTGAAAGCAATTCTAAATAAAAAAAATGACTAGTAGGCTATGATTTTTTTCATTTATTTATTTATTTTGACTGTTGCTTATGTTGAACCAGTGTCTGCTCGAATTGTTTATTAAATTAACGATTAGTTTTAAGACCTTTGAAGTTATTGCTGTAAGAGAAAATGACTGATTTTACTAACGCCGAATTGGCTGATATCCATTACATGTACGGTCTGGCTGACGGAAACACAACAGAAGCTAGGCGATTATATCAGGTGCGCTTTCCAAATCGAGTAACACCAGACAGGCGAACATTTTCAAATATCCACAGAAGGTTGAGGGAAACTGGTACTTTTACTGCAAATAATCATTTAAAAGGTGCAACTCAAACTATGAGAACTCCAGATATTGAGGAAGCAGTTTTGAATTGTCTTGAATCCTCATGTGAGTACAAGAAAAATTGGAAATCAGTTGAATATTCCACACTTGTTCTAGTTTGGGGGATTCTCCACGACTTTTTATTGTACCCGTTTCATATTCAAAGCTTCCAAACTCTACTTCCTCGAGATTTTTCTTCAAGACCGAATTTCTGCCCATGGTTCTTAGATAAAATCAGAGAAAATGCTCATTTGATAGTGAAATAATGTTAACAGACGAAGCTAACTTTTCGAGAACTGCTATCACAAATTTTCACAATAATCATTATTGAGCTAAGGAAAACCACCATTTGATTGAAGAATCTCATCATCAAGAATAATTCTCACTAAATGTCTAGGTCGGAATAATTGGAAATTATTTGATTGGACCAATTTTTTTGCCTAACAGACTAAACGGTCCCGCTTATCGGCAATTTCTTGAGGAGGAGCACTTTTGGTGAAAATATGCATATTTTCTGTACATTCATTCGTCTGAAGAAGCTACGGTGTAGTGAAACGCGTTACGAATCACAATTATTAAGTAAAGTTCCTTAAAACACAGTACTTGTTTTTTATTATTGATAATGGAATTTTACCAAGTAAAAGCCTCCCAAATTCAAACTATTGCTTTACCTTCCTTAAATTGAAAATGTATCTGTGTTACAATGTTAAAATTTGTATCAGTAATTATAATCGTTTTTCATGCAATACTTGTTTTAATTTTCATCATACGTACAAACGAGGGCGTGGGGTCCAAATAACCAGAGGGGGGCGTGGTACAAAAAAGTTTGGGAACCCCTGAACTAGAGGGTTGTTACGATTTGTTAAACATTTTTCATAGTGGTTTCGATATGTATATGATATCATTATATGTTGTACAGGTACGGAACGTCAGCTAAATATTTTGGAATAATTTATAAATTTAATTCATCCAAAAACAAAATTCATTATAGAATTTAAATAAAACGATTCAATAATTTTTTTATATTTAACTACAGTAGAGCGTCGATTATCCAAACACCCGTTCAATCGAACTGCTATCCTACTTCTTCGGCAGACTCGAATTTTCTTTAGTGTTTATTGTACTTAATCCATATTTCATTTTGAATCTGCCTGTACCTGAAATACGTCAAAGTTGTTCCTGCCTACCACTGTGATAAGAGGTAAATTACAATCAGTAAATGAAGTTTTTATTGGTGAACTGAAATTCATACATCCATAGATATGCAAAAATCAAAGCAATTCGATCATCAGAAAACCCCGATTTTCCGAACACCTATGTCCCACATTTAGTTCGGATAATCGACGCTCTACTGTATTACCGATTAATATAATAGACATGAATTCTCCATCTTTCATATACCGTCTGATAAGGACATGGTAATTCACAATGCATCGTGTTATCCGGTTCAACATAAAATGGCAGCTTTCCATAACATGATTCACAGATTATTGAATGTTTCTTCATCTTCACATAATTTCGACAAAGGACTTGTCCAAACTATGTGTTATTAAACAAATAGCTCTCATCTATGGTTACAATATAAATACTATAACTAAAACGGAAACTCAAAGCAATATTATTGGTGTACCCAAAATTTAAAGATGAACACAGATATATTAGCCTCGTATACGTTAGGAAAGTTAGCCATAATCTGAAACATTTACTGAAAATTTTCAGCTTCACATCTTATTCCCTACCAATAATAACTTATCCAAACACATCATAAATAACAAGAGTAAGATATATAAAGGAAAGAACACTGGTGTATACAAACTTGGCTGCTGAAATTGCAGTAGAACCAACAGAAATTTCAATAATGGAAATTGCAGTAGAACCAACAGAAATTTCAATAATGGAGTCAATTAAAACGTTCGTTGATTGATCAGTTAAAAACAAATTCTAATTACGGGAACCATTTAAATGTAGGAAACAATAACTTCATCCAAAATTTTAAAATCTTACATTCATGTAATAAAAACTTGATATCCATTTTCGGAATTTCCTTGAAATCAATAAATATAAACTTTTCTACATATTATTGAATGAAGAGGTAGATTCTGATAATAATTTCCTTTACTTAATTTATTTTCGACTGAGTCATTTAGATAATAGTTCTCTGAATTTCCTTAGGAGGATTTACTCACTTTTATTCCAATGTTGTAGTCAGGGGTGCTCAAACTTGAACTGTTGGCGATCTACCTCAATATTTTGAGACTATTTACGATCGACTACGCTGTATGTGTGATGCAGGGTTGTCGTACATACACGATACATCCTACCTATCTACCTACCTAGGTAGGGTGTACCCTACCTAGGTAGGTAGGTCCGCACAATATACATTATTTTGGTCAAAGTTTCCGTTAGGTTTAGTTAGGTTCTTCTCTATAATATCAATGAATAAACTCATAGTTATTCGAAATTGCGAGTTTATTGGTTGTTACAAAACAAAAGAGTTACATATGGTATTAAACTTAACTAAGGAGTGACTTTAGGATGTTGAAGCGTGGCACTGCATGTCCTCAGCATACTTTTCATAAGATGGTACGTAACCACTGAGTGCTAATCGCAAGCATGATGAAATATGATCGTCAGTTAGTCAATTGCAATATTTTGACTTAATTATCTTCATTTCAGAAAATGCAGACTCGCACAAGTAAGTTGACCCAAACATTGCCGTCAGTTGAAGGGCGATTTGCCTTTGATTGGAATATTTATCTTCAGATATAAAACACCAGAAATTTGTATCAGATGCTGTAGCTTTGAGATGTATATCTGATGTAATCTGCACCAAATCATTTTCAACAGAACATGAGTTCATATTAAACTGGCTTGCTATATCAGTAGCTAATTCCTCAATGTTTTAACATGAAAAGGATAACTCATAAATGATGCTATATTTGCCAATTTACTGCAATCATAAAACGAATTTCGAATTGTCCCAAAATGTTTGATAATTTAGCCTCAACTGGGGAATCCTTGCTTTCAAAGAAGGAAAATGTTTCAGATCCTTTCTTTTCAGTTGATCTATCATAAGTTTGCAATTTTCTTTTGAATGCGTTTACTGCGCTAATAATCTCAATAATAGTTTTTCCTTTACCTTGAAGCTACAAGTTAATAGTGTTTAAGTGCATTGTGATGTCAATCAAAAATGCCAAATCAGTCAGCCTTTTTTCGTTTTTCAATATCTGAGTGTCCTCACCTCTTTCGTCTAGAAAAGCTGTTATTTCGGGCAATAATTCTTGAAACCTTCCTAGGAATTTTCCGCAATTCAACCACCTGATGTCCGTTTGAAGAACTAAATCAGTGTGTTCAGCTGACTACCTATCTTCCAACTGCAACTTAAAGAGCCGCCGTTTCAAGCTATGTGCACGGATGGAATTCACAATTTTTGTTGCAATGCCCATAATCTCCTCCGTGTTTAAAATTTTCGAACACAAAAGTTGTTGATGTATAATGCAATGGAATGAAAAAAATGAAGGGAAATCTTCATTAGCTCGACATAATGCCACAAAACCGTTTTTGTTTCCAGTCATTGCTTGTGCTCCATCGGTTGTAATGTACACTAATTTATATATAAGTAGTTTGTAGTTTTTACAAAATTGAAGAAAACGTCATATATATCTTCGCCAAGGGTCTTCCTTCAGAGGAATGATTGTAAAAATTTTTCCTTAGCCAACGTCTCATTGAATAAAATCGTAATAAAAATATACAGCTGGGCTGTGTCTGTCATATCGGTGGATTCGTCGAATTGTAAAGAAAAGTATGGACATTTCGTGATATCATGTTTTAGTTTATCTACCATGTCCTGACTCATGACTTCAATACGCCTTGTGACAGTCGGAAGAGATAACTGAAGTTCTCTAATAGCAGACATGATTTCTGTTTTATTTTTAAAATCTCCAAATCAAGTCTCACCCGATTCAATAAATGCTTCCTTCACAACCGATCCATCTTCAAATGGCCAATATATGAGATATTTTAAATGACGCGATCGTAGCAGCTTTTGATTGTTAGGCTGGTCTTGTGAACATGGTTTGTTCTTTTTTCAAACAAGATATCAAATCACGTACTTTTCGTTTTCTTAATCCACTCTGTTGCGGAAAATCCTTTTCATAATTTTTATGAACAGTTTTATGAAGCCTCCTAAGTTACCACGCTTAGGTATTACAACTGACGCACGACAAATAAGACAAATGCAATTATCCTTCACCATACAAAAGAAAAATTCTTCGCTGCACTCATTTTGTACTATTTAATAATAAACTTTGTTACAATTCAGAATGACTCAAATTCCTGCAGGTGCAAAATTTATATCGGCGTGAACGAAAGTCTCGAAATTTCTAGAAAAGCAGCAAGAATAAAAAACGCGGCTTTTCTTTGAAAAGTACGGCGCGTTCCTTTGATAAAGCCGTCTTTTGCCGCTAGAAGAGTGTTATTTTATTACGTAATAAATTTTTGTAGTTTAGTTACCTACTTATTAAAATTTTTTCTTCTCGAGATCTACTCAAAAAGCACTCGCGATCGACCGTTTGACCCCTGTTGTAGATCATATATAATTTGTTGTACCTTCGTTTAGTTTTCATTTCGTTTCTATCGGATGAAGGCACTGTTGAAATGTTGAAATACATCTTGAACTTCTACTGTTTCGGCATTTCTGCTGAAATTTTGAAAACCTGTGTTTTGTCACTGGCTCTACATTGGTTCTTTATTTTTCTAAATTCTTCTCACCCCATTCTTTGCCTTTACCTCGGCTCTGTGCTCTGGTGACATAAATTTTCCAAAAAGGAGATGAATTGAATGCCGACAACTACCGTCTAACCAATTTGATCCCGATTGTGGCTAAGATATTTGAGAAAATTATTCTGGAGCGAGCTCTCGCCTTTGCACTGACGAGCTGTATTATATCAGATAATCAACATAGTTTTATGCCTGGTCGTTCCGCAATAACAAACCCGCTCAGATGCGTCAACGATAGCAGTTCTATATCTGACAAACAACTAGATTAACTTAGCATTTTCTCGAGCATTCCATAGTGTGCTGCACAGGAGACTCTTACTTGAACTGGAACATCTGGGTTTGAGAAGCAATTTGTTACTTTGGATAAAGGCATTCTTGAGTGATCGAACTTTTCGCATCAGGGTTGGTGATGCTTTATCCGTTTTCAAACTAGTCAGCAGTGATGTTCCCCGAGATTCTATTTTGGGCCCCTCTTGTTTCTTTTATACACTTCCGATCTTTCTTCAAAATGTTTCATGTTCGCTGATGCGGTCACGTAATTCAGAACTGGTAAAACGAATGGCTCTTGCTGTTGAACTTGGGTAAAGTATATTCTCGAAGGCAATATATACTTTCAGGGTCCATGATCCAACCTGAAAGCTGGCACTCCGCCTTAGGTATCATCATTATTGACTGTCTTCTGATCATGTTCTACACGTTGCCAACAAGAAAAGAAGTTTTTGCACTTGTTGAACAAATTTTTTATGGGTGTGATCCGAGCACGTGTAGTACTCTATACAAAAAGGTTAGTCCGTCTTATACTTGAGTTTGGCGATCCCGTATGGAGTCTCTCACTTACACGCAACTCAGACCTTCTGGAAAGTATCCAACGCCGGGACACCAGTATTCCGTACTGTTTCATTCGACCCAGATATGAGGAGGGAATGCGACTGATGAGAATCCCAACACTTGTTCACAGTCAGAATCTTGGGGACCTCATTATCACATACCGAGCCCTCCACGGTCCATTTGGTGTGAATCTGAGTTCACTTTCCCCCATGAATACCGACGCTCGTTTACGGGATCATCACTTTAAACTCCCGAGGAAAAGTTTTAGAACTACATGTCGGGAGAATTTTCTCTGTAACCGTGTCTTCAGTGGTGGAATCGATTCCCCCCGAGTGTGGTAAACTGCAATAATGTAAATAGTTTCAAGAATGCGCTAGACCAGATAGTTCATAGTGACTGAGTATTCTTTATTTTTTGTCCAATTTTCATACATACATTTTTATTCTGAGTCATTTGTTCTCGAGTGTATAGGACTCGATCCTCCACTCTTAATTCAATAAATAATACTAAGAAAATTTTATCATTACAATGTTTTATGAATTCCATAATTCATTAAATTCAATTGAAATTTTAGGATGGCTGCAACAAAAATATTTCTTTCAGTGACGATTACCGGGAAGGCAAAACGATAACAGCTGAATATGAAAAAGACAACATTCTAGACCAAATCAACATTTTCAATAGTGTCGAAGTGCTTGCGACATCTATGAATGAATATTACAAAACCGAAGAATATCAGGAAACCAGAGGTGAGATTTAATAATGATTTAGTAGAGACAGTCATTTGTTAATTATATCGTTTCTAACTGATAGTTAGAATTTATTGGTGATAGATTTAGGCATATATGCACTCAAAAATTTGCAATTTTCCTTAAATATGCAACATTTTTACCTATTATATGCATAAAATACTTAAAACAAGGTGCCTCAAAACTCTTTCTGCTGTTTTGAAAGGAGGTTACTCCCCAGTGGTTGGGGTAGGAACTTAGGAAATGTAACATATGCAGAGGATCATAACAATTTTAGTTGAGAATATAGAATATAGATGTCAGGTTGCTTTGGCAAGAAGCATGCAAATGCACTGAGGCTTTCAAAATATTCTGCGAGAAGAATTTTGCATAAAGATTTATCATTCCACACCTTTCCCCTATAAGATTTCCAAGAGTCGATATTCCAGAACCACATGAATCTTAGAAAGTGTTAGATTGAATATCTGTCAGGCCAATTTTTTTCAGTAGTGACAGGGCTCACCTCTCGAGCAGAAGATAAACAAAATTTTCGCTATTGTGCTAAGAATGTAACACAGGGCAACTCCACTCTCGAAAAGTGAACGTCTGGTGGGCCATTTCCAAATTTGGGATGATTGTCTTATAAGTATATAAGAATTGATAAACTGTGTAACCCTTTAACGGTATGTTTCAATTTCGGATGTGGTATTGTGGCAAGTTTTTAAGGAATATGCAGAAAACACATAATTTACATAAAACTGCATACTATGTAAGATTTGCGGAATGCATATTTGCCTAAGTCTGGTGATAAAAATGTATATTTGTACATAAATTCTATTGCAGTATTGCAACGTAGAACTTTTCTCTCTTTTTGCAATCCTTGAAATATCTCATTCTTTTGTGGCATCAAGCATGTTTTGAATTCACGTTTTCGGGATAGGGACGTCACCGGATGCTGTTGCATGATGTAAGTATATATCTCTATAGCCTATTATTATTTAGATCATTTGATATTTTGGTCAGTCAGTTTTCTAAGGTTGTTGGGAGAGTAATTCAATTTTTTTTCTAATGGTGAATTCAATTGCTTCACGTCACAGCCTACTTCTCATTTGAGTCCCACTATATAGTGGATAGCCAAAAATAGATAGACACTCAATTTTTTGGTTCTTTCGAATATCTGAAGAAGAAGTGGTGTAATATCACGTTAAAGCTAGTCTTTCACGTAATAGATTTTTGATAATTCAATAATTCTTCAATGATAAACATTTCACGGAAGAAAAATGGGAAATTTGAAAATTCTTGATATTTCTGACACCTCATTTTGCATACTGGTGTTTTTATATCTATAATCAGAATTCTTCCGAAAGTCGATCCGATTTTACAACGTTCATTAGACAATAGGAAAAAATACCCAAGTCCTTATCTAAGCCCGAGAATTAAAAATGAAGTGATTGAAATGTTGGGCGAGTGCAACAAAGTTTATTGAAAAAAATCAAAAGTTTTTTTCGGTCAGTATAGATACCACTTAAGACATTGCTGAAGTTGGTCAGCTAAGTTTCGTTATAGGCTGTGTCCATAAATAATACCTACATAATCCATCAGGAATTCCAAAAAAGATTACTGAATCTTTTTTGGGCTTTGTTACAGAGGAAAGTCAAATTGGCAAGACTTTGAGTCCAACAATAATGGAAATCTTACAAGAAAATGAATTGCCTTCTTGTACAATGTTATGACGGTCCTGCGAATATGAGTGGTATCTATAATGGCGTTAGAGTTGAGATATCAAAGGTATCGTTCAATGCCATATATGTGCATTGCGCAGCGTATAATGACTATGTCAAAAATTTAACAGAAATTCGGAAATTGTTATGACTTAGTCGGTAATAGCAATGATGCTCTAGACGCGATGCATTAGAACCGCTTCCTTTTAGGTACGTACGTGGACATAGTTTGGAACTCTTTCATAGAATGTTTCATTGGTTTTCTAGCTTTTCATAATAAACATCAGGCTTGACTGAGACGCCTAAGGGACAAGAAGAAGGATCTATGATTCATAGGCATGATTCAGAATATTTCCATATAATTGCTTACCGTGAGTAATAAGAATAAAATGAGCATGGAAAGATTTCGGCCACAGAAATACAGCAGTAAATAAGATTTAATTTATGAACCTTATAGTTAGAAAACTCTTTCTTCAACTTCCATTTAGTATTAGGAGTATTTTTCTGTATGAGTCATTGTTTCCGAGACAAAAAAAACAAAAATCTCACACCTCGAGGAGTTTTAACAGCCCGAGTCTGAAGGAAGCGGTTAAAACCATTTCTGGAACTCTAGTTCTATAATTTGACTAGGCTGTATAACCTCAAGCTATACTCAATTTTCGAAAAATACCTCCCTGAATGAAAAGTAGATAGATGTTGTTCTACCGTAATTTAGATATACCTATGAACTTTTCTTCAGTTCTTGTGAATTGAGCTTGTGGTTTTTTTATGCGCGCTTTCCAGAAATAGGCGAACCTGTTACACCACATGAGTAGGCGCCTGGGAAGAATTGAAGTGTCTGTTTACTCACTTCTTGAAGAGGGCTAAATTGTAGGATGTTGGACGGAGGCGAGTTCCACAGCTCAACGGCCCTGTAAACAAAGGAATTCTTATAGAGAGAGGTTCGAGGGGGTCGCTAAATCTACCGCCATATGATGAGAATTCCTTGCCAGCCTAGTGTTGCGGCAAAAAATGAGTTTTCCCGGAACAAGGTCTTTCAGCTCCTTGGAGCATCTTCCGTGGAAGTATCTGTAAAACAGAGAATGATCAGCAACTATTCTTCTGAAAGCCAGCGGTTGGAGATCGCGGGTGATCTCCAGGTGGTCGATGAGGCGCACAGTCCGTTTTTGCTTACTATCCAATATCTGCAACGAATGTTTGGGTGCAGATCCCATGGGAACAATATTCCAAAGCAGGTCGAATCTGCGCCTTACATAGAAGCAACAGCTGAGATGACGTGAAGTATCACTTGGCTCTGAAAAGAAAACTAAATTTGGCTGATGCAGACTTAGCTATTGCCGATAGATGTTCATGCCAGCAAAACCCCGAGTTAAAGAAGGTACTCCAGGGGAACCTTTATAGAAAACGTAGTTACTTGCGTCTTGCTCGCGTTGAAGCTCAGCAGATTAAACTGACCCCATTCAGATATCCTCTGTAAGTCAGAGTTTAAGTTATTAATTTGTTGACATCTCTGACGCTGAGATTCCGCAGCTGTAATCGGCCGCAGACTACTGAAAGAGGAAACCAGGGTACAATCGTCTGCAAAACCGAAGATCTTGTTCTCTGTAGATGATAGAAGATCGTTTATCTGCAACAGAAACAAGTTTGGCGAAATAATGGATCCCTGAGTTACTCCTACTTGCAACTGGAAACAATCAGATGTTATATGATATGGTTTATTGTAGACTCAAAAAAGAAAATTAAACGTCAATATTTTGCTTCTAAAATGTAATTTCACTTGTTCTTTCGCAGTCATTTCTGCGATTAGGGGATGGAACGCCCTTATTTGCAGTTTTCAAGCTTTTGATAATCAACGAATATCGGCATGGACTCCTGTCAGTTCTGCCGACGTTCTCTACAGTGCGAGGTGTATATTGAGAGACGAGAGGTTTCATGATAGAGCCACGAGAAATGGAATATTCTATTGCTGCTGTCTGAAATTCCACCACTTGTTTAGAATGCAGTATTGTGCCACGAGTAGAGACCGACTCATATTGAATCGACGGTGAAACTAATAATGAACCACAGTGACAGAATGAACAAAAATATTATACGCGTGAATTAGTACCGTCCATGGTATCATGATAATTACTGAAGAAAGTTGTATTAAATGAAGAATCAAATATTACCTTTCGCATAACCTTTCCTATGAAATCACCTGATCACAGATTACTATAACAATAATACAGTAAGCTGTAACCTGAGTACTAGATTTTCGCTGCTATTTCAACATGAGCAAGAGAATATTGGAATATCTTGTCAAGAATTCTAAATTATTCCTTCAACATACAAATATACTTCCTTTTTAGTGATCTCTACTTCAATATACTCAAACGGAATCGTTGTAGTTGATAATACGAATTATTCTACAAAAAACGGTGTTTGAAATAATTTCTATGAGATAAATGCATGATATTCTCGATAAATTGAGCTGTGGTTATTCATTTTAACTCTTTCTGTTTCTTCTCTTCAGTATTTCCTAAATTTTCAGTTTTATTCTTCTATTAGTTTCATTTTCAAAATATTTGATACCTTTGAATTCAATAAATTTGTCAGAATTTTGTTTTATGTGGATACAGGAGTACCACATCATACTGCAATATACTGTTCAAGACATTGACTTCATTCGATATTTTATTTTAGATTCCTCGTTTACATTCAAAGGATTGCCTGGAGATGAAACTCTCTGCATATCTTATCATAAAATAGCTATCGCCTTCTGCATTTTGGGCATGCTATTTCTAATAGCAGCATTAATAGCTACTGGAGGTTTATTGAAAGCCAGAAGAACAGGAAATGCTCTGTCGGTCTACACACGAAGTATATTTTCCAGTACCAGTGCAACTGATTCCTCTCAATATGGAAGCAAATTGTTACATGATCATTCGTCATTTGGCTTTTCTTCAACAGGTGGATTACAATATGGACGAATATTATGAGTTAAATAGATTTAATTGTTAAAAATTTAGCCAAAAATTCGAAGTTACTATTAGTTTAAATAAATATAAGAAATTTGGCTTATTATTTCATGAAGAACACCTATGAGAAAAATTGTTTTCGCCGTGGTAATGAAAAATTTTTCGTTCATGATGAAAGAAAATAATTATGACAAAACAAATCATTACGACTTGTCCGATTATTAGTTTTTGTTTCGTTAAATAAAATTTTACTGCATGAAGAAATCAATATCTCAATAAATGAACTTAACTATTCAGATAATAATCCTGCAGAATTATTATTAATTAATAATAATTAATCATTGACTTGCAGTTTATAACACAATAGCTCATGGAAGCTTCTCCATTCCTCTTTTCATAAAAAGGTTTAACGCCCTAAAAAAAGCGTCAAATTGAAATATCCCGCTTTACCTTATGAATCGAATAATTCAACGCAAAGAACATTATCAAGTTTTATAGTTACTGTAATTTAATAATAACTACGTCACTTTCAAGCGGCCGCAACATAAGGAAATTAGCATTTAACGTGAAATAAACTAATAAAATCACACAATAAGGTATTTTTTAGAAAATTGAATGCTATGAGTGCTCAAAAGCATTGTTTTTGTCACACGAACTTTGTGATGATTCTTATTTATTTTTATGCATCCTTATTCAAAGACAATTGTTATTTTGTTTCAGTCACATCCAGTTTTTTGTGACAGCTAAATATTTATTTCTGATCTCATTTATATGTTTTTGTTTGAATAATTTAATTTAGGCGACTATGTAACGATTGCATAGCGTTTGTTACATTGTAAATATGCTGCGAAAGTGTTCTAATAACCCGGACAGCTTTTGATGTGTGTGGAGAATTAACTTTAACATCTCAGCATCTAAAATTAATTGAAATGAAAAGTGCTATGATCACTATTCTGGTTTTCCTGAGCGCCACCAAGATAAATTCTGAGTCTGAGAATTTGAATTTAAACTGCGCACGCAAATGGATTTGGGGCAGTACTCTAATTTTTAGGTTGATACGACTGTTGTTGTTTCATCTTTTAACAATGTGCTCGGGAACTTAGCCCATTTACACAGTGGACCTACAGCTTATAGTGGATTCCGAAGCACTCTCCTAGACCGTGCAATGATAACTGCCACCACAAGGGTTACAAGTTATCTGGACTTCGGAAGTTTATGCCCTCTTTGGGCGACTTTTCCAAGTACCACCATTTTTGTTCAAGGACAACATACATAACTTGACCCCGGATTCGAACCAGGGGCCTCGTCTAAGCATATTCCTACATACTTGCTCACTAACCGTGCAGCTACCGAAGCGGTTTTGATAGGACTAATTTAGATATCTGTGCTAAGGTTCACATTGAAATATTCATGAGTGTTTGAGATACGCTTGCTTCTGTAAGCTCCTAGAAGTGAATTTTTCGATTTTTATAATGTCTGCATTTGTTGAGCAAAGAATTTGCATTAAATTTTGTTTGGGGAATGAATTTTCTGCTGCTGATTCATTGAGAATGGTACAAAAAGCATTCGGTGATGAGGCCATGTCGAGAAAAATGTTTACAAGTGATATAAAGAGTTCCAAAAAATTCGAGTGCGTGTAGAAGATGGAGAGCTTGCTGGTCGATCATCAACCTCTACTGACGACGCTCACGTCCAAAAATTCAATGATTTGGTGCTCGTAAATCGTCGATTAAGAATAAGACATCTTGCTGATCATGATGGCATTTAAAAATGATCAGTCAATACCATTTTGAAGGATGTTGGGCTCCGAACGCGTCAAATCTCGATTGGTACCGAGTCAAATCTTGGTTTTTGCACACGATAACCCACCGTCTCACACTGCCCTTGACTCTTTGAGACCCATAATGTCCCACAACTGCCGTGTTCACCTGAATCGGTACCGAGTGAGTTTTTCAGCAAACTCAAAAGACCGCTCCGGGGACACCGTTTTGAATCAATAGAAGATTTTCGCATCGAAGAGAGAGGTGAAAGCCATCCTGGAAATCATCTTTGTTCCATGTTCCGAAATGCTGTAGTCGATTCTCAAAGTCTGCTGTAGTCGATTCTCAAAGTTCTTCATCACCCGCTCTAACAAATCGGTGTCGATTGCCCTAACTTCTCTTGTGATGGATTCTTTCAACTCTTGCAGATTTCGAGGTTTATCGACGTAGAGTGTGGCCTTCAGGTTTCCCCACAAAAAATAATTACAAGCAGTGAGATCTGAGGAACGAGGGGGCAAGGGCACATTACCAAATCGAGAGATTACATAGCTGCATGTGCCGCGTCGTCGCAATTCTGGGATTAAAAAGTTCTCCCGCATGGGAACATATCGCTCAGAGTTTACAGTTGCCCTTACCTCACCCTCGAAAAAATACGGTCCAATCACCCCAAGACGGCTTATAGCGCACCAAAAGGTGAAGTGGGGATTGATGCAGTTCGCG
Organism: Cryptolaemus montrouzieri; assembly: GCA_013387265.2. NCBI lineage: Eukaryota > Metazoa > Arthropoda > Insecta > Coleoptera > Coccinellidae > Cryptolaemus > Cryptolaemus montrouzieri. Next base: position 41,256,375 of record JABFTP020000185.1, on the reverse strand, counting down.
GTGGTTTTCTGCTGCCCAATATAGAAAGTTCTGTTCACTAAACGAACCACTCAAACGAAAATGAGCTTCATCACTCATCATTATCACTGGTTCATTTTCATCAGCGATAATAATTTGCATTCTTTCGGCAAATTGCTGGCGTTGTGCAACATCTCCTCCATTCAGGTGCTGGACAACCATGAGCTTATAGGGGTCAAAGCGGAGGTCTTGGTGTAAAATTCTGCGAACAGTTCGACTACTCTATTGAAGTGCTGCAGCTCGTTTTCGGAAGGAGCACCCTGGGCTTTGAATTACAACATGTCTCATTCAGCTGGTGTCCATACACTTCGGGGACGACCTTGTGGTTTCGGATTCATTGCTGATGCAGTCGTTCTGAAATTCTGTACCCATCGGATGATTCTGTCACGTTTCGGAACTGAAGCGTTACGACCAATGTTGAAGCGCTGGCGAAAGCGACAATGATAGACTCTCCCGATTTTGAATACTCTTCAACTGCGAACGCACGGTGCTCTCTTGTCCAGATAACCATTGTGAACTAAATGGTAACTCCTCCTGAGTCGAATGACTCAGCTGCTTCCTTCTACTCACTCACCGTTACGTTTACTACCCGTTCCAAAAACGCCCTCCCTGTATATTCTTGGACATATACAGGTGGGTACTGTCCAGTACCGAGTCATTAGCAGATCAATCCGAACTGCCTGTGCCAATACCTGTCCGGAATTTGTTCTTCGTCCACACTATGAGGTATCTCAAGAGAGTGACCCAAGTTATGAATCGTCAACTTCAAAAGTTTATTTGGCATCTGGCATTTATTGCCACAAAGTGATTTGAAAGATTCAGTACATGATTTGTATCTGAGCATCTGGGGTTTAGATTAAACGACTGGAATTTACTTTCTCCTGGTACGAACATTTCTTATTTTCGACATCGTGACGATGAAATGAAACTTTACTTTTCTGAAGCAAATGATGTCTATTGTAAGAAGATTCCTGTAGTGATGAATTTATTAGATATTAAATATAATCCTAGTCACTGGCGATTTTTCATCGACTCCTCAAAAACTAGCTTGAAAGCAGTGCTGCTATACAACGGGAACAAATGTCTTTCAGTACCGGTTGCCGGGGTTCTGATGTGAAAGAGACTTACGAAAACATGAAGTTGCTGTGTTTCTTGGGCTACAGCTTCGTTAAACTAAATATTGCTGTTTCATTTGCGAATGGGACAGCAGAGACAGACAAAGAAAGTATGGTCCAAGAGTGAATCACTTACTCCGGCGCAGAAGAATTTTTAAAATGATCCTTCGGTGAACCCTGACTATTACTGCATATAAAGCTCGGCCTAATGAAAATTTTTGTAGAAGCTATGATTAAAGATGGCAGTGGCTTTTTATACATGAAACAGAAATTTCCCAACTCAGCGAGGCAAAAATTATATAGGGAATATTTGTTGGTCCATAAATACGGGAACTAATGAAGGATACAAACTTAGAAGGTAAGTTGAATGTCTCAAAACAAAAAGTTACTATATGCGAGATTTCGCAATGTGTAGACACATCGAAGAAAATTATTTTTCAAGGGATAATATTCAACCTTCCGTAGAATGTTAAATATCCTCCCTTGAAGGAGCTAGTTTTCCGATCTACTCTTCATAATCACCGTTAACCGGGGCCACAGGGAAGTGGTACAGCACGGTCAGATGTCACGAAAAGGAACAATGGACTGCAGTTTCGGTCTCGTTTGACCTCGTCAGCATTGTCTACCCATTCGTAACACAAGGCTATGCCGTTACCTACTCATCTCAATTCGTTGGAGCGAGCGCAATAATGTAAATGTCACTGCGCCCCCCAACGAATCGAAACAGAGACTACCTTCAAGGGAGGATATTTAACATTCTACGGAAGGTTGAATATTATCCCTTGAAAAATAATTTTCTTCGATGTGTCTACACATTGCGAAATCTCGCATATAGTAACTTTTTGTTTTGAGATGTTTGTGTATGCCTGGTTGTAAACCACATAGGAATGAGGAGCGTCGGTCCTTCGACGGCCGCTTCTGTCTGATACGTGAGTGTCGCATGGCGCTATGTTATCGAACTAGTGTGACCACTTAACGTTTTCCTGTTTTATCTGCTCTTTGGTTTCACCGTTTCGCGGGGCGTTGGTGAGGTAGCCTCTGTTTCGGTTCGTTTGGGGGCGCAGTGACATTTACATTATTGCGTTCGCTCCAACGAATTGAGATGAGTAGGTAACGGCATAGCCTTGTTACGAATGGGTAGACAATGCTGACGAGGTCAAACGAGACCGAAACTGCAGTCCATTGTTCCTATTCGTGACATCTGACCGTGCTGTACCACTTCCCTGTGGCCCCGGTTAACGGTAATTATGAAGAGTAGATCGGAAAACTAGCTCCTTCAAGGGAGGATATTTAACATTCTACGGAAGGTTGAATATTGTCCCTTGAAAAATAATTTTCTTCGATGTAAGTTGAATGATCAGGAAAAGTCATCAGGAAATGTCTCATGAATGTTGTCCAAAATTTTCTAGGAAACCATAGAGCGGAAAATTACAAAGACTCAATCTATAAGCTAATAATTTCATACAAAACTTTGGGATGTGTATTACATCCTGTCTTTAAAAATACATATGCTGCACACTCATCTGGATTTCTTTCTGGAAAATTTAGGTGCTGAGAGTGAAGAACAGATTTTTCAAGCACTGAAGCAACTATGGACAGGGATCATACATTAATTCTGACACAGATTAGTTTTAATTGATTGTGGTTGGTGTTGTATGTTTTATTCTCCAATGTTTTTCTGCCATGATATTGAATTTATGGAAATCTATTCAAAGTCCAAGTATTAGTATACATAAAGTGAGAAAAATAATCTTTTATGATACCAAGAAGACGATTATAACCGTCTTACCTAAAGCAGATTGCGCGTTAGGTACCAGAAGCATTGACATAATTGGATATGGTTGGGCGTTTGAATTGTCCGCAGAGTGGTGAATCGAACGTGGAATCGCTTCTTATTAGCCAGTAAGAATTAGAAGATTGCATATTCATAGATTAAAGGCAAAGAAGCGAAGTTAGACATCTATAGTTAAGAAAGCAGCACGAAATAATTCGAATGGTAAAACATCATAACAGGTTCAAGTTCAATTTGTATTTATTGAATTTAACTTAGGGTATTTTGAATGAAATAATTCCAAGAAACTGTTAGAATAAGTTTGTACCCTAATAAAATAAAATAAACTCTGATATAATTGCAAATAACTATTCCAGACATGCAGTTTATAACGTAATAAACCTAAAGATTATGTTTGGCAAACATCTGTTAGTGAAAGTACAACCTTCTTGCATTCAATTGTATTTGAGCAATAGACTGAAATATAGTATTAGTGACAACGCATCTGTGATGCGTCTTTTATACCGAAGTTAGTCTACTTTTAGCTTCATCGAGAGCAGTTGTCTAGATCTGAACTTAGTTACTCACAACATGTTCTATGTTCTTTTACATTCATCATTAATAAATATATTCATCTCGTGAAGCTAAGGTCTGGAGTTGAGTTCTATTTCAAACAAATAATCAATACAATCTTTCAGCTGGATGTGTAATATTTTATTTATTTATCATGCTGAAGTATAATTACATACATGATTAAACGGGAAACACCCACAGTAGCAAAAAGTAACAAAAAATAAAATTAAATTCTAAACCTATTTCCATTTAACATACAAAACCATGGACATCCAGATAACCTAAAATAATTACTGGTACATCTGAATCAATCGCGACCTATCTCGACCGGACCCCCCAAAAGGCATACTTTTTTTTTTAATGCGACAAGTAACAAAAATCCAAAACTACCACTGTCTTTGCGAGTTTGATGGTGCGATACAGAAAAAAGCTGTTGGTGTAATTGTTCCTATTCATTCTAACCCTAAGCATAGGTGTGTAGTCCGTCTTGCGGGTATATTCAATTCTACCATACTCAACAAATGAGGACATTCGACACTACCATTCAGCAACCTGTACAGAAAGCACAAATCGAATACCTGACGTCTGTGCGATAAGTAATCGAAATTGGACATGTTTCTCACCAGATAGAGATCAAGGTTCGGAGACCAAATGAGAGATCTGAATGCCAATTGACGAAGAAACCTCCTCTTAATCTTTTCTAAAAAATCGATGTCTCCCAGGTAGAAAGGGTACCAAATAACAGAACCATAGTCCAATATAGATCGAACAAGTGAACAGTAGAGCAACTTCAAGGTGCCTGAAGAGAACTCTCTGGAGTGGCGTAGGACAAAACCCAGCTGTTTTAGAGCTATCGAAGGTGATGACAAGATATGCTCCTTGAAATTTAGCTGGCTATCTAATGTGAAACCCAAATCTTGAACATAGGCCACCCGCTTGATATTATTACTCCCAAGTTTGTAGTTGTGATAGTTTGGCGTTGTAGATTTGTGAAATGTAATTAGCTTGCACTTATCGATATTTAACTTGAGAACATTAATTTCCACCCACAAAAGGAAACTATCAATCTGAGACTGCAAGTTCATTGAAGCACGGGGATGTTTCACAACTGAGTACAACTTGACATCGTCGGCAAATCAAATGAATCCAGTGGAAATAAACTCTTTTATATCGTTGATAAAGATATTAAATAAGAGAGGGCCGAGATGTGATCCCTGAGGTACACCTGATGTCACATGTATTTCTCTGGAATAGAAGTTAAGAGAGAACTATTTGTCTTGGATGCGCACAGACTTACCTTATTCTCGAAGATTAGCTGGTCGCTTGTCACACATAGCATTATCTTACTTTCTGCAACTTTTTTAGGTGATAGAAAAACCCCGTTTTTCGTCAATTCAGCTTTTACCAACTTATGTCACGGTATCAGAACGTTGATTCGACGTCCAGCTAGATGTATTAGTTGAAGTAATGAAAACCACATTTTATAAATTATAAGTTGTAAATGGAATGGTCTGCATTCGGCATATTTGGGCTGAGCCGTTAAGACGAATTAGCTTGAAGAAATTCTTCTATAGATATCTCTCAGAATTTTTTAGATAATAATTTGATTGAGGAGGTCGTTACTTGATGAAAATCAATATACATATTTTCAATGGAATTAAACTAAAGTATTTAGATTTTCACTATATTAACAAAACTATGACCAGTTTCACCACACTGTGGCTTCATCAAATAAATACAAACTAATGAACAGAGTTATTCCTTATATATTAGTCTTATTTTCTACTTAATATTACAATAGGTACAAGAGGTATGTTGGAAAACCCATCGGAGTTGCTTACTTTATGAATTGAATATGATAATCCTAGTAATCCTAGTCTAAAATTGAAATCATTCCTCTCGCATTATAATTTCAATATAGCATTCCGAACTGATAATTCTTTAGGCCGACATATCAAAAACTGCAAATCTAAAATTGATAAAAGTAATAAATCCGGTGTTTATAAACTGTCTTGCGGGATTGTAATAAAATTTATATTTGTAGAACTTTCAGAAATTTCAAAGTTAGATTATCCGAGCACAAACGTAGTTTTAATTATCATAAATCAGATTCCTATTATTCTAATCACTTACTCGAAGAAAAGCATCATTTTAATGATAATTTCAAAATTTTACACAATGAAGATAACAGACAAAACTCAATCTATTGGAAATTTTAGAGATCAACAAAGAGAAGAATTCAGGTAGGTTACTTAATAGTCAATTAGATCTAAATCCTTCTCCTTTACTGAATCTTTTCAATTCATAAAGTAAGCAACTCCCATGGGTTTTCCAACATACCTCTTGTACCTATTGTAATATTAAGTAGGAAATAAGACTAATATATAAGGAATAACTCTGTTCATTAGTTTGTATCTATCTGATGAAGCCACAGTGTGGTGAAACCGGTCATAGTTTTGTTAATATAGTGAAAATCTAAATACTTTAGTTTAATTTCATTGAAAATAATTATAGATAATAAATCAGAGGGATGATAAGAAGAGGAGAAGCCTTATAGGTTCGGTCTAGTGGTCTAGTCCTACAAGGTCTCGAAGTAATCTCAATTTATTTTTAAAATTGAACTGTAACTAAAGTTACAATTTCGATTCCGAAATTCTTTCTATTTTCACAATAAATGGAAGTATTTTCTTTATATTTTCCAAGTAAATCTAAATATTGTATGCAATATTCTTAAAATTGCATCAAAAACTTTTAATGATTCAGAGTTCGAAAGAGAAAGTTGACCTTTATCAACTAATGAGAGGATTTATTTATGTAAAACCAAGTAGAATTTTAGAACATATTTTATTAAAATCACATGAGATTTTTCACTGCGATGAAAACTAAAGCGATTATATTGTGAAATACATAAATAACTTAGATCAGATATGAACTATGTTATATACAACCTAGAATGTTAAAAATTTATAGCACAATATCTAACATTAATATTATTTGGCATACAAAATATTTTCCTTTTCAAGATGGTTTAATAAAGATTATCACATGTAACAAACAAAACACTATCTTAAATATAAATACCATTTAAAAATAAGTAAGATTGTTACAGAATAAAAACCACTAGCTAAAAATGTGTAGTGAAAAAACTAATGTGTATTTTTTAGTAAATTTAACTGAAACAAAGGATTCCACTAAAATGTCAATTTGACAATCGCAAGGACATTTTAGACCTGCAACATTCGATGAAATTATAACCCATTTCACTGGAAAATGAAAAACAGCAAAAAATTAACTCAACTATAATTTCTGAAAAATTTATAATTTTTGTAAACTGCAGTACTACTACGTAAATTCCTCTTCAGGAATATAAAAAATTGGTGAATAATATGTACATGTGAGACATCGACAACATTCAACTTGAGTAAAGATCTCTAGGCAATAAATTAATTGAGAAAACCAACAAATATATAAAACTTCATCTATTGGGAAATATAAATAATTTTATGGAACCCAATCAAGTATATGCCAATTTACATAACAAAAGCGTATTTTTTTAATTACATTTATTCGTGCCCTAATTAGTATCTTTTCTGGTAGGGCGGGTACATTTTTGCACTTATTAAATCATTAATAATTTGTCATAAATTCAATCATGATGTATGCTTGTAAACCAAGCAAAAAAAGTTTGGAATAGAATATCGCGATGTTACTGATAACTTGTTTGATTATTTCCAATTAATCAGGTAAAGTAATGAAAACATTCGTAAGATCTTAATTTTTCAATTTTATTAGGTTTGAATAAATATTTTCTTTTCATGTAATGGTTTCATTATTTTGATATTTCTCAACACCTAAATATATCACTAGGCTCAATATATTTAGTACGTCACATCGAAATAAATTTTCGAATGTCTGTACTACCATAAATTTTTTTGATTTTATGATTGGTTTAGTTAAACATGTTTAAATAGGTTTTTAATCTATCAGTGAATGCAGTATCACTAAGATGAAATAAGCAGCATTGGCGGTGGAGATGAAGTTGACCAAAAATGGACGTTTTTCTGCAGAAGTTAAATTCTTGTAATGTCTAATAGTAATAACATCATAAGTTTGCTATTTTATATTAAATATCTTAGCCTCAAGTGATCTTTGAAATCTATACGAATGAAAAAAGCAAAATGTGTTGCTAAGAGCAAAACCTTAGAACGCTTGGGACAATTAGGAACTTTATTTTTCTTCTATTATTCATTGAATACTGAGGAAGGTCCTTTTGTAGAGAAAAATTGGATAATACCAGAGAACCGACAATTTTGGAATAATTGGAACTAGTTTTTTTATACAGGATTTTTGTATAAACTCAAGACCAAAATTGACGATTTAAACTATGGAAATACTTAGTACTTTTTTATTTCGTTGTGTGAAATTGAATGAATTTTCAGGAGAAAAAGTTCGACCAAGAAAAAATCAAAACTTCAAACGAAATGCAATAACTATAATTTTTACCACTCTTGATAATAACTTATTTCACTGCTTCGTCCCATAGTTTTCAGGACCAAATATGGCTGCTATAACGAAAGAACGATTTTGGTATGAACTCAATAGCAGTAGGAAAGACATGGAGGAATAAAAAATCGATGAACTTACGAAGGAAAATCGAAAAATTTGACAAAAACTGCAAAAATTATACTTTTTGTATGCGCATCTTCATACTTGGTTAATTCTATTAGTTTTATTTGTTATGGTCAAGGAAAAGGTATGCACTTCTGAAGAAAAATTATTGAAATTTGGACAGAAAAGTGCCATTTAAAAGTAGTATAGGATACCACGGAACTTCTTCACCCATTATATTGATTTTGGTGTATGTTTAAGTGAGCTCCAAATTGGTTAGGTTAAAAATTGTACCAAGTAACTGCGATAATATTGAAAAAATGTTAGTTTTTATATTTTGTCATGAAGTTTATTCCAATTTTTTTCATCAGAGCATGAAATATAACCACAATTGTTCCCTAACCACCTTTCCCTCAAAAATCAAGAAAATAGATTCAAATTTAAATAATGATCTGCTGTATATGCTCAAAGCAAATATTCCAACATTCGAGCAGGACATATTGCAAGATCGCTAGTAAATAAAAGAAATTCGTGTATTGATCTTTAAAAGTTATATTTTTGAAAAATTAGATAACAAACTTGAATAAATTTATTCATAAACTCATTCCAACAGTATTGATGATTGGGAAATAAATTAGTATATTATAAAATATCATAAAACATTCGAAAAGTAGAAAATTGGTGTAATTGAAATATGGATGTGGTACATTCATTTGAATCAACGATAACAAAATATTTTCAAAATTTTTGCTTTTGATGTGATTTACTCTCACAATATTGAAAAAATGCACATGTTCGCACTTGAAACTAAAAGGTCAAACATTCCTTTGAAAATATTCATGTCCTATTTTTTTCTAATAATTCTTGGGAAATCGTAAAAGGCATTATTGCGACAAAATTTAACTGAAAGATACATTGTATTTGCATAACTTCTGCTCAAAACTTCCAAACTTATCACTTCATCTCAAATAATGATGACTTGTAAAATCAATGCGAATTCTTTCCAAAGAATTTTTACATATAAGGAATTGTACAAAATATCAATGATAAAAAATCAACATTTAAAATCGTTAAAATTCAAAATATATCAGTAAATTCTAAAAAATTTACACGTCTCCTACATAATTATTCACAGACATTATTCACTTACGACAAAGACTAGCTGGTTGCGGAATTTTTCGGACTTGTGGGCACAGAGGTGTTCTGCTCTGCCCGGCTGATGTATAAGTGAAGAAGTTTCATTTTGCTGGCGCTTAGCTTGCTGATGTATTGTTCTAAACGATCTTCGCCGACAGCTTTATAAAGCGCCACCATGCAAAATATTGAGCTTTTTCGAACTGGACTTTCTTCATGATCGGTACCCTGTACAAAAAGAAAAAATCAAAGATGAGACAGCTAGAATCGAAACGTAAATCAATAGATTCTACTAATAGTCCAAATATATCCAATTATCAGATTTATTGAAATGAATATAGAAGAAAAAAACATATTCTGTACTGTGGGAATTAAAATTTAATTTGAGACAATCATTTGAGCTTTCTTGGCTATCCTTGAGATTCCGAATAGTTCTAATATCTTCTGAAACCCCCAGAACTGCAAAGTTCTCCGCTTAAACCTGCTCACATTCCACTTGGCAGAATCCTGAGAAATATAAACCCATCGCAATGAATTGATTCCATTCGTCCGTTCAATTGCTCAATTGAGTTCATTTTTAAAGAAGGTGCCAGCAATTCCACTCATTGGAATTTGGTGAAAGTATAGCCCATCATCATTAGCTGCTTAAAAAGGGGGACATTATCATCAAATAAAGATGAATTTATTATCAAATGCACTATAAAAAGGAATGATAATAATAATAAATTGAATATCTCGATATTGCACAGCAGTTATTCTAGCATTTCTGGAAAAAAGTCTGTAAGTCCACATAAACAAATTCCATCCCAAACACAAATGAAGCTGAACTAAAAACTGTCTATATAGCATTGTCTTTGTTCTCCTGAAACTCTGAGTGCTATGAATTGAATTTGGGCAAGTTCTTCTCTTCATCAATTGTTCACAGCCAACTGTCTTCAATTACAAGGTGCTGCCTAATCTGTGAATAACTAACTGGTTTTTTGTCCTCAAACCATGAAAATGCCATCTAATTCTCTAGTATGAGAGACACAAAAACAGAAATCTCTTGAAATTATGTTGAAGTGAGTAAAACATCATTACATAACATCTTGAAAACCAATTACTCCTTATAATAACGTTCAAATATTAACGTATCATCCCTATCATCACTGTGGGTAATTCTCAGGGATTTTCACTTTAAATCCCCAATAGAACTTTTTTAATGTATGAGATATTTTGTGGTGCTTTTCACTAAAATTTTCCTTGTGTTTTTTCAAACCAGCAATCCCTGCAAAGATATTATAAATTGCTTTTGAATTACTATAGCCTCAAAAAGTAGTCAAGAAATATCATTACAGTTCCTTTTTCCTAAATCAAAAATCAGGGGGCACTGCAGTGTTCCCACCAAGACGAGCGCGAAGCAAACACTACCGTACCATTCTTTACTGGAACCATTTCGCCGCATTTTCAGGCCTCTATTTGAAGAACATCTGGATAAGACCAGAACGCAGAAATTTTCGTCATCCTGTAAGCTTTAATCACATACTTGAAATCCAAAATTTCAAGCCTGTAGGTCATTTAGTTCCGAAGTTAATCGAGAGCTAAGTTTCGCATTTATGACACTCACGATCATCAGAATAGAACTAGTACTTTCCATAAACTCAGAGAGCTGAAATTTGGTACAGAGTTGGGGTTTAATGGCAACATAAAGGGAGAACTATAAAAACTAGGATAATCGAAGATCTGGAATGACTGGTGACCCTGATTAGAAAACACAAGAGCCCAACTAAACTATTAGAGATCGACATACCGCCTTTACAAAAAAATATTCAACTTGGTGGGCCGCTTCATTTGATGTCAAAAATCGAAGGTCTGAAGTATCTGATGAAGAACTCTCAGTTGGTCTCAGCTGAAAAAATCGACTGCACAGTTAACATCTCTGCACCTCTGGAACAGCACCTGAATACTAAATAGAACTTCTCCGGTGCCTACTACATCCCGAAATCCAAAGTGAGTCTCCGACATGTATTCTTCACAGATCCTGTATATTTTTTTTGTGTATAATTTTTAGGAGAAGCTTTAACAGATGGCTCATAAGAGAAATAGTTCGAAAGTCTTCACATTTCTTTGCACCAGGTTTCTTAGGTATTATGACGAACTCTGATAATAACCATTCCTTAGATATTTCTCCAGTTTTGTGGATGTGGTTGAACAGGTTTGTGATTTTTGCGATTGCAGAGTCATCTAAAAGTTTGAGGAACTCAGATCTGAAGTTATCTGGCCCAGGAGCCTTCCCTTCTTTTGTTTGTCTTACTGCTGCTCTTACTTCTTCATTGGTGATGGGAGGCCCTGATCTATCCAATATCTGTGGCTGCTGTGGTCTTACGTCCTGGAATAGTTCTGTGATATATGTCTCCCAGACCTTTATTTAGTCTTCTTTCTAGTTTTAGTTAACATCTTGTATGGTTTTTGGAAATTCGACTAAATTATAAACTTCACCATATTTCAAACAGTATCGAGTTCAAACACAAACCACAAATATCATATCTATATCTTACATAAGCATACATTCTTTTTTGAGCAATATTAAAAAGAAAAGAGTACATAACCAACGAATGATAGACTTAAGGAAGCAAGTCGCAACGTTTTTTGTAGATGGAGAAAATAATACTCTTGCGTTTGGAAGAAAAGATACAATCTCCAGAAAGATAAATAAAAAACGGAAAAGAATTCTCACGAAAACGATGAAAGTTTAAGGAACAATCCAAAATGAAAATTTCTTTTAGCACATTCTGCGACTTATAAAATTTTTCAGTCTAAAACCAAGAATGTACACATGCCCTGCATAAAGCATGAATATTTCCAGTTTTTGGTACAAAAATTGCATCAACTGAAAGTAATTTAAAGTCAATTTCCTTCTGAAGTAGTGAAGTTACTTGTTTATGATTACAGAAATAAAAACAGATATGTATGTGTGAGTATAGACGATGTCGGAACAAGAAAATACGGGCGATGAATAATCACACTAAAAGAAACAAATTTTACTATGAATGAAAGATCATAATGCAGAAGAGAACAGATAAGAATGGAAAGGAAAAACAAGTTAAAAGTACGTCAAAAAACAAACAATTGTGTACTGTCCAAGAATTAATTAAGAAAATGAATGAGCCACCTTCAAAATTTCAAGCACATGTATATTTTGCACGAATACCAAAAATTAAGGAATTTCGGGAGATTTTCTCTTTTGAAGTTGTTCTACATATATACTTTCCAGAAAATTATGGATGTAAGTGCAGTCAGGAAATACAAAGTGTGCACTTTAAGCATCAAAATCCCTTAACTGGTGTTATGTATTTTTTGAAAGATGGACAATTAGACTATCAATCATTTGCCTCAATTTCAGACAATCTATCACATTGGGCATACGCAATTTGGTCGCATTTCCAACCTACATTACAACTGGCGAGGACCTCATTAATACAGTTAGAAACTATTCACTACATTGGTGATAGCCCTACTACGCAATTTTAATTTTTTTTCTCATTGCTTATTTTGAGAAGTTATTTGAAGTGAAAAAAATAATGCGGAATTTCCAGAAGCTGGTCATGGCAAGAATTCAACCATGAGGACGGCAATAATAGGTTCCAGGATATTCTTCTTCTGAGTTTTCTAAAAAAAATTCAGATACATTGTTGCTCAATATTAAGATTTAGAAAGAAGATATAATGATCTTTCATCGCAGTAAGTTGAAAATTGAAAATTAACACTTGAATTTTTCAGCTTTGTGAAATTGAAAGTGTAACATTACCTGAGAATCTCTCATATAAGCTGTAGTTCAAAGTTGCTTACCTTGATGAGTCCAGGCATTATCTGTTGTAAATGTTCGTTTTTAATTTCGTGTGGATTCGATTCGATTATCTTTGTCAGCATTTTAATGGCACCCAGTACAGACGGAAACGGGTTGGTGAGTATGATAGGAGCCAATGTATTTACAACTGTGTTGAATGGACATACGCTCATTGCAGCTGCTGTAATCTCAGCAGCTTTCCCTACCTAAAAACATTAATAAATTTATATTTATTTATAGGACTACACAACTGTTCAAACACATCTTTCCGATTACTCAACTTTTTGTCAAATTATAAAAACTTTATCGCTTTACAGGAAAGAACTTCCTGAAATAAGACCTCAAGATAATTTTTTATGATTTAATGTGCACTCACCTCTCTCTTTTCATGACAATGAGCATCTAACACCCTTAATGTCAACAATTCAACAAAGCTGCTCCAGCATTCTCTCAGGTCTTCACAATTAAAAATAGCAGTTAAAATTTCTAAAACTACAACTTGTGTTGTATGATTATTCTTCGCATTCAGATGATCCAGAAATATCCTTAATAGTTTCCTGAAAAGACGTATGAAATCATTGACTTTTGAAAAATTTAAATGATTGAATGGTACTCACTTGAAATTCTGTTTCACACTCTCAGTTTGTCCTTTTTTTATCAGAATTTTCAATTGGGCTAACAGTTCCCTTTTTTCACGGGGATGTGTGGGATTATCAATAACACATACTTCTAATATACTTTTTACAATGTCACTACTTGGAATATCTAGAAAAGAGAAATTCAAGTTGAATAAATTTGAACAATGCAACTTTGTTAGATATTCAATAATTAATCATGATTGTTGTCAGCTGAAACCTTCATGGATTATTAGGCACTTATTTCTGGTTCTGTGCGCATAATGGGAGCAAACCATAATTTTCATAATATAATTTTTTTTACGGTTAACAAAACTTCAAAGTCAAAAGTAAGGGGGTGTGGCTGGGTAGTCAATACGACCGAGTGTTTTACGTTTACTTGCATGGGTTTGAGCGCCTGAGCAGCCTGTCGTTATTACGCTTAGATACCGTTACTCTTTCCTGGCACCGCTTCATTCTGCCATATGGTGTTTTATGGGTTTCACTGTAATGTTCTTGAAAAACCTACCAACACGAACTCTATATTTTAATTTCACATTTTGAAGAGTATATGTTGACGTTAAGTTATTCATTTTAAATTTTTACTTTAACATGAAATATATTCACGAATTCACAAGAGAACATACTAAGGTGGAGATTAGTTATTTGTTCTCTTCTTTAAATTAATATGTTTTTCGAGTACAGAGATTATATCAAGTCTTTGTTTCCTATTTTCTTTACTGACTTATTATTTTCAATAACATATAAAATGGAATGGAATGAAAAAAACACAAAAAGGACAATCTATAATGGTACGAGAATAATACGTTGACGATGAAGCAAGTACATAAAAAAAATAATTTCATTTTAGGAGTTCTTAACTATTAAACCATATTTTAGTCTTTCCCTAAGGAAAGTTTTCATTTTATTGTGATCTATGTGTGCGGTTTTTCATGAACAATTGTTCGTAATACTCCCTAAACTAACCTAGAAATAATAATAATAGAAAGTTATCATTTTGAATCATGGGTATACTGAGTAAAAAAATGATATCTGATGATATATATTGTCATTCGAAAAGATATTTTGAAAGATGCCAGTAAAACAGATTAATTCAATCAATAGGTGGAAAAATAAAAATCTTTTTGAAAGTTTCCCACAAACCCTTAAGGCTAATTGTTGAGAGTAATCCATAATTTTTCCATATTTTATATTAATAATAATGATGAGTGTTTTATTTTCAATTAGATGTGAACTTATGAGCCACAAAAAGATAGGTCATTCTGGATATAAAAATGGTTTGACAGTGTTTCAAGAAAATGATGTTAAGGTTGAGCTTTCAGCTCGATTTAGCGATTTTAAGGCAAAAATTAGTGAAAGCAAAAAAGAGTTAGCGCATGCTAACATGTTTCCGTTTTATTATACAAAAAAATGTTAGAAGAACAATTAGATCTGAAAAAGAAACAACAATTGACACTTAAAATGTTGACAAGACAAAGTAGGACAGAAAAATGTGCTAGCTGGAATGTTGACAACAGGCGAGAAGTACTAATTTTCAAATGGAAGCGATTTTCTGGTGACAGGTCAGCAGAAGAAGTGGAAACG
This sequence comes from Cryptolaemus montrouzieri, assembly GCA_013387265.2. Taxonomy (NCBI): domain Eukaryota; kingdom Metazoa; phylum Arthropoda; class Insecta; order Coleoptera; family Coccinellidae; genus Cryptolaemus; species Cryptolaemus montrouzieri. Next base: position 41,241,111 of record JABFTP020000185.1, on the reverse strand, counting down.
GAAAAATGTCAGCTGTTCATATTGATTGAACAGATATAACTTTTAAAGAAGGCATTTCAACAAAGATTTTTTCATAAAGGTACTGGATTTCTCATGCCAATCAAAGGCAGAATGAACTTTCAAAATTTTATAGACACATTGGCTTTTAAAACAATTCAATTAATTTTGTTTTCTCTGTGTTTATGTTCGAAAATAAATAATGTTGTTTTTCTTCAAATTAAAATGTCTGCTCAGATTAATAATGTATTATCGTTTCAATCGGGGAAATATTGTAAAAACAGAAGCAAAACTAAAAGAACATGTTCAAAAATAGAAAGAACTTTTCAGTATGCCAGTCTCACCTAAACTTCGAAAACCATTGGATTCAGTCTTAGTGATACCATTCACGCTACAATATGGCAGAGAACGAGGGCCAGATTTCAAAGACATGTCGTCCATCTTCTCTTCCAAAATGGCGATGTCATTCCTGATGTCATTTCCAATAGACATCTGCGATATTCCAGAGTCTTGTGATGTAGTATCTCTATCTCGATCTAATCTTGACCCTGCAAAATAACGATCAATGAAGGAAGACTCACTAACGCAAAGATCTTTCCGATTTCATATAATAACTTTTAAAATTTTATATTTTAGGAACTATTATCAATATAATAGCAAATGTACACACTTTATAAATCGATAGACAGATATATTGTAGATAGAGAAGTAGATTACACCATAACAAGGTGAATAGAACGTTTGCTATCGTCAAAGCGCATCGAGGTTCACCTCGACGAGTCGACCGTCTTGGGGACCGCCAGCAGGGAATGTTCTCAGGGAGAATACTTTCTTCTCTTTTCTGGAACCTATCCCATGGACCCATGGACCCACGTGCTGTCCTTCGTCCAAGACTGGAACACTACCGACGTCCTGAACCACTGAGCAGGTATCTCGGCACTAAGAGTCAAAAAGGCTTATGAAAGAGCCTCAATTAAAGCAGAGGGTACATGAATTATAGTATCTTGACAAGAAGTCTATTGGAATGGTAGTTGGCTTAATATATATTTAGGCGTCATGAGGCTGTGGGGAACCACACAGTGCCTTGGTTGCCTAGAAAATTATGAAACAACGAAACATATACTCTTGAATGTTCCGCTCATAAGGCATTAGGTTGGAGACATTAGGCACTGAAACTAGTGTCTGTATGATCCAGGAGGCCCCAGAGTAGATGGTATCGACAATTCCATTACTATATGTAGGTGCCGATAGGCAAGTTCCTGACGAAACGGTATAGTTGTTTAGCAAAAGTACTTGCATTACTCAAAACCGTCCACTATCAGAGCATGCTGACCGACGTCTACACTGTTGTATCGACCACATTTAAATCCGTTCATCTGTGTTGTTGTACTCTTCTTCAGTTTGATCTGGTGCAGTTAGAAGATCCCAGGCATCAGGGGACCCATCTCATGGATATTTATTGAACTTTCTTTGAATTGAAATGTTTTTTGTTTCTATCAATTCAATTCTTAAAAAGGAAGCACGACATTGTGCTAGAACTACATATGCATTATGCTGTTGAATGAGGATTACATATTTCTCTAATATACTGCTGAGAAAACTGCAAGTCTGAGGATATTTTGAAGGAGTACTGGTGCGGGTTCCAGCCTAGAGTTCAGGCCAAATTTTCACATTCTGCATTCCGGTGAAAATAATTAATTTGGCTGAAACCCAGTCGTATTAGTAAATATTAGTCGAAAAACAATAAAGTGAAAGGTTTGATTTCAACGGAGGAGGATGCTTATGTCGGTAACGCTTTTTACCTCGCACTTCAGAAGGCTACCAAACGTGTTGAATCGAGGGGATCTCTAGCCACGAAGTTCAGTTAGATATTAGAGCATGGAGATGATTTGGCAATATTGGGCGCTGATATTACTGAAAAAGTGGAATTGAATTGAAAGCTGAACGCGAAAAGTTTGTTTTGATAATTAGAGAAACCAAAATCAAGGTCGGTAAGTGTGTTCCAAGACGTCAAACACTTCAAGTTGAAGTGGAAACCGAAAAAACTACGTCAAAGTCGATTAAAAATCAAGGTAATGTTGACTGTTTTCTTTGATTATAGCGGTGTTGTGCATTTGCAATCCTTGCCAGAAGGTCAGATGGTAAATAAAGAATATTACTTGAGCGTTTGAAAGAGGGAATTCGTCAGAAAGGCCAGATTTGTGGAAAGGAAACTCATGAGTTTTGCACCACTATAATGTAATATCTCACAAGGTTATCATTGTGAATTAATTTCTGACCAAAAACTCTACAAATACCATCTAACAACCACCGTGTTCACCCGATATGGGTCCAGCCGACTTTTTTCTTTTTCCAAAACTCAAATTACCATTTCAAGGTACCCGTTTTGAATCGATAGAAGACAAAAAAAGAATTAGTGGCGAGAACTGCAGTCGTTCCGGAAAAAGCGTTTAAAAACTGTTTTGATGATTGGATTATTCGTTAGCGTAAATGTATTATTACGGAAGGAGCCTACTTTGAAGGCAATACAATGAATTTGGATGAAAAATAAATATTTTGTGTTTCACTGACCAATTCCTGGTACTTTTTCGACAGAATGTAAAAAGAAAAGCAAATATTATTAGAGATCCACGACAGAATATACGCTAACAGGACATATTTAAATCGAAAGTGCACAATAAACATATGAAGGCGGCACTGTATAAGATCCTGGTGCGCATCATATTCTGTTATGTAGAAACCTGAATATTGAATGCCACAGACGAAAAAGAAACAGAAGATGTCAGTGAAATCCAAATATTTGTAGAGCTCATATAGAAAAGGGATGTCGTTCCTTTCGAACAGAAAAAGATGGATTAATGACACGACTGCATCATCCAGAGTATTAGAGTAGAGCCGGTAGAATGAAGTCTCTTGACCAGCCACCTTGGAAGGAAACAGTGAGATGAGCTCACCTCGGGCTGTAGCGCCGGTCAAGTAAATAAGTCATTTTAATTGGCTGACAAGGATATTTCCTTAGTAAAAAATCAACCTAACATTGCTTCCACGTTTATTGAGATAGAAACTTTTCTTCATTTAATTCTATTAGACACTTTCGAAAACCTACTAGACTAGGAAGTATATAATACCTTGGCATTTTCGGGAAACAGCTTTTTCAAAAAATCATTCCACTCGTTTCCCTTTCAAAATTTGAAATAGAGATTTTCTAGGGATAAAGGTTGATGTGTTGTTGCATAGTACCTAGAAGGGTGGCACCTAATGGGTGACCCTCAACTATAAGCAAAAGGAAAACTCACCTAATGTTTCGAAACTATAATTCTGTATCTCTGTTGTAGTCTTCCTCAAACTTCGATATATCTCCTCCTGGTCGAATCCGTTTCTATTCGGAGGTGTACCGGGAGACGTAGGCTTTGGACTTCCACCCACCAATGGACTGGTAGGTTCGCTACTCGAAGAATTCTTCCGTAAGTGCGAATGCACAATATTGGAGGCGACATCTTGCATTTCCTTCGGTAAATCTGCCAGAATCATAGTAACTTGAGGCGTATCGCAGTTCCACATAGTAACTATACAATTCCTAGCAGCTGTTCTAAGTTCTGCAGATTTAGTATCTTGCGAAAAAATAAGGATCTTCTGCATAGCTTGTAGCGCAGACGTTTGAAACGCAAATTCACAGGATCCTATCGAACTTATTGAATTGAACAACGTTGCCAAGTAATTGAGAACTACAGTTTTCACTTTCGCGTTTGGCGTTTGGGTTGAATCGATGAGAAATCGGTACACATTCGAAATGAGTAGCGGAATTGGAAAATTCATCTTAATAATATCAAGGGTTGACATTAGCTTGCTTTGAACCGAATTCAGTATCTCTGTACCAATCTTCAGGAAGACCCTCTGCAGCAGCACATAAATCCAGTAGTGGAGTTCGCTCTTGTAGATCTTGATTATTTCGTGAAGGGTGTCCAGGAAGAGACTTAAACCTTTGGTGTGAGAATCCATGAACATCTTGGTGAATATTTCCGTCAGGTGTTTCAACTCGGCCGCTTCGATCATCTTATCTGCGCTCATGAAGTATTGCAACGACATCAGTCCGTCCTTCCTCTCTTGCCAAGTGGAACTTGCGCAAAGTGAAATTATTTCATTGATGTCCTGGGTAGAAAATAAAATTAATTTAGTTTGAGTATACAAATCACTGAGCAAATCTACTACTTAACAATTGAATAAGAATATCCGCAATTAAGAATTACACAAATGAATAACCTCAGAATCCACTTTGGTTCCCTTTTTCAGAAAAATTTGTACTTACATGACTAGGTTCCCAGTCTCTGCTCGATAGTCGTTGTTGGGAACCACTCCAAGAATATGACTGACACAAAAGACAAAAAAATAAGTAACAGACACAAGAACAACCAGCAACAATTTGAACCATAAACCAAGATAATTTAGAGTCAACCCAGTTTAGGATCCCTTCAAGCAAGACCACTGATATGAATATATCAATTTCATTTCTATAGTATGCTAAGCAACTGTTACATAATCGTTCATCTGGAAGAAATACTGGTTTAAATATTCAAACATTTCAAGAGGCTGGTCAGTGGTAGATAGAAATGGAGACAAATATAGTTATAATGGTCAGTCACAAAATCTTATTGATCTGGTTCTTGAAAATGTTGTTGAAGCAACAGGTTAGCATTTTTGAATCAAGAACATAGCGTAATTTATTTAGGGATTTAGCTTCAAAGTCATGTAAAAATACCTCATCAATTGAATTAAAAAATAACGAAATGATTTTTTGTCAATAACTTATCTCTGATTAAGCACTTAATGAAATTTGTAGTTGTTAATTGATACACAAAAGTGTGTATCCCTATACGGAAGTTTATAAATCACTGTTAAAAAATCTTTGAATCCTCATTGAGGTTCTATGGTGAGCAAAATTGTCAGATGGTGTAACTGGAACTTCCTGTGAAGCAGTGGTCAATTATAAGTTACTATTTTTCAAATATAAATGTACATTGTAACAAATATTGTATTTACCCATAAAAAGTTTATGAGAGTCAATAAAAATCATAGGTTTTATTAATCTTAAAAAAGACCCTCCATTTGTTCAAATTTTATAGTTTGATATGCAATAAAACTGGAAATAGCAAAATGATTCAATAATCTGATACATCATTCACACTATGAAGTATGAAAAGATAACAAACAGATTTCATGGCGTTACTCATTTCAAAAGATTGAATATTACAGCAACCAGGAGAAAATTTCGGTGGTCTAGCTTGAAGAGCTGTATTAACATAACAATGTGTTTAATTGAACGGTACACTTCGTTAGTATTGTCGTGCATCAATATAAGAGATATATCAAATATTATTCATTCAATAGTATATAAAGATATGACTTACATCGCAAGGTCTCTTCAATGAATCAAATGACCTTTCAGAACAAACACTTGACGTTTCTGATTCATCTGAATGCATACCATCGATCGAACGTCCACTGAATTTTCGTGGAGATCTGTAGCTATCTGTGGAGTCATTCTGAAACAAGAATACTGGATGATACATGTTTCTCGAATGAATTTTAAATAAATAATGTTAGGCGCCTTCGTCATTCTCTCAAAAACCGTTGCGAACGGATTTTTTCGTTTTCGCCGTATGTCTTGCAAATTAAGATTACATTATTCATTTTTGAGGTAAGTGCAGCCAAAGGCAAACCTGAAAAGTGCGTTTTTTGGAATTGAGAGAATTCGAATTATATTATTAGGTGCGCAACAAAATTCTCGCTGATTGTCAATAGAGGGCTCCAGCAGTAAGTGCTGGTCGATTTTTACATATCAAGAACGTCTTGAACAAAGCTTAGACATATGTGTAAACAAACCACTGTGACACATTAGTGATTTTGTTTTTGCGTCATATACTTTTAGTTGTGAGAAAATGTCTGATTTTGTGCTAAATAATCGTCATTTGCGGGAAGTGTTGATTTTCTTCTTTCATTCGAAGAAACGGCGGCTGAAGCTCATAGAGAGCTCCAAAAAGTTTACGGAGATACTGCTCTAAGTGAAACAACGTTCCGGGATTGGTTTCGTCGCTTCAAAACGGTGATTTCGATGTGGACGACCGTCCCCGTGAAGGAAGGCCAAAAATCTTCGAAGACGCTGAATTGGAGGCATTGCTCGATGAGGATCCGTGTCAAACGCAAGAAGAGTTTGCTTCAGCCTTAGGAGTTACCCGCCAGGCCTTTTCCAAGCGATTGCATGCGTTGGGAATGGTTCAAAAGCAAGGAACTTGGGGTTCCTTATGATTTGAAGCCAATATAAGTTGAGCGTCGTTTTTCACCTGTGAACAACTGCTTCAGCGGCAAAAAAGTAAGGGTTTTCTTCATCGCATCGTAACGGGTGATGAAAAATGGATTCATTACAGCAATCCAACGAAAAAAATCTTGGGGACTGCCCGGTCATGCTTCTACTTCATCGCCTCGGCGGAATATTCACGCTGCGAAAGTTATGCTGTGTATTTGGTGGGACCAAGTCGGTGTTATTTATTATGAGCTGTTGAAACGGAACGAAACCATCACTAGGGAACGGTATCGAACACAATTGATGCGATTGAATAAAGCACTGCGCGAAAAACTGCCACAATACGAGCAGAGACACGAAAAAGTAATTCTACAGCATGACAACGCGTAGCCTCACATTGCCAAAACCGTTAAAACCTACTTGGAAACGCTCAAATGGGAAGTCGTACCTCACCCGCCATATTCCCCAGATATTGCACCATCCAATTATTACTTGTTCAGTTCGATGGCACATGGTCTGGCTGATCAGCAGTTCCGCTCATATGAAGAGCTCGAAAAATGGCTTGATTCGTGGATAGCCTCAAAAGACGAACACTTCTACCGTCACGGTATTCCAGCTCTGCCAGAAAGATGGGAAAAAAATGTAACTAGCGATGGGCAATATTTTGAGTGATTCATTTGTAATCACCTCGATAGGTAGTATCAGAAGAACAAATTCAGATTTAAATAATTGATTGACTAAGCGTTTATTATATGATAGCTGACTATCACCGATCAGATAATGAAACAAATAATATGTTTTGACTTTTTATTGTTATTTCATTTGATTGATTGGATCAGTTTCGGACCATATTCATCCATCTTACGCAATAAAAATTATTTACGCGTTCTGAAGAAGGAACCCTTAGCACCCAAGAATTGATTCGCGTTAATGGGAGAAAGGAACCGCCAAGTTTGAGGTATCTATGGTTTGACAAGCATTAAAAAAATCATCTTCACAAGCAAAGTTTGTATAACATATATTGTGGGCATTGACAAAATCATTACAATTGATATTTATTCCGCAACAAATCTAACCAATTCCTCATTCCTGTTGCAATATCAATTTTTAATGTCAGTACAACAATTTCAGATTGATTCAATTGAAGTACACAAAATGGGCTTAATGATCCCATCAGAGACTAAGATCTAAAAAAAGAATGAGCAGTTACTAGCATCAAGATTAAAAGAAAATAAATACCTTTCATCTGACGTTACGAATTTTTATATCAAACAAGAGAACGAAACTTATTGCAATTTTTTTCTACTGATAAAAATTTTTTATATTGCACTAATGTCAGCTGCTTGCTGATTTCTAAAGCTTGGACACCTATATCGTAAGTGATTGGTGCCGCTTTATATACATCAATGAAGGAAGTCTCAAAGTAGTACTTTCACACAGAAACAATAATCATGCTTCTCTTCCAATTACTCACTCTTCTACATGTATGAAAGAAAAATGTGAGAGTTTCAGTTCACTTATTTTTTCGTAGTCAGTAGAGTAGTTATCCGAAAATACCCTTGTTTTATGTCTGCGACAAATGAGCCTGATGAAGTCATTGAATAGAATAAATTGGTTCATACTAGATTTTCCTGTTTAAAAAAATTCAATAAATGGGCCTCTAGATACTCAAGAAAAAATTATTACACACGATTGTACATTAGGTTAAGACTAATGGACTGGTTAAGGTTCATTGTCAAAATGAAAAATTAAAACCAAGCATTTTTGATGAACTTCAAAAACGTGAATTAATTAGTGTCTATCAATTTTTAGCTCAATACTCAATTAGAATCCTCGATGTAGAAATTCGAATCTCAGTAAATAACAAAGAAACTTTCATCATAATAAAAAGTAATGGGTATCAAGACAGATGGGAGGTTCATGCGAAGGTTAATTATTGCTTGGAACTCTTGCATAATTGTTTAAACAATTAGTCTAAAGAAAATCACTTAAAAAACAATTTCTCGATATATAATGGCAACATGAATCGTTACTTCCTCAACACCAAAATGTTTAGGGACTCATGTTGTTGATAAAAATCATTTGAGATCCAAAGTTAATATCCCAAAATGTTCAAATTAAGTATCCACTGATGAATAAGAAGAAGTAATAAGTTATTTGCCAGATTTAAATTGGGTTGAGAAAATAATTCATAATATGCAGATTTTGTAAAAAGCATCAAATATATCAATTAAACTCACGATGAAAACAAAATGTTAGGATATTCTATGATGTTTAAGGGGGACAATTCGTTAAAGAAGGACCAAATAAAATGGCTTCCCGTGAGAATTGTGGTACTGAAAGAACACCATGGAAAAATTGAACACTGGAATATCAAAATTACTATGTGAAAAACTGTTTCGAAAATTGGATTAAATCCTGGCAAGCATTATATATACTCAATGGGGTTAACACTACGAAGACGGGAGCTTAGTATATACCTATATTGCCTGAAAGCAGTCAAAATGACTGCATTGCGAAAAAATAACTAATGCGCAAAGAAATTTGTTTATCAGTAATTTTTAATATATTTTATATCACTTACAGTCATATAACAAGTTATTAATAAGTATTAACAATAAAAAAATGTATTTCAGTTTGAAGAAAATAATTTATATATTATCTGGACATTTTGAGCAAATAAAAGTGCAAATCTATTTGGACTACATCTTCCGCAAACATACTACAAATTTCCATTTTTGACAAATATTATTTGTTTTGTTATTGTGGCAAAGTCGTATTTGACAAACTTTTCGTTTCATAGAACCTGTTGTGTTTGAAGATGCTGCAGTTGATACTTGTTGGTCTTCCTGTTGTGATGAATGTTTCTCTTTCAGTTGTGTAATCGGCGCAAAGCTGTTCTGCTAATTGAAACAGGAACTGTTTTCATTCTATTTGTATTCCGGTCACTTCTTTATAAAGGATTCAAGCATTTATTGCAGCCAAATCTAAAACGTTAAAAAATATTTTGAGGGGCCATCAACGAGAACTAGATTTCACCGTATATTTTCTTGACATTTGATCGGTCATATCAACGCCAAATTTTGTTTTAATATAAAACTGAATTGAATCTAGTAACATTTTTCTATTACTTTTATCAATTTTAACAAATTTATGCCTGGAACTTAGAATAGCCACTCTTTTGTTCGGTTTGCTTTTATATATTGTAAGGACACTTTTCTGATCTATATAGGAGAGTGGAAAAACGAGGCATGTTATCCTTCGATTGTTTGGCTGCTTTAGATAATTCTCTTTTATTTCCTCTGATAGTTCCAAATGATGTAGTTTCTTTGGCTAATAATTTCGTCACTAGTGACATACTCGTAAAAAAGTTGTCTGTCGTGACATTTCTTCCACAGCCTGTATATGGTTCGACAAGTTTCAGAACAACGTATTCGCTTAGAAGCATTGACGATGGTCGTTGTTCATCTTTCCCCAAGTAAGCAAAACCATTCAACACGTATTTGCTAGTAACGTCTAATGCAAGCCAGAATTTGATGCCAAATTTATTCGGTTTATTAGGCATATATTGTATGTTTTGCTCTGGCTGATTGCAACTTGTCCCATATTTCCGAAAAACCAAGGCAAATTTATTTGTTCGGATGCTTATACTTCTTTCAATCCGTTTGTCAAAACGAATAAATCGTAGAATTTGCTTGAACTTATCACGGGACAAAGTTATTCTGGAAAATTTGGGACCCCACTTGACTGACCATAAATAACTTAGTTTTGAAGTTTTTACCTCGTACGCTCCACGAACATATAGAATGCCAATAAATGCACGTATTTCCGGCAGTGTAGTGCCCAATCGTAATCCGAAATTCAGCGGGCTTCTTCTGTGCACTTTTTTATGTTTGAGCATATAATCATTTATTATCAACGAGAATGCACTGACAAGATTATTTGCCATAACGTTTCTTCTTACACACACGTAGATGGTAGCCATCCGGGAATACAGCATTCGTTAAATTTCGACCACACAGTACCATCTGCAGCTGTTTAGGTTCCCTGAGAGTTATTTTCAGTTTCTTCATCTGAACTAATTAGCACCCTATACCTCTTCCTGGGCACATTGATGACATCTTCATTATCATCGTTGGTGATCGCCTCTTCATCGCTTTCTTCAGCATCAGATGTCTCACTTTGAATATGATCCGATTCATCTTAAGATGATAGTCCCCATCTCGATGCTTTTGATTCTATATCGGAACACTCTTCACCTATCTCTCTTAGCTTTTCTAATAGTTTTCTTCTGTAGAACATTTAGGGCGCGAAAGAAATCAACTGAACAACGTGTTTGAACGAGTGACAGTGCGTAAAGCAGGCCTGACAAAAGTCGACACGTGCACAGCCGTATCGGTTACAGTATGAAATCATACACTCAGTGATCCTCCTTCCAATCTGACTTACGTTACAGCGCGTTCGAAGGGAAGAAAGCGCGTGGCCAGGTCTAGCATAAAGATTCGAATAACAATAACAATAACTCCAGTTATTGAACAACTGCAACTGCAAGTATATGTCGAAATCGACAATTTATCATGAACTTGTAAGTTATCATGTTATTCCAATCAAGAACAGAACTATTTTCCAAGCAGTCTAAATGACTGCTTTTCGGCAATATAGGTATAATACACATATATATCCCGGAAGTGAAGGAGGGGGTCAACAACAATTATTAATTAACTCATTTATATGTTGTAGACAAAGTCACATAATTATAAGAAGCTGTGTCATTATTTAAATAATTAGTTTTTATTTGAAATTCAAAAGCAGTCAAAGTGACTTGCTTAGGCAATCTAGTGTTAATAAAGAGGAATATTAATTTGATTACCAAATTTGCATTCATCTTAAAAAATCAATTCATGAAACTCATTGATCAATTTAGCAGAAAAAGAAACTAAGAAGTAAGTTTCTTTCAAATAGTTAATTTATCTGTTTGAAGATTGGTACTATGGATTACTCACAAAAGCATCAGCTAATGCATTTTCCACTTCCCTACTTTGCTGCAACATCTTCTGGGCCAGAACTGGTCGCGAAGCGGGACTAAGAGGCGGTCGTTCGCTTCTATTTCTAAATCTACTCAAAGAACCTCTATTGGGACTCGTTTCTCTGGAAGTATCTCTCGAACCTGTGGTCGACCTCGGAATACCCGATGACAATCTTCTCGGTCTTGGAGAATCGTGATCCGAGCCCCGATAAAGGTATGCTAGCCTAGAACTAGGAGACGACGACCTGCTTGTAGCTGCAAAGAGAAAATTATGTTCGTGAATTGTAATCCGGATATAGAAGAAAAAGAAATCTAACAAAATTTGATTATGAAAAATTTAGTTTTTAATTTATGAAAGAAAATAAGCATTCTTACGAGTAGACTGGGAACTTCTACTCTTTGTTCTTCCGGATCTTTCTGGAGATTGGGTGACCGCAACATCGACAACTTTTCTTGGCCTAGCTGCAAGAAATAATTCGAAATTAGATAGAAAACTACTAACTATCAAATGAATAACTTTATAGAATGAGTAAATTCGATTTTTGAATAATTCATAATGACTTTTTAATAGTACAACTTAATTGAAAAATAATTCAATAAATCAACTATTTTTCTGCTCCTTTTGAAGGAATAGATCATTATTGCCGTTTAATATTTTGAATAAATGAAATGTACTCATACTAACCTCATAACATATTGCCTTATATATCTAAATTTACATAAAATTACTGTAGGACCTTTCACTCAACAAATATATAAAATAAAGTTTGGATAAAGAACAAAGTACAACTAGAGTAGTTGTAATTTATATTTATAAATATTGTATATTGGGCCAACTGTTGTTCTTTTTGAAATGCTAGTTTTTTCGAAACAGGAAACTGTATCGCATGAAGGACAAGCATATTTTGTATCAATCTTCTGTTGGTAGTAAAACGTTTAATATTTGACTTGGCGGGGAGAGAAATATGTATGTATTTATAAAAATATTGCGCCTATTGCCATCATAAGTTAGAAATACAAGAACATTAATTTGTCATAGAGATCAACAAAAGAACATCAGACATAAGCTATCCATGAAAATATCTGACAATAGGGGGCTAAGATGCTCTACATATTCTAAAACTTTTTTGACGTTTATGATGGATGATTTCGTTGGTTCAGTTGGTAATTCTCTGTTCTTCAATATTTTCAATATTTCTTCCATTTTGATATTTTAGTGATTTTCAGTTAGAGCTACTATGCTGTTGCCTCTGTCTAATTTAGTGATTATAAGGTGTTCTCCTTGCATCTTAGTGACTATGGAACGGACCGTTTTCTAATGCTTCTTTTCTTTTATCTGAGTATTTTTAATTATTTCGGTGATCTTATGCTTATGAAGAATAGAATTTTCAATGAACTTTTTGATTTTTAGTTCTGCCTGTATGCCCATCACTCCTCTGTTCTAATAAATATATAGGACTTTTGTTCAGGAGATCAGTTTGTTCGCCATCGAATCGAACATTTGACTGGTTTACAAATCTAGGATAGAAAATTATGTAATATGTCTCTCAACCAATAGATGAAGTTGGTATTTGTTGAGATAACTGGTGTTCGGGTTATTTTCAAGTATGGTGAATTTTCTGTAGAGGCGTTCATATTTATCTTCTGAGAATTTGCATTTGAATTTTGAACTCTAGGTAACGCATTTCAAGGTTTTGTAGTATGTGGACAAGTTCATCTCGTATAGACTTGATATACTGTTTCAAATTATCACGTACCTTATAACACGTTTTGATCTCTTCTTTTAATCATATAATTTCAATGTTTGTTTTGATTATGGAGGTTGTTTTATTATTGACACAAAACCTATAGTTAGGAATCACTTTCTGATTTAGGCACTCTTTGTTGAACCACAAATTCAATTATTTGGAACATGCACACCATCTACCACATATAGAATGCGAAAAACGAAGACTCTTAACTATGAACCCCCAATCAACCAAAATGTATGGACTGATCAAGCTACGAAAAGAAGAAAAAACTGCGATGCCTGTAGTATCCTACATTAACCCTACTTTAGGTATCTTAGCCAACTTTTTAAGCCATAAGTTTATAGAACTATAGAACTCACGAACTTTCGCTCACAAGATACCATTATAAATTCCAACGACCTTATACAAACACTCTCCTAACATAAAATCAGTCATAACTTGTTTCCTTTGATGTAAAAAACATGTACTCAAACACTCCAACAGATGAATGTCTACCTTTTGTTTCAGATATTTTCACGAAAACCAACCGATTTCCTCATATCTTCTTTGAATTTTGCAACTTATTAAAAACATGTTTACATCAAAACTATTTGCAGTTTCAAAATAAATCCTTTGAACAAAAATCAGGCTTAAATAGATAATTGGATACGGGTCGACAAGAAAATCTGTGCGGGTGAAATAGCCTTGTTGCCGGTCACGTAGCCAAGAGCTCAGTTCTCTATGAACCTCTGAAGCTTTGAAAAGAGTCAAGCGAACAGGACCGAATCTTGCAAATTTCATTTCAATATTTCTGAGTTTTGGTCAAGATGGAATTAGTTTCCAATTTGAAAGGGAAAAAAATTGAGTGGGTAATCCAGGGAAATAATTGCGAATGTCATTCATTTCATGAAACGAGAAGGGACGCAGAATGAATCTGTAATTTCTTTGAAAAAGGTTCAAGAACGTGTAGCTGTCGCAACAGGAGCAGGTTTGCGAACTGTACAAAAAATTTCGAGTGAAATGGAGAAGATTGAAGATGGCGAAAATAACAGGTTTTCAACTCCCGATAAAAAGAGAAGAAAATCAGCGAAGAAAACACATCTCGATGAGTTCGATAAAGCTTTGCTTCATAGGTTCGTCGTCAATTTTTACGTGGTAGATAAAATCGTACCCATATTAAAGCGAATCCATCAAAAGTTCGTCGATTAGAATTAACATACAGGATCACGAGAGATCATTCGAAAAGTTTTGAGAGGAATGGGGTTCTGTTGGATTGAGAAAACGAATAGAAAGCTACTTATGGAAAAACCTGGAATACTGCAACTACGTTTGAATTATTTAAGAAATACCAAACTATGCCGTCAAGAAAAGAGACCAATAATTAACATGGACGAAACATATATTAATTCCTCCCATACACACAAGAAGGCTTGGAGACGAGACACGGCCTACGCCAGCCTGTTTCAAAAGGACCAAGAGTGATAATTTTGAAAACCGGTAGTGAATGTGGATTCGTACGAAACGCATATCTGGCCTTTAAGTCCAATTGTAAACCCGGTGATTATCACGATGATATGAATTTCGCAAACTACGAAAAATGGTTGAGAGAAAAACTTATTCCGAATTTACTACCAAAAAGTATGTAAGTGATCGATAACGCCCCATATCACAAGGTACAAACAGAAAAACACCCGAACATGGCTTCCCGAAAAAAGAAATGAAAAGTGGCTGCAACGTCGAAATATTGCCATCGCAGATGGGATGCTCAGAGCAGAACTTTATAATCTAATTAAATTGCACAAACCCAGATATAAAACGTATGCCATTGACAAACTCCTGAATGATCAGGGCCACGATGTACTAAGACTTCCCCTATCATCCTGACTTAAACCTGATTGAAGGAGTTTGGGCAGCCATGCAAGTTTATGTAGCTGACAGCAATGTTGATTTTTCAATGAAAAATGTGGACCAACTGTGTGGCGAGTTTTCCTCTTCGTTTTCTCCAGATCAGTAGGAATAATTATGCCACAATACGCAGAAAATTGAACAATCTTTTATGGAGCAAGAACCTATGCTGGGTGACGTTATCGACAATTTCATAATTACTTTTCAAGCAAGGATAGTAACACCAACAGCGAGTCTTCTAGCTCTGATGAATAGAAAATTTTTAATTTAACTCATTTTTTTTCATATTTGAATTGGTTGCAAAAATTATCTAGGTAAATAGAATTTTTGCCGTTTTTAATGAATTTGTATTATTAAACTGACAACCAGGTGAATCCGAATCATTCGTCCTCAAAATAGCGCAATACGATTGTGCCTTTTAAAATTTCCGCTTTCTTTATTATGCCGTTGATTCTTTATAAACCCATCGAGGTATCACAAAGATACTAGGTACTTAGGAGAAACATAGTTACTAATCCATTGCCTCAAATCCTTATTGAATATCAACCTTCAATTACTATATTTCATCCTATTGTACAGATTCCAGGTATTCTTGAAAATTTGAATTATAAGGAGAACACAATAGTTCTTATTATGAAGGTTCAGTTAGAAAAAACCCTGCCTCGAAAATTTCCAAAAGTCTAACTGGTGATGAGTCTGTGACTCACTTCCTTGTAATAGAAATTGAAATGATCGAGTACCTTGACATGCCATATGCCTTGTAATGGCAACGTTACCATCACTAAGTTACACGACATAGTACAAGATCAGGCAACACCGCTGGACTGCCACGACGAGTAGTGCATAGCGCACGATGCTACGACGCATATTGACAGCGCAGGCGGAACGGTATAAAGGGTACCGCTTGAAACACGGATAGGCATTCGAGGTCTCGAACTGAGAGAACTTGGGTCTAACTTCTAGCTGTACGTACTGAGTTCAGCTATTCCTATGCTTGAGTGATATGCGTAGTGAGTTCAATCACAGTCCTAGTTGGTGACCACGTAGTGAGTGGCCACATACCTAGCTGTACGTATTGAGTTCAGCTGTTCCTATCCTTGAGTGATTGTACGTAGTGAGTTCAATCACAGACTTAGTCGGTGACCACGTAGTGAGTGGCCACATACCTAGCTGTACGTACTGAGTTCAGCTATTCCTAACCTTGAGTGGTTGTACATTGCCCTATTCGGTGACCACGAATTGAGTGGCCACATACCTGGCTTTACATATTGAGTACAGTTGCCATCGCAGCTAGATTGGACGGTGGAGTAGCATTCGATCCCCAGGACGACATATTATTGTAAATAGTGTATATATGAATATTCAGAATTTATGGTTGATAGTGATGATAAATTAAATGTTTATGAACTCTGTGTTTCCTCCGCTAAGCTACCTGAGCATAAAACTCGTTACAGCCTAAGAGCGATAATTTACTCAAAAAGTCCTTACGCTGATCCTGATAGCTATTTGACATTACATTGCGGAACGTATTATTCATCTTACTTCCTTCGCTCGCTATCTCTTTTGTTCTTCGCGCATCTTATAAGAATGTCAACCGGACAGATATCTTTTTCAACTCCTCAATAAAACTCACGATCAGTTGAAATTTAGCGTTCAAGTCGAAACTAATAACTCTATAAATTTTATCGATTTATCTATAATAAACATGAACAATATCTTCACTTATATATATATATATATATATATATATATATATATATATATATATATATATATATATATATATATATATATATATATATATATATATATATATATATATATATATATATGAAAAATAATCGTTCACAGACACACTCCCCAGAACTCATTCAATCATTTGAATCATAAACTTGCCGCCTACATTTCTATTATCACTCAATTAAAGATGGACATGAATACCATGGAAAGAATAGCCTCCAACAACAACAATATACCATCCTTTCATAAATAAAATCATTAGACGTAAAGAACAAAATCAAACATCACAATTATCATACGTATATTGCGTTCCAGAAAAACCCGAAAAAGATATGCTAGTTTCAATTATTTCGGCCCACTTTCTCATAAAATGAAAAATTATTTTTCTATATTCAAAATAACCACCTCATTTCCAAGCGTTCCAAATGTAGGCAAATTACTTTTTAATGCAAAACAGCGAACAGATTAACTTAAACAATCTAGTATTTACAAAATCGAATGTAACGAATGCTTTTCAGTTTATGTAGGTCAAACAGGTAGAAATTTTGAATGCTGGTTCAAGGAACATACATAGTCAGACAAGAAATACCCAACATTTCGGCACATTCAATCAACAAACGACACAATAGTTTTATACAATTTCAAAGTCCTCCACAAATGCAATAAAGGAAGAAGACTGAATCTTTTGGAAAGTTTGGAAAATAATAAATTCAGGAAAACCTCACATTGTACTACTCTCAATAGCCAACTTGAAATCAATAATCCTCCACTACTTAACACTTAAGGAACAAAATTATCTTGTAGTTATCTTTGTATCTTAGTATTCAACACTCGAAAATCACCGAAGGATCGAATCCGTTGGGTATTAACAAATAAACGTGAAAAACTGACTGAAAACAAAGCTTTTTCTCTTTCATATTTTGAAATGGATTTCCTCCAATTTATTTCATCAATATTATTAAAAAGATTATTGAAATTAGATACCGTTGAAGTAGAATTATCATTTGAATAAAACTGATTGCATATATAATCAGTTTATGATTAGGGCAACAATCTTTCGAAAACATTAAGCTAAATAATGTCTGATAGAAACTTCAAAATGAAACTAAGAGATTGTCCTCCATTTTTAGTTTGAGTGAAATTTCCGTATCCTCTAAAATAACTCTGTGAACAGTAATTAAATTGAATTACTACAATTAATAATTAATACATCAATTTGAAATCAAAAAGAAGAAATGAATGAATTATTTTAGAGGTATCAAAGAATATTATTTGAATGTCAAAAATCAATACCTTGATGAGAAGCAACGTCTCCATCTACAATATAAGAAAAAGCAACAAACAGTTAGTATGAACACCAGCAAACTACAAATATACAAAAGCTGATAGATGAAAAGAAAGGAGTCAGAAAACGGTGAGTTGAAACTGACGTTCATAGCTGATGAAAAATTCGTTCAGACTTATTTTACGTTAAAATTACAATATTTTAGATGATTAGTAACGCTATGAAGGTTAGTCTCTAAATCAACTTCTGAGACAAGGAGGTATTGGGTAAGAGAATATACGTGAAGAGTTAGGTATGTACTAGTAGAAAATATTATTTTTATATCAACTAAATTATTTAGAAATGCTTAGGCTCATGAAATTATTTATTTCTGGGTAGATATAGTGTTGAAACTTCAGATTTAATTTCCTTTTGCACAAATGTACAACGTAACTAATAACGAGATTCAATAACTTTACTTACATTCAATATATATTAGTTAAAATATTATATAATTTTTAGGTGGTGGAAGACAAAAAGATATATAATGTAACTAAATAAATAAATAAATATAAGCTAAGTTAGGTACTAAAAATGGCCCACACGCAATGGATGTGTCCAACGTCTCTTCCAAGAGTAGATGTTCTGGAGAGGATGGCATCCTTACATACTCTAGGGGATCTATCGGATGCCAGCTGGGAAGAGGCGAGACAGTGTGTATAGTGGATTACCATGGCGACTAGTCAGAAAATCCTAGAGCTAGGCAACTTCGGTTCCCTGGCTTTATATCCTAACGAAAAGCAGCGAATCTAACTATAACAGATCACTGGACATTATTCACAAAGGAAAACCCTCCATGTTATACGAAAAAGCGACATGTACTTCTGCAGAAAGTGCGAGCAGAAGGAAGAAATAACCAAGCATGTTCTGTTCAAATGTGAATGCCGGTAGTTGTCATGACTACCAGGGTATATACGCTCGGGGTCAAATATTGTACCTTCTTTCAGGAGTGGAATGGTTTCGGTGCAGCTGTTCGGGCTGCCCTCTCACACTCATATGGTACAAAATACAAATAATGTAATGAATGAAAATAAGAAATAACGAAACAATGAAGAGAGGAATTAAAAACTTTGACAATATTTTCACTCAATCATCACGTGTTAACTTTCTGTTAGATTATTATATCTCAAATTTTGCTAAGACTATTTAGGATAATCTTTCCTTACTTTCTGAATAGGAGAAAAATAAAATAGGACAATATAGGTTTATACCACTACATTAAAGTAAGTTAAGATATAGATAAGATATTGGTTACCAAGACATCAGCATGGCAGATATAAAATATATAATGTAACTGGTTTTAGTCATGTCATAAACTAAATGCTTTTGTAATGAAGAACAGAAATCATTGAACCAATCTTTGCACATTCTATACCCAAAAGTAAATTCAATCGAATTTTCACCAATATAAAGGCACTAACATCTACAACTGCCATAGACTATATTATCCATAACATCCCTACCGATTCAATGAAATACTAGGTAATAGAAACCAACTTCTGTGATAATTTCAGCCAGACATTGACAGTTAGTGTAACAGTTAAAGCAACACCACCAAAGAAGGAAGACTGTATAAATGAAATAAGATACCTAACAGATGACAAATGAACAACTTATGTTACAAAGTTGCACGATTCATCTGGAACGTCCTTTATACTGAAACGAATAAAGATGAAATGCATGCTTCTTTCATATATCATTACATAAGCCTTATTGATAGATTAAGTGCTATCATAAAAAAGACAATACGCACCAGAAGTGAACCCTCAAAGTCACAAAGAAAATGATGAAGGAATCACACCAACTAAACAATCTACACTAGACACTTTATAATTCATGAAGTAGAACAACGATATAAACAGAGGAAAATACACTGGCTTATCTCTAATGCAAAGCATGTCCACTTCACTGACATCATCGACAATGCGTCAAACTTTCGACAATACTTCTTTAGCATATCGAGTTTATGGTAATTCTTACAATGGGATAGCAAGTACAATAACACAACTTCAATTTGCTCTTCAAATGTTGAAACTCAAGCCGCTTCACAAGCGAGAGGACCTCAACTCGCTAGAAAACTACAGACCTTTCTCAATGTTGCCCTCTCAAAAATGATTGAAAAAATTCTTTATAACAAAATGCCTTAATTTATCCAAAAAAATATGAAACATCGAGTCAGCAACATGAATTTATCCCTGACAAATTCAACAGAGTCTGGCTGTGTAGAAAGTGTGATAAACATTTATAAAGAGCTAAAGACGGAATATTCCTCGATATAATATTCTTCGACTTAGGCATTGCATTTTACATATCTAAACTGATAGACAAAGCATACAATCTCGGATTCTGAGGGAGAATAGCAACCCTATTATACTCATTCTTAAACAATAGAAAGATAATAGTAGAATTCGGTAAGAAAGAATCCATGAATGGGAAATCGATATGAAAGTGAACCAGGGATCAGTAGTGGAACCACTATCATTTCTTATTTTTGCAAATAATCTCTCTGATCATTTCAGCAGAGAAAAAGTGATCATGTTCGCTGATGCATACAGGCTGGTCTCAGGGAAGGAAGAAATCGAATGTTGAAGTTGACATTCTGCTTGAAGGGTTCAAGCAATAGGGGAGAAGAAGTGAATTGCTTTTAAACGTTGGAGAAACCGTCAGTGTTAATTTTTATGATAGAAGACCACTATCAGAATATTTTGAAACTTACTAGGACGATAAAAGTATACCTCCATCAGACAACAGTGAGTACTTAGAAATGGTGCTGGATGAAGAAGTGAATTGGGAATATAATAGAGAGAACATCTGCAGTAAGTTGAACAGTGCATACTTCGCAATTTTAAATCTCAAGAGGGGCCTTGATCAAAATACTTTGCTGGGAATATACTATGATATGGCACACCCCCAGATGAGCTATAATATTTTATTCTGGAGAGGCACTGCTAGCTACAATAAGATACTGATTAGTTAGAAAGACTGATGAGATTAATTTTTGGACTGAAAATAGGGTAATCATGCAGACCATACTTTTTAAAGCTTAGAATCTTAACAGTACACTGTTTATATATGTACAATGTATGTAATGGTTTACATTAAAGCCAAATAGTTTCCGAAAAACAACAAATCTTATAACTACAGAACGAGAGTAGCTAACCTACAGAGAGTGGAAAAACATGACAAAGATTTTAAAAAGGTCAACACAATACAGGTATCCCAAGTTGAGTGGCCTATTAGACATTTATGGAGAACTAATAATGCTATCATTCTGAAATTTTGGTAGTTGATTCAGCTGGCCCGACACTTTATTTCTAAAATATTTTCACCCCAATGGCACTTTCGGATGTACATACCAACTTTGATTTTTAATATAGAACACCCTGTATATTGATGACTGGTTCGATAACTTTTGTTATTCCAGTTACAAAAACACCTAATACATAAGTCTAGATTGATTCGTCCATGAAATATCCTAGTTTCACTTGAAAATTAGCGATTTTTTGCTTTTTGAAAAAATTGATATTTGTTTTGCAAACAAGAAACCATGAGGGACATAACTCATATCCGACTGAACCTCAGTCAATATAAAGAGTGCTTTTTTTTCCGCATAACATTTCGAAACGAAGAAACATCGAAAACTACGTTTTTTCAAATTGTAACACATATTTTTTTCAATTCATTAGATTCGCCATAAAAAATTAAATGATGTTCCCCATACATACCCTGTACCTGAGATTTCAAGTTATGACGAAAAAACAAATTTTACGTACCTACCTTACGTTAGCAAAGGCGGCTTAGATTCCTGCAGGTGCATAGACAGTTCCCAGAATAATAACAAATAACTTTCCTTTTTTCATTGGATAATTGATAGATTAAGAAAAAAAAATGTGGAACTGCAGTTGTTGAATTTCTAAAGTCAAATTAAAAAAGTATCAAAACGAATTAAACTCTATTTTCCTAAATTTCATAATAATTGTTCAAAGTTTTGACCATTCACTTCTAGACATAGTTCTACTCGACGCATAACACCCTGTGATGTGGCTCGCCTCAGTTTCTCCACATCCAACTGCATGAAAGCATTTTGCAGTCTATTATGCAAATCATATCAATTAAGTCACAGGTTCAGAATAAATTTTATCTTTCAGCGTTCCCCAAAGATAAAAATCCATAGGCGTTAGGTCAGGTGACCTTGGAGGCCACAAACAGATTCGTTCCAATCCATCTATCCTCAAACGTATCAGTTAAAATTCGATAATTTTCATTTGTGCGATGAGCTGGTGCTCCATCGAGTTTGTACCAAAAACGTCTTGGTTCAGCTACTGATGAAGTGTCAACGAAGTCACTTACTACCGTCCTCAAAATCTCCATATAAAGTTCATCATTTAAGTTTTCATCATACACAAAATACGAAAATCTGTTGTCCTTCAAAAGTGCAAACACATTAAAACTAAATTTATTTTGAGGATTTCTCTCCCTCGCAATATGAGGATTTTGGTTAGCCCAAAAGTGTGAGTGCATTTAGTTTTTTACGGCGAATCTGATGAATTGAAAAAAAATATAGGTCACAATTTGAAAAAACGTAGTTTTCGATGTTTCTTCGTTTCGAAATATGAGGCAGAAAAAAAGAGCACTCTATATTCTGAATGAGATTCAGTCGGATATGAGTTATGTTTCGCGTGGTTTCTTGTTTGCAAAACACCTTTCATTATTTTGGCAGCTCACGCCGTTCTCGAGATATATCAATTCAAAAAGCAAAAAAGCGATAATTTTTAAGTGAAACTAGGATATTTCATGAACGAAACAACCTAGACTTATGTATTAGGTGTTTTTGTAATTGGAATAACAAGTGCTATCGAACCAGTCATCAATATACAGGGTGTTCTATATTAAAAACCAAAGTTGGTATGCACATCCGGTATAACCGAAAGTGCAATTGAGGTGAAAATATTTTAGAAATAAAGTGTCGGACCAGCTGAATCAACTACCAAAATTATACTATAACTATAGCATTATTAATTCTCCATAAACGTCTAAGAGGCCACTCAACTTGGGATACCCTGTTTACTGGAATATACACAGCAAACTCACCCCGCAGTTGCCTCACGAACCTTCATAAGAAAAATTCAAAAAATAATGAAAAAATATACTAGTACAAGAATAATTTCATTGAGTCAATGAATTCTTAAATGTTGTATTGTAAATTGTATATATCTTTATAAATCGAAAGACAGAGCTATTGTAAATAGAGGAGCAGATAACACCATAGCAAGGTGGATAGGAAGTTCGTTATCGATAGAGTGCATAAAACAAAAATCTCATTTCTGGATACTCAACATCCCTCAATAAAATGAGAGAACTCCGAACTGATCTTCACATAAGGGGAGATGAAATGAGATCCACTCATAGTTTGGACGAACCTTTAAGGCAGTCAAAACAACGAAAGTTTTGGTCTACGTCCTATGCCCTACTCACCTCACAGGGCCCCACCTGGTTTACAGACTGGTCCAAAACCGGAACGGGTACAGGAATCGGCGTTCACGGCAAACCGTAACACGCAGAAGTATACGCTATCCTCAGATGTGTGCGGAAAAGACAAGAACTACAAGGACACTGATATCTACATATGCTGTGATAGCTAAAACGCCCTGGTATATCTGAAACTTCCAAGGGTAACAACCAAATTAGTTGACGATGGCAAAGGTGCACTATGACATCAAGTACCAAAAACAAAATTACTCTGATCAGCCCATCATTCTGACTATTATATGGACTCACATGCTGCCCTTCCTTCAAGACTGGAACACTATCAAGGTCCTGAAATATTAGCTAGGGATCTCAGGACTGGGCAGTCAAAAAAGCTAATTAATAAAAGAGCCCCAATCAATGAAGAGGGTACATGAAGTATTGTCCCTTCACAAGAAGTTCATTGGGATGATAGTTGGACTGCAAATGGGACACCAACTACAAGAAAGATATACTCTTTGCATGTTCCGCTCATAAGGCGTCCAAACTTGAGACATTTGGCAATGAAACACTTAGAGCCCGAATGATACAGGGGACCTCCTACAACAGTCTCGCAAACTTTGTTAGAAAGTTTCTGCAAGAGTGATAACACTAACACAACACGGTAAGTACAATGGGCCAAAAGGCCTGAGTACTGCCCATAAGGACGTCGTGCATGAAGAAGAGAAGATTTATACATTTGTAACTGTTAAACTGACTTTCATATGATACAAATTGTGGCAATAAATATTATTGTTGTTAATTAAAGTTGATAAGCCTAAATCTTAGTGATTCTTGAAAATAGAGAGAATAATTCCAGGAAATTCTTGATTTGGAAGTGTATACAATGCATAATTCTATTTATTTAGATTTCGAGATAAAACAGGAATGAGCAAAAATTAAAGTAAAACTTATTTTTATATTTAATGTTTATGAAATTTTAATTGGGTAGCTTTAGCAAAATCATGCGATCAAAATATACATTTTATGCACAATGATTTTTTTTATGGAAACGGAATATTTTCAAGATGGAATGGAGTAGAAAGCCAAGCAAAGAAACTACTGAAGGCTGTTAATTAACTTACGTAAACTGGCGGTACCAGATGCAATTTTATTTCTAGCCATGGCCGAGTATTGAGCTCTTGCTTTTGCCCTTTGAGCTGCTTGCAAATCGATAGCCGAGTTGCTACGTAGACCTTTCCTTCCTGAATCTGAAAGATTGTTGCTATTAGTTTCAATTTATCAAATCGTTTCAGGATCGACCACAATGACGAAATATAAAATGCACAAATGAATCGAAAAAATGATCTAGTCAGATCATTCTTGACAAAAAAAAATAAAATTAACTCTTATGAATGATGATCCTATATATTTAAAATTTGAACTTTCTAAGGTACATGCATAAGCAATAAAATTTTTATTAATCTAAACAAATAATGTCTTGCAAATATTGTTGCATAGTTAGATCGAAATTGAGTATTTAAATTTCAAATTGATGATAAAATATGATAGATTCCAAACAATTCACTCGATAGAATATTGATCCAACTTTTATGCAAAAAAATTACAAGATGCTACATAGTCTGCTCAACGTACTATCTCTATAAACTGGTATGCCACTACGCTGTCTGTACGACTTTGGTAGGGACGGAACTCTTTGTAAACCGGCGACATTACTGTCACAACCAGAGAGGTTTTCTGTACTTCCTATATGTCCAACGCAAGCAGCAAGCAATATAAAAATTTTTAAAGCTACTATATCAAATTTTAGTAATGAAAACAGAATAAATATTTGTAAATTTCAGGGTTATATATTCCAGTAGTTTCGAAATCTCTAGTAACAAATACACAACGATGTACTTCGTGTATATACCAACATAAGAAAATACTTTTCGCAAAGATGTTTATACAGTGCGTTCCAATGAAAACGAACCACCCTGAATAACTTGGCTATATTGATTTTTCTAGCAATCCCCAACCCCCTCCAGCTTCTTCCCCAAATTTTTAAATAAGCAAAAAGAGTCGTATGATACCTTTTTGAAAATGCGATTCCATTCTCTATACGACAACGCAACTAATCACTTTCTTACATAAAATGGAACAATTGGAAATTGAAAATTGTTTGAAATCATTCCGGGTTTTCATGAATCCGTTTGATGAAAACATTCGATGAAATTCGATCTATTTGGTTGAGTTGGAAAACATTTTTATACTAATTTTAAACGTTTACTTATTTGCTCCCTACCCCTATCAACTACCACCCCGAAATTCTTTATAATTAGAAGAGCGTTGTGTGATGATACTTCATTGGAAACGTTGTCTGATCCACAATATCAGTTAGCTTTTTGAAGTGCCATTAATTAAAAAGTAACACTGCTGGGACTTCCATGACTCTCATGCAAATCTATTATGAAATGAAACATACCATTTGATTTTCAGTATTTTAATGATGGTACCTTCCTATGGCAAATGTTCGAAGTGACCCGCATTTCCATCATTGGTACAATCGAAATTCGAATGATTGTTTAACATTTTGCAACATTTGTGGAGTTATCTGCTAACATGCTTCCAATGACTGGGGTGGCATAACATAGACTTGAAATGGGGCTATCTTAAGTTTGAAGAACTCGAGAGGCGTTAGATCAGGCGATCTAGACGGCTATTCAATACTGTCTATCCTCCTATCCAACGACGCGGAAATCTATTGTCCAGATAGATCTGTACAATGAAAGCATAATAGGGCGGTGCTTCATTATGGTGATACATACCGTTATGTTCAAATAAATTTGGATTTTATTGGATGATAACTTTAACGAGAGGATCAATCAAATTCTCAAGCTTCTTCATATAGGTTTCGCCAATTTCTGATTAAATAAGGGACCTACAATATGGTCTTTCAAAATTCTGGCCCAAACCTTATACTTTTGAGGCGTTTGACTATGATTCTCCCTCTTTAAATGGAGACTCTGAAGTCACTCTGAATTCTACAGTTATAGCGATGCACCTCGCCTGTCAAAAATAAATCGATTCGTCAAGAAAAAATACTTTTTGAAACAAATTCGGATCGTTTTAGATCCACTCACTGAAATATTTACAGAAATCTAAACTAGGATCGAAATTATCTTTATTCAGCTCATGTAAGGGAGTTTGTACTTGTGAAGAATCCTTAAAATACTGGTCCGGCATATTCCAGATATTTGCAACAATCTCCTCAAAGATTTGTATTCTCCATCATGGCAACTTCACCACCCAAAACGGCCACTCCAATTCCTTCGTTATTCATTACACTGGTGGGATTGTGTTTTTATTAATGAGTAATTCAGTTTCCATGAAATTGCTCGTTGATCGTTGTAGCACAGTTATTATTTTTGAAAAATAAACTCACACTTTCAATGCGTTCCAGCAATGTCTACACCATCTTCAATTAAATCCCGTTATTTTAGGTTATCAAAACTATGGAAAATACTATCAACGCAAGGAGCCTGTGTTTTAACGCATAATCAAGAAACTGAATCTACAGATCTAACAAAATTTTCGAACATGGGAAGATTGATAACAAACCAACATATGCCATCAAAATGAAACATAGGTTTTATTTATTGATTCAAACAGAATAAACCTAAATTTTTATTAAGAGAATGATATCGCACATTTTCTCTTTTCAATTCCAGATAAGCAGAATTATTAGCTCTTCGAAACAAAATCGACTTGATAGATCCTAACATCTTTCTTATATGGAAAATTTCGGGGTGATAGTTGATAGGAGTAGGCGCATGATGCGCAAACGTTCAAATGAGAGCGAAAAATTTTCCGAACCAACAGAATCGATTTTGATCAACTGTTTTCCTCGAACGGAGATCGAACTGATTGATAAACTCTTGGAATTATTCCAAACAATCCTCGGTTTTAATTCGTCACATGTTATTTTATAAAGAGAATAATTACGTGATAGTATAGAGAAAGGGATCACCTTTCCAGAAATTTGGGGTGGAAGCTGCCAGGGATAGGGGTTTAAGAGGGAGGGAACGAAACATGTAATAAAAAATATTCCCCTCAAATCAAAAACCGAACTGTTTCCGTGAATTCACAGACAAATAAAACCAGCCGAGTTATTCAGGGTGGTTCGTTTTCATTAGGACGCACTGTATATTCCAGTAGTTTCGGAATCTTAATAACGAATACACAAGGATGTTCATGTTAATAGTAACATAATAGAATAGTTTCCGCAAAGGTGTTCATCATTAAAGATAAAACAAGAAGCTGTTCAATACTATCAGTTTTGTAAACAGCGGTAATGAATATTTCAATCATGAAAAATGATTGACTTCAACCTCTATTTGAAAGTTAATCGATTTTAATTGCTTATTTTAGGTCATAAACTCAATCTTTTCAAAGACGAAACTGATTTATCTGTGAAATATAATATTCATTGACTATCTTGAAATGAGTAGAATTATAACTGGTAAATATAATAAGACTACTTTCTTTTCAAAATATTAAAAAAAGAAGTTCAGTGGGAAAACATTTAAATCGAATGATGTGATTACCGAAACTGAAACGTATTATGATAGTCTTGTCAAATGGTTCTATAAGAATTATAACGAAATGTTTGAAAAGGCGTTTAACTGATTACATCATCATCGAATTCTGTTTTGAAGGCGGTCTCATAAGTTTTCAGTTCATGCAATAATGTTTTACTCCATTTAATATGTATCCTTTGTTAATCAATATACTTCATATAACAATCCTTATAAATGATTTCATGAATGACCCTTTTTCTTGTTTCATTTGAGTAATTATCATTAGACTTGCAACTTTTGCAAGCAGATTTAATTGTAAGGTTACAATTTGAATATGATATGATATGAATGAGTAGTAGTTCAATGAAATTGGAATAATTCAAGAATGTTAATGTTAAAATGTAAAAAACTTTATTTGTGTAGAATTATAAGAAAATGTATGCAACAGAAATGTCAACAGAACCAATTCTCTTTGATTGATGAATTTTTGGGAGGCGAACTGTATGGATGTTGAAGCTGAGGAGATGGTGCACAAATCCACAACAATTATAAATATTTTATATCCCAGACTTATGGAAACCAATAACTGATAAGTGTGCTTTGTGTTAAAATTCACTAGGTCAAACACTTATGGGCCATTTCAGTATTATGTAAGCAAAATTTTAATGAAATCTCATGAGCAACAATTATCAAGTTTGGAAATTAGGAATTTATAGGCTACAATGGAATTCACTGCACATTCAATATTTATTCAAGCAAACTATTGGCATCATATTCAAATTTTTTATTTTTTCTTTTGTGTTTCTGGGGAAATGGACTTATACATTCACTTCAAACCATTGCAACATTTAACTGAGAATACCTCAAATTCAATGATACCAAGACAATAGCACGTACAGTACTTCTTCTACTTCGATTCTTTATAATTTAAACATAAAACAATACGTCGAAGCGAATAATATCAATTACTTGGGAAAATATATTACTACATGCTATTTCAAGAACAGTAAGTAGAGTTGCCTTATGTGTACCAGAAAATTAGAAAAGTAAATAAATAAATATGACCTTATCCGACTGAAGAGGTTGTTACTTGATGAAAATTGATATATATATATATATATATATATATATATATATATATATATATATATATATATATATATATATATATATATATATATATATATATATATATATATATAAATAAAACAATGATGTTTTTCACTATTTTCACAAATTCATGACGCGTTTGACCAAACTGTGGCTTCATCAAATAAATAGTACATTTTTAAGGAAAATGTGCCTTATATATTAGCAGGTACATTAACTCAATAGGAGGAAATTCCAAACAGAGTTGCTTTAACAATTGAAAAGAATTAGTAATGGTGACGAATTTAGATATAATTGACCTAGTTTCCGGAATTTATCTGCTTATTGATTTCCTATGCTTCCCATAGGTTCAGGTTTGCGTTTTGGTAACTTATTAAAGAAATTTCTAGAAAATTCTACTGACATAAACTTTATTACAACTTCCACAGAATAGCTTCTAAACATGTGATTTGTTTCGTTCGTGAATTTTGAATTTACAGTTTTTAATGTACCTGCCTAGATAGTTATCCATTATATATCATTCTGTTGTAAGCAGCCTTTTTATGTTTATGTGTTGGTGCAAAACAATTATGAATGGTAATATCTCTATGAGATGGCTTATGGAATATAGAAAATCATGTTTGTTGTCAATTTTGGTTGCTATTAAACCTGAAAAATAATGGAAGTGTTATTTCCAAAGTGAACTTTCTATTAGAGTGAATTAAATTTATGAAAGTATTATTTTCTATTTGGGATATTCCATATGCCATGGGATATCCCTTTAGATGTAGTTAATCTCTACCCAAGTGTTCCACCTTTTGATTCATTGAAATTGATTAAGCAAGGTCTGCAGAATAATAATGAGAACTTCATTATACAATAAGAATTTACGTATCTTTTAGAAGTATGTTTAGAACAAAATTATTTCAACTTCAATGGTGAAATTTACACAAGCATCAATTGTTTAATGAGGAGGACTACCCTCATTAAACAATTGATGCTCAGTCTTTTACTAGCAGTATTTCATGGTTTACATCCCAACACAATTCATAATCATCCCCAATAGAGACTGTACTTATTGGTTTAGATATCTTAATGACAAAATCTGTTGTTTTACAGGTACAAATAGACAATTAGATTCCTTTAATGCCTCCATAAATTCAATAAAGATAAGATGAAGTACACTTTGGGAATGAAAACTGAGAATTGCATCAACTTTTAAGATTTAACTAAAACCAAAATTGACCACCGACATGATTTTTTTATTTTCCATAAACCATCTCATAAAGATATTACCGTTCATAATTCTTCCGCACATCCCCTTCAACATAAAATAGCTTCTTTCAACAATAAGATACATAGGCTCACCACATACCAATAACATTTCAATATAGGGTTATCACAACACATACGCAGTTTTGACAAACAAAAATCAGATTTCCACTATGCAAATTATTTATTGGGAGAGAACTATACTTTTATAACCACTTTGATATTTTACATAATGAAAATAATAGATTAAAATGGGAATCATTGGAAATCTATAAACAGAAAAATTCCGAAAACTTATTTAATAGTCAATTAGACCTAAATTCGTCAACATTACTAAATCTTTTCAGTTCTTAAAGCAACTTTGTTTGGATTTTCCTCCTATTGATCTAAGTATCTGCTAATATATAAGGCACATCTTCCTTTTAAATGCACCATTTATCTGATGAATCGACAGTCTAACACTCGATCACTTAAAAACTATGGGAAACAGAGTGCACCTTTTGGGAGGTTACATAATACTTGAAATGGCCCTTTTGCATAAAAAGCTTTCAATAGAAAACTAGAAAACATGGAAAAATCTAATGCTGTATTTCCCCTATTTAGCTACTGATTAATTTATATATTTATTTTCAAATATTGAATGGAACAAAACTATAACTATGAAGTTTTTATCTGTAATTCACTAAAGACATTTATTTTGAAGAAACTCATTTGAAAAATAGGAATTTCATTTAACATATAACAATAAGAAACGAACACTCTAAGCGAAGAAAATATTTTGTTTCTAGGTGGTATAAAAGCAAGATAGAAGTATTGTCTTATGAATTACAATTTCCTGAATAACCATAGCAAGTTTCAATGAATGAATAATTCATTTTTAAGATGACAAGACAAAGATAAAAATTCAAAAGCAATAAAGGTTAAAAATCTTATCTGACCTATTGAAGTCTGTGCACTTCCCAAAGCTCGAGGAGTATATTGCCTAGGATTCCTGAAGGTGCTGTTCAAATTATTGCTTGAAGAACTAGCAGATACAGATGGTTCGCCTTGAAGCGCCCTCCTATAGCTGGGATCCAATGATTGAAGCAGAATCTCCGCCTGATCAGGAAAATGCTCACGAAACCCGCGAAAGGCTCTGAGGAAAAAAAAATCATATAAAATATAAAAATGGAAGGATTTCATTTATTAACACTTCGTCGTTAATCGAGCATCCCATTGTGACAAATTCAATTGATCTATCATTTTCTGACTAAATTAAATCTAAGTATCAATTGATATCTTTGGATGTTATAGGTGAACTGCAAACACCCATAGATTCGTCTCAGCGTATCTTAGTGCGCTAAAATTTGTTTTGGGATTGTTAATGTTCCTTGTGTACTTCAAAGTTAAAAACGAACAGTGTGCTTAGCAGCTCAAGTGATTTAATACATATAAAATAAAATATAATGGTGTGAATTCCACCACCAAAAAAAATAATAATATATAATATTAAAACTCAAAAATTGAAGAATTATATTGGCTTAGCGTTTACTGATTTAAAGTCACCTTCTATAAAGAAAGTCATATCGGAATATTATACTGGAAATTCTAACTGAATTAGTTTCAGTCATTTAGGCTCAATTTTTTATTTGTTATTTATTACCAATAATTTAAAACCAATATATACAATGTTGCTTGAAATAGACGTACATATTATACATTGCAACAATAAAACATTATAAACCATTCCCAAGAAAAAATTTGAATTTTTTTAGGAACCTACTGTATTGGTCTGCCAACGCGATTTTTTGGTATTAGGTTGAAACTCTGTGGTCCTGAGTAAACCGTATATTTATTCAAGTTTACCTTACTGTAATAGTTTAAATTTATCAATTTTTAGAATACAGTTTATTGTAGAGATTAGCTGTTGGATAATCATGTGGTAGCTTGTAAAGATTCCTCAGAGCTTTATCTTGGAGTCTTTAGATGCGATGATTGATTAGATTAAATTTAGAAGTATTTTCCTATATCACAATTGAATAAGTCAAGATTGATTGAATGTGCGATTTCTTTTCTCAGGATAACTTATACAGTTTTTAATATTTTTACAGGTACACACTAGACCCAAAAACCGTTTTATTATGTAGTCTATGTGGGAGTCCCAGTTAAAATTGATTATTATTAGTATTAGCTGCTTCTTTCAAAATGATGTTATTAAGATCAATTTTTAGACACAAATTGTTTTTATTTTTATTTTGATTTTTTCTAAAGTTTAAATATTGTCGTTTCTTTCTTCACAAGAAGATCGTTCGATAATAGCCTATTACGGTGTTAAGTTTCTGAACATTCTTATTAGAGTATATCAGCGCCGTATCATCTGCTAACATAAAACACTTGGCAACCAAATTTGCTTCCGATATGCTTTCAACGTACATGATGTACAGTCGGTCAAGTAAGAGCATAGTCATTATTGTGAAAAAATTAAAATACAAAATACAAAAATTCTTTGAAATATTGTTCTATTTGTTCGTAAACGTTCATGCAAAAACATTAATAGCAGGTCCAATCGCCTTCAGCGTCAATAATAGCCTGACATCTTCTAGTCGTGCTTTCCACAAGATTCTTCGCGTATTCTAGTGGAAACGACCTCCAAATCTGCTTCAAATTGCAAGGTCGTTTCTTCCCAAGCTTCATCTTTATTTGAGCTCAAACGTTTTCAATTGGATTGGTATCGGGCGACTGAGACGGCCAATCCAAAGTCAGGACACCATTTTCATTGTTTCACGAGCGATAAGCCTTGCTCCGGTGTTTTGGGTCGTTGTCCACCTGGAGTATCCAAACCTCACTTTTCTTCTAGTAGCACTTTTCAGTCGGCAACAAAGCTTTCTTGTAAATTTGGTTATTTTCTGGCCGTAAACACGTACAACGATCCGAATCCCTTTTCTGAGATGCATCCCCAAACATGAACTTTCATAGGGTGTTTAACAGTCCTTTGGAGTAATCTGTTGGTGAGTGATGATTCATCAGTGAAAATAACATTGCCCCTAACACGACCCAAATGTTCCCTTGTCCATTAAGACGTTTTTCAACGTGTTTTCCACTCAGCATTGGCTATAAGTAAGTTTTTTTGTTTAGTTTTTTTGCGTTGGTGTTCTTGGTTGAATTTGGCGTTTGATGGTGTCAAATGCCCCTTTCAGATCCACAAAAACGGTAACAATTCATTCTCCCTGTTCAATTTTGTTAGTTATTTATTCTATGATATCTACCACAACACTTGTAGTGAAGCAATTTCTCTGAAACTCATATTGCGATTCCAAAATGTTCAAGAAGTTCACAATTCTCATTTAAAGAACTTCTTGAACATTTTGGAATCGCAATATGAGTTTCAGAGAAATTACTTCACTATATTCAAAATATTGGAAAAAGTTCACAATTCTCATTTAAAGAACTTTTTCCAATATTTTGGTGAATATAGATGTCAATGCTTTTGGTCTACAGTTCAAAGAATCTTCGTTTGAACCTTTTTTCAAAAATAGAGAGTATATTCGAATTTTACTTAATTCTGGAAACGTTCCCGTCATCAAACAAACCTTTATTTAATTCAATAGCTTATCTTTTTTATTGGGTACAATATTTTTAACCCTTTAGCCGTAACGTTATAAGGACCTGGATCAGAATCTTGTTTTAGGGAGTTCTTCTTTCACTAGTTTTTCTATATTTTTGTTTATTTTTTCCAGAACATCATTTTCACCATCGATGTTTACAATATCCCTTAGACATGACATAAGTTTAATAGTTTGATTAGTTTCTTTCTTGGCTACCTTTTCCATGTAACTACTCAGAGGTACACACATAGGCACATGAGAAACTATAAAATATCGGGTTTCTATAGCAAGGAAGATTATTATAAATATAAACGTACAAAGTTCAAATTGTGATGTTTCAGGAATGCCTTCAAGAACCACCCATCGAATTGTGCAGAAAAGATCCTCTTCCGAAATGTGACAGTGCTAAGTTCGACGAATATTCATTTCCAATTCTAAATTTTCTAGTTTTCGCTTCAATAATAATGAAAAAAATCTACTTTTTCATTCTCTCACGGTTCTTTTTGGTTCACCAGAAGCGCATAATTGTTCCACTAGTTTCCCGCATTTTTTAATAAATTTTTAATAACATTCAAATTATCTCCATCCAGCTTTTTTCTTTTATAATTTCTCCAAATACAAATACATTTGTCGTAGTTATTTTATTGATAACGCACAAAACCCAATGGAATAACGGCCCTTTTTGTTTATATTTTTATTATTGTGGTACAAACTGCGTTCATTTTACCCATTATTATAACGACAATTCAACGATGATAGCGTGAATGATACTGATATATGGTTATGGATAAAACACAGAATAAACCCCTTGATGGTGTTGATTTTGAATAGAACAATGGTTTTTTCGAAATTTTTAATCACCACTTTGGAATTGACCGACTATGAAATTTTAAACCTTCAGAAAATAATCTGGTGATGATCTATTTTATATAATATTGATTACTTACTTTCTCGAATATACTCTGGCTTCGGGATCTGCATCACTTACTCCTTTCTTTAAGGCTTCCTGTAAGAGCCCTATGTGTCTTTCTAAGGAATGACTGGGCCATTGAGTCAAAATATGCTCTAAGAATTCGCAGCAACTTCTTCGAATGTCTTTACTTTTAGATGTAGCCGCGTTTGAGGTCAGAATTGGTATTAATCTGGAATTGTGAGAACTTTGTATGATGAAACGAATGGTTACTATACCCGCTGTTGCCATAACCTGAAATAAAAAGAATTACAAAAAATATTCTCGAAACTGAGTACTGAGATATATTCATTTCTATAAAATTATCAGCAATGAACGATAGTCAATCAGGAAAAAGTAATAAAATATTTTGACGAATATTTTCTCATATTAATACTTTACTTGGTTTGAACGTGCAATAAAATTGTCTTTTGATATGAAAAAAGTTTCATGAACAATTATTCGCAACACCACATAATAATTCATAATGTACGAGGTGATGTCATAAGAGCGGAACTCCTATCAATCTCAGTAAACGTTTTTTTTTCGAAAAATGACCTCTAAAACAGTTGGATGCCAATAGAAAATGTATTCAAAATTCTTCGAAAATGAAAATGAACTTAACCTTCATAAAGAGGTCAACTTCGAAAACTTAAATGGGAACACTAATTTTTGACCTCATATTCGTTAAGATTGAAAAATGTAATGTTCAAAATCACGTCAATACTTGATATCCCGAGGTCATTAGAAGGTTACAATGAACGATCCACTTTGTGTACCCTCATAACTGTTGCTTCCAAGCAAACTTCCTTTCAACGTAAAATGGTTGCTGGTATATCTAAATCGAATCTACTTTCTAGTGTACCAAAATCTACTGAAGTTCATATCTCTTGTCTTGCACCAACAACATCCACGGAGCATATAGTCAAGTTTTTGGAGAGACAAGTGCCTATACTCTATTGTGAAAAGCTCAATTTGAAACAACCCGATATCTACAGTTCTTTCAAAGTGACACTTTCTGTGAATAATATTTAAAAAATTCTAGATCCTGTGATATGGCCTGAAGGAATTATGGTCAAAAAGTTTTTTCGAGGAAGAAGGAAAGAGAACACGACCAGTAATCAAGGTTTTTTTTCCGTCCACTATTAGAATATCAGAGGTATGAGAACTAAACATGATCATTTGCGGAAATCGATATCAAATCACGAACATTCATTGTTAGACGTACTTTTTACAAGTGAACATAATACAATTGTTAGTCTCGCGGATACCGTGTTGCTTCCTATTGCTGTACGTGGTGGTCATCCAGCATTTAGATTTACTGTATCCCATCATATGAATGATGGTGTACTTAGCTTCGAACAGACTTATCTTGATTTCAAAAATTGTAATTTCTCTGTTATAAATAATTATTTGAATAACGTAAATTGGGACGTCGTTTCTCAACCAGATACTCTTGATAAAGGCTTGGATATTTTCTATAACATTTTGAGACAAAGCATTGACGCATTCGTTCCAAAACGAGTCTTTCAGACATCTCAGTATCCTGCATGGTTTTCATCGGAATTGAAGGATCTCATCAAACAGAAAAATGTTGCTCATAAAAATTTCAAATCCGGTACGCCCGGAAACTACGGTACATTTTCTAAATTGAGATCAAAGTGTAAGTTATTAACTGACAAATGCTACAATGATTATATAGATAGTGCTGAATCGTCGATCATCTCGGATCCCAAAAAGTTCTGGAGTTTTGTAAATCGTAGAAATAATAATAATTCTTTTCCAATGTTATGTATTTGAATGATAAACAGGGCTCTTGTGGACAAGACATCGTCCATTTATTTGCTGATCATTTCTCTTCGTCTTTCACTCTTAGCCGTTCTGAATATATTCCTCAAGAAACTGGCAGTAGTGTTTGTTTAAATGTTTTCGATTGTTTAGTGGAAAGTCATGAAGTGTTACAAAAGGCTCATGATCTGGAACCCAAATTAAGTGCTGGTCCTGACGGCATACCTGGTATTCTAGTTAAGTCTTGTGCTGAATCATTAGCTCCACCTCTCACATATTTATTTAATAGATCCTTGCAGAAAGGTTACTTTCCATTAGCATGGAAAACAAGTTTCGTAACCCCTGTTCACAAATCTGATATAAGCAAGACATCAAAAATTTCAGACCAAACAGTATTTTGAGCGCTATACCAAAACTGTTTGAGAGCATTGTTCATTCCAAAATTTCTTTTGCTTTTAGTCAGACTATCATTAGTGAGCAGCATGGTTTCCTCAGGGGTAGAACAACTGTGACTAACTTAGTTCTTTTCACTCAGTTTTTACTCGAGTCAAGTGAATACTGTCTATACTGATTTGGTTAAAGCAAAGACATTCCCATTTTCAACTCTTTGCTGACGATTTGAAGATTTTCAAAATAATTCATTGCATTGATGATGCGATTGCACTCCAATCAGATTTAGATAGAGTTGTTGAATGGTTTTCGAAAAATGGATTGGAAATAAACATCAATAAATGCCAATGTATTTCTTTTACTAGAAATGAGGATACTATTAAATTCGACTATAGCATTATGTCAAATAGGGTTTGTGTTGTGAAGGATCTCGGAGTTCTCATTGACTCAAAGGTGAGCTCCAGGGCACATATCGAAAAAGTGGTCGGTCATGCCTTTAAAGTATTGGGTTATATAAGACGCAACACAAGTGCCTTCACGGGTGTTAAAGTTTAACTCGTATTATTCAATAGTTACTGCAGGCCTATCTTGGAATATGCTTCAACGGTATGGTCACCTCATTACGCAGAACAATTTCAGGAAATTGAAAGAGTTCAAAATAAACTCCTTCTTTATGCCTCCTATAAAATGTCTATCCCTAGAAAAGATTTCTCTATCTCAGCTATGAGATCTAAAGCAAATTTCAGAACTTTGGCGGACCAAAGAGTAATAGCTGACCTTTTTCTGTACAAATGCTTGAATAATGAAATTGTCTGTCCTGATATTTCATATCAAATAGGTTTTCATGTACCTGGTAGAATCACAAGATCTGAAAATCTGTTAAATGAACCTTCACACTGAACTAATTATTACGGAAATGCTCCAGTATATCGAATATTGAGGTTCGGCAACAAATATATTGAAGGGAAGACTTAATTCGCTTAGTTTTTCTAAGGTAGTATGTACCTATATTATTCTGATTTCTTGTCCAGTAGTAGAATATCATTCACACTGTTATGATTTTATATTTTCAAGTGGTTGTAAAATGTTGTTTGTTTTAAAGGTTTGTACCGTAAATAAATCAAATCAAATCAAACTTGAGATGTCATTTTGTGACGAGCGTTAACGAAACACATCAATTAATTGGAAGCACCTTTTTCTTTTTCTATTCTACCCTCGAAAGGATGATCAAATTTCGTTTATTTTATAAATGTTCAAAGTTTGTACCTTATGTTGAAACAAATTTTTTGAATAAATTTCCTATTTTTCATATTATCTAATCCAAATAGTCTCAAGTTTGAAAAATTTCAGTTTGTAGATTCTTTTCATGTGTAATCAGGTAGTTATGAGAAGTAGTTTCCATTTAAGTTTTCAAAGTTGACCTCAAAATCAAGGTCAAGGTCAAGTTCATGATATACTGGTAGGGCAGTTTTGAATACCTTTTTGGTACCTATGCAACTTTTGTACACGTGATTTTTCGATAAAGTCGTCATTGCGGAAGTTATTTAAATATTTCTGAACAATAGTACTGTAGGACTATCCGTCACTCTAAGGTCATTGTGACCTTCTAATGACCATGGGAGATCTAAATATAAGTCAAGGCCAAGTCCAAGTTAGTTTCATATAATATAATAATATAACAAGTATATGGAAGAGTGAAGGAAATGAGTTTAATGTTTGTGTCCAATATCACATCAATA
The DNA here is from genome assembly GCA_013387265.2 of Cryptolaemus montrouzieri. Lineage (NCBI taxonomy): Eukaryota > Metazoa > Arthropoda > Insecta > Coleoptera > Coccinellidae > Cryptolaemus > Cryptolaemus montrouzieri. Next base: position 41,202,255 of record JABFTP020000185.1, on the reverse strand, counting down.
AATCGTAAGAACTTTTAACTGACAATGTGAAATAAGCGTATCTACTATCGGCAATTCAGTAGTACAAGACAAGGAATTTAGAATATCATTTTGGTATTTCTTGTTCATCAGTGCTTTGGTTGAATAAAAAACTTGTTAGTAACAGTAGACACTACACCTGAAGGAACTTTCATTTCAAGAATGACAAAGTAGGCGTTGAAATATTCAGATAATAATGAAACGTCAGTTTTTCAATAATGCCATGCAGTAACGACATCTAATTGTTAAACACAAGTTGAATGATTCGATTCGTGTTACCTATCAGAAAAACTGAAACTTCAGGATCTTAACTACAAGAATGGCATATGATGCTTTCTGAGAAGGAATTTAAAATTTCAAGGAAAATAAAAAGGCATTTGGTTGTCTACAAATACTGAATATTTCTGCATTTGAAATTAAACTAATGAACTAATAAAGAGACTTGCAATACGCAGACTCAACCAATGATCATTTTTCACTGATGGCAGGCAATATTTTTTTCTCTATCATCTACTGCCTACAGAGTGATAAAAAAAATAAAAACCTGCTACTTTTCCTAGTATCATCAATAACAAACAAAACTGCTGATGATTCAAAAATTGATGCTATGTTGATTGGATCACAAGGAGGTTTAAAGAAAAAATATTACTTTCTCTGTTTGTTTGACAAAGATACATAAAAATCACTATACAGAGATAATGAAAAATTTATATTATTTAATAATTAAACAGTCGAGGAAAAACACTAGTTTCATAAAATATGATAAATAAAAAATACCAAAGAATTCTAAAAGAATGTATCAAGAAAGAAATAGTGGTCATATATAATGAAGATAATTCAAGGATTATCAGGCAACTGTAATTCAGAAAATGCAGGGGAGTAGAATGGCTCTAAAATGGTATATAGTAGTGAATGTTGAACAGGATGTTCACCAGTACATCAAACTGATAGAACGTAGTCAAGGATAATGAAACTCCAAAATGTAAGCACATCATTGCTGATTTGCCACTTATGAGAATTTTACGAGAGGGAGGAAATTAAATCTTTCTTCAGTTTCCTTCATAGTAATTAGTTAATTTTATTTAGTTGAAGTTAGAGCGCTATTTTACGTCATACTGAGCTCATTCACTTACTAAATTCTGAATATAAATAAACATATCAATGTGATTTTGGTATATAATTTTGCTTTTATTTATTAATTTCGTTTCATTTCGCGATTAGAAAGTTCAATTTCATATAAATTATCATTAATATCATATTAAATGTATACAAAGAATATGAATGTCATTCAATGAAATTGATGTTTGAAATTGACTTGTGGTGACATCTCTACTGGAATTGAACAGATCCCTCGTTTTTTCTGGTGAAGACACGACTGAATGAAATTTCATGAGAACTGCGCAGGTTTCTTCAAACTAAACCACTTAAGAGCTATGATGTTTTCTTCAAATGGAAAATATAGAAAAGATACTTTAATTAAATTGATCTTGAAGATTATTTCAAATCAAGGAAGTAAAATTGATAGTAATACCCAAACTCTTCAATACTTAATGATGAATAGATTGAGTGGTTTGACAAGTACAGTGTACATTTTCAATTCTTCATTGTTGTGTGCAAAATTATATGGATATTGTACCAGCCAAAAAATAGCAATATTTTAGGAAACAAACATTGATATCTTTTAAACCCTGCCTTGTCTGTATTGAAAGAAATTTTCTCATTCCAAACAAAAAATTTTTACATAACTGATTCAGTTATTCACCAAATAATCAATAGTTAACAAACCCTTTTTTTTTATGTGAAGACATACCTTGGCAGAATTTTGTATCAGATTTATGAGAGGTGGCATAAGAAGTTCCGTAGCCTTATCGAACTTGTTTCCAAGAGTTTGAGCGAGATATGCAATAGAAATACAGGCTTCTCGGACCACTTGGGACCGTAAATCCTTTATAGTTGTTTGAAGAGGTATTTCTAATTGTTTCACACCAACAAAGAATTCTTCATAATTTGTAGCACCTGCTATGACTAGAGAACGTATTTTTTTCAACTAAAACAGATAGTATTAGAAAATATACAGCGAGTAATATATCACATCGTACAGCGTCTTGTCTTTTATTCCATTCTTTATTGGTATCTGATATTGTTTCAATAATATTTTTTAATATTTCTGTCACCTCCCTTGAGGAATATATTTGTACTGTCGGTACATCTTCGAAGGAACGAACAAATGTGTCCTCATCAACTCCGCCAGCTAAAACACAATGTCAATTTGAGAGATGATATTATATGTAAGAAATAAATAAGTTGTAACATACCTGCATTTGCACTAGTTGGTGTTTGCATGGCGCGCTGTTTAACCGCCTTTCCTAAAAGTGGTTTCTTCGCAGAAACTATAGGCTTCGACATGCCTATCCTATCAACTTCGTCAACTGCAAGAAAATGTAAAATATCATTTGACAAGGTTTCCACAAAATTTCGGAAATTTTGAATTGCTTTTAAAAATTGTAAATTCTTTTGAATCGACTAAGATAAGTGTTGATCATATTTTTATTAATTTAAAACATCTTTTTCATTTCATTTCCAGATACCTAACACTGTTTTCAGGATATTTGATGCTCATCTAACAATTTGAAAAAATACAGATTGATCTGAACATGTCGAATTCCTACAATGGATCAAAGAGTTTCAGGAATTTGTGTTAAATCTTACAAAAAAAAACTACAGCACTGCCATGACACACAATTTCACAAGATGAATATTACTGGAACTTTTCGATCGAGATAGGTACAAAATTCAATATAATCCATTGAATGAAACTTTTAGCAAGTTATTCTTACCTTCAATACTTTTCGAAGCAGTGTATAAGAGTTCTCCGCTAAACTTAACTTCGTCGAATCTGGCACAGAGTGTTGGCCACTTAGAAGCTGGAACAAGATTTCTCCTCTGCAAATCTACTCTGAGTTTTTCACCAACATGTTTATAGAGGTCTACTATTGTTTGAAAAGCTGTATCTCTTACTGGAGCTGTAGAATCTGATAAAAGCTTTACGATATCCGGAATGAATTTGTTCAGAGTCAGTGAATGGGTTCCATGTCTGAAATATGTAAAAAAAGGTTGATGTGTGCGAATTAGTAATTCAAATTGGCAACATTGTTTTCTACGACAGCCAATTTGACAGTTCTCGGTCGTTTTGAGGTTATTTTGGGTAGGCAATTCGTCATGAACAGACGCCGAAGCAACATTTGCAAATAATTCAGGTTTATTTCAGAAACTCATCGGGCATTAGTGCTCATAACCGTCCATCACAGCGATTAATTCGGAAAACTATGAATCAAACTTGTATGCATTCACATTATGATCAATTTTAGGTAAAGATCTTGTTTCATTTTTTTTATTTTTATTATTATTATTATTTCATTAAAACTCTTAATCAGCTAATACTGGTATCAGAGATGGTTAATAAAATACACTAAAATACAAAAACAAAAAACAAAATCATTGCTAGTCAATGAGTGCAAAAGGTGAAAAAAAAAACAGGGTTCAGGTCTAGTTACGGTCTTAGTTTCAATAGTTCTTTCACATCGCGACACAGTCTTCCGTAACTCCTTCTATTCAAAATCTCCATTGGGATACTGTTGTAAGCCACAATAGCACTATTTATTGTAGAGTTGCAACCCTTATTTTGTCTTCCTTTAGTTCTTCTTATACAGTGCTTAGTACGTATGTTGTGATTGTGATGTTCCGAAATTTCTTTAATGTTTACATTCAGCTTTCATTAATCCTCGTTTTAAAGAATGGATGAGTTAACCGTGTTTCCCCAGCATGGAATGAGGTACGGAAGATGAGATGGAATGAAGCTCTCATACAGCAATGTTCGAGCAGAATCATTCAGCATGTAGGAACATCTTCTTATGGCCCCTAGCATCGGAGCTATGTTCTTAGATAAGGTTTGCACATGTCCATCCCAAGCCAACTTGTTGTTTATGCTCAGCCCTAGATACCTGTAGTCAGTCACTTCCTTCAGGGCAAATTCATTTATTTCAAGTCTAATGTCATAGTCGCTCATCTTATTTTCTGGTTTCATTAGCATATAAACAGTTTTTTCTAGATTTATACTCAGTTTGTTTTGACACAGCCAATCACAGTAAGTATTTAGATCTTCATTATTGTCCTTTTCCATTTGACGCAGATCAGTTCCCGACAAAACAAGCACTGTATCATCGGCATACATAAAATACCTAGCCCTGAGATTTGCCTACTTGAGGCTATGCACATACAGAAGGTACAACAGGGGACCCAGTACCGAACCCTGCAGCACCCCGCCTGTCATCTCTTTAGGATCGCTTTTGTTGTTATTCACCACAGTTAATTGTATTCTCGATTTTACATACGACTCTAATAATTCGTAACACACACCCCTAAAGCCCATCCTGTGAAGTTTATTCAACAGTATATCAGAAATCACAGTATCAAAAACTTTTTTGAGGTCTATGAATACAACAATCACAAATTTGCAATTGTCTATTTTATTATTTATATGCTGAAGGAAGTCAACCAAGTGTACTACCTCCTTGCTGAAAACCATATTGATGTTTGTCAAACTGAAATTTCGCATTGATATATTTAACCATTCGTTTTCTATTATTTTTTCTAATATTTTTGAGAATATGGCGAGTATGGAGATGTAGTACTCCATTGATAAGAAAACTAACTTTTCTCCGATTATCTCCATTGTCGTAACCCCGTCCTGCTTTGTAATGTTATCCACTCCTGGACTGCTGTTGTTGTTTAGTTCCTTCACAATGGCTTGTACCTCTTTAGTATCAGTAGGTTCTAGATATATACTTTTGTTATTTAGTTCTTCTTTGAAGTAGGTTATTGTTGTGATTGATGCTTTATCTGCTAATTTGCTGCAAATGCTACAAAAATGGTTGTTCAATGTGTTAGCTATTATTTTATGATATGTGAATTTCTCTTTATGTTGAGTAATTTGTGTTATTTCACTTCGCTTCTTTGTCGATCCACATAGTTCATTCAGGACTTTCCATGTCTTCTTCGTGTTCCCCCTAGCTTGTTTAAGTTTGTCTTCTGCGTAGTGTTTTCCTAGTTTTTCTCTCAGATCATTCAGTGAATTTTTTTCTTTTATGAATTTCTTTCTTGATTGTTCATTAGGGTTTCTTTTCCATGCACGGTACTTCTTATCTCTATATTTAAGGCGCTTAATGAAATCAGCAGTCATCCACTCACTGTCTGAATTGATTCTGAGTACGTATTCCCTGGTGCTTTGTTTTTTGATTCTTTGAGTAGGTTTATCAGATCATCAAAATTGGAGACTTCAGTCCTGATAAATTTCTCCTGAACTCTATGTACGTATGCATCTTTGTCAAGTTTTGATTTTCTAATCTTGATTTTTTCAGATGTATTTACCTTTCTCTCTAGCTCAACGAACAGTAGTCTATGATCAGAGATACAATGATTCAATTATACAAAATTAATCACACATTTAAGATCATCCGTTGTTATTACGTGGTCTCTTATCGTAGAAGTTGTGGCAGTAATCCTAGTTGCACATTCTACCGAGACAGTGTTTCTTATATTATAAGCATTCATTTGGATGATGTTTGCATATGCAGTTGTGGCAGGTGAGGGGTTTAAAAGAACCAGATTGATGTCTCCCAATATGAGGCAATTTTCCTTCTTAGTCACCATTATTTTATCAAGTTGATTTATGAATAGGTTGACGTTAGATTTTGGGGGTCTGTATATACACCTAAGGTTAGTTTTGTAGTCCTTAAGATGTACGGACACAATATTACATTCTCCATATTCAACAAATGTTTTGTCAACTTCATTGAGAATTCAATAGTCTCCAGAATATAAAGACTTGATCCTCCACCACATCCATCTCTAGTGTCATGCACGCAATTATACTGTCCTATATTGTTCATAGTTCACATAATATTAAATTTTAGGTAAGGACCTTACTTCCCATGCTTACAAGATTCAACTTGTAGAACTTGAACTTCAGGAATCCTTGTTCACATCGTACATTTGGTGTATGGCCGAAGGAATCATTGGTACACTTTCGAAACACCATTACGGCAAAAAAAATTCGCCGTTTGAGCCGTATATTTTGAAAAATGATGTACCCAGTAAAAGAAGGCAACCAAAAAAATCCTAGAGTTATGGAAATTGTTTAGAATAATTCGTTTCTCAAGAATTCGTTGATGTGCGTCAAAAGTGCCTCAAGGTGGGAACAGAGGGGAGTTTGAGGATTCCTTTTTCTCAGTTTTTGGTGAACTCGTAAACTGTGACTCATAATAAAAATACTCTCTATACACAAAATTTAAATTGACAAGATTTTTGTCCTAGGACTTATGGTTTCCGAATTGTTTCATGAATGCTAAATCAAATTCATATGTGTGCCAAACTTCTCCGAGATAGATAATGAAACAGAATTTAGTGTAGACAGGGTGGGTATCAAAGGTTTATTCTTTGTTTTTCAGTTAATTTTGAAACTAGTACTGCTAGAGAAAATTGAAGTTAACCAAATTCCCAACAAAAATTTTCCTATGTAATTTTATTTTAGGAAGCTATTGAGTTAACAAGATCACAGAAGTCACATGATTTCACAAACTGTACACAAACGAAAATACTTCACAATCAAATTGCGGCCCAAAATTGTTCTGCAACATTAATTTGATATACAGTTTGAGTAACTTTATTTCAAACCAGAAAGTAAATTGAGTATTTTGGTCCAAACATTTCCAGCGAGTCAATTGGGTCTATGTTGTATTCCTTGAATGTTGAATTCTCATCGTCTACTGAAAGGCTATTTGTGCCTGCCTGATGGCATCCATAACACAGTCTTTGGCACAGAAATGGAATATTGTAGACAGTATGATACTTGGTATAGCATGGTCCAAGGTAGTCAAGAATTGCTCAGATATCACAATCAACGTTTTTCTGAATCCTTCATTTTTTCCTTCTTTTCTAGGCTAAATAGTAAGTCCAAAATTCGAAGTTTGTGTGTCCGATAAAAGCACCATAGAAATTATGAGTGAATGTGTCCAAGTTGATAATGTCTTATGTGGCTTCGGTAAGAAGGTATTACAGCTGTGCTTTCTGCTCGACTTGAGGGAACTCAGCGTACTTCTAGATGAAGAACTAGAACGCCAATTATATTGTCGAAATTTTTGACAAAAGGGTGTACCACTGTGAAGCAGCGACAGGGGTTAATTGTAAGATATTAGATATTTTTCTTATTTGAATGTTATAACTCATATATCAATTATCGACGAAATTTCTTGAAATCAATGCAAATTATCTTTTTTTTTCATAAAAACCTATGATAAGGATGGAATGAAACACGGATAATGAATCAACAAATAAAGTGATTGATGTTCTCACTCATTCAATGTATTGACGAGACACCGAAGTACTTCCTCTCTAATTTTTGCGTTTTTATGGGTAAAACCTGGAGTTAACTTCTCTAATAAACTCTGGGGAGTCAGTACGTTTCTTTCCAACAGTTTTAATAAAAGCAGCTGAGCTTTTTCTCTGACGGTGTCTTTAGCATCACCCAATCTATCGATCACATTTGGTAGTACAGTCTGCAGGTACGGTCGGAAGTCTGTTCCTAGCCTGTCGATCAGATAGGTCATAACCTCGATCCCATTGCTCGAAACCTGTAATTAAAAAAGTTTATATAAAAGAAATTTTTGATACGATATATATATATATATATATATATATATATATATATATATATATATATATATATATATATATATATATATATATATATATATATATACAACCAAATTTATATAGAATCACCCATATTTTGAATATTACCCCAGGGATTTTGGAAATTTCGAAGGGTTCTTAGAACTGAACCTTTTTGAGTTATTTCAATTGAAAAAAGAAGTAAATTAAGGTTTATTTTAAGAAAGAAAGAAACAGATAAAAGAAAATAAAAGACTTTTTCAGCATGTAGTAGACAAAAATTGAAAATTGTTTTCTGACGGAGTCGGTGTTTTTCTCGATCTCAGTAGCTTGGATTACCTCCTCTTGCCCTCATGCAAGCCTTAATCCGTCTAGAGCATGCTTTGGATTAGGTTTTCGACCTCCTCTGGGGTGATATTCTGCCACTCTTCTGTGTCGGCTTGGATGAGCTGTTGTGGGGGTTCTCGGATTATCCTGGCGCGATCTAATTTTCCTTTTGAGATTATCCCATAAATGTTCAATAGGATTTAGGTCTGGAGAACAAGCTGGCCAGTTCAAAATAGCGATTCCCTCTGTTTCAAGATAATTTCGCGCGAGGTTGCTGGTATGCGGAGGAGCATTATCTTGCATAAAAGTGAAATTCTCATCGTGGGCACCTCGCCAGATTCTCACTATGGGGTCCAGCTCTAGGTCCACATAATTTCTAGCCGTTACACTTGTAGGAAACGAAATCAAAGCTGTTTTGCCTCCCAGCATAATGCCACCCCAAAACATCACACTGCCCCATTGGTATTTCGGAATTCATCTTGCTGCTCGGAGTCTAGCTTGTCTTCCACGACCACTTAAACCCTAATCCGGCGGTCATCTGATCTAATACCAATTCTGGTCATATCCGAAAAAATAACATTTCGCCAATTCTCAATATTCCAATTTTAGTGCTCGATACACCAATCAAGTCTGTTAATTTTTTGTTGTCTGGTTATCTCTGGAACTCTTAAGGGCCTTCTGCTGTATAAACCCATTGAACGAAGTCTTTGACGTATCGTTTCGACTGATACACTAATGCCTGTTGCTTCCATAAATGGCTTTTGAAGTATGGGGTGCGACACACTAGGGTCTCCTCTTGCAATTTGGCACAAAAAGCGGCCTTGTTCTTCAGAAGTGATCTTCCTACGACTTTTTCTAGGTCTATTTCGCAGAGATTGTAGCTCCATGTATCGGGCGTAGGTTTTTGAAATCAATCCCTGTGATACCCCTATTGTGGCCGCTATATCCCTCTGTGTCACACCTTCTTCAACGAGAGCGATTATTCGACCCCTTTGCACATCGGACATTCCAACGTAACGCATTTTCAATTATGATTATAGGCTTTTTTAAATTTGAAATTCACAGTTTCAAATCTCAGTGACGACTGAGTACAATATCCCGAACATGTAGTGATAATTCAACATTTCTTATCATACTATCCAGTTTTTTTACAACAAAAACTTCATTCTTCACAAGTAGTCAAAGATCTATGGTTACAAACAATCAATAATGTGAAATACCGAGTGTTTCCATATAAATTTGGTTGTGTGCATATAAAACCGTAATAAATATCCAGGTATTAAACTTATGGCTAGCAATCGGAATACAAATTCTAATTGAAAACAAAAACTATTATAGATTCTTACGGTTAACAAATATCGAATACCCCGATCCCTTTCAGAAACTAAGTTTTCTGGTGAAATAACCATTACACTTTATATATAAAAGTCAGAATCAATCTAATTTGATATATCGTAATATTAACTGTCATGTCAGATTGAGTTCATAGCAGGAGTAGATTTCAAAATTCATTCTTATAGATATGTTGCATAAGTTTTTCCTGGCGTGCGGAAAGGATAAATGAATAAAAAATGTATATTTCTAGATTTGAGTTTGCAACTCTCTTAATGTTAATGCTACTCAACTTAATGTTATAAGAGGAGAGATTTCCGTTTTCTGAAGCTGGCCAATATCAGTTCTTACAACATAAAATGATGTAACTGATTTTTTAAAGTTGCTAGTGAGACAGCTTTTATATGAAGACAGAAAAAACTATATATTTTACTAAAATTCAATGTTTCAAACTACATTTGGGTATTTGAATGAAACTCAATACGAATATATGACATATGATCATCTTTTAATAATAATGGTGATACAAAAAAGGCCTTATTGCCATTGTTCACAATTTTATAAATGGTAGAGGTCTAATTTTCCATCTACTCTAAGCATGAATTTTGTGCTTTTGCTTGCTTCGTACAGTCTGTCTAAACAGCTGTCAGATTGTGCGAATGAAGTATAATGTGAGCCGATGGACGAAAGCTCAACATTGAAAAATATCCTACGACTGACACCGTGATAGGGTTTAGTCCCATGTTTTTTTCGAAAGGTGACACTTTCGGGCAAGTATCGGCGTTGCCGGATTTAAGTACGAAATGCACGCTCAGTCCGGACGATGTGTAATAGACAAAAAATTCCGCCGAAAAAAGAAAATCAGATCCGAAAGACCAATGCTACCGAATAGGGTGTCCGAAGCCGCCAAGAATCGAACCAGGAAATCTTAGAAACCTTTATTTCGGAATTCCGTTGTTTACCGGAGAAATCTGCTTCTGCAGAGCCTTCGGTTTAGGCAAATTCAAGCATGGTATTCCTTGCTCACATTCACTTATTACCCGATAAATAGTTGTCTTAGAAATATTATGACCACGAAAAATGTTGATGATTTCACGCTTAGGAACTCGCCTAACTAAATTGTAAATACTTCTTCGAAGTTCTGATTTGTAAGCCATTTTAGCGAACTTATTCAGACTTTTGACAGAAGGAATACTCAATATAAATCATAAATGACATCTGTTGATCACGGCAACTAGATCTTTCACGAATTGCGGGAACTATGCATGAAAAAACTTTTTCCCAAGACTTTCGTGACATACGTTATGTGTTCAAGTATTGCCTCACTATTGAAGAATAAAGCGGAGGCTACAGCCTCCAATTCAGGTGATAGAATAACTCAAAGAAAAGCAGCATGTTCCTGCGGTATCTAGGAACAGGCAGGAGCTCTATGATCAATGGTAAAGAGAACTGTGGAATATAAGCACTTAGTATTCCGGCAAAGACTTTTATGCGCTTTATTGAAAATATATTCTGAGCACATCTAGGGGACATGCACAATTGATCCTAAGGACCACGGTGCAATGCTTTGCCGGATCCAACCATTGCCGTTACCTTAGAGATTTATAAAGCTTGAGATCCTGAATAAAGCAAATATTCTGGTGAATATAATTTCGTATTAATTATTCCAAAGTTCATATAATAATACATCATAAAATGCCGGCTCAGTGGCGTATGGGATATGATGCTCGTCTCCTACGCAGAATCACCTGGGTTCAATCCCCACAAAGTCTGTGCGATTTTTTCGGATTCTGGGAATCGCTTGATTGTCCATCTTTCGGAGGAGATGTAAAGCTGTAGGTCCTGTCAACAGAGATGTGTTGGACATTAAAGATCCCTTCCCTCGACACGAGAGGGGTTCGGCAAAATTCCCGGGTTAGTGAGGTGACAGAATTCCCCGGCGTGTCATTAGCCGAAAAGCAGAAATAGAAAACACAAACATCATACAACACAGCTCCACAAAAAAAATTCGAAAAATAATGCCAGAACCCAGACCAGTCTCACAATATGTTTTTGGGGTCGCTGAAACCAAATCCAAGGTCTAAATCGCTCCATCACGTCAGGATTTTTCATAACCTCAAAAATAAACTCTAAAAACCATATAAATCAGGCCAACATTAACTTTCGGGCTCTATAATCTTAAAAACCGCCTAACCGTTTCATCCTCGTAGTCCCATGACTTTGTGAACCCAAATACTAAATAACCTGATAACGCATAACCTCAAAATCTCGGTGATAATAACCGAGATATCTGCGAATGACGATTTTCGAGAAATTTTGAACAGCTTTAATTCGGAAACAGACATCAGAAAATTTTTTGCACCACTAAACTGGACCTAAAAACGAGATTGAGGGAGGCATTTTTCTCTTCCATAAATTTTCACTTAGCTGTCGTACTACTCAAAGTTTACTCATTCTGCACATTTAGATTTTACTCTACAACGGATGACCTCAAATAAAAACGTCTAACAATGTCAAATTGCAAGGTCTTTGAGGTAAAAGACGCTATTTCTAGATATAGTGCTACCTGGGAACTTCTCATGTAGGTAGGACATTGTTGCTTGGGTTGTGTGGCACATATCGCCAATGTTATAATCCATTTTCATTTTCAAAGAAAAATGGTTCTATGATTACTCCAGTAAAGAATGTTTACCAATTAGTCACTCTTGTGGATTGATTGGTGTCTCGACAATTTTTTTCAGATTTTCATTAGGCCATATTCTGCAATTCTGCTTATTGTAGTAGTCATTGAGATTGAAAGAGCCTTCGTCACTGAAGAGGATTGCGCTGAAAAATATTCATTCGCATCACTTTGTCCGCCGGTTTGAATGGTCACTTGGCTTGAATTTTTTAAGCGAAAGATTTTTTTTGGAACAGAATTATTTAGATTTTCGGCGGCGTTTTCCCTTATGGCAAAAAGGTTAGGTTAGGTTAGAACGTCCTGCATAAGCATGTAATGACTTCTTAGCATCTGTCTAGATCCTTTTGTGATTAAGGATTTCGAAACAAAGACCTAAAATAGCAATTGGTGTTTAGACTACATTTACATTTAACACTTCTCTCCCTTAGTATAACTCCCTTTATGTTGTTTTCCGTCTGCGTACTTGTTAACTCGATTTGTGGTATCCCTAAAAAAAGTCCGAAGGCGTCAAATTGAAAATCTCCTGGACACAGCGACAATCATGTTTTTCCAAAACATCATTAAATATGTCGAATGAAAACTAGGTTTTGCTGAAAATTATATTGAACAACATAATTTCAGAACACTCAAAAGAAATGTTTTTTAATCAATCAAGCCTGCTTTCAAAAAGTCATTGTTCATCCGGATCTTCAACAATGCATTTGGACATTGAAAAAGAAACAACATATTTGTGAATATTCACGTTCAATCGAGATCTAATTTAAAACTAGCCGTAACGGAAGAAGATAACGTCGGTATGGTCAACATTCTATGAATTTATACCGTCTGAAATGTCGAGCTACGCGATGGCGCCTGTCAAAATTGGTGTTTCCACTTCCGGCTAGAGAAATAGTAACCTTTGCAATTCTTGCCGATCGATTTTCAAGTATCCAATAATTGAATGAAAATTCCATATGTACCTACAGGAAGACCATTTCGTGTAAGTTAATTTTGACGTAAAAGGAATATTTAATGTCTGAAATTATATTTGGAAGATCAATACAGTGGACGACACATTGCCATTTTATATTCGAAGTTCATTCAGAAAAGTTGTACTGGCCAGTTTGACCCTTTTTATGTTGAATAATAATGAAACCTTAACTTCGGAACTATTATTCAACGGGAAACTTTGAGATCATTTTGCAGAGAATTTTGAATCTTCGCAATTCTATTTCTTCCAATAAAAAATTATGATATAAGAATAGGTCGTTCAGCACGTTTTCAAATTTCAGAAAAGATGCATGAATAGCTGGTTTCGATATTTTCGCTTTGTAGTAGAAACAGCGCCAGTTGGTATAATTCTTACTTGTATTCCGCGATACCGTCTCTGAAAACTTCCATATCAATTTTTTCGGGTCAATTGATATCATTATTTGTACTAAAAAATGACCATTAAATGCTTACGTGAAGATGTAAAAAAATGTATAAGTGTGAGCTTCATCACATTCGTATTCAAACATCTTGAACTCTTCGACTACTATATAAGTGGACTCTATACTAAAAACCCTTCTTTATCGCATTCACTGATAAAATAAAAGGAATATCGTACTAGCACTATTGATGAACTTCACTCAAGAAACTGTAAGCATCTTCAGAGAGGCCATTCCAGTATAGATTCTGTCTAAGAGGAGCACTGCATGCTTATGCCTACTGACTGCCTAGTAGCAGAACCCGACTTAAAGCGGCCTTTCCAGACATTCTCATTTTCCAAGGTTTAACCTGGAGACATGTTGTACACAGATTACTCCAAAACAAAACAATGATTTTCAGGGTAACTTCTCAGAAGTGCATAAGCATCTTAGGGAGTCAGTACATTACTAGGCTGAGGTATGTGCGATTGCTGAGTGGATTATGGAATATATAATTTCAAAATACCCTTTAACAGTCAAGCTGCAATTAAATCACTCGAATCATACCGGACAACTTCTAAAGTTATCCGTGAATGTAAGCAAACCTACAATGCTTTGCTCGGGATAACAGCGGTACTGTTTCTCGAACCATGCCGATAATGAAAAAACAAATGGACCAGCTAGAAATTAGTCGAGTGAACTGCTAATGGCACCAAACTTGCCTGCATCATTTCCTACAAAGCGTGCGTTCAGAGTTGAGTGAATTCTTGATAGAAAATAAACTTCAAGCATGGCAATCTGTACTAGAAAAAATAACATGGAAAAACTAAAAAAAATACCTAAACAGCTCAGTCAGAACCTTCCTTGACTATTCTCACTTCTAGTTGGTTTTGATTGGATTTCAATATATTACACAGCTCCGTAAAAAAAGTTCCTTAAATTATGCCAGAACCCAGACTAGTCTTACTATATGTTTTTGGGGTCGCTGAAACCAAATCCGAGGTCTAAATCGCTCCATCACGTCAGGATTTTTCATAACCTCGAAAATAAACTCTAAAAACCATATAAATCAGGCAAACATTAACTTTCGGGCTTTATAATCTTAAAAACCGCCTAACCGCTTTAACCACGTAGTCCCATGACTCTGTAAACCCAATTACTAAATAGCCCGATAACTTCATAACCTCAAAATCTGACCCAGAAACAGTGATACGCAATTGTGTTACTGTAATATTGCACTAAATGGACTGTTGCGAACTGTAAAACTCCCATATAACCTTATAACTTGACCCTTTAAACTTCCATAATTTATGCTTTAAACCCCGCTAACTTAAACTTTCGAACCTCCATTACTACATAGCGTAATTTCCAAATTCCTATAACTTCATATACTTCGTTAACCAGCGGCTACTACGTGATCTAAGTTTTTATGTTATGAGGTCATGGATGAGGTTTTCAATTCACCGCATAATTTATTTGTTTATTGTTACAAAACATAGGAACCCCTACAGGATAGACCCAATTACTGGGGTTCACAAAAAATGGTAACAGAAAAATAAACAGAAGTGAAACTGTCATACGAAATGAAAATTATAACTTTCATAAAAATTCAGGAGAGAAAAAAAAAGACTCACCTAAGACTACAGAATCAAGTAAAATATCAACTAAAAACTACTACAATGAGCATGATTCAGATCTAAAGAGATATGCAATAACATTTTTTTTTGAAAGAAGAAAGAGGTTCATGAAAAATATAATGCCATAACCTCGGAATTTAACCAGCAATAGAGTTCTAAAGTACGTTTCAAAATTGCGTGATGTTGAACTCCTTAATGGAATGCACTTATGTGCACTTTGTGGCTTACACCATGTTACGGAAGACTCGAATTTTAAGTTTGAATGATTTCCTGTATTGTGGCATGATGTTAGTATTCTGTAACAATTTGAACAAATAGTGTGGTACCCAATCTTCTTCTTGATGCAAAAGATCGCGCGAAAAACAATATCTGTAAGCTGTCAGTATGGTTTCAGTAATTTTTTTTCGTACGTTGGGAGATGTATACAAACCGCAAACATAACATGTTTGGTTTATTGGGATCATCATGAACGTGTCTTGTAATTTTGAACTTTGTAGAGGCCAAGGAACCCACCTCTTCAAAGTTGCAGTTGCTGGATGACGACGCCTGGGGGCCCGCTTGCTCACCCCGACTAGCCGCCGATACTGAGGATCCGACCCTCTGCATCGTAAACTTTTTTCGTATGTTTGCCATGAAGAAATGAAAGCCGTTATCCAGGGTCTCTGCCGGATCACAGATGAACTCCGTTGCCCAGCGTCAACCTCGTGGAGCTACTCTGGATTGCAAACATACGGAAAAAGAGAATTTGTTTTTTTTTTCACATAAGTGCATTCCATTAAGGCGTTCAACATCACGCAATTTGGAAACGTACTTTAGAACTCTATTGCTGGTTGAATTCCGAGGTTATGGTATTATGCGGTGCATTGAAAACACCATAAAAACTTACGATTGCCATGCTTGAAGTTTATTTTCTATCAAGAATTCACTCAACTCTGAAAGCTTTATAGGAAATGATGCAGGCAGGTTTGGTGCCATTAGCAGTTCATTCGACTAATTTCTAGCTAGTCCATTTGTTTTTTCATATCGGAATGGTTCGAGAAACAGTAACGCTGTTATCCCGAGCAAAGCATTGTAGTTTTGCCTAACATTCACGGATAACTTTAGAAGTTGTCCGGTATGATTCGAGTGATTTAATTGTAGCTTGACTGTCAAAGAGTATTTTGAATTTATATATTCCATAATCCACTCATCAATCGCACATACCTCAGCCTGGTAATGTACTGACTTCCTAAGATGCTTATGGACTTCTGAGAAGTTGCCCTGTAAATCATTGTTTTGTTTTGAAGTAATCTGTGTACAACATGTCTCCAGGTTGGACCCTGGAAAATCAGAATGTCTGGAAAGAGCGCTCTAAGTCGAATTCTGCTACTAGGCAATCGGTAGACGTAAGAATGCAGTGCTTCACTTTGACAGAATCGATACTGCAATGACCTCTCTGAAAGATGTTTACAATGTCTTGAGTGAAGTTCATCAATAGTGCTAATACGATGTTCCTTTTATTGATCAGTGAATGCGATAAAGAAGGGTTTTTAGTATAGAGACCACTTACTTCGTAGTCGAAGAATTGAAAAAAATTGATATGGAAGTTTTTCAGAGGCAGTATCGCGGAATACGAGTAAGAATTATACCAACTGGCGTTGTTTCTACTACAAAGCGAAAATATCGAAACCAGCTATTGATGCATCTTTTCTGAAATTTGAAAACGTACTGAACGAACTATTTTTATATCATAATTTTTTATTGGAAGAAATAGATTGCGAAGATTCAAAATTCTCGGCAAAATGATCTCAAAGTTTCCCGTTGAATTTATAGTTCCAAAGTTAAGGTTTCATTATTATTCAACATAAAAATTCAAAAGGTCAAACTGACGAGTACAACTTTTCTGAATGAACTTCGAATATAAAATGGCAATGTGTCGTCCACTGTATTGATCTTCCAAATATAATTTCAGCCATTAAACATTCCTTTTACTACAAAATTAACTTACACGAAATGGTATTCCTGTTGGTACATATGTAATTTTCATTCAATTATTGGATACTTACAAATCGATCGGCAAGAATTGCAAAGGTTACTATTTCTCCAGCCGGAAGTGGAAACACTCATGTTGACAGGCGCCATCGCGTAGCTCGACATTTCAGACGGTATAAATTCATAGAATGTTGACCATACCGACGCTATTTTCTTCCGTTACGGCTAGTTTTAAATTAAATCTCGATTGAACGTGAATATTCACAAATATGTTGTTTCTTTTTCAATGTCCAAATGCATTGTTGAAGATCCGGATGAACAATGACTTTTTGAAAGCAGGCTTGATTGATTAAAAAACATTTCTTTTGTGTGTTCTGAAATTATGTTTTCAATATAATTTTCAGCAAAACCTAGTTTTCATTCGATACATTCTATTATGTTTCGGAAAAACATGATTGTCGCTGTGTCCAGGAGATTTTCAATTTGACGTCTTCGGACTTTTTTAGGGTTACCACAAATCGAGTTGACAAGCACGCAGGCGAAAAACAACATAAAGGGTGTTATAATAAGGGAGAGAAGTGTTAAATGTAAATGTAGTCTAAACACCAATTGCTATTTTAGGTCTTTGTTTCGAAATCCTTAATCACAAAAGGATCTAGACAGATGCTAAGAAGTCATTACATGCTCGTTCAGGACGTTCAGTCGAAACCTTTTTGCCATAAGGGAAAACGCCGCCAAAAATCTGAATAGTCGTCTACAAAATTCAAACAATATCGAACAAGGACTGGGGCTCGGATAGGCAAACCATGCTGACATTAATAAGATCTAAGCTAGATTATGGTTCAATAGCATATTCTTCCGCAAACAGCTCAACACTCAAAATTCTAAACACAATACACAACAACGGATTAAGGTTAATACTAGGAGCTTTCAGAACAACTCCTATAGAGAGCTTATACTACGAAGCAGGTGAACCATATCTCTCCATGATAGAAGAACGTACCTTAGAATCACATACGCAATGAAAAGTCAATCAGATCCGAAAAATATAACATACAAATATGAAGACAATGACAAATTCATAAACTTATTTTCCAACAAACAACGATCACCTAAACCTTTTCATCATCATCATCATGCGGTCCGATCTCTCAACACTTAACATCATTCTTCCTACCTATCTCCCTTTACAGCGTGAAATCTCTCCTCCTTGGACTATGAATCAGCCAAATATTATTACCACCCTGACACAATTCGATAAATATTCAACAAATAATAACATCATTGTACAGAATCTGCGAAGCATAATGAATAGCTACGAGGGTTATACCGAAGTATATACAGACGCATCTAAACCCACGGCTGGCGTAGGAGCAGCGGTTGTGACATCTAATTCTGTGCTTAAATTCACTTTACCAACACAAAGCAGCGTGTACACTGCTGAACTGTTCGCTATACTTCAAGCCTTAATACACATCAACTCCTCTTGAGAAGAAAAATTCATCATTCTAACCGATTCACTCAGCTCCCTTCAGACACTCAAGAAAATATTCTCCAATAACACAATCGTAAATAAAATAAAACAAGAACTAGAAAAGTCCCGAACGAAAGGAATCATTTTCATCTGGGTGCCATTACACATAGGAATTCCAGGCAACGAACAAGCTGACAAACACGCTCGTGAATCCATCAGTGACGAAAACGCAGTTCGGGTGAGAGACTTAGTGACTAGTGACGTGGAGAAGTTTATGAAATCAAAAGTGAATTTTGCATGGCAATTTAAGTGGTCGAACACGACCTCAAAACTCCGGTCAGTGAAATCATGTTCGAGATTACCACTTGATTGAAAATCACAAATAAAAATCGCGCGACTTAGACTTGGACACGCAATCTTCACCCACAATTTTTTAATGAGTAGGGAGCTATAGCCCCAATGTAACAACTGTAACGTAAGATAATCAGTCGAACATATCATGGCTATATGCCCCAGATTCTCTGAAGAGAGAAGACTATATCAGATTCCCGATAATATTGAAGAAGCACTTGGACCCAATTGCAACTTTGAAAATACCATCAAGTACCTAGAAGCTGTGAACATTGAAAATATTTAAATATTCTGTTACCCTATTGTACCTCATATATCGCTAATAACCCGATCTTTGTTAAAAAAAACATTCAAGCCAAGTGACCATTCAGATCGGCGGACAAAGTGATACGAATGAATATCTTTCAGCGAAATCCCATTCAGTGACGAAGGATCTTTCAATCTCAATACTAAAATGAGCAGAATTGCAGAATATGGGCTAATGAAAATCTAAAAAATTGTCGAGACACCAATGAATCCACAGGAGTGACTAATTGGTAAACATTCTCTGCAGAAGTAATCATTGAACCATTTTTCTTTGAAAATGAAAATGGATTACACAATATCCAGAAATAGCGTCTTTTACCTTGCAATTTGACATTATTAGACGTTTTTATTTGAGATCATCTGTTGTAGAGTAAAATGTAAATGTGCAGAATGAGTAAACTTTGAGTATTACGACAGCTAAGTGAAATTTTATGGTAGAGAAAAATGCCTCCCTGAATCTCGTTTTTAGGTACAGTTTAGTGATGCGAAACATTTTCCGATATCTCTTTCCAAATTCAACTGTGTTCAAAGTTTCTCGAAAATCGTCATTCGCGGATATCTCGGTTATTATCACAGTTATAAAAAACTGAGTAGCGACGTTCTACCGGTACTTTTTTGATCAGAGGAGTAGAAGAAAAAAAGGCTGCTGTTTCTGCGTTATAATGCAAACACGCTTTTTTTGAACGAATCAAAAATTACCTACTTTTGATGGATGCAGTATTTTGTTTTCTTTTCGAAAATATCTTGCGCCAAGAAATTAACGCACATCTTTTAAAGACAACAGTAATTATTAGGTGCGCAACTAAGTTCTTGCTGTTTGTCAATAGATGGCTTCAACAGTAAGTGCTGGTCGATTTTTACATATCAAGAACGTCTTGAACAAAGCTTAGACATATGGTAGACTACTGTGACACATTAGTGATTTTGTTTTTGCGTCATATACTTTTAGTTGTGAGAAAATGTCTGATTTTGTGCCAAATAATCGCCATTTGCGGAAAGTGTTAATCATCTTCTTTCATTCGGAGAAAACAGCGACTGAAGCTTATAGAGAGCTCCAAAAAGTTTACGGAGGTGCTGCTCTAAGTGAAACAATTTGCCGGGACTGGTTCCGTCGCTTCAAAAACGGCGATTTCGATGTGAACGACCGTCCCCGTGAAGGAAGTCCAAAAATCTGCGAAGACGCTGAATTTGAGGCATTGTTCGATGAGGATCCGTACCAAATGGCACAAAGAGTTTGCTTCAGCCTTAAGAGTTACCCACCAGGCCATTTCCAAGCGATTGCATGCGTTGGGAATTATTCAAAAGCAAGGAACTTGGGTTCCTTATGATTTGAAGCCAAGAGACGTTGAGCGTCGTTTTTTCGCTTGTGAACAACTGCTTCAGCGACAAAAAGGAAAGGGTTTTCTTCATCGCATCGTAACGGGTGATGGATGGATTCATTACTGCAATCGTATACGTCATCGCCTCGGCCGAATATTTACGCTGCGAAAGGTATGCTGTGTATTGGGTGGGACCAAGTCGGTGTTATTTATTATGAGCTGTTGAAACCGAACGAAACCATCACTAGGGAACGGTATCGAACTCAATTGATACGATTGAGTAAAGCACTGTGCGAAAACGGCCACAATACTAGCAGAGACACGAAAAAGTAATTCTACAGCATGACAACGCTCGGCCTCACGTTATCAAACCCGTTAAAACCTACTTAAAAACGCTCAAATGGGAAGTCCTACCCCACCCGCCATATTCCCTAGCTATTGCACCATCCGATTATAACTTGTTCCGTTCGATGGCACATGGTCTGGCTAATCAGCAGTTCCGCTCATATGAAGAGCTCGAAAAATGGTTGATTCGTGGATAGCCTCAAAAGACGAACACTTCTACCATCACTAGCGATGGGCAATATTTGGATGATTCATTTGTAATAATTTTTCACAATAAAGTTGTATTTTCATAAAAAAAAAACAGTGAGTACTTTGTAACGGACCTAATAGTAAACAGATATTTTGAACAAATAATAAGTAAGAATACTTAATGAAAAATGAAAAAAGAAGAAAAACAAATGATTTTTACAAGAAAGCTGTTAATCAAAATTTCTAAATGTTTCCATAGGAAAAAATCCAAACTGTTTAAACCTGGACACCTATAAGGCCAAATTCGGTTCCACCACGGCATACTAAAATGTGCTGATGCTGTTATTCATGAAACGGAAAGTGATTTGCAAAAAAAATCTCGAAAAAGTAGGGGTTTGAGGTTTGGATTTGATACGAGTATAAAAAGAATTCGAGGAGAATTCTCCAGACAAACAAAATTGAGATATTCAACTCTCCAGCTTCTTCTATTTCCAGAATTCCTCTTGCCTTCTTGCACCTTTCAAATAATGCCTTGAATTGAACGTAGCAGCTTGTCTCAATTTTCTGTGGGCATAAGAAGATGTTCTCCTGTTAGAAGTATAGGTTCCTATTTGCAAGTGCTCTTGATACAATTGCCTAGCTTCCTCTGCAATACCATACATGCACCCTTTCAATATGCATTATATCAATAAAAATAAACAAGTAATTTGAACGTATGCATGACGAATAGAATTCCAAAACTAACAAACACCGAGTTTCAATGTGCTTATTCTTTACTATTCAGTATCAAAGCCTACTAAGTCTTTAAAATCACGGACGCATTCTAAAATGAAAGAGATTGTTTTTATGGCTTTTATGTCGATAACTATGACAAATGTGAATCAAAGAGATGCATGAGAGAAAAACATTGGAATTGAACAAATATAATATTCTGAGTACGTCAAGGTCAAGGAAGGTCAACAAAGGACATGACCCCGGAAAAGAATATCACCCTGTATAATTTCGAACACTTTTGGCTTATCTATGTTGCAGATCTCTGTAGGCGGCCCGAAAACGAGCTCAACATTTCAACAATTTCAAGAATTATTGGCAAATATCTTCAACTTCTCAATATAGCAATACCATTCGATTATTTTCCATAATTAATATCTGGAATACAGAGACGGAAATGAAAAAATGCATAAGATGAAAATGTTTTTGAATTGGTAGGTTCTTTCGATTTCATTTTGATACACGTCGATACAGGGCAAAAAGGGAGTATGATCCGTGAAAAAATATCAGCCTGTATACTGTCACCAACGTTTATCATGTTCAGTGATGTAGATTTTGGTAGATAATTCTTGTGTCAATTTTCGGTGGAAAATTTCGAAAACTGTAGTTGCTATAGCGAAAAAACTGAAGCAACACCCTATATCTCGAAAACGAAGCATCGCTCGACCCATGTTTATATGAACACTTTTGAATTTGATTTAGGAGGTCGTTAATTGATGAAAATTGATATACATTAATTAAGTTGAACAACGATCAAATTTTCACTATATTCACAAACTTATGACGCGTTTCATCAGATGAGTAGTATTTAGATTGATGATGTGCCTTATATATTACATTGGTAAATGAGTATGTTTAGAACAAAATTATTTTAACTTCAATAATGAAATTTACAATGGGTTATCATCTATGCCCCTTACTAGCCGAAATTATCATCGAAAACATTGAGAAAATAATTCATAATAATCCTCAGTTATAGCACTGTATTTATTGGTTTAGATATGTGGAAGACTTGATCTGTTATTTTACTGGTACAAATGAACGATTAGATTTCTTCAGTACTTTCATGAATTCAATCCACTCTTATATAAAGTTCACTTTGGGTAACGGAAACTGAAAATTCCATTATTTTTTAGATTCAACTATAATAAAATTGACAACAGAAACGATTCTCTTTTTTCCATACAGATATTACCATTCATAATTCTTCCGCATCAACATAAAAGTATCTGCTTAGAGCAGTATAGATACATAGGCCCACCACGATAACAATATCAGAAACAATTTCTTGAAAGAGCTCAATATTGTAGAACAAATAGCTATGAAACGTTGAAAATCTGAAAACAGAAAACTTACTTAATAAACAAACTCGCTCTTGGAAGTAGATAGAATTTATATAAGTAGAACTTTTAGAAATTTCAATACTAGGTTATCAGAGCATAAACGCAGTGTTGACAAACAAAAATCAGATGCTCTCTATGAAAATCATTTAATGGATGGAAGAAAATGATCATTTTGATATTTTACTTAATGAAAATAATAGATTAAAATTGAACCTATGAAAATTATTGAAAATCTGAAAACGGAAGAATCCGGAAATGTACTTAATAGTCAATATAAGACCAAAATTCATCAACATTACTAAATCTTTTCAATTCTTGAATCAACCCTGATTGGATTTTACTCCCATTGAGCCAAGTACCTGCTTTTATCAATGAAATATATAAATTTTCCTTTTAAATGTACTATTTATCTGATGAAGCCACAGCGTGTTGAAACGCATCATAAGTTAGGGAATATAGCGAAAATTTGTTTTATTTAATTGAAATAGAACATTTTTATGAAATCATACAAAGATTCACATCCTCGATTTTCGGCATCTTAATATGAAATATTTTTGCTATTTACAACATAAATGAACACTTTTTCTTTATTTTGTTTTTGATTTTCGAAGAACCGTCTTTCTCAATTTTGCAGCTGTTTTTCAAGATTATGAAAAATTTTGAGATCCATTGAAGAAAGATTCAATACTTTTTGAATTTTTTTTTCTTCTTCTATACGACCATTTTTTCTTTTTTTATTTTGGAAACTTAACATTAGACGGTTACCTATTGGGCTATAATTAGTTGGATACCCTCTCCAAGTTGCGAATCACAATTATTCAGTAAAATTCCTAAGAACACATAACTTGTTTTCATTATTAAATGTAAAATAATTTCTATTTTGCGAAAGCCTCATTTGAATTG
The DNA here is from genome assembly GCA_013387265.2 of Cryptolaemus montrouzieri. Lineage (NCBI taxonomy): Eukaryota > Metazoa > Arthropoda > Insecta > Coleoptera > Coccinellidae > Cryptolaemus > Cryptolaemus montrouzieri. The sequence goes on along the minus strand of JABFTP020000185.1, from coordinate 41,178,173 downwards.
GGATAACCCGTCGTTTATGCTATTGCAGAACACTAGACAAGTTTTAATTCAGCAGTTAATATTCTTTCCCATTCGCATCAATGAGCATTTTCGCAACTGCAAACAGCAGTGACGTTCACAGTTATCACTTCGATACTTAACTAATAATACGATGCTGTAATTGACAATTACGTGCGATTTAAATTTCGAAAATGAAAACATAGCCAGACCGGTTATTATTCTATTTATACTTATGACCATAGTGTCGAGTCAAGGTAAAACTGTTTTCGGCTCATTATCACTGGTGACTTTGTAATCCAATGATAAAAATATCGAATAACAAGATGAAGAAATGAAATGCCGAAACCCTCGTGAACAATTAATTGGTGAAGAGAAATTATCTGTTTATAGGTATTATGATGATTTATAGAAGCGTTGTCCTGAATTGCAGTCGGCAGTAGGTCATAATAATTTGCGTAACTGTAATATGCAACATTTTTCTGGAATTGAGTTCAAGATATACATATTGCATCTAAAATTTTGTCACGATAGTAACTACTGAAATAGTACCTAGGCGACCGAACTACGTTCTTTTTATATAATTTCTCGATTTTTAGGATAATATACAGGGTGTTACATAATACTATGTCACAACTTGCGGGGGTAAATCTACGTGCAATTTTAAGAAAAAAAGTTCATATAAACATAGGTCCGCAAAAGCTTCGTTACGGAGCTACAAGGTGTTGAAATTTCTGGGAAAAAATTGGGTTTTTCTTCAAAACTCCTGCAGTTTTTGAGATATTCAGCCCAAATTTGGAATGCAATCTATTTTCTTTTCCGAGGCCATGTCTCCTTTTGCCCTTTCAAACTTTTTTGCACTACGCCACTGATCAGCGTACAATCAATTATCGTCATCTTCGTTCAGTTTAGAAACTTTTTTTGACAGTCGTAATTTTTTCGTATCTCTAACCGTTTTCGAGTGAAAAATTATTGAATTGAATAATTTGAATTGTATGTTATTCGCTAAATAAAAAAAATTAAAATACTTGATAGGTATGCCCAAAATTTGCTTTTATTTTGATAGATCGTCCTTCTGAGACTCAACTTATACTTATTAAATATCAAACTAAAAAATAGGAACAATTAAAAATAAAATAAATTGCTGGAAGTGTCCTCCACCTGCAAGAATACAGGCCTCTGTCCTTCTTCGCATATTATCACGCACTCTTTGAAATATTCCTGGGGTATTTCATATCGTGTCACAAGAGGTTATTGCTCGATTTCTCAATTCTTCTACAGTGTTCACGAGAGCGGTATAAACTAAACTTTTGAGATATCCCTATGAGAAAGTCTTAACTATTTAAGTCTGGGGACCGAGGAGGCCATGGTTCTGGCCCACCCCACCTTTTGCACTTGTTGTTGAATGTATTATTCAAGAATTCCCTAGCTTCTCCACTAAAATGTGCTGGTGCCCCGTCATGCATGAACCACATTATGCTTCTCACCAAAAGTGGCACATCCTTGAGCAATAAAGGTAACTCCTCCTCAAGAAATTTCCGATAGTGTGAAGAACTAAATCAGTGTGTTCAGCTGACTCCCTATCTTCCAACTGCAACTCAAAGAGCCGCCGATGCAAGCTACGTGCACGGAATTCATAATTTTTGTTGCAATGCCCACAATTTCCTCCGTGTTTAAAACTTTTGAACACAAAACTTGTTGATGTATAATGCAATGGAAAGAAAAAAATGAAGGGAAATCTTCATTAGCTCGACACAATGCCACAAAACCGTTTTTGTTTCCAGTCATTGCTGGTGCTCCATCGGCTGTATTGCACACTAATTTTCATATTGGAAGCTTATAGTTTTTTACAAAAGTGAAGAAAACGTCTTATATATCTTCGTCACCGGTCGTCCCCTTCAGAGGAATGATTGTCAAAAATTCTTCCTTAGCCAACATGTCATTGAATATCATCCGAATAAAAATACACAGCTTGGCAGTGTCTGTCATATCGGTGGATTTGTCGAACTGTAAAGAAAAGTATGTACATTTCATAATATCATGTTTTAGTTTATCGGCCACGTCTTGACTCATGACTTCAAAACACCTTGTGACAGTCGCACGAGATAACTGAAGTTCTCTAATAGCAGACATGATTTCTGTTTTATTTTTAAAATCTCCAAATAAAGCCTCACCTGCTTCAATAAATGGTTCCTTCACATCCGATCCATCATCGAATGGTTTCTTACGTTTCGCCAAAATATGAGATAAATGACGCGATCGTAGCAGCTTTTGATTGTTTGGCTGGTCTTGTGAATATGGTCTGTTCCTTTTTCAAACAATATATCAAATCGCGTACTTTTCGTTCTCTTAATTCACCCTGTGGCGAAAAGTTACCACGCTTAGGTATTGCAACGAATGTACGACAAATAAGACAAATGCACTTATCCTTCACCATACAAATGGAAAATTCTTCCTCCCAATCGTCATTAAAACGATACGTTTTAGATTTCTTCGCTGCACCCACTTTGTATTATTTGACTGGTCGATCGCGATCGACCGTTTGAGCACCCCTGGCCTAGATATTCCTTATGTTCCTCCCTATCAAATGGTCAAAAAAATAATCAATGAATACTTTCTGTCAAAAAAGTACTAGGAATTGATTATTCAAAAAATCTGCTTAAAACGATTGTCAACATTTCTGTTGTTGCTAAGTTGGCAGTTCTCACGAGTGTGATTTACGATTTTCACAAATGGAATTTCGCGTGTCGAATTGCTAAAAATATTATAGAAGGCTTACGGTGAACCGACTTCATCATAAACACGCGAATATGATCGGTACAGTGCATTGAACAGAGGCCGACATGTGGTGAAAGATTTTACTCCCTCTGATCGGCCATCAACATCGATGAAGTGAAGAAAATGGTAATTGAAAATCGTCATTTAAGTTGGAAAGAGAGGCAATGAACTTTTTGCCTCACGAATCAATTCGTACCAATTTAAATGGTTGAATTGAATCGTGTAAAGGACGCTGAATACATGCTATAACGAGTTAATTCCGACCCCACATTCATAAAACGCATTGTAGTTGGTGATGAGACATGGGTTTATAAGTTTGACATTCAAACAAGTCAGCATACACCATTGTACAGCAGAAACAAGAATATGGTCCAAACAGTAGATTAGACTATTTTTTCGGTTTGGGAAGTGATGGCGACTGTTATTGGGGATAGTCATGCAGTTATTTTAATCGATAATCTTCAAAACGGAGAATCCATCACTGAAGCATAAAACGCATCATTTTTTCACAAGCTTAAAGCAGAACTTGCGGAAAATCGGCCACATTTACAAAATATTTACAGAAAGAAGAAAGCCTGTTTCACCAAGACAACGCACCGTCTCACACATCAGCGGTTGCCATATCGAAAGTCCACGAATTACGGTTTGAACTGCTTGACCATTTGCCTTCCTCACCAGATCTAGCCCCAAGAGACTTCTTCTTAATCCCTTCTCTAGAAATTGCGATCGGAGGACAGATAATTTGTTTGTTCTTCCTTTAACGTGCTCTATTTCTGCCTTTCGACTAATGACACGCCAGGGAATTCTGTCACCTCACTAACCCGGGAATTTTGCCGAACCCCTCTCGTGTCGAGGGAAGGGATCTTCAATGTCCAACACATCTCTGTTAGACAGGACCGACAGCTTTACATCTCCTCCGAAAGATGGACACTCAAACGAGTCCCAGAATTCGAAAAATCGCACCGACTTTGTGGGGATTGAACCTAGGTAACTCTGCGTAGGAGACGAGCATCATTTCCCAAACGCCACCGAGCCGGCTGACAAAGAATTTCGTCAAATAAATGAACAAAGAAAAACGAGTACTATTTGGACGGGTCACAGAGAAGGGAATAGTGTGTACAATTACAAGGAGACTATGTTGGAAAATAAAAAAAAATATATTCAGAAAATGTCTTGTATCTTTGTTAGGTCGAAAACTTTTCAGTCCACCTTCGTATATAGCAAATTTCTACGAAATTCTATAGAACGGCCAAGAAGTGTACGAATTTTCTATACTTCACAGTGCTCTCATTTGAAAACTTTGATAATTTACTTCTCGTTAACTGGAATTATTCAGACATTAAGAGAATATATTGCATGTTCAGTTCCGAGAATCAATAAACACGTTAACTACGGTGGTAGACCCTACGCCCAGGAATCATGTCAACACAAAATCAGGTGAGATGTTACACGAATCGGTTCTTTTTGTTTCGGCATAGGGGTTTATCGTGTTACACGGTGCATAAAAACTTGAGATATTGAAAGATTTTCTTGCAATGAAGGTTCAATTCGTCGTATTCAGTATTTATTGTTCAAAACTTCGGTATCACCATAAAATCGCTTTGTTAGACGTCAAAACGGCGCCTTCAAATCTTGAAAACATCCAAAAGTTGGGAGGGGGGTTATCAGGACTGAACGCAGGCCGACTTAGCTGAAAGAGCTTGTAATTTCTCAAATATTGCTTATCGAGATTCAATTAATGTACTACGTTATCATAGAGAAACAGCCATCACCATTTGCCCAAAGAGGTGGTCCTCTTCTTCTTTGTGTAATGCGATCTTTTCCAAACTTCGACATACTGTTCCATGTTCATTGTGTATACTACTATCATAACAAAAAAAAACAGTCAACATTGACTTGTTATTGCTCCAACCCAGACGTGCTTTTTTGACCATGACACAAATGGAAGCTTCCATTTAATCGATGTTTTGTTTCGGGATTATAACCATAAACCAAAGATTCATCATCAGTTACAAATAATCCTTTCGTTATCATCAACCAATTCCGAATCGTCCTGAGCGATTTCAAGGGGAAGATTCTGTTGCTTATCAGTCAGCAATTTTGGACTGAATTTCGAACAAACGCGAATAATCTGCAAATTTTCATTTGATATCCTCCAAGCACTCCTCCTCGATATGTCAAGTTCATATTCTAATTCACCACACCTAATTGATAATCTTCATTGGTTCGAATCGCAAACGTTCGATTTTATTGTCTGTTTTCGTCGTCGAGGACCGTTCATAGCATGAGTCGATATCAAGAGATTTTCGAAACATTTAATCCACTTTAGGTTTTGCCCATACATACGTTTCCATCATTTCATCATAATTTTCTTGAATTTAAAGCAAAATTTGATACAGTTTCGTTGTTTCGATATTTCCGCCATTTTTCATAAAACAAAAAAAAAAACAACAAAAAATACACTATAACAAAGCGGACATCGTTCATAAACAAGGCGTTCCGCCGATAGCAATAGCCTTCAAGGAGTTCGTGAAGACTTAGTCCTTTGGTTTATGTCCTACAGAGGTCGCACGGACGTTTTGGTGGAGATATGAAGGTAGGTCATATAGTTCTGGGAAAATCCTCGTATGATATCAAAATGAACTAGAAAGAGAGTATGAAGGAAAAAGATAAAAGTGACATGGTGTAAAAAAGGAATGATGTATTGAGAAATTATTGTTATCGGTAAATTCCTCTCTTTACTCTAACCACCATATTAATTATTTCTGGCATACTGCAACGTTTCTGCTTTTTTGCGTATTTGAGCCTATAATAATGAAAGTACCTCTGCCAACAATTTCTGGTTGTGGCTGATGGCCACGAAGAGCTAGCCTTCATAACACCAAGGTATACTCGAAGAGAATTGCATCTGAGAAACGTAATGAAAGTGGATCATGATAATTTCCTAATATTGGCAGCGTTGACAACTCGCTGTAGCGATACAAGTGAAAGATGTTGTCTATATAAATCAAGTTTTCATCAATAGCGACAATGCTGAAATAACTTGAAGTTGGGTTTCGGATGGATTTCAAAACAACTGAATTCATGCAAATCTAGTTACCAGCGATAAATTGACTGTCCGCGATTAGACGGTAGATTTGATTGACAAATATGTATATCTTGGCCATGAAATAAGAATTAGTACAGGCTACCGAATATGCAAAATTCAGCAAGGTATAACACTAGCCTGGTCAGCCTTTAGAGCGATAAAAGATGTGTTCACTGGCGAGATTCTCAAAAACCTCATAAGGAAAGCGATCAATGTATCCTTCCTTAACTAACCTATTGTACGGAAACGCTGACACTAACAAAAAAATTAGCGTCGAAATCAAGAAAGCGCAACGCATGGAACAACAAATTCTTGGACTTTGAGGAATAGAACAAAAAATAAATAACTTTGGAGGAGATCGGGTTTAACATATGTCATAAAGCGTGTAACTAAGCTTCAATGGAAACCGACAAGTAAGGTTGCAGAGCGTACTCTAAAATAGAGTATTATACTCTTCATCATGTAGGCGTACTGTATATCAATAACACTAATATAGTTCGCTTAAATCCTCTTTTTTACACAATGTTTCCTATACAGTATAGTGAACATGTGTGAAAAAAATGCATAGTCTATAATAGTGTTCATGTAATATTATGCAAACCCATTATCATAACAAAAAATGTCGACTATTTGCTGTTAATATGTATGTTGTTATTTCCCACAAGTTGTTTCGAGGGAGACTTCCGTATCGACCTCCAACGGATGTAGATGTTGAAAGCAAGCCGTGATAAAATATGTAATGTCTTTTCTGTAATTAGCATTATTGAGAATTTAACAGTGTGTGAAGTAAAATAATTGAAAATCGTGTGTGATTTTAGGGAGAGTTTGAACATAATTGGGTATTGGCTCATCCAGGTTCCATTGTTAGATGAGCCCAATTATCATCGAGATTGAAGCTTGTGTAGATGGACAAGGCTCCCGAGAACACAAAAGAAGGATAGAAGGGTGGAAGTGTTTTGAGGTTATGGTAATTTTGCGCAGGAAAAAATCTCGATGTTCCACTGTGCTGTGACTCTGTTTTTTGTTTGGAATGCTTTCATCCAATTCCTAATGGAAAACTTAAATGACGACCAGGAATTCTGTGCTGATAACATCAATTGCAACTATCATATTTTTCTGCTGTTTTTCTTTTTCCATTGTTACAGATTCCTGTCCCAAACCCTCTTCCTTTCACCCTTTTTTTGGACATCATGGAATGCAAAAGAGAATGATGCGGCTAAGCAGAAAAATCTTTGGCACTCTTTATGTACACACGACACTAACACACCATAAACAGACAAGCGATTGCTAGTGAAATAGCGACAAGGAAACGAGTTTTTTCCTCAGGTTTTTTCACTCGTTTATTGAATCATATACAAGATAGTATGGTTCCCCTGTTACATTTCCTGAGCTCACACTTGTGTTTTTTCTGACACACACCAAAATTATAGCTATAAGCATTTATTGTAAATACAATTATTCGAATTTTTGTACATCCTCTCTTTTCAAAAGATATATATATATATATATATATATATATATATATATATATATATATATATATATATATATATATATATATATATATATATATATATATATATATATATAGTGTGTGTAGTACCCAATCTTGTAAAGTGTAATTGTCATGCACATATTGCACACAAGTGCATGAAACGTACAATAACTATATTGCCATTTTTCCTTAGCAGTTTGTAGGAGAGATGGATTGAAAAAGATTGATTGCTATAGTTGAAGGAGACTTTCACACGCTTAAGACATATATTGCCAGCCATATTTTGAATATATTTCGCAAAACTATTAATTCTCATGAAGGCAACTCTGTCACAATTGTAGACAACTATTTCGACTATACAACAAAACAGAAATTAAAATCTATGGTACAATCATCACCTGTCTTGTTTAATAAAATTAACACGAATTTTTATTGTGTATAGACAAATGTTTGATTTATTAACAAAAATGGTTTGATTTTGGTAGTGATAAACTTTATTGACGAAGACTAAACATACTCATGGACAGTTTATTTCCAGAAGTTATAATCTTAATAGAAGAACATCAAGAAGAATTGTTAAATAACACAGATTTAACGCAAAAGTCCACTACGGAAAAATGGCAATTTATTTTTAAAAAACGATCCTGACGAAATTGTGTATATGAACAAAATTATTATCTATATATTCTCTGTACCCGCCACTTCAGAATTTACTGAGACAGTTTTTTCGGTCATGACTGAGAAACAGAGCTTCATTGAAATTGATTAAAAACGAGCTCTCAATCTATATACATTTAGAGTTAAATGTTTAGAGTCCTACAATTCTTTTAAAAACCATGAAAAATTATTGTGTAAGTACAAAAATACATTTGTAAAAATATAAAATAAATGATACTATTTATTTCTCTCTTTTGGAATCAGATATACTCTATTTCTTCTAATGAAACCATACGGACAGGTCACCTAGCCAGACTGAGAGACAAGAAATGGATAAGGAAGTGCTGTAGTAGAGAAAAAGAAGTAAAGCCAGACCACCAACGCGATGGGAAGACGATATTGAAAGGATTTCCACCAATTGGTTGCAAGCACCACAAAATACAACAATGTGCAGACAACTTGCAGAGGCATATGTTCAAGAATGGACTCAAAAACGGCTGTATGATGATTGGACTTATTACTCTAGGCAAAGGTGTTTTGTGTGTTATTGGTAATGGAGTATGCGCTATTGTACTATCTTAAATTTTTTCTGATAAAACAAAATCAAGATATAAAACAACGCAAAACCAAAACTGAATTAAAAAGAACAGCTAGAGACCTACAAAAATTTTTGACTCCAGCATCAACTTTAAAACCAGTATTTGAAATGGACAATATTACAGTTGTTGAATTAGCTTCATCAATCTATACAGTTAAACATAATCTATCATATTATAGCATGGATTGTTCTGATGAATTAATATATGGTGATTCCAAAACTGCTACTAACATCAAATTAGCCAGGACCAAAATGGAGCTCTGGTTGTGGAGGTTCTCGGACCTCACACTCTTGAAATGGTAGTTAATGATTTAAGAAATGAAAACATATTTATTAATATGGTATTTTCATGAGTTAGAAAACCGTTCCATGTTTCACACACTGGTGCACAATATGTGTATGACAGTTATCCTTTACAAGATCAGGTACTACATTTACTATATTAGCGTGTAATAAGTGATGTCACATTAAAAATATAAAGCTATTTTTCTTTGTCAGCCTGTAGGAGAGACGGGTTGAAAAAATTTGTTGCTATAGTTAAAGGAGATTTTCATAAGCTTAAGAAATACCTCCTTGATCAAAAAGTTCCTGACTTTATAAATAAAATCAAAAATACAAAGTTATTCATCAAAATCACTATTGTATCCTTCAAAGTACTCTCCACTGACTGCAACGTACTTATACCAGCGCTTGATCTAATCCTCAAAACATTTTTTTATATTCGATTTGCGGTATGATTTTTCCATTATTTCCTCTCGGCTGCTAAAACGCGTTTCCCGGAGCGGTTTCTTCAGTCGACCGAACAGGAAAAAGTCACAGGGAGCCAAATCAGGCGAATTTGGTGGTTGATGTATGGTATTGATGCTGTTTTTAGCCAAATGGTCACGGTTAATGAATGCATTATGAGATGGTGCGTTATCGTGGTGTAAAATCCATGAGTTCTTTTGCCACAATTCTGGTCGTTTTTGGCGAACAGCTTCACGCAAACGCCTTATAACGCCCAAATAATACTCCTTGTTGTTAGTTTGACCTTTTGGAAGGAATTCATGGTGCACAACACCATGGTAGTCCATGAAAACCGTAAGCATCGCTTTCTTTCTTGACTGAAACCGACGTGGTTTCTTCGGTCTTGGCTCATTCGGTGTACGCCATTCATTCGCTTGATGTCTGGACTGCGTGTCATACTCATAAACCCACGTCTCGTCTACCGTAATGATGCGTTTGATGAACGTTGGGTCGGATTCAGCCTTGGAAATCATATCTTTGGCGACATCAACACGGTCTCTTTTTTGCATGAAATTCAGGTCTTTAGGTACCAGCTTTGCAGCGACACGTCTGAAGCCCAATTTATCGACCAAAATACTTTGAGCGGAACCAAATGCGAAACTCAACTCCTCTGCAATCTCTCTGATGTTCAATTTACGGTTTGTAGCCAACAAATCACTAATTTTGTCGACGTTTTCCTCATTCGTTGATGGCGATGGCCTGCCATAACGGTTATCGTCGGCAATGGACTTTTAAACCGTCCATGCCACTCGCGAACTGTTGTTAGCTCCAAAGCATTGTCGCCGGAACACTTGCTCAACATTTCCAATGTGTTCAGAATACTAATTTCATTTTTAACACAAAATTTAATGCAAATTCGTTGCTCTTGTTTTGTATTCTTTTTTAAAAATTAAAAAATCGGGTGCCTTAGGGCGCCACACGGTAACAAAGTCGGGAACTTTTTGATGAAGGAGGTATATTGGCACAAGGTGGTTATTTTAACTGCCTTGTATTGATACTATCTTATTCAATTGGCATCCAATATGCAATTGTTTTTAAATTGTCGATGATTGCCCCATATATTTCAAGATGTGTTGATGTTAGATTGTTAACATGATTTAATTGAAATTCACTTAAATTTTGCCAGCCATATTTCAAATACATTTCACAGAACTATTAAATCTCAGGAACAATTGTAATGTTTTCGGTACAGTACAATAGACAATTTTGAATCAGAATCAAAGGCAGAAAGACAACTATTTTGAATCTACAGCAAAATAAATTAAAATCTATGGTACACTCATCACCTGAGTTGTTTAATAAAATTGACACGATTTTTTCATTGTGTATAGACAAATGTTTGATTTATTTACAAAAATGGCTTGATTTTAGAAGTGATAACTGGCTATCATTATAAAATATAATATCTTTAAGAACTGAAATGGAATTTGGTTATTTCGAATAAATTATAGAAGGAAAACTTAATTTACGAAGACTAAACATACATGGACAGTTCATAAAGTAATAATTTAAAAGAATAACACAGATTCAACGCAGAAGTCCACAATTTAATTCCAAAAAAAGTTGTGGCGGATTTTTGTCTAAAAAAAATATTAGCTATATACTCTCTGTTCCCGCCACTTCAGGATTTACTGAGTGAGTCTTTTAGTTCATGAATGTGAAATGGCGGAAAGAAAGAAACAGAGCTTCATCGATATTTATTAAAATGAAAAGTACAAAAAAGTACCTTTTCAAAAATATGAAATGAATGGTACTCTTTCAAGTGCATACTCTCTATTCCCCTTCTTTAAGATCAGATATACTCAATTTCTTCCAATAAAAGTTGGCATTCCTACGAACAGGTCACCTTGTCCAGACTGAGAGACAAGATATGGACAAGGAAGCTGTTGGAGTGGTGAAAAGAAGAAGAGACAGACCATCAAAGTGACGGAAGAACGATATTAAAAGGATTACCACTAATTGGTTGCAAGCAGCACAAAATAGAAGAAAGTGGAGAAAACTTTGGAAGGCTTATGTTCAACAATGAACGTAAAATCGGCTGGATGATGATGATGATGGGGACAACAATGATGCATTTAAAGTTACAACGAAAGAAATTCAAAATGTTACTGACTTAAATGTATTCTATTAGGTTATATTAAATCCCTAATTTAAAACTTCATATTCTGGAACATAAAATAGAGGATTTTTCTCATTCTTTCCGAGAAGATAATTCAATATCTCTAGTTTATGTCCACAGTGAAGTATTTTTTTTTTGAAAATATCATTTGCAAATTATAGATTATACTATTGATCAAAACATGATACTCCATATGCTTTTCATCGATTATAAACAGGCTTATGATAGTATAATAAGAAAGTATATATATGTAGCAATGAATGATCTCGAAACAAAAGGCAAACTAATTAGGCTGGTGAGAATTACATTGACGGATACCACCTCTAAGTTAAGATGAGCGGACAATTGTCGGAATCATTCTGTGTTGATAAAGGCCTGAGACAGGGAGATCCCCTTTCTACTACACTTTTCAATATCGTGATGGATAAAATTATAAGAGAGAGCAGTATAGCTAGCAAAGGTACAATATACAGTCAAAAGACACAAGTTTTAGCGTATGCAGACGACAAAGTTATTGTGAGCAGAACAAGAGAACATTTGGTGAATGAATTCAGGAAGTTAGAAACCGCTGCAAGAAGAAAGGGTTTAATGATGAATGAAAATAAAACCAGGTATATGATAGTAGGACAACAAGAAAATGAAAGGCACTCAAATCTGCAGATAATTAGTGAAGATAGGACATACTGCTTTGAAAAGGTAGAACAGTTCAACTATTTAGGTGTAACATTGACGAGAACAGGGTAGGAGAAAGTAGAAATACAGGAGAGGATAGCTAAAGGAACAAAATGCCTAGGAGGATTATACAGAGTGCTCAGGTCCAAAAATATGTCCAAAAACGCGAAGAAGAAAATTTATCAGAAGATCATCAGGCCTGTGGTAACATACGGTTGCGAACTGTGGAAGTTGAATCAGAGGGAAAAATATACATTAGAAGTTTTCGAGAGAAGAATACTCAGAAGAATATATGGTGGAAAAAAGGTAGAAAATCGTTGGGAAAAGAGAACGAACGCCGAGCTTCAAGAATTGTATGGACAACCCTCAATAACAAATGTGGTTAGAGCACAAAGAATGAGATGGTTTGGCCATGTTTTCCGACTGGGACGCGATAGAACAACGAGACAAGTTTTGACAAGGGGAATAACGGGAAGAAGAGGCAGGGGAAGACCACGCACAGAATGGATCAATGTGGATGGTGGAGAAAGATATTGAAGAGCTAGGAGTGAAGGACTGGAAGGAGAAGTTATGAATAAAATGAAATGGAGAAGAACGTGTAATGAGGCCATGGGCCTACTTGGCCTGTAGAGCTGTTTATATATATATATATATATATATATATATATATATATATATATATATATATATATATATATATATATATATATATTTTGCTGAAAATAATAGAAAAATGAGGGCTTCCTGAATAAATGAAACTATTGCAAAAGATATTTTTTCATTTCCGTGCTTGTTCTTAAATAATAAGCCCTGGAAGTCAAGGTTGAATACATTGTGATTAATATAACATTCGAAGGTTAAATTCCAACAGACTTGCAGCCTAAAAGATGTGGAAGATCGTAGAACACAATAGATCCGAAAGGTTAGAAAGTACATGTTTATTTTTGAATGTTGTTTCTTCGCGTCCACCTCTGTGGTACGCGGAGAATGTGATCCTCGAAACAATACCTCTTCAAATGGCCGAACACGATAATAATAATAATTATGATTTAGATGATGACTCGATTAAAAATTGTCGGACTGCCGCAGCCATTCGCTCAACTATGACATTAGGTTCTGGTTGGAACAATCGTGCCCATATCAATAAAAGCGGAGCGTATTACATCACTAAGAGCATATCGGGATTGTCCGCATTTTTACCGTTTTGAATGTAGAAATGAAAGTATTTTACGTCTTGTCGAATTAGGAGTCTATTCCAAACATGGTTTGGGAAAGGTTCATTCCGGAAATTACGACTGCCTGCAAATGCCTGTCCTACGCGATTCCAAACAAAATTAAATACAAACTCGTTGATGCGACATTAACTCTATTTTTAAAATCACAAAACATTGAAAATAGTGAATCTGAAATGTTTTGGAACAAATTGTTCATGAAATTCTTAGAAACAGATATAATTCTATCGGAACTGAATTGCTTAACGCGATAGGAGTGAATTGACATAATTCGTCAGAAACGAAACAGCGTTATGCCTCATTCCGATTTCTAGTATAGACGAGTGCCATTATCCAATTGATTCGACTAGGATATCAAAAGCGAGCTCGAGGCCGGGTGTGTAATCTCAAGAACTCGCTAAAACTTATTTGTCATTAGAATTGCATTTGTTAAAAATTAGTGAATTGAATCAGTTATGCAGTTATTTTTACATAATGATTCCAGACTTCTGTGTGTAGAAATCTTCGAGAAACAAAAAAATATAACAGAAAAGTCTATAGAAGAATCGAGAGTTGGTTTTCAGAAAAATTCTCACTGAATATTACCCCTTATATTATAAATTATCCTGAATCCTTTTCTACTTCTCAAGTAAGAATGACTAATTATATGTAACCCAAGGCCCGCAATTTAAGTTGCCATGCAATCAAGCAATCCTCCATAATGAGGACTTGTCAACATTCTCGAGAGGAATGGAAGAATGGAATTTCCTACTTTAACTGCCTTCATAAATATATTTCAATACCCTATATTTGATAAAACTTTGGTGCCCTTTCATTCTGTCACATTTAAAGCATATATATATATATATATATATATATATATATATATATATATATATATATATATATATATATATATATATATATATATATATATATATATATATATATAAATATATATATATATATATATAAAAGCCCTGACACTTCTCGTTGGTACATTGATGTAATTGTCTGATGATGCTATAGTTTGTATATATTCTGGTAGATTGATATATCATATAACATTTAACGTTATCCTAATATAAAATGATTCCAAGATATGTTTTGATTATAATCATTGCCTGGCAATGGTATTAATTACCGAGTGGTGGATTTATATCTTTTCATGAAATCAGTTTGATTGCATGAACAGATATATATAGCAACTCGTCGGGGTTAAACCCTATATATATATATATATATATATATATATATATATATATATATATATATATATATATATATATATATATATATATATATATATATATATATATATATATATATATATATATATATATATATATATATATATATATATATATGTGTGTGTGGCAATGATTATAATCAAACCATATTCTGGAATGATTGTATATATATATAATATATATATATATATATATATATATATATATATATATATATATATATATATATATATATATATATATATATATATATATATATATATATATATATATATATATATATATATATATATATATATATATATATATATATATATGTGTGTGTGTGTGCAATGATTATAATCAAACCATATTCTGGAATGATTGTATATTAGGATAATGTTAAATGTTATGAAAATATATTAATCTACCAGAATGTATACAATCTATAGCATCATCAGCCAATGACATCAATGTACCAACGAGTAGTGTCAGAGGCTTTCTTCCCGGGAAAATCCAGTGTACGGACTTTAGTCGAGTAACACTGAATGTTATTCATTCATAGTTTTCTTTGTGTGAGTGATGAACGATCGAATAGAATACTGCTTTGAATATCAATCATACAATTATCAGCTAATGATATTACATTTATATAAACAAATAAATAAAATATGAAATAAGATTATGAGCAGTATAAACTAAAGAGAAAATCTACGACTCTACCTCATTATTTTTTTCGGAAAGAAATCTACGAAGAATATTTGATGACTTCTGTATTTGTTCTAATTTTTCTTCAGACCTAAAATCTCAATATATATATATATATATATATATATATATATATATATATATATATATATATATATATATATATAATTATTATTTCTCAAATCGGTGCAAATATATCTTCATAGGTAATAGAGAATATGGTTCGATTTTGGTAGAGAAAGGGGTACCTCAGAGTTCGATCGTCGGCGGACCAGTTCTGTCCCTCATTTATACAATGGATTTAAGTGCCGAGGGAAGTATCATAGACCAGTTGGCTGATGATACTCAAATTTACAAAAGCCTTAAGGTGAATGAATTGAGATCTGCTTGCTCAAATGTAAACAATAGCTTGAGCTACATATTGGAGTATTCTTGCAAGCATGGTCTTGACATGAATCCATCGAAAACGCAATTGATTTCTTTTGGAAATACGTCGGAGGAAATTGAACGAAGTCTGAGCATTGATATAGGAGAGGTAGCAATCGAGCCCAAAGAGGTGGTCAAAGCTTGGGGATATATATATATATATATATATATATATATATATATATATATATATATATATATATATATATATATATAGATGCCAAATTAAGATTCAAGTATGTGAAGTTGCTAGTTTGAAGATGTTATGGAGCATCAATGAATTCATTTCATAGTTGGACCTTGTTGAATATACCTCTAAAAAAACAGCTATGTGAATCATTGATCATTTTAATTATTCAGTGGCATATGGGCCATGCTCAAATGTGGATACAGAAAATAGAATAGAGTATTAAGTTCATAACTGAGTTAAGGGATCATGTGTCCGGCAAAAGAAGAGAGTTGCGACACATTTTTGAAAAAAAGTATAGCTACGAACTATTAGGTTGAGATGCATTTACCCCATTTAAGTGTTATTTTCGTTTCCTGAGTCTGGTACACTGGTTTCAGTGATGAGATGGTTGAATATGACCAACAGACGAAGGCTTCATCTAACAATTTTGGTTCATAAGGCTTTGAAGAGACAAACATCCGGATATATTTCCAATAGAATTGCCAGAAGTTTGGAAATTGATGGATTCACTACACGAAATATTGATCTCCTGGTTATATCCAAACATGGGAAAGCTGTTTTAAGAGATCTTCTCCGTACAATGCAACGAACATGTACAGTTTCCCATCTAGAAATATGAAGTCCACGTCATCTGCGAGATTAATGGGATGAATGAATAGTTTTCATAGTTACAAATTTCCATTTTTTTCTCCTCAATTGTGAATAGGAATAAGTTTATGATAGATATATGATTTAGCTTTTGATTTTCTGTTATGGTTTGGAATATGTTTATTGGGGTATTCGGTTGAATAAATCAGCTACGCTAGACTTCGCTGAGGATTATTAAAATTGATGACAAATTTTGAGAAATTGCGAATGAGAATTAGAAATTTGCCTGTTACTGAAAGTTGTTAGGTAAATTTAATGATACTTATTAATAAACCATAAAACTCAGTATTTATTACAGTACTTGGCAGTATGCAATCTTCCTGGTTTTCCTTTAACGTGTAGTGAACTTTACAGAAGGGAATATAATGAATAATGCAAAACACTAGTGAATTAACGGATGTATACAAGAGGGCCATGTGTTTGAACTTTCTAACTGTGGCGTTCGCTGTTGGATCTTCGTTAAATGAAATTTGCTTCTATTTAGCATAAAAAAATTGTCGAGTTATCCTTGTTGGCTTGCTCAGTTCTCTTGCAACCTCTTAGCCCAGAATATATTCTTCATTGTGTGAATATCTACAACTTCCAGGTCATGCCATGCATGCACCGTGACGGGTCAATTGACTTCAAACGACTTTTCGAATTACGTGTAATCAAGTACAGCATCAATTAGCATCATATTATAATTATAGACAACACAATTCTAAACGGTGCCAACTACCTAACTTTACATACATATTCATTTGAGTTTATTAGACTCAAAATAGTTGTTATAAATCAGCCATGAGTACAGAGTTACAATAAAGATGTAAGGTACATACAATTGTTTATACTGATAGATAGCCTTGTTTTAAAAGAGATACGTACTTTAATATATACCAACAACATTGGGAAATAATTGCTCTTATGCAGTAGCGAAACAGACTTTAGTTTAGAACCCGTCGTGATATGCTGTTAGCGAAGTTAGGGATTATTTGAATAATGAGTAGGTTTTCTGTACACATTACAGCTTTGAATTTTTTATTATTGTCTTAGAAAAGAAGAGATTTTATTGGAATATTTCAAACTTCGTTTGAGAAAAGTTTAACGTTATCGATTTAATTTTTCTATTATAATATACTTCCTTTAAATGTATCTGTATGTAATCATTTCGGATTTCGAAAAGGAAGAAGTCTTCAAGATCATATATTCAGTATAAAATATACCTAGCGTCCATGGACTTGGAAAAAGCTTTTGATAGGGTGCCTAGACGAATATTATGGGAAATACTACGTAGAAGAGGAATCAAAGCAAAATACTGATAGTACAGGTGCTTCAACGAGAACTAAACAGAGGTTATCTAAAGATATTCATTTCATCAAATTATAAAACTAGTAGAGAAATCAAAGCCAAAATTATAAGACTGATATTAAATATATATGAAAGTGATAGAAATTGCATTATAAGCGGAAACAGGAGATCGGAGTATTTCAAGACAAAGGAGGGACTTAGAGAGAGGGGGTGGGGGGCTTAGTCCTCTGTTGTTTATAATCTTTATGGATGAAATAATAAAAAATTGCTCGACAGAAGTGAGGAAAATCCAGATTGGACATAGAAACTTAAAGCAAGTAGAAGTATCAGAACGGGCATACGCGGATGATATAATGATAATGGCCAACAATGAAAAAGATCTTCAGAAAAACTTGAATATATGGAACAGAGAATTAGAGAAGAGTGGTATAAAAATGAACAAAGAAGAAACTAAGGTAATGGTGATTGGAACAGAAAAGGAAGACATAAATATACAGATAGAGAGGACAAAAATAGAAAAGTGGAAAAGTACTTAGGAGTTGAACTCGAAGAATCATGAAAGCAAGATGCTGAAATCAATGATAGGATCGAAGGGACCATGAAGGCATATTATGATATCAGCCACAATTTCATAAATAAGAAAGAAATGTCAGTAGCCACAAAAATGAAAGTATTCACATCTATCTATAGGCCAATACTGACATTTGGATGTGAGTCATGGGTTCTAGATGAAAACCAAAAAAGTAAAATTCAAGCTGACGAAATGAAATATCTTAGGAGGGTAAGGAGAGTCACAAAGACAGATAAGCTAAAGAACATTGACGTACGAAAGGAATTAGGAATTGAATCAACTTTGAAATTTATAGAGAAAAGGCAGCTCAGCTGGTGGGGACATTTTCAGAGAATGGATAATACACGGCAAGTCAAACGTATATGGGAGACAAAGACTAACGGAAAGATGAAAAGAGATAGACCACGACAAACATGGGATGGAGTAATAACGGAAATATTGGGACAACAGGGCTAAAACAATCGCAAGATAGAAGATTGAAGGAAAATTTCGAAGTTCAGAAAGTGATTCTTCTACTTCTCATCTGTGTCTGAACGGATGAATGCTTGTGCAAGGGCATCCGAATTTTACAGCACGCATGAGTACAATCCGCATTTGAAGTTCCGTTTTCGTTTGGCAACGTTGATGAAATTTCACAGTTGATCATGAAACTAGAGTCGAATGCTATGGGATCGGATGAAATATCGTCTGAAATGTTAAAGTTGTGCTGTCCTGTGATTGCTCCTTATATGACCCATATAATAACGTTTTGTTTGGATTCCGGAATGCTGAAAATTCTCACTGGTGGGGACTCTGTCAAAGGTGAAGTGATCCCACAAACTACGGTGATCTACGTCCCATTAGTATTCTTCCCTCAATGTCTACAGTTTTGGTAAAATTCATTGTGGTCCAAATAAATGATTATTCGTTGGAAAATAAAATTATATCACCGATGCAGTCTGGATTCCGTAGGGAGCACACTTGTCCTCTTAGATTTTGCGAAAGCTTTCGACAGAGTTGATAATCAATTACTATGTGCAAAATTGAAGTATTTTGGTTTAGATGTGATTGAGTTACAATTTTTGGAGTCATTTTTGGACAAGCGTCCTCAGGTGGTAGTTATCGACAATGACCGTTCTGACGCCATTCCTGTGACGTCTGGGATGATGCAGGGATTTATGCTGGAGCCTGTAATTTTTCTTCTTTACAGTGCAGAAATTCTTCTAGAAATTAATTCGTGTAAGGCTCGTGCTTTTGCAGATTACACTCAGCTTTTTTACAGCTTTGACGCTCTACGTGCTCCCGCTGCTGCAGAAATTATCAATGCCAATTTGTCCAACATTTATAAGTACGCCAAGGCGTACTTAAATTAAGTACTAGTGAGAGTGATCTCATACTGTTTGGTACGGAATCTAGTAGAAAGCTTATTGACTCAGACTTTGTTGTTGAGATCTCGGGGGAATCAATAGCTTCGAAGAACTCTGTGAAGAATCTCGGTGTAATTTTTGACTGTGGCCTTCGTTTTCGAAGGTGATCAGAAAATGTTATAGAGCCTTGAAGGCATTATATATGAATGTTAGAGTTCTTAATTTCAAATTTAGAAAAAAATCAATTGAGACATTAGTGCTACCTATTTTGAATTATGCTTTGGTTGTCGTATTTCCTTGCTTGGACAAGATAACGCAAAGTAGACAGCAGAGTGTTCAAAAAGCATGCTGCCGATTCGTCTGCCGTTTGCAGAAATCACTTATTTGAATTTCACCTTACTATATTAGTACAACGCATTTTACATTCTGGTGAACCTTCGTATCTTCGTGAGAAATTAATATTTAGGAGTGATATGCGCAATACTAATCTGAGAGAATTTTCTTGCACTTTCTCTGCCTAGATTTCATTCGGCTATTTCAGAAGATGGTTCACGTATAACTCTGTGAAAATTTATCATCAGGTTTCAAATAGTTTGAAAAATCTTTCAACACCACCTAATCCATTTCTAACATATCGGGCTTGATTAGTTTGGTTAATGTACCTTTTCTTCTCTCTTCACAATTGATTTTGCTCGTTTTTGCTCTGGTTGCCCCCTTAGTTATAATATAGCTCGAAGGAATTCAGAAGTCCGTACTTGTGTGCAAGTTTCTGATTGATAACATTGCACACTTGATTATGCCTATGAACACTTATCTGTTTGTAATGTTCCGTCCTTAATTATAAATTTTTTGTAGTTGTTTGTAGCGATTACTTGGTCTTGAATGGCAATAAGGAATCTTTCTGTTTCCGCGAATAGTTCTCTTTTCATCAACCATTTGTTGGAAACTTCTTTGTCGATGTGTGGTTGATTAATCTCATGGTGATGTCGTCCATGCAATT
The DNA here is from genome assembly GCA_013387265.2 of Cryptolaemus montrouzieri. Taxonomy (NCBI): domain Eukaryota; kingdom Metazoa; phylum Arthropoda; class Insecta; order Coleoptera; family Coccinellidae; genus Cryptolaemus; species Cryptolaemus montrouzieri. The sequence continues at coordinate 41,157,367 of JABFTP020000185.1, read as the reverse complement.
CCTTTCTTGACCATTGCTCTTGTTTTTCAGTATCTGATAGGAACGGTAGATTCAGCAGGTCATTCCTGGTAGCAAGATTTAGAGGTGTATATCCCTTATCAGCCGACGATACCACTCTGTGGAGGTCAGAAGTTCGAGGTTTTGCAGAGACCAATTCTCTGAGATTTTTTATCTGTTCGGTATGTAAGTTGACAACATTCATCAATCCACGTCCTCCTTCTTTCCGCTTCAGAGTTCTTCCTATCACAGACGATTCTGGATGATGATTGTTGTACTTGTCAGCATCGTTCGGATCTGCCTTTGAATATCATCCCTACGCCATTCCAGCCACACTGGAATGGCGTAGGGGTTAATTGCCTTGACTAGATTCCCAGAGTTCAACATTGATTTCAGCTCAGTCTTCAGACGCTGACTGTATTCTGAACGAATCTTCTCCTTCGACTGTTTTTGGTTTAGCAATCTGGCTTGTTGGTATCCCAGATATTTGTACGTTTCGCCATCCCCCATACACTGTATGATATCCCCATTTGGAAGTTGTTTCACCATCTATGACTTTCCCTCTTTGAATGTTCAGGGTCTTACATTTTTCAATCCCGAATTTTATATGAACATTTATCGATAACATCTGCCGAGTACACACTGACAGTTTTCAGCAGATCATCCAATTGCTTCTTGTTCGAAGCATATAATTTGATGTCATACATATACAGCAGGTGGGTGATTGTGTGAAAGTTCCTATCTGCTTTTATCCTAAATCCGTATCCTGTTCTATTGAGCATTGAAGACAATCGGTTCATAGTCAAACAGAACCATAGTGTACTTAAAGAGTCTCCTTGAAAAATTCCACGACGTATGATTATCTTGTCGGTTTTGATTGACTTATTGTTGACCTGCAGGGACGTGTGTCATTGTTGTCTTCAAGAATTCGACCAGGACTTGATGAATTTTGTATATCTGTAATACTTGTACAAGCCAAGAATGGGCGGTACTATCGAATGCCTTCAGATGATCGAGAAAAGCTGAATTAACATTCCGATGCCCCCCGTGTACTTGTTTCATCATCACAGAATGGATGATGAGTTGTTCCTTGCACCCGTGGTGTTTCCTTCTGCTCCTCTGCTAATATTTTGTTGTCATCAAGGTGTTGGTATATTTGATTGTATATGCATGAGGTGAGTATTTTGTAGAGCGTTGGCGGACAACTGATCGGCCTTTTCTGAGACGGATCTTTGTTCTATCGCTCTTAGGTAGCATATATGTTATGCCTTGTTATAGAAAAGTGGGTGTTTTCCATGGATCTTATTAAACTTCTTGCACCAGAAGTTGTGGATATTATCTATACCTGTGGCCTTCCAATTATTGGCCGCTCTAACTTTTTTGCGATTGTTTCCTCCGTTATTCCTTCGAAGTCCATATGTTTGATATCAAGGCGTTCTTTTTCATTCGTGATCCATTCAGCATCTTTATTGTGTTCTTTGGGGTCCGATCATAAAGATGACCAATAATCGATCAATCACTGTGCGTTAGGTTCTCCTCTGTTATTGTTGTTCGCAGTTCTGTTATTTCCCTTATGAAAATTGGCTGGACTTTGGAGGAACCTTTTGTTTTGGTGTTTCCTTTCAGTACACTTGATGTATCTTGAGAGCCCCTTAGCTGTTTCTTCGAGTTTCTGCTTCAAAGTGTCCTTATACACGTCGATGTGTTGTTTGTGATCAGGGTGTTTGGTATTCGTACCAATTTTTATATGAATTTTCAAGCGCCTTGAAATATTATTATTATTATTATTTTGGGCCGTACCTATCTCGGCTCCTAACCCTTTTAATGAGTGTTGGAAAATACCCTTCTCGGCCCAGAGTGCCATGTATATACTAAGGAATAATCTCCCAAATCCCCAATCGTTATTTTCTCATTATTTTTCTGTTCATTGGTAGTTTATAAATATGATCAAATGAAAACAAAATCAATCAAATTTCGAAAGTTATGGCAAGTGTTACGACAATGTTTGAAAATAATAGTACTCCTAGTTCGAGTGAAATGCTTAGTCACAAGAAAAATTCTCTTAGTTCATAACTGTTTGAAATTATAAAGAACATAATCGTAAATTAGCAATATGAAGGTGCGTTGAAGATAAATCTCCAGCATTTCTTCGAACAGTTGGTGAGGAAGAGCAACATACGCCGCAACGATCAAAAATGGACTCCTCTGTTAAACGAATGGTAGAGCAAGATGTTTGTGAAAAAACCGTCGCAAATAATCAGGCAAGAAATGTGCCAAACTGAAGATGACATTACATGTTTACCGACGAATGATCTACACCACGTAAGGAAGAATATTTATTATGCGCGCCGTAAACTGTTACTAGCTTTACCAAAATGTACCCAAGACGTTCATGAAGCAATGAATAAACTCAACCTGAAAACCAACAGAAACGATGAATTTTTTGGACCTATGCGATTCTAGAATTATTTATACGGACGGCACATTCTCTGTGCACCAAGTTCCATCCATGGATATTTCAGCGGTTATTACATTCCTTTAGTTTTTGTCTGTTGAAAGACAAGTAAACTAACACATAAATTGTGCTTATTAAAAATCAAAAACTACTGTTCAAGATCAAATATTGTATTATCTCCAGCAGATGTAGTGATCGATTTTGAAATTGCTATTCTCCATGCCTCTCTAAATGTTTGGCCAAATACAAAAATTACAGGAGGAACGTTTCATCTCACACATGTTTGGTACCGCCACATTCAAAGATTAGGCTTGACTTCCGAATAAGACAGAAATGCTTAGAAAAAAGCGAATTGCTTCGATATTATTTTGTGCTTTGATTTGAAGCCCGAAGAGGTGGAAGATTTTTGGTTTTTTGAAATGTACGAGATCAAACCACAAGATGAAACACTTCTTGGATTACTTGTTCGAAAATTATTTAACGAACTCTTTTAGAATTCTACCATCAATCTGCCAAGGCCTAGCACACAAAAGGCACCTTAAAGAGTCCTATGTCGATATACTAACTCGCACCGCCATATGTTAGAATCTGATGGAACTCATAGGTATTCATGACCCTTTGTCATATACTAAACAAATAATGTGTAATCAAAAATTATTGCTACAATAAGATGAGATAAAAACTATCCTGCATAGAATGTACAAAATTTCAATAAAAACAGATTAGTGATTTAGGAGTTAATCGCAGAAAGACAACGTAACATAAAATGTTCACGTAAAAAGATGTTTTTTTCATACAATGAAGAAAACGTGGGAATATGCAATCTGACCAGACAATAACCAAATTTATATTCCTCGGCCATAGTAGTGATTGAGATCTAATGTCAACTGGTAACAGCCATACAAGTACTTGAAGCGTTAGCATTTCGACAGATCGCATCTTGCATAAACAGTGTGTTGCGTTGCGTTAGATAGTCGAACTAGTATGACTTCTTGAAGTTTTGTTTGATCTACTCTTCATTTCCATCATTTACCGGTGGCGCTGATAGTACTCTCTGTGTTAGTTTGATGGAGGACGCCAATTGTACCTATATACATATACATGTACTTGATGCGATCAAACAGATTGAGATGAGTAGGTGACAGTCTGGCTTGGTGTTGTTAATGAATGTGCAATTCTGACAGGCGATAAATTTCGCATATAATCATTAATGAGTTATAAAACTTAAACAAGTGCGGTAATTCCCCCACTGCTGCTATTTCTAATCCAGATCACCTGAGATTATTTCTGGAAATCTTTGAACATTCTTTCAGACCTCGAACATAGGCAAATATGGTTGTCATATGTGTTCAAATCAGAATCTACCAAGTTTTGCAGACAAATCAGAAAAAGTAAGAAACGATTAATTAATAATTAATTAATATACGAACTCATCAACCTCCATGTCAACAAACAAAAGCAAAGCAAAGATCCTTCAACCCCCTAAGGTGTTTACGTAATATTTCCAAGGCTCCTAATTCCACAGAAAATGGTTAATCAATTTTCAACCTTATTTTCGAATAAGTCGATTACTTGCCGAAAAGAAAACATTTATCTCAAATATGGAACAAATATTTTGATTTCTTAACAACTCAATCAATCAGTACTTAATGGTAGTAATCAATCAGTTTAATTTTATTGACTCAATTGTTGATATTGTAGTAAGGAATTGTTGCACTTCTTGAATAATCAATTACATCACGTCTGAGATCATTTCTTATTGGGATGAAAATACGAGATCAAATGTTAAGCAAAAAATAAATAAATTATCTTTGATGGTTTTACTAAATATAGATATAGCTATCGCTAAATGTTATATTTCAGAGAATCGGTAGAGTAGGTCAAGAAAATTGTGTATTTCTCATTGAAAGTTCCTCCAAATATTTGAATTATTGGTACATACAAAATATAAAACATTTTTTTCAAAATATTTTTGTAACTCTACAAATTTTTATCAACGATGCCTTTATGACATCAACCCGTACAAATGTTACAATTGGATTTTCTTGTTTAAAGATAACTGATAATGATATCCTCATGATCATACTGAAAAACAATCGCCTCACTTTCCCAGCTCAAAAAACAGTATTTTTTTGAGCAGTTCGTATTTTGAGATAATTTTATTTGAAAGTATATGTATACAAGTTTTTATGGTGCCAAAACATGTTATTTATTGTACCACACCTGCGCCAATAGAGTGTACGAAATATTCAATCTAAACCTGTTTTTGGCCTATCATGATCTAACGCAGAATCTTGATTCAATGTGACAATTCGCTCTTGACATATGCCTTTGTTATCTTTTCCTGCTCAAAATGTCAATAGTCAATAATGTGAATAGTCAAATATTTACTGACAGCTCGATACACAATTACTTAAATTTTTACAAAAATACTCAGTTAAACGATGGTCAGACAACAACTACGCGTCAAAAATAACTGAAATTTCAATAAGTACGTAGTCACATTCATTAGATTTAATTGATGAATGCTGTCATCTCCAAGTTGAAATCGGATATCTTTCAGATCGTCCTCGTATAGTCAGCATTTTACTTTACAAAGGGTGTAAATAAATAAGTACTAAAATTTTTCAGGGGTGACTCATCAAAGCATGACGAAATATTTCTATAAACTTAAGTCTGCAAACCCTTCGTTGCCGATCAACAAGGTGTTAAAATTTTAGATGTTTCGTTAATCGCTTCTACAGTTTTCGAGATATTTAGTTTGAATTTTGAAGTCTATAGTGTCCACATTATTAGACCACTGAAACTGTAATGTTAGATTTCATCTATTCAATCTTCAATTTTCTAGAGCCCTAGAACTTCCCATGTACATCAAGCTAACGTTTCGCAGAAGTTAATTGACATTGAGACGAAAGCTGATAGTAGTGATAGTGACTTTGAGTGTGACTTGAAATCGTCGACTTTATTCAATCATGATGATTTAAACCTGGGCTGCTTAAACTTGAACTGCTGGCGACCTACCCCAATATTTTTGGACTACTTACGATCGACTCTGAGAGGCTGCAAGTATGTGTGATGCAGGGTTATCGTACATACACGATACATCCTACCTATTTACCTATCTAGGTAGGATGTAGCGTAGCATATATAGATATTAGCTTTCCGCACAATATACATTATTTTAGTCAGGGTTTGGGTTAGGTTTAGTTAGATTCTTCTCTATAATATCAATGAAAAAACTCATAGTTATTCAAAATTGCGAGTTTGTTGGTTGTTACAAAACAAAAGAGTTACATATGGTGTTAAACTTAACTACGGAGTGACTTTGGATGTTGAAGCGTGGCACTGCATGTCCTCAGTAAACCTTTCATAAGATGGTACGTAACCACGAAGTACTAATCGCAAGCATGATGACAAATGATGGTCAAATGCAGACTCGCACAAGTAAGTTGACCCAAATATTGCCGTCAGTTGAAGGGTGATTTGCCTTAGATTCGGATATTTATCTTCATATATAAAACACCAGAAATTTGTATCAGATACTGTAGCTTTGATATGTATATCTGATATAATCTGCACCAACTCATTTTCAACAGAACATGAGTTCATATTGATCTGACTTGCTACTTCAGTAGCTAATTCCTCAATGTTTTTACATGAAAAAGGATAACTCATAAATGATGCTTTATTTGCCAATTTACTGCAGTCATAAAAACACATTTTGAATTGTCCCAAAACATTTGATGATTCAGTATCATACGTATCATAATTCATTTAAGGAATCCTTGCTTTCAAAGACGGAAAATGTTTCAGATCCTTTCTTTTCAGTTGTTCTATCATAAGTTGCAATTTACTTTTGAATGCGTTTACTGCGCTAATCATCTCAATAATAGTTTTTCTTTTACCTTGACTCGCTTCAAATTAATGGTGTTTAAGTGCATTGTGATGCCAGTCAAAAATGCCAAATCAGTCAGTCATTTTTCGTATTTCAACATCTGGTTGTCATCACCTCTTTCGCCTAGAAAAGCTGATATTTCGGGCAATAGTTATTGAAACCTTTCTAGGAATTTTCCGCGACTCAACTAACTGACGTCCGTGTGAAGAACTAAATGCAACTTAAAGAGTCGCCCTTGCAAGCTACACGCACGGATGGAATTCACAATTTTTGCTCCAATGCCCATAATTTCCTCCGTGTTTAAAACTTATGGACACAAAACTTGTTGATGTATAATGCAATGGAATGAAAAAAAATTAAGGGAAATCTTCATTAGCTCCACAAAATGCCAAAAAACCGTTTTTGTTTCCAGTCATTGCTGGTGCTTCATCGGTTTTAATACACACTGATTTATATATTGGTAGCTTGTAGTTTTACAAAATTGCAGAAAACGTCATTTATATCTTCGCCACGGGTTTTCCCCTTCAGAGGAATGATTGTCAAAAATTCTTCCTTAGCCAGCATGTCATTGAATACCATCCGAATAAAAATACACAGCTGGGAAGTGTCTGTCATATCGGTGGATTTGTCGAACTGTAAAGAAAAGTATGTACATTTTATGATATCATCTTTTAGTTTATCTGCCATGTCTTGTCTCATGACTTCAATACGCCTTGTGACAGTCGGACGAGATAACTGAAGTTCTCTAATAGCAGACATGATTTCTGTTTTATTTTTAAAATCTCCAAATAGTCGCACCCGCTTCAATAAATGCTTCCTCCACAACCAATCCATCTTCGAATGGTTTCTTGTGTTTCGCCAATATATGAGATATTTTAAATGACGCGATTGTAGCAGCTTTTGATTGTTTGGCCGGTCTTGTGAACATGGTTTGTTCTTTTTTCAAACAAGATATCAAATCACGTACTTTTCGTTTTCTTAATTCAGTCTGTGGCGGAAAATCCTTTTCATAGGATTCTCTAAGTAACCACGCTCAAGTATTGCAACTGACGCACGAAAAATAAGACAAATGCACTTATCCTTCACCATACAAAAGAAAAATTCTTCCCCCAAATCGTTATTAAAATGAGACGTTTTGGATTTCTTCGCTGCACCCACTTTGTACTATTTAATAATAAACTTTGTATCGACGTAGTATTGCCTTCAAGTTACAATTCAGAATTACTCAAATTCCTGCATATATAATATATATATATATATATATATATATATATATATATATATATATATATATATATATATATATATATATATATATATATATATATATATATATATATATATATATATATATATATATATATATATATATATATATATTCACGAGAACAGACACATAGGTCGGTCCTGACATTAGGCAGACCCCATAATAGTTTCTCAGTCGTGCTAATGAAGGCGTACGATTTTGATTCTATCACTCTTCATCTTGCTGGTAACTAATGTTTCAGCAGAGCTGCCGTTTGTATATGTTATCTATAGCTTTATCATACATATATATCTAAAATATCAGACAGATAAGTATGTTCTAAAATGTAGGCAGATCACATAATAATTTCTCAGTTGTGGAAATGAAGGTGTACGATTATGACTTTCTCACTCTTGCTGGCAATGAGAGTGAATTTTTATTAATACATGTGAATAATTTTTTTGAAATTTATAATTTACTACTCTTATTTGAAGTCATGAGAATATGTTTGTTATTCCTTTTAACGTGCTCTATTTCCGCCTTTCGGCCAATGACACGCCGGGGAATTCTGTCACCTCACTAACCCGGGAATTTTGCCGATCCCCTCTCGTGTCGAGGGAAGGGATCTTTAATGTCCAACACATCTCTGTTAGACAGGACTGACGGCTTAACATCTCCTCCGAAAGATGGACACTCAAGCGATTCCCAGAATCCGAAAAATCGCACTGACTTTGTGGGGATTGAACCCAGACAACTTTGCGTAGAAGACGAGTATCACATCCTCTAGGCCAGTGAGCCTGCTCATGAAAATATAATTTTTAATAAAGAAATCATCGACCACCCGGAGATCACCAGCGATCTCCAACCGCTGGCTCTCGGAAGACAAGTTGCTGACCTTTCTCTGTTTTACAGATACTTCAACGGAAGATGCTCCAAGGAGCTGAAAGAGTTTGTTGTCTTGTCGTGGTTATGATGGTGTACGATTATGACTTTCTCACTCTGACTGGCAATGAGAGTTTATCATTATTAAAGAAAGACATAGATTGAGAAAAATACATGAAATGAGTTTGTTTGGATTTTTTTTTTGAAACAAGAAAAGTTTTGGATATTTTCAACACGTTGAACAACTAATGTAGATGAGAAATTGAAGGAATAACTTATCGATTTTCTGCACAGTAAGGGGGATTTTAATGCAGTTTGGTGGGTTGGAGAATCTCTAGAAACTTTGTGGAATAATGAAAACTAATGAGTCACTTTGAAATGCTTGAATGTAACATGAGCATCAAGTAACACTTTCTTCACAACCACCTAGACAATTGTTCTGCTAATCTGCTAATCATAAGGGCTGACTATTGTTGTAGTATTTTTAACAGCTCGATGACTATAACATATGTAAGAAAATCTTACAGAAAGAAAGTTTTTTTCAACTTAAGCATTTAAGATCAATTTTAAAGAAATTGTGTTTTATTGTCAAATCGGCCATGTTATACTTTTTTTTAAGTAGAGCTGATACAGAACGATTTGAAATCGTAATTAAAAATTAGGTTAATATCATGTGGCACAAAATTGCTGTTGTGCGGTGTAATTTATCTAATTGTCATTATAAGAATTAATTTTCGAACTGTCATAATGAGAACACAGAACTTATTTAAGATATTTCAATCAATTCATGTAAATTCTGTAAATGGACATACATGAGTTACTATGAGATAAAATTAGGAAAAGGTATATGATTTTCGGTTTTCATAAAACACTTCTTGGATAAAGAATTGAGTGTACATACGGTGTATTGTTGGAAAGGAAAAAACACTCTATTCAACGAAATCAAAGTTATCTATGGTTCATATTTCAAAAAGCAAATTCTTAGAATTTCCAAATAACTCGAAAACGAAAAAAGTTAGCTGTTTGCGATAATGACTTTTTCGCGCAAACAGAATACGGGAAAGGGGGGTCATTTTCTATATTCCTTTTGGGATATATCAAGGATCTGCTACATACGAGGTATGTCAATTAAGTTCACAGACAAGTGCCCGGACGATCCGGAAATACTTCAAAATAACTTCTATTCCTTCGAAATAGCCTCCCTCGAGTTCGATGCACGAACTGTGAATGACGAGTTGGCCGGAGCATTGTCATGATGAAGCAAATATCCGCGCTCCGCCAACTCGGGTCGTACACGAAACACACGGACCTTCCGACATTTCAGAACTTCAATGTAGAATACTGCGTTGACTGTCTAACCTGCTGGAACGTATTCGTGGTGAACAACTCCATTAATATCGAAAAATGAGATGAGTAAAGATTTCACTTTCGATTTGGACATTCTGGCTTTCGTGGGACGCTCTTTTGGTCTCAGGGTCTTTTTCGAACACCCACAACTCGTCACCAGTGATAACATTCGTCAGTTTGAAAAATCATGTCTTGACAGATGGACAATCGGAGCTCAACTGCGAGCACTTTGGGAACCATTTTCGCATCCCTAAATCTCCGTGTAGCATCTGCCGGATCGTCTCCTTGTTGATGCCGAACTCGTCTTCCAACATTCTAAAGCTTACCCGACGGTCTCCGAGAATTCGCGCATCCGTTCGAGGTTTCGTGCGTTTCGAGAGATGGAGGGAGCTTTGCTCAATCGTGGACAACTGATTTTTTCAGACAATCTTCCTTATACACGTCGGTTAACTGTTTTATAATTTCCACGGAAGTTTCGCCGCGTTTCACAAAAAATTCAATCACCATTCTTTGCTCAGTTATTTTATCATTCATCTTCACGACGGTGGGTCAAAACAGGTCGATGTTCAAAGGACAATAAAACACGAAGTATACAACCGATCAACGCGAAACTTGCACAGGCTGACGCAAAAATTAATTCTGTTTCAAGTGAAATCAATGCGAACGCTGCAGAATTACTTACCGCCGCAGCATTGCCAACTTCCGCGAACTTAATTGACATACCTCGTACTAGAGCTAGTCGAAATATAAAAGTGTTTGAATAAAATTTCAGACTTTTTCTTGCATCGGTTACTAATATTCAAATTCTCAATGCATGTCGCAGTGTTCTCAGGCGTTGTGAATTACGCATACAGAATAATGACAAAACATTTAAATACCTACATTGATTATATCCATTAAATTTCATTTCATATAATAGAATATCTGTTAGTTTCTGGTTTAAAATAACGATTGCATGTTACTTTTCAAAATTTTCGTGCGGCATGGTTGCTTCGTTATTACCAACGATACAATATTCAAATAAAAGTTGAAACTTGACGAGAAACATTAAATAATTTAAGTGAATTGTCACTGAAGAACTAAAAACACGCCCTGGATGAAAAATTGAGTGTACATTTGATATATTTTTGAAAAGGAAAAAACTAACATTTTATTATATTTAAAAAAGCAAGTTTGCATGATAACACGAAAACAAAAAAATCCGGACGTAGTTCGATTCTAGGTGAAAACTTCAAAACCAACCGATATATCAGCACTTGTCCGATTCTGAAAATTTCCAGAATTTCCAAAATTTCGAAATCGAAAAATATCAGCTAACTGTTCCGTTAATGACTTTTTCACGCAAAAAGAATACAGGAAAGGGTCATTTTCTTCTAATCACAATATACCCTATACTTTTAAGGTTTATCGAAAAATTATTAGGAGAAAATAATTGATATGGTTTTGTTGCGAATAATAACGAATGATGCAACTGATGTTCCTTCAGATTTAAAAGAAACGTATTTCCATAAATAGAAAATGGCAATCTGATTTCTTGAGGAGTTTGTACTAGATATTTTACGGACATAAACTGTATCTAACCGCAGCACTACCGATCTCTAAGGTCATGAACCGCTATTGAATGCAGTCCGGCTATTATTAATTTTCACAAAAAATTACAGGTAATAATATCTCGTACAATGAGAGTCACATTATTTCTGAATGTTTTCTAACTTCAGAATATTATTTCCTGAAAAAACAAAGAAGTTGACGGATTATATAACTCGGAAAAAATTATCATTCAAAAGTTTTGCGTTCAAAATTTTCTTTATGTTAACACGAATCTTTAAAAAGTATCGTCCAGTAATAAAATTCATTCAATTATTGGAAATACTGCATTGTACACTTATATTGACATAAGATATATGGAATCCATGACGAAAGAAAGTAATTCTCCTGATCGTTATTCAAATTAAGTTTTCTTAATGGCCGAACCAGACAAGAATTATATTATCCATTCAAAGCAAAGCGACTAGAGGAAATCGTTAGTTCAACTGTAACTTTTGCTGATTGAACGTTGCCCTAGAAGAAAATTACATAAACTAGAATAGCCCATACGTACAATTCCTTGAAACGTCGCAAAACAAAAAAAAATCACAAGATTATGACCACTCCGACATGGTAGAAACGACTGGTGTTCATACTTATATTATAACCATTATACACGGGTCTAAATATACGCTATTCTATTTGGGTACAGGGGACATTTTCAAATTAAAAACGCAGTGCATTTCTCCGGTCGCTCGGCAACCGGCGAGAGTAAACAAAAATAAAAACATTCGCGGACGCAATCTGTGCGAGCTTTCATCAAGATGAAGAAGTCACGACATCGGAGAGCGAGTTAATTTAAGACGGTGAGAAACGGTAAAGATGACGAATCGCGATAGTTTTGATTATTCGCATTCACAAGAATATGGTATTTTAACAAGAATTATCCGACTTTTTTACTGTAATGTAAATAATAATGAAGTGTTCAGTACGCTTGCAAATATTTTACGTTTACATCATTAACGGTATTATCTTCTTTGCAAAAGAAACCGACAGCTTTCAACGTGATTGATGAAGTATAATAGTTCTTGACATTGGCATTTATGAAAATTTTCAATAACAACTTCCCCTTCTAGACTAAGAGCCAGCGTTCCGCAGATTTACTGTATAGTAGCAAACGCCATATTAATGGAAGGTATACTATTTAATCAGCCGTAGGTGAAATAGGCATTCACTATTCCCATCGATGATTCCTTTGAGCGTGCCTTAGTCAAAAATCCTCAAAATTGACTGACCGCAGCTTGTCTGCCGTTTTGATATCGTAAAATATATAATTCTTTCATAGAAAAATTAAATGGCATACACATATTCCGGTTCCTATTATAATTTATAGAATTTAAAGCATCGAAAATTTAATATAAATTAGCGTTATTTCAGCAAAGGTGAACATTATATATGTCATTCATAGTATATAATATATATATATATATATATATATATATATATATATATTCACGAAAACAAACAGACACATAGGTCGGTTCAAATATGCGGGCAGACCACATAATAGTTTCTGAGTCGTGGTAAAAAGCGTACGATTTTGACCTCTTACTCCTCATCTTGCTAGTGTTCCAGCAGAGCTGCAATTTATATATGTTATTTATATCTTCATCATACATATACTGGGTGATTCACCAGTACCACGGTTCTCTATAGCTCGTACACTCTTGAAGATTTCATTTTTGTTCGAACGGTATTGTATTCACAAAATGAAAATCTACTTCAGCAATTTACTTTGAAGTAAACAGGTTGACCACTTTTTTTGTTGAAGACTCAAGAGCGTCCAAAACTCTGCTATAATATCTTTAAGTAATAAGTTTTTTTGGTGAGTACTTTCGTCACAATATTTTTTTTCCGTAAAAATTCATGAAAATAGGCTCTCACATCATAGCATGCTCCTTCGACCAGAGAGGATGAATACTCTTTTCCTTTCGTTTTCTTATTGCCCAAGGATAGCTTCATTGATGAATTGAAATAGATTATCCTCAGTTTATACAGGAGTGACTCAAAAAAATTATTCAATATTGTAATTTTAAAACAACCATATCTTGCTTTTTTCAAATGGAACATCCTGTATTTTATTATTCATGTCGACGCATAACATATTGTGCCATATCTTTGCAGAAGTAACTTCATCTTTATCTTCGACCATTTTCGAAATAAAAAAAAAACTAGAGTAATAAAATCAGAGGTTGCGAAAGAAGAGTTTATTAGTACATATCATTATACTTGATCAGAGAAATTGAGATATTTTAAGTTAGTCGAGTATGAAATACGTAATGGATTGGTTTTTGGTGAAATGATCTACAAGGTGTTGAACTATTTCAAATTCGAAATATTGCCCGTTCTTTGTAGACACAACTCAATCCTTCTGAGGAAAGACTGAAAGGCGTCGACTATTCTATGTCTCATATCCAACTGTGTTGTAGAAGGAATCTGGTAAACGATGCCCTTAATATAACCCCATAAGAAAAAATCTAGACTTGTAAGGTCCGGAGACCTAGCTGGCCATCTAACAGGACCACCACGTCCTATCCATTTTTTTGGAAATACATGATTCAAATGCTCCCTAACCTGATTTTAGTAATGTGCAGGTTCTCTATCCCGTTGTAACCACAAATCTTGTCTTATATGCTTTGGTACATCAGCAACTAACATGGGTAGATGATTTTGCAAAAAATCTAAATACATTTCACTATTTAGGTGCCCGTCGAAAAAGTGCGGCCCAATTAGATATCAATCTACTATAGCGGCCCATACATTCAAGGACCAACGATGCTGGTGATCTATTTGTCTCATGAGGTGTGGGTTTTCCGTTGCGTAATAATAAAAGTTGTGCCTGTTAACAAGCCCATTATTGTGGAAAGTTGCCTCGTCCGAGGAAAGAACTCTGCTAAACATATTTGGATTTTTCGCTACTTTGTCACTTGCCCAATTGCAAAAATTGATTCGATTTTTATAGTCTTGATTGTTCAGTTCCTGGTGCAGCTGTACATGATATGCCTGAAATTTATTCACTTTCAAGATTCTCTGGACGGAAGTTTGATATGTTAAATGAGAAATCTCTCTTTGGCTTTTATATGGGTCCTCTGTCACTGTCAACAAAACTGATAACTGGTTGTCTTCAGCTGTGGCAGTTTTTGGTTTTTTGTAAGCGATATTACCCGTTTCGCTAAATCTAAGTTTTTCAAAGCATCTTGCATCAGGATGCCTCTTATCAGAAAACCTTTGTGCGTAAACTCTACTTGCCAACAAAGAATTTCTATCACATTCACCCAGAATAAAAATCATATTAACCATTTCTTCTTTGGAGAACTTCATGGCAGTCAATTGACAAAATTGGGTTCAAACCTCACTTTAACGATGTTTAATAACGAAACACTGATAAGTTCACCATGTAAAATGCAGAATATGATATGTCCGGACATCTGACAGAAGGCACAAATAAAAAAAAATGTCAACACATACTTCAATATATGTTTTAATCATCTTGATTTTACCATTCACTGAAAGAATTATCTTGTTTAGGTTTCATTTTTACTACTTGAATCATTACAGAAATAAAATAATGATGCATGGTAATGAGTTTGATACGTTGTGTAGAATTTTCATGAAAAATTTTTACAAATAATCGAATGTTTCTCAAATGATCGAAGGTGAAGACAAGGTTACTTCTGCAAAAATATAGCACAATATTTTATGCGTTGACATGAATAATGAAATACAGGGTGTTCCATTTGCAAAAATCAAGATATGATATTTTAAAATTACAATATACAATAATTTTTTTGAGTCACTCCTGTATAAAATGAGGATAATCCATTTCAATACATCAATAAAGCTATCCTTGGGCAATGAGAAAACGAAAGGAAAAAAGTATTCATCCTCTCTGGCCGAAGGAGCATGCGATGATGTGACGAAACTACTCACCAAAAAAACTTATTACTTGAAGACATTATATCAGAGTTTAGGCCGCTCCTGAATCTTGAACGAAAAAGTGGTCTTCCAATCTGAAAAAATCACCCAAGATTTTTTTATAGAAAATTGGGACACCCTGTTTACTGTAAAATATATTGCTGAAGTAGGTTCTTACTTTCTAAATACAATACCGTTCGAATAAAAATTAAATCTTCAAGAGTGACGAGCTACAGAGCACCGCACCACTGGTGAATCACCCAGTATATCTAAAATATCAGACAGATAAATCTGTTCTAAAATGTAGACAAATCACATAATAATTTCTCAGTCGTAGTAAGGAAGGTGTACTATTATGACTTTCTCACTCTGACAATGAGAACGAATTATTATTAATAAATGTGAATAATTTTTTGAAATTTATTATTTATTATTATTATTGAAGATATATTTTTTAATAAAGCAATCATCGACCACCCGGAGATCACCCGCGATCTCCAACCGCTGGTTCCCAGAAGACAAGTTGCTGACCTTTCTCTTTTGTACAGATACTTCCACGGTAGATGCTCCAAGGAACTGAAAGACCTTGTTCCGGGAAAACTCATGTTTTGCCGTAACACTAGACTGGCAAGGAGTTCTCATCATATGGCGGTACATTTAACGACCCTCAAACCTCTCACTGAAAGAATTCCTTTGTTTACAGGGACGGTGAGCTGTGAAACTCGCTTAGAACATGTTCTAGACCTTTTTGGAAATCTATACCACTTGCAAACATTTATTTTCGACATAACCTTATCAGCAAAGGCTTTTTGCACCATCCTCAATGAATCAGAGCAGAAAAATCATTCCGCAATAAAAATTTAATGCAAATTTATTGCCCAACAAGTGCAGACATTATAAAAATCGAAAAATTCACATCTAGGAACTTACAAACGAAGCGTATCTCAAATAGTTATGAATATTTTGATGTGAATCATCATCGTCAGAAGAAGAGTGCATCTGCATTGTTTGTATGTCATCATATTCGGTCTTCACGATCTTCAGAATCCACCTAACCTGAGATTGAAATCTAGGAAACCTATTTGGTCGATTGACTTTTTGAGTACACGGGTGAAGGCTGTTGATCTTTGGAAAACTGAATGGCAGGAAGTTGATGTTTTTAATGAAGTTCTAATAGAGGATCCTTCCAAAAGGGTTGCAGGTTTCGAAATAAGTAGGAAAAATTGGTGTACATTAAATCGTTTCAGAACAGGACATGGCCGTAGAAATAGTATGTTGTTCAAATGGAATACTGTAGAAAGTCCTGCATGTGAATGTGGCGCAGCTGAAGAAACAATAAGACATTTAGTCCTCGATTGTCCTATTTACCATTTTACGGGTGGTTTTCAAGAAATTCATTCCGTTTCAGATAATTTTATCAACTGGGTAGAGAACTTTAAGTCTATTTAGGAGATTAGTTTTTGCTCCGCCTTAGTGTTGATAAGGCAAGGGCTACACGCATGTAGGACTTCATTCATAAAAGGTGTATGAGATGTTCCCTGTTGAAAAACAGAGGAGCATTAGTTAAGTTCTTAGATTCAAGTGAGTTTAGACATATAAGAGTTAGGTATGTTTTGATGAAATATTTTTCTGCTGGTTTTCTTTTTCCATTGTTACAGATTTTTCCAGTCCCAATCTCCCTTCCTTTTCACCCTTGTCTGCGTGAAGAAATCCTGGAAATCATGGAGTGCAAGATGGCATTCAGAGAATGAAGCTGCTAAGCAGAAAAATTTTTGGTACTCTCTTGGTACACACGACACTAACACAACATAAACAGACAAGCTATTGCTAGTGCAATAGTGACGGAAACGAGTTTTTTCCACAGGTTTTTTCACTCGTTTACTGAATCATACGCAAGATAGTATGGTTCCCCTGTTACATTTCCTGTGCTGACACTTTACGGCCAATCGTAGGAGGCATGATGCGAGTTTAAATGCCAGATTAAGGAACAGGCATGGTCTGTTTTTTCCGCTGGTATTCTATTTATTCGCTTGTTTTTTACGATTGTGTTTTTCTGAAACACACCAAAATTATAGATACAAGCATTCATTGTAAATACTATTATTCGAATCTTTGTAAATCCTCTTTTTCAAAAAATATATATATATATATATATATATATATATATATATATATATATATATATATATATATATATATATATATATATATGAATGAAACACTTCT
Source organism: Cryptolaemus montrouzieri (assembly GCA_013387265.2). Lineage (NCBI taxonomy): Eukaryota > Metazoa > Arthropoda > Insecta > Coleoptera > Coccinellidae > Cryptolaemus > Cryptolaemus montrouzieri. The sequence continues at coordinate 41,139,817 of JABFTP020000185.1, read as the reverse complement.
AGATTGTACGACTTTTATATTATTGGAAAAAAATTTGTGATATTCAACTATGCCATTATGACTAATAAAATGTTATTTGTTCATAAATAAAGAATGTTCATTTATTCTGCCTTTTATTATTTGCATGTGTTTCAACTGACCCCAAGTACTGTTTCAACTGAAACTGGTATGGAGACTTTAGAAACAAATGACATTTTTCTAATTTTGATTTTACGTATAAAATACAATATAGTGATCTCATATTATATTGCTCATTAGTAGACAGATATATGGTTTTCTATTCAATATATTTATGTCATCGCTCACTAAACTAATTTCGATACTATGAACGATAAACGCTAAAATGTTTCAACCCTATTCAGTCCAGATTAGCTTGAACTATGAATAATTGTTTCTACATATAAATACAATGAAACCATAAATTTAAACTACAGATAAATGTCAATGATCTTCAATGGCATGCTTGCAGCACAAGTCCCTGTCCCTGAAGATAAGTTCGATTAATTTGTCTTCAGAGCTCTCAAAAATCTTTTTTTTTTCAATTTTATGGTCAACTAATGTAACTTTTATTTTAGGTTCTTGACTAGAATTTATCGGTATTTTCTGTTTAATACCTTATAGGGAACTTAGTGTCTCATGATTGGTTTTCTTTATACAGAAATTCAAACTGAATCTGAGTTTCTTTAAATCTGCATCTTATACTTCGCAACTTTTCACGAAAAGGTTCGCTTGGTTATGTAGCAAGTTGTTGAAGCCAGAACCATCTTTTCTGACCTGTGCTAAATGAAAATCAAATTCTCGTTAGCCTCCAGAGAGAAAAAAACCAAAAAAATGGTATGTTGAAATTTATTCCGTTCGAATGTCGATACGTGCTCCAAACAGGTGCTTGTCTGTTTCGTTACGTGATGATTTCACCAAGTCACTTCTACAGCAAACCGCGTTAAGAAACTTAGTACTAAATTGGTTTGTTCCTACCATACCATAATAAATTCATATTTATTGGATTAGTATAAAGTAAAATTTATACAAACCTTAAAGTTACTGCTTTGCATCCACGGGATCAGACCGTCCACCAGCTGACCGATATCTTGACAGACAATCGGGTTGGACACATCGGCAAGGTAGGCCAGGAGATCACCGCCCACTTGCTGCCTCAAACGAGTATCGTTCTTCGCCATATAGGGCAAGAACCCGTCCAGGTCGCGGGGGCATGAATATGCCATCGCGCCGCTGCTGAAAGAAATATATTATTTTATTATTGATTTATTTCACAAAATCAAAGTTTCAACGGTTATTTCTTTAAATCAAAGCACTCAGAACTGCTGAACGGGATGGACCATTCAAGTATTACGTAAGTAAAATTAATTTTTAATTTTCACCCTTCATCCTCTTGTCAGCAAAAATATCCAAAATCATACTCTTGTCTCCTCCCCCACCTATTCTTATGAAATCATCTATATATACAAAAATCAATTGCTGTTTGTTAGTCTCGCTAAAACTCGAGAACGGCTGAACGGATTTGTCTTATCTTGGTCTTGAAATGCTCGTGGGGGTCTAGGGAAGGTTTAAAAGGTGGGAAAAATTCGAATAACTGCCAGGAAAACCATATAAATAGCCCTTTTTTCATTTCCCTGAAGTTTTCTAAATAAGATGTAGCCAATTTAAACTTTATTGCTATTAAATAAAGTTCATATTAAATAATAATCACTCACTGTTGTCTAAGCAATGTAGGTGTGTTCCTAACTTTAAAGAGTCAATTTGCAATTTATTACCTCTGCACAAAGTTCAAATTCAATCATATCTATCAAATTAGTCTTCGCGTGCACATTGGATGATCTAATGTCGCGTTCCGAAACTAAACAAAAGTGAATTGCTAACGCGACAAAATTGCCAAAATGTAATAGATCATTAGTAGTACTGATTTTCAATTTGGTCCACTTCGCGAAACTTAATTTCAGCTAACTTCAGTTGTTAAAGATTGATAAATCTTAAGTTTTGTAACAAATTAAATTTCTGAACACAACCATTATATTTGACATTAGATTGTCAATCCATCCTGTCGCACTTCAGAACACAGAAAAAAGTATTATGATATCTATGAGTGCATCCTTCTATCTATGTGAGTGAAGATTACCGCTACGTGCGCGAGAACTCTCTTTACTTTTGTGATCCTTTGTGATAGTAACATTCCAAGTAATGTGCTCTTTTTTGTTGATATTCTATGATAGTGACACTTTACTGCTAAGTTAGCGCGAAATTTTCTAACTTTGATTAATTACAATTTACGATGCCCAGGAGAAGACCTGACTTAGGTCGTCGCAGTCAATAAAATGTGCGAAGAGCTACACCTTACGTGCTAACGGCACTGATGACCAGAGAGAGACAGATCAAGAAAATAGTCGTATTGCTATGTCAGAATTGCTTTATTTAGTGAGTAACAATGAAGTAGATAGGTTCATAATGCAACGAGTTCGTGCAAATCAAACACAACAGCAAGCACGACATAATTAAATTGAGCGAATCAGCAGTGCTCCTGTGATTCTTGAAAGAGTTGCATTCGACTATGATCCAGCAATTAATTATTGCCAAATCGTTAACAATTGGGCGAATGATAATAATTTGTAAATATTGTAAGGCTCATAAAGGGCTGCAACCAAAGAAGTGGGTGTATAAACTATTGTACCTCGATAAAAAGTCTATTGGGATGGTAGTTGGGACATCAACTCAACAAACACCTACACTTCATGAGACTATCGAGAACCACACGGCGCCGTGGTTGCCTAGAAAATGACGAAACACATACTTTTCGAATTTCCCGCTCATAAAGTCACCACACTGAACACCTTGGGCACTGAAACACTCAGCGCCCGGATGATCCAGGAGACCAGAAGCAACAGTCTTGCAAGCTTCATCCAAAAGTGTTTTCAAGACAAAACAAAATAATACAACACGGAGAGCACAATTGGCCAAACGGCCTGAGTGCTGCCCATGAAGGCGCCGTGCAAGAACAAAAAGAAATAAAAGGTGAATCTACTGGCAAAGTAATATTGCCATAATTGGTACCACCACCAGATCCTTTACGCCCTCTACTTTCTGGGATTGGAAATGATTCTAAGCACTTCTTGGCCAACATTCAGATATATAACAGATGTTTTCAGATTACATCGTTTGAGGCTACATATATTATACTGGACTATTTCATACCCACTTTCAAGGTATTATTCCATAACATTTTTTATAATATTCAAGTTTGTATTAAATATATATCGGAAACAATTATTGGACAAATCTTTAAAAATTACAGATAAAAGGACAAATTTATCACTTACTGGGGGCGCTGTTACCACTACCAGATGCATATCATCAATTTTACAAATTTATTTTATGTGCAACTCAGATGCGGAAGTTGATTAGAGTTGTGCTCACAATCCAACAATGAAGAGAACCATTGTCCAAGAATTACGACAACATCAGAACAACAATTTAGTAAACATGTTCAAAATATCATTGAAACTTGTTAATTACGGATTTCCTTTGTTTGCTTTAAGTTTATTCTCTACAAAAGTTCGGGTCTTTTATTAATCGATTGAGATAGTACGAAGTCTGCAGGGTCAGCTAGTTGGTATATAATTTTTTGAACCAGTTCAAATTTCTATTTTTTAATCATGTAAGTCTAAAAAAATGAAAATATCGACTATGTTATAAAGCAACTAAATACAGAATCTGTCTACATTAGATGATATTCTAAACCATACACAAATTTTGACCAATGAACAGCGCAGCGCAGTAGTTCCCTTTGATTCATGCAACAAATCACAAAATGCTGCGTGGGAGAAAGCAATATCAATTATTTCGGAAATCCCCATTTTTTCGTTTTCGAACACAAACAAGTAGGATTTACTACTTTGCAGAAAATGTTGTGACATTATTCATTTATTTTACAAATAGAAGAATCGGTGATAAGCTGTAGGACCATGTTAACATAATACCTACAATTGTACCGGATTGGGTACAGATAAAAATTAATATAAATACACACACCACAAAAATTGTCGCATCACCTGGTATTCCGAATTCCACAATTGATTAAGCAGCTCGATCGCAGTTTCTTTGTCAACATATGTTTTTGGACATATGAGGGAAAAAATCTTATCTATGTAGTAACATTTGTTTCCATATGATCTCAAACACGTCTGAAACAAGAATGAGTTTATTTGACTATCAGTATTCATTCAATTTCTCTTCAGTTTTCACGCTAAATAAATGCAAGTTTTCTGTGTTTCTTGTTGATTTTCGAATCTTTGAATTTATTGTAATGGCTGCTGAACGTCCTGGACGCTATTTGAGTGATCATGAAGTGGTAAGAATTGTAACACTTCTAGAGGAGGGGCGAAGCCAACGTTACGTGGCTAACTTGTTGAATGTTAACCAAAGCACTATTTCAAGAGCAATTAATCGGTACCACGAAACAGGGGAATATGGAAGAAGGGCCGGACAGGGAAGAAATCGCATAACAACACCAGTTGATGATCGTTGGCTTCGTTTAACTGCACTAAGAGTTCGGCACTGTACGGCTAGAATGCTACAAAATGAACTTGCACTTTCCAGAAATGTGCATATTTCATTGCAAACTGTTAGGAACAGGCTCAGAGAAGACGATATCAGACCAAGGGTGGCTTCTACCGGCCCGCGTCTCACCAGAGAGCATCGAGTTGCAAGACTTCAGTTTGCGAGGGAACATGCAAATTGGGGTATTCCAGAATGGTCGAATGTTCTCTTTTCCGACGAGTCCAGGTTCTGTCTAGTATCAAATGATAGACGCATGCCTGTATACAGACGACCTGGGGAACGGTATCAGCAATGCAATATCCGGCAAACCGAAAACTTCGGAGGGGGCTCAGTAATGGTGTGGGAGGCATTTCTTTCCATGGTGGAACTGAGTTAGTCCTAGTGAATAATGGAAGAATGATAGCGGCCAGATACATCGCAGTTATCCTTGAACCCCATGTTGTACTCTTTGGTCCATTGATTGGCGAAAACTTCATTTATATGCATGATAATGCTCGGCCTCATGCAGCTAGAGTAGTTACAGAATTTCTGCAGAATGCCGAAATTGATATTTTAAGATGGCCAGCCAGAAGTTCCTACTTGATTACCATAGAACATGTTTGGGACAACATGAGGTGGCAAATTCAGCAACGTAGGATGCCTTGTAGAACACTCCAACAACTAGAAAATCTGCTTCCTGAAATTTGGAACTCGGTGACTCCAGTGTACATCCAAAATTTGTTTGAGGGCTTCGAGACGAATACTGGCAGTAATTAGGGCCTGGGGAGGAAACACTCGATTTTGAAAATAATTAGTAACCATTCGATGCTAGTTGATTGGTCTCTTCGCGAATGTTTGAAGATGGTAGAATTTTTATGTTTTCATTAACTCGAAAATTGTTGATATTTTCCATCATAAACTCATCTCTTTTGAATGATATCTTCTTATTTTACACTTCTGAAAGTTACCAAGCGACTCTTGAATGACCAACCTAAAAGTTTATATAGTATTGTCGTAAAAGTAGGATGATGCGACAATTTTTGTGGGGAGTGTATAATGGACATTTATTTTAATATAAATAGAATGAAACACTTTTGTCTGATTTCCACTATGTTTATTTTGATACACACATGAAAAATTTTATATTATTATTGTACAACTGTCAATTTTGGACGAGTCATGTATGTTTTGGTGACAAATATTATTATTATTATTATTATTATTATAAAATGACGTAACTGTCGAAATCGATCGTATGTATCAAAATAAACATAGTGGAAATCAGACAAAAATCTATTCATATTAAAATAAATTTCCATAAAATAAACCCAGCAACAATATCATTAATGAAGATGAAAAATTGATGATAGCTCTAAAATTTTGAATGCCTAATCAGATAATTTTCTGTGTGAGTCAGTGTGGGGACACAGTTTGTCAAAACAATAACAATTTTGTTGTATATTATTCATTATAGCAGTCAGTGAGGAAGTTTTAACGCTCCGATTTTACTGCGTATTCAGGTAATCAGGACATTATTTTTTAGTGATATAATAAACTTAATTATTATTTTATGTGATTTTCAATGCGCACATTCCTATTCAACAAATAAATGAAAAGGAAATGTTGTATGAATCATATTTACAAAAAATCGTGCTTGAAACATTGATGTACTCAGTTGGGTACAGCGCCGATCCATATAACAAATGTTCTATTGTTTCCAGGTTTTGTTACAATTAGATCAGCCTGTCTAGCGTAAGTGTTCACCAATATACAGGGTGCTTCAACGAAAACTAAACAGAGACTATATCTACCAAGATATTCAAATCTGATCAAAACGCGAAAACAGGTCAATTTTTGTTTCAAGGGGACATCTTTTGGGGTACAATACTTGCCTGAAATATCAACCCCTAAGCGGGGTTACAATCATGAACATTTTGAATAGGAAGGTGGGTCAGTGATGACTCAAAAGAAAGGTGGTATCTTTGTCTACATCGCCTTGAACGAATTTCTATTTTAATTGAAAACTGTAAAAGATACAGGGTGAGCAACTGAAAGATAGGGAAGACTATTCAAGTTTCAGTGAGGTAAAATGAAACAGATCCATGCTGATCAATGGCAGTCATCATCAAGTACCATCCTCATCTCGAATTTCAACCCCTGGAGCAGGGGTGACAACCCTTGAAAATTTGGAAGAGGGTAGATGGGTCAGTGATAACTCGAAAGAAAGGTATTATCTTTGTCTGCATTCCCGTGAAAGATTCATTTAGATGAAAATAGAAGACATCGCCCCAAGACTATTGACGAAAAACTGCATTTAGATCAAAGATGACAGCCTCTGATCTGGAATGAATCTGTTCCATTTTTTGCACTAATGCTTGAATAGCTCAGGGCGATAGATATCCCCTCCTCAATTTTCAGTAGCTCACTCTGTATCTTCTACAGTTTTCAATCAAAAATGAAAATTCGTTCACGGGGATGCAGACAAAGATAATACCTTTCTTTCGAGGTATCACTCGACTCATCTACCCTCTTCCAAATTTTCGAGGGTGGTCACCCCTGCTCTAGGGGTTGAAATTCGAGATGAGGATGGTACTTGATGATGACTGCCATTGATCAGCATGGATCTGTTTCATTTTACTTCACTGAAACTTGAATAGTCTCAGGGAAATTGTCTTCGCTATCTTTCAGTTGCTCACCCTGTATCTTTTACAGTTTTCAAGTAAAAATGGAAATTCGTTCACCTTTCTTTTGAGTCATCACTCGACCCATCTTCCCTATTCAAAATGTTCAAGGATTGCAACCCCCGCTTAGGGTGTTGATATTTCAGGCAAGTTTTGTACCCTAAAAGATGTCCCCCTTGAAACAAAAATTTAACTGTTTTTGCGTTTTGATCAGAAATGAATATCTTGGTAGATATAGCCTCTGTTTAGTTTTCGTTGAAGCACCCTGTATACATGTTCACCTCTAGAACGAATTGAAGTGCCAGACAGGCAGAAATGGTAAGAGCTCAGCTGGAAAATCTCAACTTAGTACAAATATTCGAAGAAAAATATCTGATGAAGAAATACTAACCTTGAAAATTACAAACTTAAATTGACGTGCAACTCAAAATAATACATTTCAACTAGATCCTGCTGACTTTTCAGGTATATTGATCTTATTTGAATACCACAAACTATCTAGAGAAGATTTGTACTGGCCTTGTGGCGAAGATGCAGCTGTTGAAATGGTACTACATTACTACCTTGATCGAAAAGTTCCTGGAATTATTATTCTTGTTAGGTTATCACATCTATCATTGATTTTCCCCCCAAATTTCAGCAACATAGATATTTGTGCAAGTTGTGCTCTCTTAAGAACATCTGCCTAAGTACGTGTTTGCAAACGACGAGTTTGTATTAAATTTTGTGTTAAAAACGGATTCAATGGTGTGAAGACCTTGAAAATCTTGGGAAATTAGTTGAATTGAACGTTTCAGAAATGGTGGAAAGTCTATCGAGGATGACGAACGTGGTGGCAGGCTGTCGACATCTAACGACAGAGTGAAAACTGTTAGTCAATAGCAGCAAGTTTATTTTCCATAAGACAGCTGATGGAGGACTTGAGTGTTGCTTATGGATCTGTTCGAAACATTGCAGTCAATAATTTGGGCTTGCGTTATGTTGCAGCAAAGATGGTCCCCAAAGACTTGAATTTCATTGAAAAAAAATATCGCATTGACATTGCTAAATACAAATTTTCCATTGCTGAATCCAATCCATCATTCATCAAACGCATCATTACTGGAGATGAGACGTGGGTATATGAATGACACGCAATCCAGAGATAAGGTGAGTGAATGGCGTGCACCCATGAGCAAAAAACTCATATCGTTTTCAGTCAAAAGAAAAAGGGAATGCTCACGGTTTTCACAGACTACATAACGAATTTTCACGAGAAGGTCAGAAGGTCAATGAAGCCTATTTATTTGAATGTGATGAAATGTTTACGTAAAGCAGTTCGCCTAAAAAGAAGATTTGTGGAATAACAATTCGTGGATTTTGCGCTATAACGCAACGTCACACAATGCCATCCGTATCCGTAATTTTTGAGCAAAAACAAAACGAATACTAACCAACAGCCATCAAATTCACGCGATTTGGCCCCATTACTGAGACGTCGAAAAACCACTACGTGTAACGAGATTCGATATGAGAAAATGGAATAATCGAAGCCAGCGCTGAATGCCCTACTGAAAAATGAGTATAAAGATTGTATCAAACGTTGGCACAAGTTTGTTATAGTCAATGGGGAGTACTTTGAAGGAGACAATATTAATTTTGATTAATACAGTTGTATTTTGAGTTTTATGAATTGAATGAATTCCGGGAAGTTTTTGATCAAGTTGGTACACCAAAAAGTGAATGCTCAAAGTGCTTTCCAGATTGAAAAAAGTGCTGGCAGAAGTGTATTCTACATGAGGTGGAATTCTTTGAAGGGCACAAAAAAAGATGAATATTCTTAAGCGAAAAATGAAAAGTTCTTTTTTTTATCTGAACAAATTTCGTATATCATATTCTATCTGCCTACAAATTTTAGCGAAATTAAATGCCTATTTTGAACGGACTATTATAATCTCCTACATTTAATGACTGAACCACACCGTTTGTTTAATGATAAATCCCGCTGCAAAATAATATTTCGTAGTTACACGACATGCAATGTAGTTTCGCAGAATTAAACTCAGGCTCGATTTCACATAAAATGAACAAATTCCATTAATTATTGAATGCATTCCGAGAACGATTCGAACATAATTCGCCTAAATTAAATCTAATTACTGGTTAATTCAATTATAAATTAGATTAGAGCGACAACTCTGGTGGTATACCTGCAGTAGGCGATGATGTAATTGTTTAATCTACACACATACCTAACCTAACCTATACCGGGTGACCACGATTTTATGAGAAAGTTGATAACTTCGATATCTGAGGAGATGGAAGGATTGTAAGAAAAAAATGATAATAATAAATGTAGAATTTGTGAGCTAAATGTTATCATGATGATACATTTTATTACAAAGCTACATTCATTTTCACTGACGTAGTCTTCGATTCAGGGCGCTGCCACTTTATCCAAGGGTCCAGGGCTAGATAGAATTCGCACACTATCTGTCCATTCCCTTGTGCATTATATTCAACAAGTCACTTCGTAGCAGAACTTTACCGGAAAAGTGGAAAATCTCTTCTGTAATCCCGATTTTTAAAGGCGGAAAAAGAGACGACATATTAAACTACCGACCTATTCTCTCATCTATCCCGAAATTGTTCGAGTCTCTAATTTATAAATACATATACAGTCATATTTAAAGATAGTCGTACAACAGCAGCATGGCTTTTGCAAGGGTAGAACTTTGAAAACAATTTTGTTGAATTTTTCGGAGTACCTCCAGATGGCTCTTGACTGCCGCATGCAGGTGGATTCCGTTTGGAGCGATTTCAACAGAACGTTTGATAATGATAAACTAATTACGCATAGAAGACTTGCAGAGGTAGGTGTTGGCGACATGCTCTGAATTTTATCTAGTAGGAAGACCACAATTTGTTCCACTTTCTCCAGAATATACTTCAATTCGTCAGGAGTCCCCCAAGGTTCTCACTTGGGATCACTTTTTATAAAATATATAAATGATATAAATGAATTTTTTCCAAAATTCGAAATTCTTTTTATATGGGGATGATGACTTGAAGCTATTTGGCAGAGTTCGAATACTGCTCTTAAAACAGTTTATTTTTAAATTATCAGAAGTGCTCTAAAATAACTTTAAGTAGAAATATTAAACTAATTGAAAACGATTACTCGATCGGCCATCAGCAGCTCCAAAATGTGTACATCATTCTAGATCTGGGAGTTACATTCACTTCAAAGCCACTATTTCATCACCATATAGAGACCACCCTAAACAGCAGTAATAAGATGCTCGGCCTAATTCTTCGACACTGTAGGCTTTTTAGAGATGATGCAACCTTTTCAACTTAATATTATTCCTTTGTCTTCAGCAGATTAAACTTTGCTTCTATAATATGGAATCCTAAATACAACATTTATATCCGTTGATTGGAAAGTGTCCAGAATAAATTGATAAGATATTTAGCTTTCAAAAATAATGTCATTATTGAGGACCATGATTACCTCGAGGCTCGAAAGAGGTTCACATTGATCACTCTATGGGAACATAAGAAGATTAGTGTTATGTTTTTAAACAAAATATTGAACAACTATCTGCTAATGCCTAGCAGATAGTTGTTGACACCTCAACTAAGGGTGCCAGATTTAAGACTGAGAACAAACGAGCTATTTTATGTCCCTTTTACACGAACGAAAAGTTCTCAAAATGCACCTCTTTGCAGGATGTTAGGCACTTAATATATAATGAAAAAATTCCAGGAGTTTACTTATTTTTCGTCGTTATGTCGTCAGTTGCCCGTCTCACAGAGCGGACTCTAAACTTGATTTCTGCCATGGAAGAATTTGTAGGTGGAATGTTCGGTGGTATTGCGTTAGATGAATCTAGCACAGAGTTCTTTGAGAACAAGAGAGCAAAGAGATCGGCTTTCTCTTTCGAGGATGATGCTATACTTCCGTCTTCTTTAACAAGAGGCGCAATAGCAGATTTGCAGAAATTGGCAGTGACAGTCTTCGCCATAGACCAGAATTGTCTAGTCCCGCTTGCCTGTTCGAGGAGTTTATTAGTTACCCCTTCGTTGAAATTGGCCTTTGCTTTTGCAGTTGTCAGGTTGCATATGTTCCCTATTTGTACGAAGGTTGTTCTTGTTTCTCTGTTGGATTTATCTTCCATGACTTGTAAGCTCTGCTCTTGGCTGCAGAGGCTCTTTCGCAGTCTTTGTTGAACCACGGCTTTTGTACTGTTGTTCTTTTCATGGAATGAGGGATGTAGAGATCCATTCCCGCATGAATGATTTCTGTAACAGATTCAGTGCACACATTGATGTCAGGATCTGAAAGGCAAGCCTCACTGAATGGGAAGCACGAAAAGAATTCACGCAGCTCATCCATTAGGACGGTTATAGTGCCAAATTCGTCTGGGCGGTTTAGGTTCTTGGTTTAGCGGCAGCACAATGGTTCCAGTAGTAGATATAAGATTGTGGTCCGAGTTGCTTAGCGGTGCTGAGACCTTCACTCCAAAATCATCTGAATCTGGAATCAGAAAAAATGCAAGGTGTTCGGGAAGTCAGTTGGGTGATCAGGTATTCTTGTGGGTTCGTCGACTAGCTGCGTTAGATTATGGCTGATTGCGAAAGTTTCAGCCTGTCTTCCCGCTTCATCCCGTCGGTTGGTGTTGTGAACGTTGAAGTCACCCACTACAATGATCTCAGCTGCCGGATGACGTGTCTGAATCCAATCCACCTTATCACCTAGATACTGAAACAGTCTAGGGAAGTGAATATCGTTTGGCGAGCGATATAGACAGCATAACAACAGTGTTTTATCCTGCAAACAGATTTTGAACCACGCAGGGTCGAAAGCGTCGTCCTCCATCGTTTCCTCTCTCTGGCATGCAACATCCGATCTGGCGAAAACACAGAGGCCCCTTTAAACCTAAATCTCGTATGTAAATCATACCCATTGAAACGTAAATACGTTGTATCGGTTGTTTGACCTATTTGGGGTTCGGTTAGGGCCAGCACATGGGTTTGCTGGTGGATTGCATCGACATTCACGTTGTTGTGCCCCAGTCATCTGATATTCCAGAACTATATCAAGAGTTTGCTTTCTTTTTTAGAACGTGAATGAATTAGTAATTCGCCGGAGGAGTGCTCGACTTACCCGCATCATTAATCCCACGAGGCAATCCCCACCCCCACCCCCGGAGAACCGAATGGGAGACTATTTTAACTTCGGATGATTTTGTCCCAGAAGAGCTCATCATGCTTCGTTGCCATTCCTTCTCACCCTGGAAGACGGACCATCCGCCAGATCCCGAAACTTAGTCACAGAGGTGACCAATTCATGGGACCCATAGCTAGATGTGGTGGTATCACACCGGGCGACGGGGTGAGGCCGCCTGCCACCATGATGAAGATTGGGATACAAAAACACATTGATGAAGGTGGGTATTACTTTGAACATCAATTAACCGTCATACGCCTGTGTATCCCAAAATATACAGCGTAGCCTCGTATCGCCAATTATCGATAATACTACCAGTACTAATTTTATAAGTTTGTCCGACCTCGTGTTGGTTATTATAATACAAGAAATGATACAGCAGAGAATAGGAGGACGATAGTGGCAATGGTTTGTTAATTGCCATAACTGTCGCTAATTAGCTAATGAGAAGCCTTACAGGCCAAGAGGTAGGTCTAGACTTCATACAGGCCACTTCGTTGAAATGATTTCGTGGTTTTGAAAGTACTTCCTAACGATATGAGTTCAGTGAGATCTGGCGTTATCATGCATAAACGAAAAGTTTTCACCCATGTTTGCAAAATGGTACAACATGTTCTTCTTGAATGTCTGTAACGAACCTCTGAGCATTAAAGGTTCCATCATTTACGATCACCATATCAGTGCGTGCGTTTAAAGAAATTCCTCCCCACACCATTGTTGAACCTCCACCAAAACCATAGGAAGGTAAAAAGTTGCACTGGGCATTAGGGTGGAGCGAAAATATATGAAATTTTGAAAAAATATTTTTTTCAACGGCATAGCGATAAAAAGTTGCCTTGTTATATACAAAACAAACGTAGAAAATATCACACAATTATCTTAACGTTCTGAGGCGACCCAGCAGGGATGAAAAACAAACGAAAAACATTTTTTTATGTTTTAATTATTTATTACAAGAAATATCCAGAAAGATTAAAAATAGAGTTTAAATATTATATTGATTCTTTGCTCTAATAAAACCATCTCGTTTGTTTTCCCCACAAACTGCACGCGATGCTTCTGTCACCAACTTAATGCAGCGCTCCACGGCTTGGGTGTGGCATGGAAAATCTTCAATATCCTGACATGTGCCGAGACCACTTTTTACAATTTCCTTCAAGATTTCATCAGACAAATTCGAAGTTAGAGGTGGCTCATTTATGTCACTATGATCTTTAGCATCGAAATTGAACACCAGCTTCTTGAATTTTCGAAGTCCTTGAGTATTCTGTGATCTTGCTTTTATAATTCTTCGATATGCCAGATCTCGGATAACCTCTCTGTCATCGCCAAGCATGGCAATGATGATATTTTCTCGATGACCGAAATATCCATTTCGTTGGATTACTTTGTCAGTGATATCGGAGTTCAAATAGCGACTAAGATTAATAGTTTGCCAAAGGTGCTTAGCCCTTTCGATGCACGAGGAATTACATTTTATTGTAAACCACATCGGTCCATAAACTTTCATTACGTACGTGGCTAATACTACTAATTTTTCTTCAGGGTCAGTTTTTGTGGCATACAACCTTAGAATTCGATTAGCTGTTGTTAGCCATCTAGAATGGTTAAGGAGTCCAGGTTCTATATTAGCTAAATCAGAAGTTAATATACCAGTACTGATAGCGGTCATAATATCGTATAGATACTTTTGGTCGGTACTCAGCTCTGTCCTAGTAATTTCAGGTAATATTGTGGGTATAACGGAAAATGCGACTATCGGCATTGTTTGACAATTTTTTAATTGAGATCCAATGGCACCTGAAAAGCATTTCGGCCCTGTAGTTTTTCCATCTAACTGTAATAACAAATGTCGCAGTGGTAATTCATTAGAATGCAACTGGCAGGTAAACCACTGTAATGGTCTCTTCTCCCATCAGACGAATAACGCCACCTATAAAACCTGTATTGACTACTGTTTCATCGCAGCCAACAACAGCTATTTCACTAAGCTTTACTGACTTAGATTTAAAGTGAGATATTAAAGCGTCTTTAATACCTTTAGCAGTCCCCGACTCACAAGTGACATGCCCGAAATAGTTGCTTCCTGGTTCTAATAAAATGACATAATGATCTTCTATCTGTCGTTTTCTGTAAAAATCCCTTCTTTCTCAATACGAACCAAAGTCTTATCCTTCCTGCCATCAAAATATAAACCGAGAAGCATTTTATTGCAGTCCGTTTCTTGTAAAATTATTCTAACCTTAGTTCTTTTACGGCGCAACTTTGAACGATCAATGACACGACTTGGATCGTTTGGGGAAATAATGCCAACATCTTTTAAGACAGAAGAAGCTATAATAGCAGCGGCTCCATCGGATATTCCAGTAAGATCACAAACGAGGGGTAATGATGGTAAGTTTAACCTCTTTTTTTCTGAGGTGGTGAACCTTTTATTTTCATGGTAAGTACTAGAAGATAATACGGGTGAGCTAGCGCATAAACTGCTGCTTTCGATTGAAGAATCATCGGTCAAAGAACGGGAACAACAAGGTTTGTCAAAATAGTTTACCTCTCTGTTCCGCGATAAACTTTTTCTTTTCTTTCTTGATTCTTCTTGTTTTTCACATCACATCGATACCGCCTATCATCATTTTTCTGTCTGTTCTTTGGTCAATTAAGAAACTTGCTTCCTCCTTGGGAACACGACTACCTTTTACACAATTACAAACACATATAACTTTGCATTTGCAAATGCTAATATCAAATAGTCTATGGGACTCTGATATATATGTATTAATCTTTTCTTGGTATTTAACATTAGTTTGACGGCCAAGATATGGTTTCATTAAGCTTCTATATTTGTCGTGGTAGGTACGAATCAGTTCTAAATCTCTTCTTACACTCACAGTAGGCAGCGACGATTTTTGCCATATCAATCTCCCTGTACCAGCGAATCATTCTGGAAATAGTTGAATCGGACACCCCAAACCTCTGGCCTAGTTCAACACAAGTCATCTAAAACCACTGCTTCAGCACATTCTGCCGGTGTCAAATTTCGTGATTCACGTTGCATTATTACAGAAAATTTAAACTTTCAAGAATAAACATTCCTCGCAAAAATGCTTTAATAACTGCTGTTATTAATATGTGGTGGTTTCTTGTGAAATCTGAATTTCTGTCTTATTTTATTTCTCATGAGATTTTCACAATGAATAAAAATATCGAACAAAGTATTTGTCTCAAATTTTGTATTGCAAGTGGAATTTCGCGTGCCGAATCGCTGATAATGTTACAGAAGGCTTACGGTGAATCAACTTTATCAATAACACGTGCATATGAGTGGTCTTCAACCGAGATATGGGGGAAATTTGCCTCGCTCTGGTCGGCCAACATCTTCGACTAGAATTAACATCGATAAAGTGAAGGAAATGGTAATGGAGAATCGTCATTCAAGTTTGAGAAACATAGGCAACGAACTTTCTGTGCCTCAAGAATCAATTTGAACCATTTGGAACGATTTTTTGTTAAACGCGTTGCCGTTCGACTAGTTCTGAATAGCTTCAGAATTGAACCGCGTTAAAGTTGCTGAAGACAAGCTTGAACGAGTCAATTCCGACCCTACATTCATTATCGCGCATGCGCTTTTGAATGGCAACTCTTTATTCTCTTACACGAACATAAAATGCATCGGACGAGCGAGTTAGCAATAATAACTACTTCTGGAGCAAAGACAAGTAGGGTTGTAATTCGTATTAAAATCAGAATGTACTTAATTTTGCAGTAAAACCAGAGAAAATAAAAAATTAATAATGCTGATATCATCTAGGCTACACCGGCACACATCTTAAAAAACTAAACTAAGTATTTTGGATTTCCTCTTCGGTCCTCACGTAATACCTTGATAATAATAATAATATGCCTTTATTGCACAAAATATTGTTGTGCATTTGCTTAGGCGAGATTTAGCCTAAGGCTACTCTTACATCTAACCCCAAATGATAATAATAATAATAATTATGAGAATACTATGAATATATAAATGCAAACATAAAAATGAAATACAATATGTGAAAAGTATACAAGGAAATAAAAAAACAAAAGTAAAAGTACCTATGGAAAGAAAGAATCAGAATCAAGTGACACCCCCCATGACAAAGGGAAGGAAGCATAAAGAAATATAAAATTAAATAATTATATTAATATATAACACAAGATGAAAGTGTCATGGCACAATCGACGAGTTCAGATTCAGTAGGTATTTTTTGAGGACCTTTTTGAAAATTGATGTACTGGGTGACTGTTTGATATTCGTATCCAGATTGTTATATAATCTAGCTACGATTGTAAAGTGCTGTGAAGTGACGAGGCATAGTTGAGTTATGGATGTATCTGATATTAACACCATGCGTAGCTGTTCGAAGAATCAATTTGTTTTTCAAGTACAATGTGAAGAATTAATAATAACTCTGAAAACGAAGCTCAAAAAAAGGTATTCGAAGGTAGTGGTTATATTCAGCCACCCAGTCTGGGAAAAAGCATAGGAAATATGATCAAACGTTCACAAACCTACAACATGTATTTTGCATAACCTGTAAACGGTTTCGGTCTACTACTGTCAGACAAGGATAACAAACAACAAGTCCATAGGTCATTCTCGATATAACAAGACTTTGACAGAGCTTAGCTTCAGTGGACGCGAAGTACTTGTTTGTTTGCATAGAGTAGCCGGAGAGCACCATAATACTGCTGAAGCACATAGTTCACAAGTTTACTGAATCTCATTTGTTCATCAAAATACAACCCAAATTTTTGGAAAAACACTCATTAGGAATAATCTCTCCCGATTTCATAAGTACTGCTTGAGACTTTATATAGTCCTTAAGTTTTCGATGGCAACATATAAATAGCTTTGACTTAGAGGCGTTTATATGCAATTTGTGAACCGAAGAATAAGAACTGTTTCGACGCAAATCCGAATTCAACTTCTCTACAGCCTCCGCACAGTCACCAGGCAAAACGTCGTACAACAATTACGTATCATCAGCAAAAAATTGAACATTGGAATATAATACTTGTCTATGAGAATCCGAAGTGTAAACCAAAAAGAGGAGCGGCCCAAGGACCGAGCCCAGAGGTACACCCGATTTGACTCGAATCGATGTTGATCTCTGCTCATTAATTATAACAGACTGTGTTCGCCCATATAAATATGTTTTAATAAAATTGAGTGATACATTATCAAAACCAAAATAATGGCATTTATCTACGAGAAGTCTATGATTGATCGTGTCAAATGCTTTATTGAAGTCTAAGAGAACAAGCATACCAGCACTACCCTTATCAATACTGTTGAGAATGTTATCACTTAAGTAAGCTAACGCTGTTGAAGTGATGTAGCCCTTCTGAAAACCTGACTGGTAAACTGGAATTATGTTATTCCAACGGAAATACTCATAAATTTGGAGATATGCAGCACGCTCTAGTATCTTAGAAAACAATGGCAACAGACTGATAGGACGCAAGTCTTTATGTGAACTTGGTTTTGAAATTTTAGGTGAATGTATTACCTCAGAAGTGGAAAATAACCTTGTTCCAAGGAAGTGTTAATGAAGTGTAGCACATATATGTCGATGAAACTAATACACATTTTCAACATTAACATATTAACACCATCCCGACCCCCAGCATTCGACTTAACACCTCCTATAATGTTATATAAGGTTGAAATATCAATCGCACTAAAACTGAATTTCGCACCACTACCAAATTTATTATTTCTATAAAATAATATCGATTCATGGCATCTGTCATCGCTTCTCTGAAATACAGAAAAAATATTCGTTGATTTCAAATGGGTTAGAGAGATTTGTTGGGATAGTACTATCATTAGTAAATTGAATTTTCATTGATTTTAATGTTTTATAAAATTTACTTGAGGATGACTGATTAGACAAGAACTGTAAATAAGCCGATTTTCCCTTCTCAAAGAGGCCAGGGAAAAATTACGAAGATTTTTGTAATGATCCCAGTTTTCAGGAGTTTTGTCTTTATTATATATTCTCGATGCTGCTTACCTACTCGAACTGTACGAAGAGGGGTTGTTTATCGAACAAATAAAGAATTTGATAGGTGAGATATCTTATATTACTCTCAATATCATTAAAATATAGTATATGCTCTCATGGAAACCTAAGCAAATCATACTCAAACATGGATGAATTTATATTCTGAAAATCCCTGCATGTGACAAATTTCTGCTTCCGAAAATTCTGATCAACCGCAATGTCACAATGTACCATTCGATGGTTTGTAAAATGATCAACATTGATAGTGCCCTCATTGGTATATGACCCAGGGATGTTAAGGTAAATTGGATCAATCAGAGTAGCAGAATGGTCAGTGATATGTGTAGGTTCGTGAATGATTTGAGTCAATGCATAACCTTCGAAGCACCTGCTCAATGCATTATTTTCATTGAAAAGGTCCACATTTACATCACCAAGAACTATAATGTTATCACAAGTAGTTGTAACAATTGGTAAAATATGGTCTAAACACTGCTTTTGCCTGATTCAAATTCTCTCGAAGTGGTCTGTACAAAACACCAATCCCAAACATAACCCTGCCAACCTTAAAGTTAATCCAAATATGTTCCAAACTAGAATTAACATGTAAAGAATCAAAATTGATAATATCGGCTTTAAAGCAAGACTTGATGAAAATGCCCACCCCTCCCCTCCGCCTTGACGGTTTCGATTAGTACGAAAAAATGAATAGCTCTCAATAGAAACATCAAAATCCGAAACTTTCGTCGAAAGCCAAGTCTCCGACATGTCCATGATGTCAAAATCTTGATCAACCATAATGACAATCAAATCCGACATACTAAGAATTAAAAAGCGCGTATTAACATGAGCAATACGAAGAGTACTAGTTTTTTCTGTACTTCTATTCATAATTAATTTTGGACTGAAGGCGATTTAAGTAATTGATAAATCTAGGGCAGGCACCAAATTTTTTCGAGCAAGAATTTAGCAATTCACGAGTCAATTTATATTGTTGATATCCTTAAAATTAAACAATTTTCAAAACAATAAAGTAGGGTGGCTTAACCTACTGCAAATAATGTGGAACAGTTTTATTCGTGAACAAGATTTTAGTGACTGCTTTCTAGAATTCGAAAGAGATTATCTTCATGGATTACCTTAGCGAGAGTAGAATAAACAATAGCGAATACTATCTCGTTTTTGAGTGTCAAAATGAGAAAAGCTTGATCTAGCAGCAAAAAGTGAATTCTTTAACCATTGTTGAAATTATCGGTTTGAAGTTCATATTCTTCGCCGGTCTCTCCCAACACAATAAGCATATTAAGTTCCCAACGATTATCATCTGATTTCTAACCTCAAAATGTCTTGGAAATGAAGGAATCATGAGAAGTACAATGAATGATGCGTATTTTGGAGAGACTCACAAATCAATTATTATAATATTGCCTTACAACAAACTAACGAAAAATGTATGTCAAAATGCAAAAGAATCCAAAATTATTTTATCCTTAACATGTCCGAAATTTTTTAAATGACCCTCGTATTATAATCACCGGTTATACGCAACGAGGATTCGAATTGATTAGATTATAATTTGATCCACATATGAATTTTTTCATTGTCAATTTAATCCCACATAACTACATAGCCATTACCTACGCAACCATTAATTGGGTATATGTTTATATCAATATTACGATAATCACATATCTTCCAGTGCCCGATCGAGTCGGTGGGAAGTGAAAGAAATACATAACCAACGCAAAAAAAGGAGAGTATCCGTTAATTTCCAACAAGAAAGTAAATAGTTGGGAATTTCAAATTTCCGACCTACATTCTGAGGATGTCTGATGAGTTGAATAATACTCAGTTTTCTAACGAATTTTCTATGAGTTTATAGAGAAAATAAAAATTGCCATATTCGATATATGAACACTATCGATTTAAATCACAGATGGTCCATGTTCTTCTATGATACACTATGTAATCCTACTTGGATTATTCGTCCTCCTTTGGACAAAATTTATGTTATTGGCGGTTAACAAGTCTATTGTTTGTCACAGCAAGATCCCGTCAGAAAATTATTTCAATTATTGACAAAACGTCGAAATGTTCCTAGGCATTGTCTGATATAAATAAGACTGGGAACCACCATCGTTGGAAACAGCCCACTATACCAAAACTTTTTTTACCAAACTTAACTTTCTCTCTCAATATAATTTCGCCTAGACAGTTCTTTATAATATCTCTATAGCAGTGTTAGGTATTAATCAATTAATTTGTCAATTACCTTATTAATTCACTAAAAAAGTAATTGCAATTAAATTAATCGCAATTGAACTTTTAATTGCACCTTGCAATTAAATTAATTTGATTAACGTGTGTCAATTGCAACCCACAATTAAAATACAATCGTTTTAGTAAATCGTAGTCAAGATTACTAGCGATCAGTCGATGAAAACTCTGTAATTTTTGTTTCTCTTACAGAATATTTCTTCATGCTTTATGAAGAAGAATCAGCTGGCTGTTGTTTTTAATTCTAACCTAGCATTTTCCCAAAATGGGTAACGCTTACGCGTCGCGCTTCGAAGCAGTTTTTTTGTGCTTGCAAAAGTCGAAACAACTCGTCAGCAAGTGAGTTAACCGTTACAAAGCCGAAAAAATGTGGATGATTCCCAAATCGCCCAAATCGTTCGGTTGGCGTAGCGTCAGAAAAAGACGAAAAAGTGATGTATGTCCTGTGAAGAATCCAACATTATCTCTGCGTGAAGGTGCTGTGAAATTGTCAAAAAAGGTTTGATAATATCGCACGAAACTATTCGTAAGCATTTGCTTGCAAATAGCTGTGCAAAAGCCAATGCTAAGTGGAAAACACGTTGAAAAACGTCTCGAATGGGCAAAGGAACATTTGGATCGGGGTTGGGGCAACTTTATTTTCACTGATGAATCATCTTTTAGGGCATTTCCATCATTAAGCATGCCTGGACGACACCCACCAACAGATTGCTCCAAAGGACCGTTAAACACCCTGTGAAAGTTCATGTTTGGGGATGCATCTGAGAAAAGGGATTCGGATCGTTGTACGTGTTTACAGACAACTTAAACGCCCAGAAAATGAGCCAAATTTACAAGAAACATTTGTTGTCGACTGCTAAAGAGTGGTACGAGAAGAAAAGTGATATTTTGTCGCTTGTGGAAGAATGAAAATGGTGTCCTGACTTTGGATTGGCCGTCAAAGTCGCCCGATGCCAATCCAATTGAAAACGTTTGGGCTCAAATGAAGATGAAGCTTGGGAAGAACCGATCCTGCAATTTGAAGCAGCTTGTTCGGCGTGTTATAAAGATTTGGAGGTCGTTTCCACAAGAATACGCGAAGAATCTCGTGGAAAGCATGCATAGAAGATGCCAGGCTAGTATTGACGCTGAAGTCGATTGGACCTGCTATTAATGCTTTTGCATGAACGTTTACGAACAAATAAAACAATATTTCAGGGAATTTTTGTATTTTCATTTTTTCACAATAATGACTATGCTTTTACGTGGCCGACTGTAATTGCAAT
This sequence comes from Cryptolaemus montrouzieri, assembly GCA_013387265.2. Taxonomy (NCBI): domain Eukaryota; kingdom Metazoa; phylum Arthropoda; class Insecta; order Coleoptera; family Coccinellidae; genus Cryptolaemus; species Cryptolaemus montrouzieri. The sequence continues at coordinate 41,117,787 of JABFTP020000185.1, read as the reverse complement.
TAACTTTTTTAGCTGTTTTATAAAACAATTACAACTAAGAATTAACTTTATGTATCAAAATGAAGTTAGTAAAGATATAAATAATACAGGATGTGTTAGGGCCATTAAGCCGACCAGGTGATTACATACAAGAATATCTGATGTGTACTTCGCCAGTTGCAGAAGCACTCGATATAATGCAAAGTGAGAGTAACACCTATTAGGGGATAAGTCTTCCGTACCTATTTGCGCTAAGAAAAAATTACAGAAAATTGAAAAGAAAAACAACTTTTCCGTTTGCAACCCGTTGATCAAGGCATACAGAGAGTGTTGAGAAGAGATTGGAAAAAATGTTTGACGTCACCATTCCTGAAGCGGAAAATGCGGCTATTGTGGCAATATCTTACCCAAGATTCAAAAATGAATGGTTGACTTGTTTTGAGCTCAAGGATCGTACTAAACTTCTGAAAATTCTCAAGACCTCCATTTCCAAACAAATGAATGAAAATACAGTAGCAACAACAAAAAGTACCCAAGAAAACATTTTTTTAAATTTTGATTCTGACTCGGACATTTCAATCTCAGATAAAAACGGGTGCTCCTCCGATGTCCCAATGACTAAAGCAGAACTTTTGATCCTGCATTTTTTCGGCAAGATTTGCAACTTCCCAATAGATATCCTGAGATAAAAAGTCAAATACAACACACCTTTGCCGTCGTCAGTGGCAGATGAACGCCTTTTTTCTTTTGCGACAATGACAAATCTGCCAAAAAGTCACAAACTGTCAGACAGCATGTTCGAGAAGAGAATTGTACTGAAGTGTAATTTAAATTATTACAGGAAATTTTAAATTGTTATTGTCTGTCTAATTATATTCAATTAAAGGTATTTATTATTACTCGGATTCGTCTTTCATTTGTTGCCAACATATTTATTCAACTACATTAAAAGATGGGGGGCACTATTCTACTACCTGGAACCACACCGGTATATTGTATATACAGGTTGCTTCAACGAAAACTAAACAGAGGCTACATCTACCAAGATATTCATTTCTGATCAAAACGCAAAAACAGGTCAATTTTTGTTTGAACGGGGACATCTTTTGGGGTACAAGACTATTTCCCTGAGACTATTCAAGTTTCAGTGAAGTAAAATGGAACAGATCCATGCTGATCAATGGCAGTCATCATCAAGTACCATCCTCATCTCGAATTTCAACCCCTAGAGCAGGGGTGACCACCCTTGAAAATTTGGGAGAGGGTAGATGGGTCGAGTGATACCTCGAAAGAAAGGTATTATCTTTGTCTGCATCCCCGTGAACGAACTTTCATTTTTGATTGAAAACTGTAGAAGATACCAAGTTAGCTACTGAAAAATAGAGGAGTCTATCTATCGCCCTGAGCTATACAAGCATTAGTGCAAAGAAATGGAACAGATTCATTCCAGATCAAAGGCTGTCATCTTTGATCTAAATGAACCTATTCCAGTTTTTCGCACTAATACTCCAATAGTCTTGAGGCGATAGTCTTCTCTATTTTTCAGCGGCTCACTCTGTATCTTCTACAGTGTTCAATCAAAAATGAAAATTCTTTCACGGGAATGCGGACAAAGATAATACCTTTCTTTCGAGTTATCACTCGACCCATCTACCCTCTTCCAAATTTTCAAGGGTTGTCACCCCTGCTTCAGGGGTTGAAATTCGAGATGAGGATGGTACTTGATGATGACTGCCATTGATCAGCATGGATCTGATCCATTTTACCTCACTGAAACTTGAATAGTCTCAGGGAAATAGTCTTCCCTATCTTTCAGTTGCTCACCCTGTATCTTTTACAGTTTTCAATTAAAAATGGAAATTCGTTCAAAGCAATGTAGACAAAGATACCACCTTTCTTTTGAGTCATCACTCTACCCATCTTCCCTATTCAAAATGTTCAAGGATTGCAACCCCCGCTTAGGGGGTTGATATTTCAGGCAAGTATTGTACCCCAAAAGATGTCCCCCTTGAAACAAAAATTGACCTGTTTTTGCGTTTTGATCAGAAATGAATATCTTGGTAGATATAGCCTCTCTTTAGTTTTTGTTGAAGCACCCTGTATATACCGGCTTTATATTATACAGCAGTATCTTTATAATTGTTATTTTTAATTGAAATTAACAAACCGATTGAAAATTAATTGATTAATAGTTACCAATACAGTTAACGATTAAATAATTGGTGAATGAAATATTGTGACTTGTACTGGATGTCCCCAATAGCTTGATTTTAGCGATTTCACCTACTTCTAGAGGAGATAGCGAAAGACGATTCGAGGGGTCAAGGGCTCCAATTTTGAGAAACGCAAAATAGTAAAAACCGTTTTCCGATATCTTTTATCCTTATTGGAATATCAGCAGATTTTACATTTGACGAATTTCAAAATAAGGTCGTAAATCTATTCTTCAAAAAAGTAGAAACTTTCTACAAACATTTATCCAAGAAGAAGAAAATTGTATTTATGAAAACATGATCATAAGAAAAATTCTTATAACATTTTTATTTTAAATGTGAACCACAAAATTCGAACTTTTCAGAAATATACAGGGTATTTCCTGAAAATAGCCAATCGCAATAATTCCTCTAGTTTTCATACATCAAAATGATATTTAAAAATATAATTCTCAATGAGATTCAGTTATTTCGGAGGTTGCTATGAAACACGAATATTTTAATCATAACGTAGATAGCAATATATTGTAAATGTCATTTAATTCTGTTAAAAATTTAATGTGTTATTGATTTACAGTTATTTTGCATTGTTCGAAGACTGACAAACTGAAAAATGTATAATTATTAGTACAGTTTAATCCTGAATGTATTGAAAACTCTACTCATGTCAAACATACCACATGTAACTGAAACTCGGGCCACCCCTGTAACTTTTTTCTATTTGGTATATTTTGATGAAATTTTGGAATCCAATAGAAGACAACACTTTGAATTTGATAACATTGATATGTTTGATATTTCGTTTCCGGTTATGCCGGAAACGATACCAACTTTCGACATTCAAATGGGCAACTTGTATTGTTTTGCTTCTTTCAATTCTTCATCTCATCCTACGATCTTTTGACATATTCTTAAAAGAACAACAAAATACAATCTTTTTTTGCAATTTCCATTTTTCGTCCTAGGACATGAACAGTGACAATTGGCTTAGCTCAACATATCCTATCACGCAAATACAAGATTGTATCTAAAAATTCAATTGCTCATTTTTTACGGGGTTTCAACGTTTTAAAGTTCAGTTTTCTTCAAAAAGTGGGTTTTCTTCTGAGACAACTATATCGGGCGACCCAGTATTACAGAAGCAGTATTTTTTATCTTTTTTTATACCACTCACGTCACTCTATTCTTAACGGTTCCGGAGTTCTAGTGAAAAATACCTAGGCAATTTTTTTTTCCTCATTCGCTAATAACAATAACTACGTTGGCGATGCAAAATTCATACTTATAATATTCTGTCATAAAAATATTAATTAGTGTGACATGTCAAAATTCCATTGTTTTTTATCGACATTGCGAATTAGTGAATTCAGTTTTGAGTATGAATCAATACACCCAAAGTGAAAAAGTCGATATGCTCCTTATTTATGGAGAGTGCTGGCAAAATAGCGTTCAAGCTGAACAATTATACAGAATGCTATCCGGAAAGACTTCACCCGAATGGAACCTATTTCTGTGAAGTTGAACCAAAATTTAGTGAGGTGAACCTGCTGAAGAGGAGGATTTCGTTATCGACGAAGATACCGAAGTAGACGTATTGACATTTGTTGATATTAATCCAACCACATCAGAAGGGAAATGACCGAGGGACTTGAAATTATCCACCAAAGCGCATGGAAAATTTTGAAAAACATAAGTACCGCTCATTTAAATATCAATTACACCAACACCTGTATGTTAACGATAGTGTTAGGCGACTCCAGTATTGTGAAGAGTACCTTAGGAAAATGGAGAGCGATCCACAATATTCCACAAAGATTTTATTCAGTGAAGAATCACGTTTCACGAACAATGAAATGTTTAATAGGCAAAATACCAGGTACTGGTCGCAACAAAATGAGCACAGATAACAAGATGGAAACTTCCAAGAACGTTTTGGGTTCAATGTCTGGATAGGGATGATGAGAAGATATTTAATAGGGCCTACAATTTTTGAAGGTTCATTGACAGGGGAGAGATATTTTTAATTTTTAAGGGCCCAAATAAAAGATGAATTGGACGAGTTGCCATTAGCTGTTGTGAATGAAATATATTTTCAACAAGATGGTGCACCTCCTCATAACACAAGGGAGTTCTCGCGGTACCTCGACGAAATTTTTCCGGAATAATGGATAGGTACAAATGGTTCCATAAGATGGCCAGCTAGTCCCCATTTTTGAGTCCACTAGATTTCGTTCTGAGGCCATTTGAAGAATGAGGTTTACCAAACACCTGTTAAAGCCCAATAAGAATTGGAGAACCGTTTGAGACAGGCTATTGCAGGCATTACAACCCAACAGTTAAATAATGTTGTCTTTTGTTATTAATTTTGACACACCGTGAAAAATGAGCAATTTGATTTTTAGATACAATCTTGTTTTTTCATAATAGGAGATGTTGAGCTAAGCCAATTGTCATTATTTATGGCCTTCTAGAACGAAAGATGGAAATCGCAAAAAAAGATTGAGTTTTGTTTTTCTTTCAAAAATATATCAAAAGGTCGTAGGATGAGATGAACAATTATATTAAGCAAAAAAATACAGGTGCCCCACTTGAAAATCCAAAGTTGGTATCGTTTCTGGCATAACAGGAGACAAAATGTCAAACATATTAATGTTATCAAATTCAAAATGTTGTCTTCTATCCGATTCCCAAATTTCATCAGAATATTCCAAATAGAATAAAAGTTACAGTGGTGGCCCTAGTTTCACTTACACCCGGTATGGCGTTTTCAATGTGGGTTCAAAATGACAGTTGTTTTGTTATACACCGCTGACACCTCGTTTCTACTGCATCTATTGCAATAAAAATAAAATTTATAGATACTTTGAGACAAGTATAAACAATTATTTGCCGTCAGATTTGGCGAACGAGCAGGCTACTGAACAAGTCCTTTTGTCACTATATATCTATATATGTTGTAATATGTTGAACGACTCATATTTGAAATACAAGCAGTTTCCTTCTGAAAGACCAAATATGCCTTAGATACAACTATAGAAATCATTCTCCAATTCTCTATAGCAATATCAGTATAATTCTTCTGTGGACATTTTCTAAGCAAGAGATGACGGAATAATCTAAAGGCTATCAATGTTGCAATATGTTAAATGACTCGTTTGGAATATAAGCAATTTCCTCCTGAAATACCAAATATGCCTAATATACAACCATAGGAATAATTCTCAAATTCTCCATGGCAATATCAGTATAATTCTTCTATGGACATTTTCGGATGACAAAATGACATAATAATAAAAATCTCTATGGTCAAGATAGAAACAACAGAGAATATTTGTTCAATCCCCACAAAGTCGGTGCGATTTTTCGGATTCTGGGAATCGCTTGAGTGTCCATCTTTCGGAGGAGATGTAAAGCTGTCGGTCCTGTCTAACAGGGATGTGTTGGACATTGAAGATCCCTTCCCTCGACACGAGAGGGGTTCGGCAAAATTCCCGGGTTAGTGAGGTGACAGAATTCCCCGGCGTGTCATTAACCGAAAGGCAGAAATAGAGCACGTTAAAGGAAAAACAAACAAACAAAACAACAGAGAATGTTTCATTGTCGTGAAAATTAAGTATAATCTATCTATCTGTCAAGTTCTTGTATTTATATTAGATCTTTGTAGAATTAAGAAAGAAATTTTGAAAGGCAATAAGGGAAAGATGGGAAATATGAAATAATTTTTCGTTTGAAAGTTAATGCAACTGTGAATTTGCTGGTTTTCAATTTTTTAGTAGATTGGTCATAATTTAATAACTCATGGATCTGCTTAGAAATTTTGGTTACAATTTGAACATTCCTGAAATTTGTTTCTGTGATTTCGTCATTCGAAATTGTCAACAGAAGAATCGAATTTTAAAAAGTGCCAATCATATATAAACATAAAGTGAGACAGCATTTTAGATTCAACAAGTAAAGTTTGGATATGGCAGAATGTTATGACATTCATTGACTGCCATTGTAGCTCTAATCCATAGTAACCCTGACTATCCACCTAAATAATTGAATATATTTTCTCAAGCTCAACTCAAACCCAAATTGATAAATATTAATTAAATTAAATTAATTTAAAATATCAAGCATATAATAACTGATTCATGACAATATTCAATTGGCTTTGATCTGATTGAATCTATCTCAATCTTTCAACTGATGAAAGGATGGATTGTTGAGAAGTTCCCAAATTTTGATTCAGATGACATTTGCAAATGAAATTGGGGGAATTATACCGTATAGTGTCGATAGTGAGAATTCACTAAAAATTTTTACTTACTAATTTTGGGGCCCAGAATTCAAATCTGAAATCGTTTTGCCCCGAAAGGCTATTGTTTACGAAAAAAAAACAAAATTTCCTTGAAAATCCTCTTGTCAATATCATGCAAACTCTATCATTGTCAATATGCCTTGTTACTATTACAATGGATAATGTATACACACATGTATCATTAATTAGTAATTCTACGCTCTAATATACATTAATTTCTTATTAAAATGCTTTTCAATTCGAATGTTCATTTTCTAGACAGTTAACCCGCCATATTTACAATATTTTCATGATACATGACGTACAGCACAAAACGATGCAAGAAAGAGATAGAAGTACTCACTATCTCTCTAGTTGATCACTCAGACCGAAACTCAAATGGGAATCTTTCCAAACCTAACTTAACTAATCTAACCTAACCTAACCTACTAACCTATTCAATTCAAAATTATAAATTTGAATCAGGTGTGTGGTTCGGTTGGGTTAGATTGATTTGAAGAGATGTCCATTTGAATATCCCTCCCTGTTATGATTAGAGAATGCAATATCGGTATACCGAGATCTCGCACCTATTCTGCAAGATCAATCTCGCACCCAAAATCATGCGCGATCTCGCAAGATTTGCAAGATTGGTATTATATCAATTTTGGTTAGCTTTCACTGCTTTCACATGTTATTGACTTATGTGAACAATGTACCTATTCCCGGCGGCAACACGTGGCGCTGGGGCTACAGGGCGATAGAGATGAGTAAGGCGAGGCGTTCTCCAGTTGTGGTAAATTTGTCATTGTTTTGCGAGCCTGGACGTGTCTTAGTGCATGGCAATCTGCAGATTTATAAACTATTCCAATAACAGTTGAAAATAGTTCCTTGTGTGTTTAAGTTCTCTCGGTCTATTCGTTTTGTGTTGAAATGACAACAAAGAAAGTTTATAAAGAGATTCAAAGTGGATCAGAGGTATGAAAATACTTTATGAAGGCAGAGGATGGACAAACTGCCCAGTGCAAATTGTGTAAATCTATTTTGAAAATAACGGCACGATCTACCAAAGGCTTACATGTACATTTACTGTCCAAGCACATAATTGATACTTCTCATAAAAGAGTGACAGAAAACATGACTCTGGTTCCATCAAATTCTTCAATGCTGATCAATGCTTCCGCGTCAGTAAGGCTACCTCCTCCAACCTGTACGAAGAGGCAGAAGATATCTGATTACTTTTCGTCCCTACAAAAAATTTCTTTGGAGGAAAGAATTTCAAGGATGATTTCTGAAGATGGCATGACTTTTAGATCTTTTTGCACGTCGAAAGACTTGAGAGAATTATTTGCGACTAGTGACTACAAATTACCTGCATCGCCTAACTCCATAAAACAGATTGTTATAGATTATGGCATGAGTTTGAAAATGAAAGTTTCGCAGGAGCTTATGAATCTAAGAAAGATTAACCATAGATTCAGCCCTACTTTCGATGAATGGACTTTATGCAAAAACAGGCGCTTCATGAATGTGAATGTTCATACATTTTTAGAGGATAAAAATATGTTCTGGAATTTGGGTCTTGTGCGCAAAGCAGGAAGCATGCCTGCAGAGAGTTGCATAACTATTTTGAAGAAGAAATTATCAGAATATGGCTTGTCATTAGATGAAGATATAATAGGTCTTACAATAGATGGGGCCAGTGTAATGGTGAAGGTTGGGCGACTCATGAATCCTCTTCACCAGCTATGCTATGCTCACGGCATTCAATTGGGAGTTATAAATATGATTTACAAATCAAAAGGTGGAACCGAAACGCAAAAAGAAAGTACAAAAGACACAGTCGTAGTTCAATCAGATGTCGAGGAGTCTGACGATGAAGAATTTGATGACATTATTGAAATGAAGATTTTGACTGCAGATTACCCATTGTAGATGAAGTTGACTTAGTGCCAGAATTTGATCACCTTAACAAAAAAATAAGACAAGTAGTCAAAGTTTTTAAAAATTCACCAACAAAGAATGACATTCTTCAGAAATATATAAAAGAGGAATTCAGCAAAAATGTGAAACTCGTGCTGTTGCCTAATATTGAGAATTGAGGGGCAATCATATCTGTATAGTAAATATGGCGGGTTAACTGTCTAGAAAATAAACATTCGAATTGAAAAGCATTTTAATGAGAAATGAATGTATATTTCGCGTAGAAATTACTAATTGATGGCTTTAATGAAGCAATGATAGAGTTTGAATGAGATGGACAAGAGGACTTTCAAGGAAATATGTTTTTTTTTCTTAAACGATAGCCCTCTGGGGAAAAACGAATTCTGATTTGAATTCTGGGCCCCAAAATTAGCGAGTAAACATTTTTTCAGTGAATTCTAACTATTCTATTCTGACTATACGGTATGATTACCGAAATGGGCTTTATTGTGATTTATCAAACATTTACACTAATTCATGGATTAAATTGAATAAATCCAATTTGCGTGGAACATATTTAGTGTATTAGGTTCCCGATCTATGTATGCCTATATACCAGCTAAATTTGATTGCATTAGACTTAATTATATATAGATATCCAAGTATCCATATTCACAGAAGCAGTTGAATCCCTGACAGCTGTAACACTGAAAGCCAAAGCACCTGCAATATAGGGCAAATATTTGTCATCCTCTTGACATCTATTTGGATAAATTGACTATACTGACAGAGAAAACAAATCCAAAGTGGGTATAATTATCTGTAGATCATAGGAGTATTTTATCAACATCAAACAAGTATGAGATCAAAGAATAAATAATACAACCACCAACAACAAAAATAATTAGATCGTATAGTTTTCTTGCTTTTATCTTTCAGTTTTTTCAATTGCCAATGGTATGTAGATTATTTTGTGTAGTTAATTTTTGTTTTAGTGATATAATTTATGAATAAATATAGGTAAATAAGGTAATTAAAATGAGGAGAAATTTCATCCAAAATGCCCTTTACAAAGGAAATAATAGAGCTGAAAAGACTTTCTATTAGATACACGATAACTCCTTTCAATAGCTGCACAAGTTATTTCTCATATAACATTCAATGATTCAAACATTGGTGGGCCCAAAGATATTTCTATTGAATAGTAATTTTGGTATTGTGATATTTTAATAGATTAGTTCTGACTTCACAACAAAATTGAGATTTGTATATATTTAAATTCAGAATATTGTTTATATAAGATACCAAAATCTTTAATTAAAAACAACAATTCCAAACTGTTGGACATTCAATTTCAGATGATTATTTCTTAATTCACCTTTATCATTGATATACCCCATCAGATTTTGAAAAACATAATAATAATACCGATTTAGAAGAAAACATTCATGAAGGTAACAAAATATCAATCATTTTTTCATGTATGATCATGTGGGATTCGAAAAATTGTATAAGGTTATTGTGTTTACATATTCAATAAAAAAATTATAAGAAAATTGAAAAACTTCAAAGTATCGATTTAATGCGAATCTTATAAGGAGTTCATGTATTTCAACAAATATGACTAGTTACGATGTAATATTGCCAAAACAACTTATCTACCTTGATTTACGAAAGGAGGTAGGTAGAATGAATGTATTATATGGAATTAGGGAACACCTACTGTTTAGAGGACAAAACGGACTGTTACATACCTTAATCGTTAATCCTTTAAGTTATGACTGAAGGGCAATTGTATAAAACTAAACACTTCAACTGAATAATATCATATGTTAATACACTTTGAATTCGATATTTATTTGATTTCACTATGTAGCCATCTTTCTTTACTCTTGCCGATCAGAAAACTTACACATAGAAAATATAAACTAAACATAGAAATAAAGTGACAGTTTAACAGAAAATAAATACCGGCATCTCATTAACTATATTCCAATCGCAGTATACTAATTTGGTGTCTTGCATTATGAAACGCCCTCTGCTGCTGGAAATTTGAATCCGAGCAAGGCAATATTCAAACTGGTATCAAACTTAATTTCTTATGAAATATTTTGCTTTGAATATCGTTATGTTCAAAATTGAAGTTCCGTTGTATTTAAAAATACATCACTTAAATTATATTTTTCTGAAAAATTGATTGAAACGTTTTATCTTCTTAGGAAACATGGTATAATAAAAAAAGTTTTGTTTCAGTTTACTAAATTGGAGACTGGAATCTTTGGCGTTATATGACATTAAAAAAGCTGTACACCACTTCACCTACTAAATTGGCATCTTCAGGAAATGATAGTACAATCGTATATTGTGTTTTAAGTGTATTTCAGGTTACCTTAGGAAGAAACGTCTCTTCTTTAGAAAAAAAAAACAGAACAACTTATAAAGATCATTGAAATATTTGAACAGCATAGCCTATAGAATTGTGCATACACAAATGTTACAACACGATCAAGTTTTGTAGAGTAAAATTTTCACATTTATGCTCACCAATTAATGTTGTCATTGATAATAAGTAAATAATTAATTCTTGTTGTTGAACAAGAATGAAAATTAAATTAAAATTATATAACTGACATATAAAAGTGCCTAACGTAACTATAAATAAATGCTTTTACTATAAACATATTGCTCCTCCAAAGTAAATGAAATTAGAATATTTCCTCTTATAAGCTAAATTTAAAGAATCTTTCTCTTCTAGTTATAAGAAGATTAGGAATCATATTGTCAAAGATTTAATAGTTCGTCAGGAGTATTGTTTCAAATTTTAATGCATCATTTGTTATTGAATATATTTATGACATATTATTAACTTATAATTAAGAGTCGAAACAGCATTTACAAATGGAATAACATACTATTTATATACCTATTTCTTTTATATAAATGATCGATTCATGAACCTGTAATCTATCAAACACTAGCAATGAAATGTGTAAGACAATCATAGAAATAAACTATATGTTTCTGCATGTAGCATTTCTAAAATCTGTCAGTTGTCAGATTATTCTCGTCCATTGGAAAACTTGGAACCAGCTGATTTGAGTTGATATCAAAATGTTCCGGTTTTCCAAGTTCTTTTTGTTTAAGTTACATGTGTAGTTTTGTATATTTTGTGTTGTATTGCCGCCAATCCGAAACAGTGTTATGGAAAACCTCAAAGGGCCAGTAAAATATAGAGGATTCCAACAAAATTCGGAAAGATTCGCTGATACTACAGACAATGATAATCCAGTGAAAGAAGAGTTTGGCGAAAATGTCAACGAATATTTGGAAACTATTCACAATTCTACCAATTCTGGATATAAAATCAGGTGGTTTTACTTTTTCTATGATGTACAATAAGATTCAATCTTGTTTATATTTTGAAACATGGTAGTAAGACCCCAAGACTAAAAATTATTGACATTTTGTCAGTATGTTTATTATTGTAGCTTCTGTTTATCTGTTTTAATTTCTGATCATTTTTGTACAATTAGTATTAAACAGAAAAATATAAATTGCGTAATTTCGACTGATATGGAGTGAGGATTTATTATTTAAATAAATATATTCTCGCTGGTAGGTCTAAATTGAATTATCTGATGAATATTTCTTATTTGACTAATAGATTATTACTAAACTTATGCTGATCAAATCTGCTCATTCATCAACATCTTCAATTTATCATTGAACAAAGTATTTTTTGTTTTTTATGCCTAATTTTGAAACCCTGTATTTTCATAATTCTTGGAAATTTTATTATCCAATTCCTTGTTGGTGTATATGTTTCATATTTTCCTGTTTTTCCATATCTAATTCTTTTCAAATTTTGATAACTCTGAAATTAATTTTAGAAAGAATTGTTTCAATTATCAATTTTTCTAAAATTAATTTCAAAGTTACCATAATTTGAAAAAAATTAGATATGGGACATTCAGGAAATATAATTCCAGGTCATATTATTTAAGTACAAGAAATGATAAATCCTGTAAGTTATAGGAATATTTGCAAGTTTTTTCTGGAAAATAAGTCTGGGAACATCTCATCATAGAGTTGATCGAAGCATATTTATGTGAGACATGTGTGTACAAATACTAGAATACATTGACACATTGAAATACTGTATATCTCTAGATTAAAACCATACAAAAGTAATTAAGATGAAGAATTGAAGCAAACTATCCATAAACAATAATGAACATACAACGGTTTGTTTTTCACATAAAATTTGATAGCTCCATTTTGGCAGCATTCATGGGAGAGAACATCTCCGAAGTGAGGAGCAAAGGTAGATCGATATGTGGAAAGGGTGTGGGTAGCTGATAATGGCCCCATCACTGCAACTCAGTGTCTATTGTGTGAGGGGTAACTTATTATCATTTCTGTTATTATAAAAGCAATTCATAGCACTTTCTTTAACACAAAATGATGGATCTTATTACCAACACTATTAATTGAGCTTGAAAATTGAAACATTTATGTAAATCTCCTATCCTTTTAATTTTTCATGAAAGCTTGGAGGACCAATTATTTTTCAATTATTCTGAACCAATAACATATCATCGAAAGCTATTCGATTTGAAGAAATATTCAAGGCAACTCTTTTAGTGGTCTTTATAGAGATATGTTGAGTCATTATCACTGTTTTATCGAAATAAAATTTAAGTGTTGAAGTTATTTCTTAATTCGAATAAAAATCATTTTTGGTCATGATACAATTTTGAGTTTTAATTCAATTATATATTTTTATGTGAAAATATTCAAAAACTACCTTCACCTTGAAATTTTATTTTTGCTGGGTACGATTAAACGGTGGAGATGGCTTGTTATCATCTTATTAACAAAAACCTATTTGAAGTAATCTATTCCTTTTCTGACTTCTTTTCATAATTATAGTTCCTTTTGCTCAAAACATCCTTAAACCTAGTTTCAAAATCTGAATAGAGGGCATTTAAATGTAGAACGTAAGTTGAAACGTCGTCTTCCTGGCAGTTTGTCTGTGACAAACTGGGGAATTGAGAAAAATCGCTCTGTCCAATATTTTGCTTCATTAGTTTAACTCTGGCAAGAAACGCTGATTTTGTTTTAATCAAATTTAAACTGTTGCCTTGTAACTGCAAGTCAACCATATTAAATTTTGCAAACAAATCTGTTAAATAGGCGATGTCTGGTTTTCCACTTTTAAAATTTTATCTTTAGTACACAGAAATTCTTAAATAGTCTCAAAAAGTGCAAAAAATCTTGTCAAACATATGCCTTTCGACAGCCAGCTTACTTCAGTGTGAAGGAGTAATTGATGAAAGTGTAAGTCATTTTCTTTACACAACTGTGCCAATAACCGCGTATTCAACGCGTTGCTTTGGATTCGGTTTACTGCATCAGTGACTAATTGAAGAGATTCATACAATCTAACACTCAAATTTTTCTCAACTAAATGTTGTCGTTGGATGACGCAATGTATTGCTAACACCCCTGACACATTTTGTTTTAATTAGCTTATAAATCCACGATAGCGTCCATATGCCAATAATGATGCTGCATTACCAGGTAAAGTTGACTCGTCCAGTTGTATAAAGAAATGGGTCGTTTGCCAATTAATACTCAAGAAGCTTTCAATATCAGAACTCATTTCATCAATACGTCTTTCAACAGTATTATTGCTCAAGGGAATTTTTTAAATGATATCAGATGCAGGTTTGTGTAAAACAGTTTTTGAAACCTCTTCAACGGCTGGCAAAATTAACTTATCTCCGATAGTATGCGGTTTTTCCGGATTTTGCTATAAAAAGCGAGATATTGTAAGACGCCCGCAAACCATCATCGTTTTATTGTGACGTCGAAGCGAGCATTCTGTCCTGTGTCTCTTCTGAAGTGTATCTTTCAGTGTTTGATAGTATTCCAAATCTTTATCTGTTTTATCAGCGTGACATCTTCTCAGATGTTCCTGCAGCTTAGATGGTTTCATAGCGTCATTGCCCAAAACATTGTTGCATAAAAGGCACATAGGCAATTGTTTTTCCGACAATGATGAAATTAAGCCAAGTTTCAAATAATCAACACTACTGTCTACATTTCTTTTTAGATTCGGACATGGCATCAGTCATCTGTGGACAAAATTACATTATTTAAATAAGACATAAACACCAGCAGAAATCTAACCTGACCTAACCAAAAATTTTTTTCGCTGACGTAGACCCCTTGCAAGTTGTCATAGAACCCTGGGGGTCGATATAAACCACTTTGGGAATCACTGATATAGATCAATGAATAATCCTTCCTGACAAGAGCTAGCTCTCAAATATGCCCGCCATGCATGCAGCCGCCAAGAGCCACGATAGTGTAACTAAGCATGATGCTGAGAAACGAAGCGGCAGACTGCAATTTCTTATTTATTAGGAGCTCATCAGTGTCGCATATCGCTTCTCAGCATCCTAACCAGCTATTTCGGGGAACCCTAACGATTCCAGAAAACACGCAACTCGTTCATACATACGAGAGTCGCCCTCTATGGACCGAGACGGTGAACCCGCTACCGGACTTCGAGAAAGCAACGAACAATAACAAACAGACGTGAGAACATGAGAACTTGGGGAATATCTTTCGCCGGTCCGTGAATCACATCAACGATTCAAAACGAGCGAAATAATTCGTTCGGATTTGGTGCTCTAGGCGTCTATTCCACGATGAAACCTCCTGTCGGTAAATATTGGATGAGACAAATAATTCCCGCGAATTTAGAACCACAATTTGAACATCACCTTCGAACTAGTCTCTTGTTTTTTCTACATATTTTGAGTTTTGTTTCTACGATCTCTTCAACTGAAAATGTCCATAAAAGTATTAGGCATATTTGTACTTCGAGGAGGAATTCCTTTACATTATAAATATGAAAACATATAGAAACATTGTGAAAACTATATTTATTTTACCGAAAATATTCTCTCCCATCGTACGCAATAAGTTGTGAACACCTCAAAAAAACGGAATTAATCCAGATGCGCCACGTTCTCTAAATCTCTGTGTGACCATCAGCCACATCCCAAAAACTTTGAGTAATTGGCAGAGGTATTACATCATTTTGGATCAAATTCCTCCGGGAAGCATAGACGTATATTTTCACTGTATGCCAAAAAATTAATACTATTTACCACAATGAGAAGTAGAAATATCCATCATCAATCATTGTCTGTACTTCAAATTTCTTCTATTTTAACATTTTATCATTTTTTAGATTTATTCTTGCTACTTTATTTCAATATCATGGACGTTTAATTCGTAACTTAGAATTCTGACGGGGAATAAAGAGGTACTTTTATTTATCTCAATTGGTAACAGGAGAAATTTGTTTACTGCAATATGGTTGCAAGTTTTCAAGATAATTTTTCACGCATTTCATTCTTTTGTCAGATAATAAGGTTCTAAATAGTTTAAAACTGTAGGTATAATAATATTTCCTTGAATTGATTTGTAGATTGGAATTCGTGAATTGGGGGTTCCTTCTTTTGAATATTCACCTAAAATGATGTTATTGAATGCATTCACATAACGAATTTCTTTGTCAAATTGATGTTCAGAAGAATATCTTTCGATTATGTTGTTTAAAGATTAACTGATATTTTACGGTTTTGCACTTCTTTTTGAACATTTCGAATTTATTGATATAATAAGTGTACAAGCTTCTAAATATCCAAAATGGGAATTTGAATAAATCAAAAATTGATACATATTTTATTTCTCTATAATAGATGGTATATATTAATATTTGAAAACAGGACTGGTAGTGAATGACTATATATTTAATATTTATGTTTCATTTCCAGTGAATCATCGAAGCAAACGATTATTAACATATTGGAACAGATAAAATTGTTACCACCTTTGGAAAGGTTTCTGATTTTCATCAAGTTGAATGAACAAATATCCAATGCTGGAGATCCGTTAAAACAGCCTCTGAATCCTTTGGGAAGTCGGTCAGAGGTATGCAGAACTATATCGTGGATCAAGACACATTTAGAGGAAGATCCAGAAATTTCTTTGCCGAAACAACAGGTTTATGATGAATATTCGTAAGTATCTATTTATGATATTGCATGGTCAGTGGTGTAAATGAGATTTTTATTCGCCATGTTAAACATAATGCGCCATTTCCCTAACGCAACCTACTGAAAATATAAGATTTATAACACTTTAAACACTCAATAAGTTCGTATGATGATTAAGCTATATTTCCCTTCATGAAGGGAATATCGATTGGTATTATTTACCTAAGTTCGAAAAAATGCACCGGACTTTTCATTTAGTTTAGCTACTAAAATGGAGACAAATATTTGATCAAATTATTTGTACAGTACTTCACAGACTTGATCGAATCCATAACATAAGCTTTAATCGCAGTTTTTAGTTGGGCCAATCAATATAATGACAGCAGAAACTGAGAATATATCATCACCTCACACCAGATGAGGCCAATTATGAAGTGAAAACTGTGAATTGCAGATGCCTATGAATATTTTTGAAACAAATGGAAACAAAACAGCTTGATACTACTGGAGGTTTATCATAATAATAGTCTGAATTATACTTTCCTATCAATTCAAGCAAATCAGTTCTTTTATTAATGGGTGGCTAAACGAATCCTTCAGGTCTTATACATATAGGACCCCACGCAATTAGTGAAGAAAATGAAGTCAAAATGAAAGATTTTCTGTAACTTCAATATGTTACTTTCTGCTTCTTTATCACAACAATGCATTTTTCAGTAAAATGATGGTTCAACATGCGTACCCAACGAGATATAGATTGAATGAGTCAATAGTTGTTTCTCTTTTTCACGGGACTCAACTTCAACGGAAGTTTTTCTAATATAGACCAAAATTTTATGGAATTATTCCTCTAGAACTGAAAAATATCAACAGTAAAACTAAAATTAATAAAATTAAAAGTTCATAGTGACAGAATATAATAAGTTTCTATCAATACTTGCATAGTATCATTTAACTCTGACCCGAAAATCTCTTATTCTTTCGTTTTTTTATTCTTACATTGTTTTGTTTTGCCTCCTAAATCAGTTCACATTCGGTTTGTTTCATTGAAAGTGATGGTATTAAAATTTTTCGCATTTCCGTCCCTGGGTAGCAAATGGGTGGGGTGGGTGGTTGTTTAGGGATTAATTTTTGCTGTACTATGATGACTATTGTCACTTTCCTATGATTTTGAATCTGTTATTCATTTTAATACTGGTATAGACCGGTATACAGGCTAAATATGTTAGCCCAGGTTTTTTGCTCTGTATCATGATGTATTTTTCTATTATGTACTTTATAATGTGTGATGAATAAATTGAATTTTATTCATGACGTATTGTGATATCCAAATATCTTTACATTGAGTGTCATCAATTTTTCAGTTCATATTGTTCGAAAATCAGAATGAAGCCATTATCGCAGGCCGATTTTGGAAAGGTTATGAAACAAGTATACCCAAAAGTTAAAGCTCGTAGACTGGGTACCAGAGGTAACTCCAGATACTGCTATTCAGGTCTTCGAAATAATACAAAACTTCGTATTCCCACATTGCCTGTTATAGAAGAGGATTCTTGTTCAGGAGCGCACTTAATGTATATGCAGGTAAGAAATATCCTTATTTGATGTATTCTGTATAAGAAATAAATACAAGGTTGGGTAAATTTGTCTGAACACCTTAATTATTTCTAAAATCAATTTGTAGTGTGTTTATCTATTCTGCAGTTTTCTTTGATTCCAAACACATGTTCTGAGACATAATGTCACTAGTAGATTTTCTGTGGATCATTCTATATATTTTCAAATTTTCAAAAAGACATTTTTCCAAAATTACAATGATAAAATATTTGTAGATGCACGATTCCAGATTGTTTCAGTATTGATTGAAATAAAAGATTGAAATAAATCGCTAATGAAAATTAAAGAAGTACTACAACACCAGCAAGTATTCACAGTAAATGTTCAAATAGGAGACCTTCAGGGGTTATAGCCTTTTGTATTGAGTTTTAGATGTTATTTCTGGCATGACATCTTAATTCGATCTTCCAAATTTTCTATGGAGTGACGTGAGGTCCTGTATACAATAGATTTTAATTACCAAGGGAAGAAGTCTAAAGGTTTCAAATGCGCCAAATATCTACGCATAATTTAGCGAAGCTTCATCTTACTCATACTCAATGATACCAAATGTCATCTGAAATTAATGCAGAATTTACCCAGTATGGTAACAAACGGTATATTGCAGGAACAAGTTAATCTAGTTTTAAATAACCATTAGCGTATAAATTGTCTGCTAAGAAAGAATGAACTAAAATGTATCCTCCAATTATATTTGCCCATATAGTTAATTTTTTAGGAATTCTAGTGAAATCAGCCCAATGGAGTTAGTTATGCCGCTCAACAAATGTCCCTTGCGGGCTCGGTGGCGTAAAGGATATGATGCTCCTCTCCTGCGCAGAGTTACCTGGGTTCAATCCCCACCAAGTCGGTGCGATTTTTCGGATTTTGGGAATCGCTTGAGTATTCATCTTTCGGAGATGTAAAGCCGTCGGTCCTGTCTAACAGAGATGTGTTGGACATTAAAGATCCCTTCCCTCGACACGAGAGGGATTCGGCACAATTCCCGGGTTAGTGAGGTGACAGAATTCCCCGGCGTGTCAATGGCTGAAAGGCGGAAATAGAGCACGTTAAAGGAATAATAACACAAACAAATATCCCTTCGTTAGATAATACAATATTAAGAAAATTACCATTATGAATATTGTTAGCCATCTATCAGGATCATTCTCATGTAATTCTTGTACTAATTGTACTTTGTATAAATGATACTTATTCTTGACAATACCCTTCTTATCGATATCTTGCTGAAATTATGATATAAGGCCCGTTTTGATATTATTATTATCTATGCACTATCTCAGCTGTTAGCTGGATATAATTTACCTTTCCCAGATTCAGCAATCAAAGGGAATAGGCTCGATTACAATATACTTGACATAAATTTCCTAACTATCCTACATGTATTAAGAATTACAGCTTTTTGCATTTCTATATAGGGATTCTTATGCAATTCTAATTTCTCAAGGCTATCATGCAAAGTTTTGGGTATTAACCCAGTCGAAGATACGATGACAGGAACAATATCTAATTCATCCAGGTGCCACATCTGCTTGATCTCAATAGCAAGATCTGTGTATTTGGACATTTTCTCCTGGAACTTATTCAGCACGTTGTTATTATTCGGTATGGCGACATCCACCAGCATTGCTGTTCTGCCTCTCTTATCATACACATTATTATTGTTATAATTATATTAACCCTTATAGATTTATCGGATTTTGGCTGAATTTTAACAGTACCCGTTTCATTAATATCTAGCAATTGATTGATGCTGTTCTTAAAATAGCTATATGAAAGAATGCTGCATTAAAATATTTGCTTGCCTGTCTACGAAACAAATCATCATTAACTTTAGCACACCCATAATTGAACAAGTGCAAAACTATTTCACACAGAATCAATAAACATTAACAACTGCTACTAATTATTTAATTCAAATCAACAGAATTCGTAAATACTATAGCAACAAAAAGAGTAATACTCTTGATCAATACCAGACAAGGAGATATAAATATGCTCTAGTTTTATTTCATTATTTTGGCATTACTGGAACAATCTGCATTCTTACATCTACCAACTTAATAAATTGTAATTGTCGAAAAATATCATTTTGAAAATGTGAAAATATATAGGGTGATCTATATAAAAATCTGTCTAGAAACATGTTTTGCGCATGGAATCTACCCAAATTGACAACTGCTACTAGCTATACAATTTAAATCAACAAAGTTTGCATGTATCATAGCAACAAAAAAGAATGACTTAATCAGTATATAAAGATATAATCATGGAAAAGTTTTATTTCATTATTTTATCTAATACTAAAACAACATTTAGTAATACATCTAACAGACCTTATATTATTGTTGTTGTAGAAAAATACCATTTTGAAAATGTAAAACTATAATTATAGAGATTCACTTAAAAATCTGTCGGTGACATCATATTAAAACAAGCGATAATTGTTTGAAATGAAAGTATACCATAGATTAGAATAAAAATATTTTTTAGAGTAGAGACTGATTTTGATTACAAGAAAATAAGTTTTTGTTGTTTTTATAGGTTCAATCAATTCATTTAATTTTGGCATACTTTTAACTTTGAAATTCTGTTATATTTGAGTGAAAAGAAGCAAATTCTAAATTTATTTGGCCGGGCTGTTAAAATAAATCTAACATTTTATTATTTTCTTGTATATATTTTACGTAAAATTTTACTAAAGACGTAATACCGCCACAAATGCTTCGAATAGTGTTTCCATTTGATATACGTAAATCTTTTAATACATCATCTTTAGGCATATTTTAGTAGAGGGCGATATTTAAAGGGCGGTAGACGATAAATCTAACAAGTGATTGCGTTATAATAAACTTGTAGTCAATTTTGTGAAAAGTTTGTTTTTAAATCTATTTAAAATGTCTTTTGAAGAGGGACAAACTCGTCTTCTTGCATTGTGAGAAGAATATGAACAAATGGAATATACTTTTGAAGAAATTGGAGATGTAATATCAGAAGATGATGCATTTTCAAGAAACCTATACTGAACAGTCTGATAATGATGAAAACTTTGAGCCAGTACAGTATAAACACTCCTTTTTGGTTGAAAAGGACAATTCAACCAAATGGTGGAAACATTGCTAATGAACCACATAATAAAGATATTCGTCAAAATATTGTTAGGCAGTTACCAGGTGTAAAACAAATAGCTTGAGGATTTTAGAATGTTGGCAACTATTTTTTCTGACGTTATGGTTAATCATTTGGTAGGGTGTACGCAAAAGTGACATTCAGCTTACAGATATAGTGGAAATGTCTGCTTTTCTTGAAATGTTATACTTATCAGGTGTAAAATTCATATCAATACTGAAGAATCGTGGAAAACAGATGGAACGGCTCCAGAATGTTTTGCTGCTACGATATCCAAACGTCGTTTTTATATTCTCATTTAGGTAATACGATTTGACGATAAACAGGATAGACATGAAAGGGCAGCTTAAGATAACTCAATCCCTATACGATTTGTCTTCTCTAACAAATGATTTATATGAAAACTATCGCCTTACTCTAGTGAGAACTTTGTGAAAAATAAGCGTCAAATGCCTCCAATAGTACTGTAAAGTGTTCAATGTTTGCTTATGGACACATCCCAGATAATAATGGTTTATCACTTTCTTACAAGCCAAAAAAATAAAAATGTTTTGATGTTATCAACACTTCATTACGACGTTGATATTGATGGGGGAATACTATAAACCTGCTATTATTACATTCTATAATTCTACAAAGGATGGTGACGGTGTTGTAGATCGAAACTGAATACTCAAATACAAGAAATAGTACCAGATGGCCCTTCACAATATTTTGTCCGTTACTAAATATAGCAGGAATAAATTCTTAAATAATTTATAGTAATATCACAAATACAAAACTTCCAAGAAAATTATATATTACAGATATAGCGAACAATATAATAAAGCCTCATTTAGAAAGGCGCTCCACCATAACATCGCTGTCAATTCCATTGCAACGAAAAATTGAAAAGTTTCTGGGTAGTGAAAGCGAGCCAAGTACAAGCAAATGTATACCAAAAACCTACCAAACAATGTCCCCATGTTCATTTTGTCCAATAAGAAGAAAACAGATTTACTCAATATTCATGCGGACGACCAATATGCAAAGAACATACATCAAAAACAATATTACAGTGCAAACAAAAGTAGAACGTGCTACGAAAGTACCTAGGTAATCACCAAATACAGTTTTTTCATCCCTATCTGGCTTAGTTTATTTTTGTTTCTAATCGTAATTGTTCCAATATTTTTCTACAATATTTTTCTTTTTATCTAGATATAGGTCCTTTCTGTTTCTAATCTGTTTTTGATATTCTCGAAAATGAAGTTTTCAAGTGATGCTTAAGTATTGTTTGGTTAATTATCTAGGATTTAACCTATTTTACTATTTAAAAAAGACGCACTAGGACAATTTACGTTGTTAGGTAAAATCTAACACCCGATCGATCGCGCAATAATAAACAGCGTGGGAAATCGCAGGTTTAACTTTAATGTACACTTTATGATATATGTACTTCCTTTCAGGATGAAAAAAATCCTCTTACACAGATTTCAATGGCAGCAGCAGCCTGGCTTATTGTAAAACAATGGTCGGAAAATCAGCTGAATGCTACTTTCTCTTCACTACAGGCCCTTGCATTTTTTTTGGTTGTCAATTGCTCTGTGGGAATAGGTACAGAGGCAGCCAGTCAGATCACTTCAATGTCTTCATCGGAACTAACAGGTAAAATAGAAAATATTTATGTCATATATATATTGGAGGGGTAACACTGGCTGGTTCAGCTGGTGAAGGTGGTCAGGACATACTGAAAAACGTTAATTCCGTGAGGTCATTGTTTTTCCTGGGGGTTGTTACAGAGACAGAGTTGGTAAAGCAATTAAAAAACTTTCAAACTACCTGCCTGGACATGTATAAAATGAACAGCCAAATCATTGATGTAATCAAAACCCCTTTCTCTCATCTAGTCAAGGAAAGTCTTGAACAGGAAATATTTCCAAGAGCGTTTAAGATAGCGAGACGTTGCCAATCTACGAGAAGGGTGACCCAAGTGACCCAGGCAACTATATCATAGTTTTCTGTTCTGCTTGACTTTTAAATGAAATGTTGTTCTTGATGTAATTTTTGTTGTAAGTGTATTCTACCTTTCAATGTTGATCTTTTGTATAATTTCATAAATACCTATTGTATGCAGATGACGAATTAAGAAAATATGTAAAGTTACGGATTTTAAAAGAAAATAAAATTTTTTTCTTGAAGTTGAAAGTTATTTCATTAATACAGAAATACACACTTTGTAAGCGGATTTTGGTTTTCAAAGATTCTAGTGATTCTTTAGTGACATGCTGATTCTTAAAGTTGTCACATTGTATTATTGAACGTTCATCTCGATAGTTTGTATGTGAAATCTTATTTACTAATCAAATTGATAGTTTGTTTGTGAAATCTTATTTACTAATCAAATTGGCAACAAAACAAAACATATCTAGTTAAATTTTGTTGCCGATTCATTTTTCTAATTCTTCAAGGTCCAAAATAAAAGTTACCACAAATATATTACTTTGAAATAAAATTATTAATTCTAAGGAAACTTCATCACAAGTTATTACACAAAAATTATGTATTCTTACAAATTGTTTTGAACTGCAACTGAAAGAGTTGTTCTGATTACATCAACGATAAAACGAAATATGCATAGCCTTCTATTCAAATACTCAAACTTTTCTTTTTACTATTGACTTCAGAAAGTATAAACTGATCTTTTTCATAATCTGTAACAAATTCTTATTATATAATTATTTTACAGAAGATAGTGAAACCCTGAAATCTGATCAATCGCACAGGGATGTACAAATTCAGTTGCAGAAGAAAATTCTCCAAAAAGATGAAACAACTAAGGAAAGAAAGAGAAAAATGCAGGTATGGAGGTCTTTCATAATTTAATTGTGAAAGGCAGGTTAAAATTATTATTTACTAGAATTTAGTGTAATTCAATTTTATGGGGATAATCGAGTATTTATTTTGATTGCAGTCAACCAAATCGAAGACTTCCAGCGGTAAGAAAAGTAGAGCTTCATCTACAAATGAAATCCTGAGCGAAACATCACCTAGTGAAAGCAGTGCCAGCTCTAACACCAGTCCGATTGAGGGCAAAACAATCTGTGATAAATATCAGGACTTTAATAATAAACCTGCTACGTTACCTGACTTCAACTGTTTTCAGAAATCTGTTACAGCAGATGAGAGTAACAGGGAAGAAAATCCTCTAGTCAAGGTAAATAAAGATAAGTTTATGACGTCGCTTGAGGTCTTATATTAATTTTCGGTCTTATATTAAATTTCACAAATCATTGTATTTATGCATTGTTTAGTCAAGAGGGCTATGAGTATACCACATGCTGAGAAGTATCCGGAAATTATCGTGGGTTACTATCTGATGGAAAAATCATTAACATCTCAGAAACTTTTCGTGAATTATCGACATTTGTGTCATGCAACTTTTAAAATTGCGATGATTTTTACTACCGTTGAATTTGTTCCACAATTTTATCTCTTGTGCCAAAATGCTTGTAATATTGTAAAAGGTATAAAAAAGAATTGCATGTCTAAAGCCCAGCCATTTGAATTGTATAAAACATTAAACGAAATACATATAGTAATTAAAGATGCAACTGACTTTTCACATAATGTATATATGTAAACCTGTCCAAATTAGCATAAATAGGAACTAAATTATGAAAACGTAAAAATCGATCACTCCTCACTGCCTTTCGAAACCACTATATTTTCACTCAAATACTAGTTTTAATTGAATTTGTTCCTCAATCTAAGTCAAACTTGAATAAAGGAATATACCCAGAACTCGCTATGGAGGCACAGTTAATAAAAATAATAGTCAAACGAAGATTGTCCTGCCTCCATATTTCTTCCCCTGTGTACTAACGTCATCTAGCTTGTGGCATCCTTCGAAGTAGTTCCCATTAGATTTAACAACACGCTCCTAACGTTTTTTTTTTCAGTTCAGGAAGCATTCCTGGTATTCGCTTCAAAGTTTTCGTCGTATTTGTTTTAATGCTGTGTTTGTTGTCAAATCTGCATCCTTCAAGCGGTGCTTTAAATCTTGAACAAACCACGAGTTGCGGGGAACTATATCAGGATTTACGGAAGATAACGTAGCTGTAAGACCTTGTGCTTTGTGAAAAATTGATGAAGGACGTTTGATGAATGGTGCGTTATTTTGGGCCTTTTCTTGTCATTGCGTCTCGTAAACTTTTCAGAACTTGTTGACTGTCTGGCATTCAGAAGCCCACTCATGGCATACAAGAACATCATAATAAAAAACAGTCAACATCGATTTAGAATTATTTAGGATTTAACGTCCTTTTTTTCTGTTGTGGCTCAAATCGAAACTTTTCAATAATATGAACTATGTCCGAGTTGTCCTATGCGATTACAATCCAACAGTTTTTCAGCTCATCTGTCTGAAATTTTAAAAATTTCGAGGATTTGCATTAACGATTCATTGAAGTTGCACAGGTTCGATGTTATCGTCTGTTTTTGCCGTCGAGGCCCGCTCAGAACAGGGGTCAGTGTCAATATTGTTAGGCCATCTTTGAACTATTTATACCATTCTTTTGTTTGTATTTTTCCCATACACTGGCAACCAAACACTATCTTTCCTTTCAATAGGTTTCTTAGAACTATTTCAAGTTTTTTTGACACATATTCGTAATTAATGTCGAAATACTTCGAATTCACTACAAAACTGAAACCATTTGATTAAAACATTAAATTTTATGCTTCATCTTTCTGTGAAATAAATATGATTAGTCAGAGCAATTTGAACAAATGGCCAGGGAAAAGTCTGGTATACTTTTTTCGGAACAGTGGGCACCTTACTCAAATTAGATCAACTTGGAATCTTTTGTAGTAAAAATGTATAAGTTTTTGAGATAAATAAATTATTAGGATTAAATTATATTAGGACTATTTTAAAGATTAATTTTTCAATGAGTGGGTAAGTAGTTTTCTCCTTATGGGTTGTCTATAAAGTATCCAATGTTTTACTTCTTCTAGCTACCTTGCAGACATATATTAACATCGCTCTGGTTATACTTTATATTTCGTATTTTTTTGCAGGTGTCAGCATCTCAATCTGACTTGGCCAGACAAGCGGATGTATCTTCCCTGAAGAGCATAGGTACAAAGTACAAAACTATCCAACCTAAGCCCCTCTATCAATTATGTGATAATACAATGTACAACCCGCTCGCGGTAGCGGATAATCGATCTCAAAACTCTGAACCTAGTAGTGATAAGAAAAAAGATACAGATGAATTCCAAACAGAGCTGCCTTTGTCAAGGGAACGACTGAATAGTATCAGTAATGTGGATAAAGACGCGATGGACGATTATTTGGGTGAGTATTAGCTAAACCTGCAGTTCAGACACGTTTCTCGCTCGCCGGCCTACTAGTCGAGCCGTTAGGTTAGATTGATTTTGGATTGTCACATTGCTGACCTGCTACTGAATGAGATTTTTTTTCGTAAGATAGATAAGATAGAGATTGAGGTCTATCAAATAGTGGCTGGAAATCTTAGATATTAATTGAGAGTAATATGTCTGGTGATTTTATACATAACACCGTATATATAACGATGAAATTCTGCTCTTAGACTTTTTGTACCAAAAGAACGCGGGCGTCGTTTCTCACTTCAGTTTTGTACTTCAGTTCGTGTTTGATTCAAATTTTCATAAATATGTATTTTATTTAGTACTAGCGGATCTGGTAAACGTTGTCTAGGAACTTATCGTAGAGGCCCCAATTTGCAATTAAGCGCAAACCAACATTTAATTTTCAATTTCATATATTAGTCATCTTAGTTTGAAGCGCAATAAATGATATAAAATAATTCACACCGTCATCTTTTGTTTAGATGTAGTGTAATACTTAAATTTTTTTGTGCGATTTTATTAATATTTCTTTCATAGAAATATTGTCCTGATAATTACAAACGAAAGATAAAGTTTTAGCCAAACAGGCGCCACCGTTAGTTAGAATTAGATAACCATCAATGCAAATTACCAAATTTTCAATTTAAGACAATCCCATGAACAGAAAGTAGTAGGTATCGGTCAAACAGCTGATAGACTCGTAACTGGGTGCGCGATAAAGGAGTCCTAACTGCAAGATTGACCGCCTGAGTATCAGCACGGTTCGAATCCGAGTAAAGTAATGGATGTCGTCCTTGAACAAAAAAGTGAATTTGACTAAGAAATCAATATCGACTTTGGATACATAGCTTAGATCTGGGTCCATTATAAAAACCATTGAAGGCCAGTAATCCTTAGTGGTGGCAGTTATCATTGCACGGTCTAGGTGAGTGGTTCGGAGTCCACTATAAACTGTCCATAGAAACAACAAACTGCAAGGTTACTGGGTATTGTTTTTCGGTAAAGTATTTACTGGCATGAAAGTGCCAATATATGATGTGGGGAATGGATGAGAACTTATTATTGGTGCGCAATAAAGGTGTTTAAATTGTAGGATTACCTAGCATTATTTTTGAATGAAGCATTTATTGGCATGATAGTGACAATATATGATGTATGGAATGGGCACTTATTGTAAATGCTATACTGTTCCAGTATTATATTTTGATCACAATTTTTTTGATTTCAGAACATTTTTGATTTCTTTATCAAACTAATGGATATAAAAACTTATTTTTCAGTACTTATTTCTTTTCTATAATTGGTAGGATGTTTTGCAGAATTTGTGTGATTGCATAAAAATTAAGATGAATAAACAATTTCTAATAGACTACTTATCTAATTTTCTATCGATAGGTAAAAATAGCAGTCAACACGAAGAAGAACTTTCCAAATATTTCAACAAAGAGAACGACGAAATCAGTGAAGCTGACGACACCTCAAAAATATCACAGTTGCGGCAACTACTTCAAGAGAACGGTCTAGCGAAAACGAAGTCACTAGACGTAGAAATAAATTCGTCGTGCGACGTCTCAACGAGCTGTCAAAATTCACCAATTGTTAATAATTACCCACCTATAGCACCAGCAGATCCGAATATCATACAGAATATATCTATAGTTTCAAGCAGTGCTCGGAGAAGAGTTAGTTTCGAAATGGTTTTACAGGACGAAACTGTGCCTCCCAGTCCCAATACAAGACGTAAAAATTTCAGCTTCACACCGATATCCCCAGGACCTCATTCACCGACAGGTAATGGGAGGCAATCGAAATGCTCCAGTACTAATGTAAGCCCATTTGTAAGTCCAAGAAATACGCCAGTTCCCAGAGTCCGAAATTTTCAGAATCCTGGTAAGTACCATGAGAAATTTTTTTATATCATCTATGAATACTAGAACTGATACGGAACTATTATCGATAACAAAACTTGTTACCATATGTTATAATTTTGTTCATTTTCTGCTTGCTATCTCTCATGAACTTTTTTTAATTTGTCAATGTTTGGTTACCACTTCCATCAATTTTTTTATTTCATTTTTTTCAATTTTATAGTTTTCATTTTCCTATTAACAATTCCAAATTTTATTATTCAGTATATTTTCTTTTATTTTTCAACCTCTTGCAAATGTCGCGGCCGGTTCTCAAATCAGACTTTTTGTCTAATTTCATATATTTATTCAAAAATATCTTTTTTTCAAAATTTCGGCTTATCTACTTCCTTTCTACCTTCCTTCCTTACACCTTGGCAACACTGCTCAACATCAAGTGACCAGAGAAACTGCATACAACACGAGACACAAACAGAAAGAATACGCACGCAAGAAGACGAACCACATTTTCTTAAAATTTTCTTTACATTACGAAATAAAATTAATATTTCACAATTTAAAACGTATCCGGTGTGTGAGTGAAAGTGCCGAATCGTGGAAATTTCTTCTACAAGACAACGAAAAACTGTCATTGCTTTCCTTTTTTGTTGCTCTCTCATTTCCTGTACACCCAATTGGTAAGTCTTTTCTCTTACTTATCTCATCGTATCATATATTTTCGAACATATTGTTACGAGTATCTTTGCGAAAGGAAGAAGCAGGGTTTCCGCATGAAATAGGACAATTTTAACAGCTTCTCCTAATGAAAAAAAAAACAGTCCGCTATATCGTCAAATTAAACAGTCAATAATTTTTGATTGGAATAGATTTGGGTTATCGTCTTGTCTATCCAGTACATTATGTCGTTTTGGAAATGCGAATGATGAATAAATTCGTACAACTGGGCCAGACATCCAATTGGATGTTTTTCTTAGTGAGTAGGTGGGACAGATAGTTGAAAGTAAATTTCCTGAACTAGGCATATCTGCTTTATTTTTATCAGGATAAGAGTCACTGAAGCTTTCAAAAGTTCAAGTGCAAAAAAATCAAATAGGTTTTACCTGTGAGATTTCTTTCAGAGCAAAATGGTCCGATAATTCTGTCTTTCATTATGCTGGTACATACAGGGTGCTTCAACGAAAACTAAACAGAGGCTATATCTACCAAGATATTCATTTCTGATCAAAACGCAAAAACATGTCAATTTTTGTTTCAAGGGGGACATCTTTTGGGGTACAAAACTTGCCTGAAATATCAACCCTCTAAGCGGGGGTTGCAATCCTTGAACATTTTGAATAGGGAAGATGAGTCGAGTGATGACTCAAAAGAAAGGTGAACGAATTTCCATTTTTAATTGAAAACTGTAAAAGATACAGGGTGAGCAACTGAAAGATAGGGAAGCTTATTTCCCTGAGACGATTCAAGTTTCAGTGAATAAAATGGAACAGATCCATTCTGATCAATGGCAGTCATCATCAAGTACCATCCTCATCTAGAATTTCAAACTAACCTAATCTAACCCCTAGAGCAGGGGTGACCACCCTCGAAAATTTGGAAGAGGGTAGATGGGTCGAGTGATACCTCGAAAGAAAGGTATTATCTTTGTCTGCATCCCCGTGAACGAATTTTCATTTTTGATTGAAAACTGTAGAAGATACAGATTGAGCTACTGAAAAATAGAGGAGACTATCTATCGCCCTGAGCTATACAAGTATTTGTGCAAAAAAATGGAACAGATTCATTCCAGATCAAAGGCTGTCATCTTCTGAAACACCATTCACATCTCAAATTTCAACCCCTAGATCAGGGGTGACCACCCTTGAAAATTTGGAAGAGGGTAGATTGGTTAGGTTAGAATGAAAATTCGTTCACGGGGATGCAGACAAAGATAATACCTTTCTTTCGAGGTATCACTCGACCCATCTAACCTCTTTCAAATTTTCAAGGGTAGTCACCCCTGCTCTAGGGAGATGCCCTATCTTTCAGTTGCTCACCCTGTATCTTTTACAGTTTTCAATTAAAAATGGAAATTCGTTCAAGGCGATGTAGACAAAGATATCACCTTTCTTTTGAGTCATCACTCGACCACTCTTTCCTATTCAAAATGCTCAAGGATTGCAACCCCCGCTTAGGGGGTTAATATTTCAGGCAAGTTTTGTACCCCAAAAGATGCCCCCCTTGAAACAAAAATTGACCTGTTTTTGCGTTTTGATCAGAAATGAATATATTGGTAGATATAGCCTCTGTTTAGTTTTCGTTGAAGCACCCTGTATATCAAGTTTTTGAGGCTGTTGTGAGCTTCTTGAAATTAATATGACATTTTCTTGCAGACATATGTTGATGAACAAATTGTACCACCTGAATTTTCTATTCCTGAGAGGGTGGATGTTGATCGGCTTACCCTTGGCTCTGCTGAGATGTTTGAGAGGATTCAGAACATGAAAGAGAAATTTTGCGTAGGGCCTGATGGGATACCTTCAAATTTGCTTAAGAAATGTATTTATGCTCTCACTGCACCGTTAACGGATATCTTCAACTCCTCTCTTGGGTCTGCCAACTTTCCTTCATATTGGAAAAATAGTTATATAGCCCCTATTCTGAAATCAGGTGACAAATCTGATGTAACTATTACAGGGGTATCTGCATACAATCCGCTATCCATAAGTTGTTGGATGGTTTAGTCAGCAACTTTCTCACTTTTAGGTGTATGTCTGCGGTTATCGGTGAGCAGCATGGATTTTCAAGAGGCAGATCAACAGTCACTAACTTGCTATTATATATGAATGATGTAACGTTTTCCATGGACAGAAGGGTGTAGATAGATTCGGTCTATACAGACTTTTCGTAGGCGTTCGATATAATGAATCACACATTGTTGTTGGACAAGCTGAGCAGGATGGGCATTGGGGGTGTCTTGCATAAATGGCTGGGCAGTTATTTGAGGAATCGCATGCAGGCAGTAAAATATCGGGGTTTCACGTCATACTTGTGCCAGTCAGTTCTGGTGTTCCGCAGGGTTCCCATCTTGGGTCCCTTCTGTTCAGATTGTTCATAAACGATATCTCGTCTGTTTTCATTCATGGTAAGTTTTTGTTGTTCGCCGATGACCTGAAGACTTATACTAATGTCACTTCCGCTGATGATGTCAAAGGGCTCCAGGGCGATCTTGATTGTCTTAAGGTGTGGTGCGAGTTGAATCGCATGGAACTGAACCCATCCAAATGTGTTGTTATTACTTTTACCCGAAATTACTCTCCGTTTCATGCTGTCTACCGTTTGCGTCAGGTTGTTCTGAGGCGCACCACTTAAGTTAAAGATCTTGGTGTGATCCTTGATTCTAAAGTCACCTTCAACCCTCATATTGCGTATGTCAGAAAAAAAGCTTTGAATACCCTATGTTTCGTTCTGCGCGATTGTCGTGGTTTTTCGGAATTGACACTTTGTTGGCTTTTCTGCTCTCTGGTTAGAAGTTGCTTGGAGTATGGTTCCGTAGTGTGGTCACCACAGGGCATTACGAATAAAAAATTTATAGTGGCGGTACAGAAGAGAATATTACGAGTTGTTGCCTTCAAGCGGGGCATAGCTCGAGGAAATATTGATTATGCCAGGTTGAGGGGTGAGAGGTCTTTTGACACTTAATACGAGAAGAATAATGTTCGATTTGTGCTTTCTATACGAATTACTTCATGGAATTGTTTTTGCAGAAGAATTGCCATACGGCATTATTTTATATCGAGCAATGTAGAACAAGCTACAGACAGCACTCTTTCCTGTCCCGTTGTTTCAATTTCGTGAATGCTACTGTTGGTTTAGCCATGTTTAGCAGTTCCCTTGGTCGCTTTAGATCCGGTATTGTATCACAGCTCCGGCTTTTAGGTATAGCAAAGTGTCTTTCTTCTCCGTTTTGTATTTTTTTCACAGCTGAGTTATATTTAATTATTTCTTTGGAAGGTGAAATGTTTTCAATTTGGTTGTGGTATTTTGTATTCATTTTAAGCTTATACTTTGTAAATGGGGATGTTCCCCTTTATTATTTTTACTCATTATGTATTGGGTAGAAAATAAACACATTATTATTATTATTATTTTCTTAGGACAGTTATTGGCAATTTTGCCTGTTTACTGTACCCTTGAGGAAAAAAGTTAAATCTGAGAATTAAATATTCGAGATGATATTTTCATCTCGATCACTATTTAGTTGCATGATTCCATGCAATTGCAACCTACGGTCGTACACGAGCATACACCATAAAACAAAACAATATTTCGAAAGTAATGATTGTATAGCTGCCGTAGTCAATTTTCGTAATACCATACATAAAATGGTTTAACTTCATCAAATCGAAGAGAGTTAATGAAAAATTCAACTAGACGGCTTCAGTTGTTTTTGTCTCTAAACAACACCATCAATGATGCAGAGTTTTGCCTGGAGGTATCAATGGTGTGTATGCGAACAAGCCCACAATCATCTATGCATTGTAGGAGATTCAATGCTGTATTAACACAATTTAGTCACATTTATCCAGACTACATATGCAGTAGAGCCAATTTATCTGAGGAGCTTTCCATGTATATAACCCCTTTACTATGTATTCGTCGTTTCAATAATGAAATTACAATCTGGAAAAAACTTTTTTCTATTTAATTCAACTTGTTTCAGTTTAGAGTAATCCTATATATCTATAATCATAGTAGATCTCGTTTAATTAAAATCGAGATGAGTACATCAATTTTATTCTGTTACAGCTTCATCTTCTAATTAAGTTACTTATAATATATGTTCAATGCTGAACCGTTTTTTTCTTAAAATTGATCATCTTGGAATTTCATTAACATATCTATCTATCCCTAAATTTTCCCTTTTTCTATAGTTAAAACCATCCTCAACACGTTGCCGACGTTCGCCTCTAGTAAGAATAATGTAATGTTGTAATGTGACGTCGACATAAGGTTGGCGTTCGCACCCAACGCGATATTAATTTATTTCTCGTAGCTTGTTCACTAGTTGAAAATCTTAATAATCTGATATTTTCAGGACTAACCCTACAGATTTTACCTGCTCGAAGGGTATGTACGAGCACGTCAATGAAAGTTAAGAAAGAACTTGATCTCAGCCCAGAATCTATCCTTGAAAAGGAAGCGGGGCAATCAGCGCAACAAACCAAGAAAAATTTTTTTGCCATGTCGGCACCGGCCAGTCCAATGATGTCTAACAAATCCATGCTACAAGCACTTCTAAATACAAGCGGTAAAGTATCTTACACCCCAAACTATGTTCACCAAACAACATTGAAACAAGACAATTCTGTCGAAGTCTGCCGATTAATGTCCACTGAACCTGTTCTAAATTTATCTGAAAACAACGTGTTTCGATCGCAGTCTGTCCCTTTGCACCAAATGGCTCACGAAAAAAATTCATTTTTACTGGGTGAAGGTGAATTTTTATCATCGTTATCTCAAGACGATTTCAATGATTTGGACACCATAGGGGAAGACGAAAAAATAGGCGTTACTACGATCATAAACTCATTGAGCGATCAAGTTTACAATAATAACAATGTCGAAATTCTTTCAATTGATGATAAATGTGCCCTGATACAAGATAATTTGGATAAGGGTGATCTATTATTAACAAGCACGAATTTTCAGAAAACTTTGCCTTGTAGAAACTCGGGACGTTCGCACAGTATCGACGTAGTTACTTTCGATCAGAAAAGTATTCTGTCGAGGTCCGTTCCTAGCACACCATTACCATTTCTTCACCCGGCACAACCTAATGAAGATATGGTGATCCAAAATTCTCATTCGTATCCTTCTACGCCTCTGATTTCTGACGATACGTTCAATTATAATGTTAGAGATTGCTTGATTAATGGACAACCAATAAAAAGTGATGAATTGTCGCAGGTGTACGAAGAAGCTTTTGTTACATTTGATACACTGAACGGAGAGGATAACATAGGCTTAGAAGTTGATGAAGTACATTTTATTGACAAATCTTCCGTTACATCTGACCAAAACTTTAATATTCGTATAAATTAACCCTTTTACGTATTTCAATCCATTGTCCTAAGAGTTCTTGTTCCAAACACACCAATATTATACTAGAAATAGTATTGTTGGAGGCTACAGTATTCATATTGAAAACTTTGAAATTTTTTCATTGGAATCGGTTGCTTTTGTTTTGGGATATTACAAATAGAATTTATTCATAAAACATTTGAAACTAGAGTATCACAATGAAGGAGTTAATATAATACTCTGTGATATACAACTGTGCTCACATCAAAATTTTAATCAAGGCCAATATTCGCCAATCCATTGATAGTTATTCATCAGAATTACATAGTCCGTCCACAAAACAACATAAGAACAAATAATGGAATAAATGTTCACTCATTTTCTAAGGCAAGCAGGTTGATAAATTCATCAATTGTGTAATACATATTCTGTAACAGCAGTAACTTTATCTTTTTTTTAATTACCCCACAGTGAGTCTCCTCATACAATCAGGGAGTCTGTTATTATATAACTTCATTCCCACATATCTAAAGCACCTGTGTGCCCCAGTCAATTTCCACCGTACAAGTTGTTTCTGGATCTAGTGCTATAGTTGTGGACATCAGTGTATGCACTATATTCTCCTCTATGTTGGTGAATGTAGCAGAGATAGGAAAGTATGAATACCAAAAGCATTGTGAGTGTACCATATCCTTGAATAGCATCCTGCAGCCACAGATCCGTGGAACCTCACACACACCCTTCCAGTTCTCTTACTGCCCTCTTTTGCTGAAAAAACACTCTATGGAACTCAGGAATCGCTTCTCCATAACAATATTTTATGTTACCACGCCATGAAAATAAGCATGTAATGCGGAAGGTGCGGCAGTTTCATTAACGACGTAGCGTACTCGTGGAATAGAATATACAGCACTCATGAGTTTATTCATGGTCTCATCTTCATGTAATTTCCAGATTAAGGTCCCATACATAAAGAAACTCCGAACCCTAATCACTCTGGTGTCGGTGAGCGATCATCGGTGTCCAGGATAATCTTTTCAGCCTTCTTCATGTTGAGATGTAACAAATTTGCAGTGAAATACTTCTGGGCACCATCCAGGTCAACGAGCCTTGTAGTGTCCTACCCGGACCTCGATATATTTGAAAGAGTCGTGTCATCCGCGACTATACACGTCTTCCTAGCTCTGACACTGCGTGGCAGGTCATTCATGTACAACATAAAGAGAAGGGGGCCTCAAGTAGAACCTTGCGGAACACATCTTCTGTTAGGTTCATAGAGGTAGTGGGCATATACGACCTGGTCATTCACTGAATCATATACAGAAGTTAGTTGCAAATCTCGTCAGCGTTTCATAGAGAGATATGATGAACCCCCAATTGCAGTCTGTTGTTCCATTTCGTCTCATCGAACTTTGTATCACTACTATTGTGGTCCATATTGACGATGGTCGTGATGAGCAGATCAGACAAGTGTTCGAGGAGAGATATTTGACAATCTACGGATTTTTGTATAGTGTGCCTTGATCAAAGTTTTCATGTGGTGAAATTTTTGTGTTGTTACTATGACTTGAACATTTAAACTTGATAATTAAAATATCAGCATCTATAAATGCTATAAGAAGGCGCTTCATAGCTGTATGGCTATGTCACAGCTGTCCCTACTGACTAGCCATAAGCAGTCCGGAAAGTATCGTCCGGTGTACGGTCTGATTCCAATATGTACAACCGTAGATAAAATTTCAGCGATATGACTTCTACAAATACCTACTCAAACTTGAAATATTGAAAACTGTAAACCTAAATAAAACATCGGAATTTTCCTCAGAAATTACGTCAAAGAATCAATAGAAAATTTGAATGTTATTCATGAGATGATGATCATAATAAAAAACATGATAGAAGATAGAAGATAGAAGGGGCATTATAACGAAATCGTGATGGAATATGTTGTCAAGAAGATAAACTTTCTGACTTAAGATGTTAGTACTTTTTTCGATAAGAATTGATCTGTTTGGAACATCAACTCTTTAGGCTTACAACCGGCTTCATTTGATTTCTAATGCTTTTTCTTAGAAAGAACTGCAATAATAATAAACTGGATCTTCTTTGGCCTTTGTTTTCCTTAAAAGTTAGTTTTCTTCTGGAAGGAATAAATAGTGTACAGCTCAACTATTCGGCGGAATTAATTGATTTATTGTAATTAAGAGATACTTTTCTTTCACAGTTCCAATATGGTTAACTTACAGATGTGTCATGTGTCATATCTTGGATTCCCTAATTAATATTTGAACTCATGGTCATCGAAATCGAAGTGTTCAAGATTATCATAAGCGTTTTGACTATTTGGTAAAAAAATAGAAAGGTTGAAAAGAGCACATTCAATTTTTGGCGAAATTTAATAGCCTTATTACGACTTATTGATACCCTCACTAATTTGTTGTTTAAATCTTCTGTGCTTTCCATCAAGCATAAACGTTTTGTAGATGATTGTTCAGAAATGTCGATAGTCTTGTGTAGACAACATGTGAGTGTAATTTCACAAAGTGTTCAAAAACTTATAGGCTTTATATTGGAAATTATTTGGTAAACAATTAAGAACCTTTAGCTTTAAGGTAGAGCTGATTGATACCCATAGAACTATCTTATAAGAGTAAGATTGAAACTTAAATTTGTGATTGATTTTTTTAAAACGTTAGCTTGTCATAAGTCCATCACACGTTTTGTGCAGAATGAGGAAGGCAATCTGCTTACGTTAATTTGAAAACAAATTTACATATACAGATTTTTTTCCTTTTTTTTATTCATTCTATGTTGTCTGAGTCGTGGCATCCGTCATAGTAATCCCCATTGGATTTGTGGTCTGCACTGTGTTTGTCACATTTGTTTCAACCGTTTGTGTGTCGTCAGATCAACGGCGCTTTCCATTTTGAAAACAACTACAAGTCATAGGTAAGTGTGCCAGGAGTGTCAAAATTTTGCAGCAAGAGGTTTGGTTAGGAATTTTTCATTGCTTCATCCAATATTTTTAGAACTTCGACAATATTCGTAATTGATTCTTTGATCTTCAGGAATATACTGCACAAGATGCACAAGACCATCATAATGAAAAAGAACATTCAACATTAGCTTGGAATCCTCCGACTTTGGCGTGTTTTTTTCAACCATCGATTCTTCCACTGAGAAGATTGATGTTTGGTTTCGAAATCATGACTACTAACCTACGATTCATCACCAGTTATAACTTTTTGGGCAGGTTTTCATCATTATTGACCATTATTACGAACTGAACGATGTAGAATAACATCAAGAAAGAAATATCGGGCTAGGTCTGATGTTTTTGGGACACTGTTAGTACTTCTTCTTCAATGTTCCATTGTTTGAAACAGTCTTCTGTTTCATCTGGTGCACTATCAGAAAAATGAGTCGAACGGTATAAAAATAAGATGTACTTGGCTTGAAACATTTACATAGAATGCTGCATGGAGAAAATGAGTGTCTTAATTAATGACTTCTTTCATTTTTCTACGGCATTCATTCTTAGATTTCTTAGAATTCTTGAACAATTTAAAAACTCGTGCTTGTGATGAGCACTTCTTGGTAGACTTTTCTCTCAATAAATCATAAGTAGTGCTTTTTGTACTTTCATCTTTTCCATTATCACACACAAGCAATTTTCTGGTAAAAATTGCAACAGCTTACACAAGCTTGTACAGCGTTCTGACACTGAAAGTTCCCTATTCAAAAGATACGTACTTCTATGAAAGCATCAGTCTCACTTTATACTCGAACCTAGTATGGTTTTTAAAATTAATGATGTATCATATCAGAATATATGATATAAATGTAAATAATTTGATTGAGGAGGTCGTTACTTGATGAAAATCGATAGACATATTTTCAATGAAATAAAACTAAAGTATTTAGATTTTCACTATATTAACAAAACTATGACCGGTTTCACCACAGCTTTTTGGTCATTTGGTATTTCAAGCAAATTCTAAGATGTGAGACCAACACACAGAATATCTGGTTCCTATCCAGTTGTTTGAAGAACGAAGTATTTCCGAAATATATAAAACTGAAGACCCATAATATCATCCCCGCAGCCCAAAATGGAGTACTACAAGGCAAAAAGAAATGGTTTGGTATCTATCTGATGAAGCCACAGTGTGGTGAAACCGGTCATAGTTTTGTTAATATAGTGAAAATCTAAATACTTTAGTTTTGTTTCATTGAAAATAAATGTAAATATGTTTACATCAATAAATTAGAACAGAAACAAAAATTCAGCGGTATTTTAATGAAAAAATTTTTTGCAGCTTTAAGCCAGCGTAAAAAATCAACTGGTGCTGGTAAGATCCAGTTGGTGGTAGCTTTCTTGAAAACAAATTACTGAGGGTTCTACTTAATATTACATCGTGCGTAAATCTAATTTTTCTTTCTTTATATCAGCAAGCAATGGTTTCTTGAATTCGTATGTCGCGATGAAAATAATTGAAACATTTTTATAATAATTTATAATAAATCAAACTTGATGCTGAAATAGATTTCTTTCTTATTATGAATTTGAAATATTCGATTCTATTCAATTATGTTTGGAGTGATCATTATAGTTTTTCCAAAAATAAGAACCTCAATCCCACCAAGAAGTGTCTTACAAAGAAGCTATTATTGTAAACTTGTTCTTCGTGATACAAAAGCGGAAACAACCTGGCATAGAGAAGTTTTGGTATGAACTATTCTTGATCGTGTTTTTTTATTATTAACTACACAACCTGCATTTTACAAACGAATTTAATATATAATAATCACCTAGACTTTTTTCAATTTCATAGGGTACAATTTAAACACTGTCCATCGCATTTTAATGTGTAGGAAGGAGCATATTCTCCACCATAAAAGTAGTGTGCTCCTTCAGTATTTTAAGGGACTGGTCATAAGAAACATTCGAAATTCTGCAAGTGATTGATAATGGAAAATGTAAAAAACCTATGAATAAAATTCTGGTATTAAATATTAAACATTAAATTATTAAATAATATGTTTACATCAAAACCGGAATTATTGAAAGTTTTGCGAAAAACATTGAAAACATTGTGGGTGTTGAATGAATCGAACATTTGCTAACTAAACAAAATCATTTTGCTTTGCTTTTTTTCGATATTCAGGACGATTGTGAAAAGAAAAATTGTTCAAATAAATAATTTGTTGTTGGTTGTCTTCAGGTTCACCAGAATTTCACTCTCAATAGATGAGACTTGATCATACCTCCTGATTTCACCAAACACCGTCCATAGCGATTCTACCTTGTATCCCATATCTCTCATGTATAGAAACTAACTCTGTGAGAGCGTCAAACGCAGTTACCACCTTATAACATTACAAATTCAGCACCTAAAGGAATCCTAAGAGATCAGATGCAGGATATCAAACATCTCGCTTGGTTTTCACCATACGCGCTCACAACTGTCTGAATCTTTCAGACTAACCCTCATTGAAGAGAACTTGTTGCCGATCGTTAATAGACCCATTTTGAAAATTTCAACCATAACGTAACCTGGTTCTTTCTAGTAAACAATGGCGTAGTGATTCCTACTCTAGCTTCTCTCAACCGTCTTGTAGCTGTTCCAGAAGAAGTGGCATTGTGAATACTTTCGAATTCGTATCTTATCAAAATTAATAGAAGTCTTGTTTCTAGGAGCATATTGTCTTATAAAACGTTTATTTCGGTCGTTGAAGCATCATTTTCGCCTTTGTCTGAGAGTCTTGTTCCTACTTCTTTTTCTTTCTTGCATAACAAATTGTCAGTATAACTGACAATATCCCTCCCCCAATAATATAAGTAGTGCGGAGGCTTGCACTACCTTAATTAAATTTTTCGATCAATTTTTCTAATTTTTCAGGAACTGAACAGTCTACTACAAAACGTATTATATTTAAAAAGGAACAATTTTCAAGCATACTTTTATCACCCAAAATTGTGTATCTTCTGAATAATTGTTTTTTTTAAATACCAATTGTTATGATTGCTATCAACAACGAAACAAAATATGAATAGCCTAATATTCAAATATCCGCCATAATTCAAAAATGACTTGGAAGGTTTTTTATAAATAATTTAATATAGTTGCGTTAATGTTCGGGATAGATTATCCACATTTCAGTGCTAATCATAATCCCAAGAAGAAACACTTAGAGGACAGCATTTCGCTAGTGAATCTTTGACACTCCTGCTGTCTCACATTCTGTTCTTGTCGACCATATTTTCCCATACTTTGGATCTTTACCATGGCTTTTAAGCTTATGGAGGCAACTGCGACTTCCCTTGTCACATTTAGTTGATTTACGAGCTATTGCATTTGAGTAATATCCTCGATCAACAATGTCTATGTAGCTATTATGAAATTATCGATGGCCTGCCACCTTATTCTTTGTCTAGACAAAATTTACAGTTTTGTGAACTCCTTAAAGTACTCTGTGTGATTTACCAAGAGCATACTAACCGCTTGGATGCGAGTCTGAAACACTTCTTCAAATTTGAACGAAAACTAGTTGCCAACATGCTATGAAAGTCTCCTGGTACAACATTTGACAGAAAAAGAAGCTATTAGCAGATAGGTCCATCTATATAAT
The DNA here is from genome assembly GCA_013387265.2 of Cryptolaemus montrouzieri. Classification (NCBI taxonomy): domain Eukaryota; kingdom Metazoa; phylum Arthropoda; class Insecta; order Coleoptera; family Coccinellidae; genus Cryptolaemus; species Cryptolaemus montrouzieri. Next base: position 41,076,629 of record JABFTP020000185.1, on the reverse strand, counting down.
TTCGATATCATTATTACACATATAATATACTTAACAATGAACATGGTATTCTAATGCTTGGTTCAGATCATCAAAAATAAGTTTTCAGATATGACACTCTTATTTACTCTCAAAACTCATACAGATTTGAAATAAGTACAGAACTGTATTAGCATTCTTGAATCTGTCTCCTCGAAAACAAGAAATTGTTGAAACTTCCAATAGCAATATGGTTTGTGACATTAGGAACATGTTATACATTGTACATTATCACATATATAAAATAGTGTAAAATTATGCAATTTGAAATAGTGTTCATATTCACTTCCAGTGGGAATTACTCTTCTAGAATGCTGAAGTTCTATCAGCAGCGGATGCAGGTTCCTAGTTGAGCTGGATGCGATCAAGGCTCAAATTAAATGATTTCTCTTTTTTTTTTTGAGATAGGGACGAACTGCATCCGCTACTGAGTTCTGTAGAACATAGAGATGTTCAATATTTTCAAAGTCAATAATTTGCAGAATTTTCGCTTATTTTAAATGTTTCAAACAATTATTCTACACCTGTAAAAGGATTAGTGTTATTTCAGGGTATACATTTCTTCATTCAGAGCAAGGTAAATCCTTTACTCGGAAGTTACTTTATGAGTAACTATAAATATAGCGACTCAGTCCCCAAATGGTAACTTTCAAAACGTACATATGTTTTAAGATCTACTATTCATGAGTTTTACATCGGCACGTCGACAACGCTTTGACCTTGAGATATGAAAACACATGTTTGTGCAATTTTGACAATTGTTCAAAGTGAGATATCTTTGAATCTTTCAGAGTTAGAAACTTAAAATCCACGTTTTTTGTTGCTTTTGACAGCATATTTTTGATTTTTTTTGGATACTCATGAAAACCTGTTTGAAAAAAGTCATTTAATAATATGTGTCATAAATAACCTCAATCAATTTGAACTAAATAGTTTCAACCATCATCGCTATTATAATTAATTACGGATGGCATTTTTCAGTATCAAAATCGTTGTTAATACCTCAGCAGGATATACAGTTCTGGATGAATATCGTCCATAAGACGGATAATAAATAACAGCAACTAGGATTAAAAATCAGGTTACATTGATTGCAGATGGTACATCAGAAAATCAAAAATAACTATTATCATTGATAATCAGGGCAAAAAAAAACATCATCTGTGCAAGCCTTCATGCATTTAAAGGCAATAGACCTCAAGTGAGTAAGTACACAAGAAGTTGATGCTTGGAGAATGATACAAAAATAATGTGGGTCCTTGAAAGTGTGCATGGTAATATTCATCAGAAATACAAACTCTGACATCATTCTGTTGATAACAAAATGCTGAAGGAGGAAAGGTTGCTATACAAAATAGTTGGTTTTCTTCATAACAATATGGTAAGACACTTGTTACAGATGGGAAGTTATGTTGGATTACATGAAGAGTAAAACATAAGTGGAAATAGTCTCTTGTCAATAAGCATTACACCAGCATTGCCATCTAAAAACCAAGCTTAATTGTTTGACGATATTTCAAGTTACTTTTCCAAGCTTAAATGGAGATCAACTCAAGATTCTTATCAATTTTCACATCTTATTTGGTCGAGTCATTGGGCGATCAAAACATTATCCCAAGAAAATATGTAAAATTGGCATCAAATGTATCTTACATTCATAAATATCCAATAATACTGATTACAACAGCATTCAGCATCATTTCTGAGATTTTTCTAATAATGGCAACTGCACAGTGTGATTTTGCAATCATGTAGTTTTTTTTTTATTTAATTTATTAAACCCGAAAAGAATACATAATCTATATCAGGTAAATTAGATTTAAGTTTCGAATGAATAGTAAAAAACATTTTTATTTGATCAAATTATCCCTGAGTCTTTGCCAATGAACTGAACCTACCAAATGATGGAGCATCCCTAATACTCCTGGGAAGCTCATTGAATCACAGTGTTGCCTGATTAGCGAGTCTCTTTCGTCCTGCATTTGTATATGTTGTCTGATTCCTGTACTGTGTGTATGTCACTGTTTAGTATTATGTCTATTCCTGTGTACATTATGATTCTTTATCTTATAAATTAATTTAACACTGTCCAGTTTTATGATTTCATTGATGTCGAGTAACTTCAATTCCTTATGAAGGTCATCAGTGTGTGTTCTCGGAGGTTTATGGAATAAAATTTTTACCAATTTATTTTGCGCAACTTGAATACTACTTATGTCTTGTTTTCTTGCCTGTCCCCTAAATGCTGCAAGGTAATTCAATACAGATCTAATATGAGCGTGGTACAGCAATTACCTTATTTCTTCTGTGAACAAATATGCAGTTCTCCTGCTCGATGTGGTCACTGAAATTGAGATGTTTGTCGAGTATAAGTCCTAGATATTTAGTTACCGCACTCTGAGATTTTAATAGAATTAATGTAGAGTTCAAGATCATCTGGTTTATCTCTCTTAAAAACTGCATAGGTACATTTTTTTCTCATTCAGTTTTATTCTATTATTGGTAGTCCTAATTGTTATTTTTTTTAGATCTTCTTGTGCCCTCCTAAGCTTGTCCGTCACAGTCCCAGAGTAGAACAGACCCGTATCGTCGGCGTAATGCACTATTTTCCTGTTTAGTTGTAGACTGCATATATCGTTGATATATATGAGGAACAATTTGGGACCGAGCACAGAGCCCTGAGGCACTACACTGGTCACCTTAACCCTTTCACTCTCACGCCCATCAACAACGGCATACTGTACGCGATCTTCCAAGTAGGAATTGAAAAGTCTGAAAGCAGAATCATTGATGCCTATTGAGACAAATTTTCCAAGCAACTCTGAATGACACAAGAAGTCAAAGGCCTTACACAGGTCTAAAAAACAACCATCACATCAACATTTCTGTTGTGGTAATATTTTTGAGTTGTTTTGTTATGATGTTCATAAGTTCATCAAAAGTTTCAATACTCGTTCTTTCAAGTTTAATACTTACTTAATTACTTAATTTCTTTTCAGCAGTTCAAAATTAGTTATGGATGCTGTACTTTTATTTTTCCTTTTTCTTTTATGATAACAGGTATTAGATAGTACCTTATGGTCAGAGATATAGTGTTCTTCCAGCTGTATTTTTCTCTGCAGATCCATATCTGAAATTAGGTGGTCAATCGTTTTTGTGCCAGTTCTAATGTCGATTCATGTAGCCATATTTTTTGAATTTCGTTCAGTATTTTGTTGCCATTTGAGTTGACTATTTGTATATATTGACTTTTGAAAGCAGTTGTTCCTAAGAGATTTATGCTCATGTCACCAATGAGAAGTAAGTTACTGTTATTGGAGAGTATATCATCCAGCTGATTAAGGAAAAACTGGTTGTTTAATTCTGGTTGCTTATATATAACACCCAATTTCATTTCCAGATCTGAGAAATGAAGTATAAGTATGTTATTTTTGTTTTCTTTGTTTTCATATATTGTGGTAAAATTAGTACCTATTTCCTTTCTTACAAATAAAGCTACACCTCCTCATCTAGTGTCACGACATAAATGAACAGAACTATAATTTTTTAATTTATACTAGAGGTCTCATTTAGGTATAACTAGATCTCATTTACAGTCAAGACATCTGGATTTTTGTTTTGTATTAACATTTCGAGTTCGTCTACTTTATTTCTCAAACTACATATATTGAGGTACATCAATCTAATCAGGTTTTGTATCAGTTTGGTTAAGAGACTTCAAATCCTCAAAACTATTTACGATTTCGATCCTACTAGTTTCAGATTTTTTAATGTAACCATTCCTTTTTTATCCATACAAATGAATATCCCTTTTCTTTTTAAAGTGCCTGGCTTTAGTAAATAACTCTTGGTTGATTTTTGTGAGATCATGTGAAATCATATAATAAATTGTTTTATTTTCACTGAAACCTAGATCGGATATAGTAATTCTTTTAGTTTTTCCGCCTTGAAACATTTTATTTTATCGATTTCATTATCAAATTCAATTTTGATTGGAGGAGAGGAGCCTATTTCGGTTTTTCCTAATCTATAACATTTGTATACACAGTTCTGTATATCAAGGTGTTCTAGAATATACTGAACTATTTTCCCAACATCTTATTATAACAATCTTGATAAGCAACATGATTCGTCTTATTTGGATTGCACATTTGACCTGTATTCAAGAAATAATCTCGAACACCGTCAAAATAAAAATTCTTTCCCGCTGATGGCGGACTAACAATACATATACAATTTAATTTTGGCACACTACATTCTAATATATTTAATAAAGATTGTTTGAAATAATTTAAAGAGTCACGTAACTGAAAGGTTAATAACTCTCTTACAATATTCAGAGATTCCTCATGTGTATAATACGTGTTATATAATAAATCATTACTTCGAGCAGACCACACTAAAACTGTATTTTCCCTGGCATAAAAGTCTCTAAAATTATGAATAGTCCAAGTGTTTATTACCGCACCTCTTAAATCTAACGCATCCTTCACTTCTTTAGAGTCTAATCTTTTTGATGCAATTTCCGACCATATTAAATATTCAGGCAAAAATACAACCTCACTTAACGGACACACTGATACCCGCGTTAACAAATCTGTAATCTGACCAGTTATTCCGAGTCGTCTTGTTGGGAGAGCAATATTCCTTCTCTTCCTAGAGATAAAATCTCTAGGACCTTCTGATATATGTCCTCTTTCTCCGAACATGTTAACTGTGAGCGGATCATGGCTGTCCGCCAAGCATCGTTCGGTTTGGACTGCATCATTGCCTGATACTCCAACGTTGGAAATACTTGCATTTTCAAGACAAAATCCTTGATCTTGCCTTCCGAGCTTACAGTACGCAATTGCCCGTCCCTGCGTATTGTAATATTTGACACAATTCTCCCAGTCTCGGTCTTTGAACGTTTCGATTCGCCTAGGTCTGCGAAGAAGTCGTCTAATGTCTTCTTCGGCCTCTTGGAATTTCTTAAACGATCAACGGCACGACTGGTTAGAGTAGGGGCAGTCGTTCATGCTTTCCCAATTTGATTTAGTATATGGTGGATCATTAGGTGGTTTCATATTTACCGTATATTATCTGCCCTGTTGCCTTCTCGGCTGTATGTTTAATACCGAGTCCAACTGATCCAACGCCTGCCTGCAATTGAGATATAGGGTCACTTGCGTATATCGCCTCGTACGCAAAGTCTGAAATAGCCTTCTTATCGGCCTTGTGAATGTCCTCACTAGTCTTAGTAGTACCGTATTGCAAATCGTGATGCAAGGCAATTGCGTCTGCTCCTGTCCTTGGTTTATCTGGCTTGTTTCCTGGTCCAATGTTATTGGAGAAAGGTAGGGTTGCACTACTACTAGGTTGCGATTTATGTTTTGATTCACTAGTGCCAGATTTAAATACACTTTTTAATCCTTTATAAGCTAATCCCACTCCAGTTGCTATTGCTGCTCCAGTTACGGCAACTCCTGTTCCACCTACGGCTGAAGCAAAATTACCAACACTACTGCCCACAGCACTAGTTGTATCACCAACAGCAGTAAGAACACCACTGCTAATATTTCCTCCGCTTGCAGGTCCACTTTCAGTAAAAGGTACTTCTTCTAACGTTTACTCGCCTTCTGCTACTGGTTCGGTGCTTTCGTTTGTATTTTCTATAAACGGAGTTTCCGCTTCTTGTTGGAGGGGCTGGTATCGATGTTTAACACGATAACGTAAATATTTAGTTTTATATCTTTGATATCGATTATATTATCATTCGCAGTATATGGCAAATTGCTAGTTATTTGAGTATTTATTATCGTAGACAAAACCTTCATATACAACAAACAGCATTTCGTTTCAGTAGTTCCGGTTCAGCTTTCTTTTTCTCGATCTGAGTGACTTTTATAACTGAATTTATCTCTTTTATTTCTTTTTGGAGTAGTTTGTATATGCGCACCTGCTCATCATACTTTTCTATAAGGTTGTCATACTTTGCTATCATGTTTAACTTCAACTTCACATCTTTGATAGTAGTATCACTTTGTATTTTTGGTTGGTTAATTGGTTGATTTGTAGTTGATGTTATTTATTATAGATCAAATATAAATCATATTAACCCAGAATTGTTCGTCCTACTAAAGTATTACCAACGATTTTTGAGATTAAAAATATGCCAAGTGTAATCAATTATTTATAGCAAAGATGATTAAAAATAATTTAATTTGCATTGTTTCATATTAGAAAGTAATTAATGAAAATTTTGCTTCTTTATCAATGATTATGATATTTATAAAGCCTCTATATTGCTATATTTGAAGTTAGTATTTTTGAGATATTCAGATTGTGTCGGAACGATTTTTATAAATTTTAGTAAATTTTTAAGTTCTATTATAACCAAGCGTTAAATTCTTAGATATAGTAAAGTAAACTTTGAAATAGGTTGTCATTTGGAGTCTGATTCGCTTTATTTATACCTTTGTTTTATAACTTTTCTAAATATATCTGTTTTAAAAATCTAGTAAGTTGATTTTGAGATAATACTGTTCCTTTTATTCATTTCAAATATATACCTTTTTATTTGTTACTACTCAAAAGCATTTCAATGTAAATTTCAATTTCATTTCTGGAAATTATCAGCAACATGCAAATAATTGAGGTAAAAGACTGACGGAAAGATTCGTTTCCTTTTGAAGTTTCAAGAAAAAGATGGGCGAATAGATTATCAAAAATTTTAGTATTAACATCATTCTTTTATGACATCACTAGAGTACCTGAAACTTAAAGGGTTGTACAATTTCATACTAATAGAAAAAGAGAATGGTATGATTGTTTTGGATTAAAATAATAATTAAAAGTACTGATAGATAAAGTTCAAATCAAAATTTTAATATATCCACCGTTATAATAACTTTATTCTATATCTTCTTGCTTCACATTCTCAAAAATCAATATACGTGAACATTTAATCGAAAATCATGTAATTGGCTCGGTGCTATACTTGTTTGAACTGAAATAATTTATATTTGGGAAACTTGAATTATTTTACAAAAATGAAAAATATTGTTGACTTGAAAATTTACAGATAATTAGCCTAGAGAGATAAGCTTGCTTAAAATTTTCACATTATGGACGTTCGAAATCAAACATGTGGACTAGCATTTGCAAGTATGGCACTATTCTTTAAGGTCATCAGATAAATTAAATGCACTTATGGCTTGCGTGAGATTTCTGAAGAATTGATAAGAAAATTGCTAGCAGCAAATATTTTATTATAAGTTTGATTAATTTTATGGCTTATTTCAAAAATCCTCACTAGGGAGTTCCATTTTACACTAAATTGACTATTTGCGGAAGTATACCTTGTACTTAGTTTATATTATTGATATTTACAACAAATTTCAAAAAATTGGGACATTACATTCAGGTATCAAATACATTTATAGACCCAGTGAAATTGATTATAACCTATTTTTATGAGTGAATAGATGATTTTATATAATTTAAGTAAGAATGACAATTTCCAGAAATTCTTCATCTATTGAACTTTTTGTTATTTATTTTGGTAGTTGCTATACTTCTGATATCCGAAATTATTTAGTGTTTTAAGAATGAAGGTGGCATTATTTCGATCTCCGTATTGGAATAACTTTAATGTGATAATGAGGCAGTTGATAGGTAGATTTATTCTGACAAAAATTGACTCATCTGAAAGTTCATAAGCTATATATTTTAAAAATTTTGTAATCAGATTCGGAATGTGAATTTTGTTGTTTAAAATTATTGGGAATAAAATTTGTCTGTGATAAATTTTGTATTTTAAAACTCGCTTTGAATGTTTTTGAGGTATGTTTATAAAAATATGTAGAATTTTCTTATGAGCGAAACTATTTCTTCCACACTAAATTGTTTTATATTTATTTTTGGACTAGTCAAATTCTTTGTATTTTCTGAAAGAATGCATGGGGAAGTAGGCACTTTTATTTTCATATAAAATTCTTTATCATTGTCAATGTTTTTAAATATTATTTCATGTTATCTAATGCATCATTATACTGAAATTGTAGAACTTAATGAATAATAAAATATTTATATATGATTGTATTTATTTCACCCATTGAATGTTTTCTCAATATGTATACATAGCTTGTCAAGGGCGCAACTAATGACTTCCCAATCAATATTTTTCAGTATGCCAACCACAATGGATAATAAGACACAGATGAATATCAAATTAGTATATTGAAAATCAAAATAAATCAACCAATAATACAAAAAACAAAGATTAGTATTCAGTTCATCAGAAAATATAAAATATCACAATTAATAAAATCAAGCAGCAGATAAGTTCTCCTTTCCTCCAACTCCTCTCATCTGAAAAAGTAATACATATATTCAATATTTGAAACCTTTAAAGGAATTATATGTATGATCATTGCTGATGAAAACTCAATTTATTCAAGATTAACTTACCAGTCTTCTAGGCGTATCATTTAGTTTACTAGACATAGACAATCCATCCTTTGATGATACATTCGAACAATCACGCAGTACCCCTTTTGTTGGATTTTCAGAAAGATTATGCCTTATTTTAGTCATAGTTTTCATGAGATTGGACTCTCTCATACTGTTACTTCTCTTAAAATCAGACGAAATGGAGGATCTTCTACCTTCAGACATAGAATTTCGTCGAGGCAAGAAAGATTGCTGAATAGATGAACGGTCTTTGGATACAGAAGAGTCTTTGTAAGATGATAAGCTGGTTACGGAGTTTGAATAGTTTGATGATTTATCTTGCAGATTTGGTGAGCTAAAAGAAATTGAATATTCATTATATTTGATGGTGCCAATCATATCTACCTAAGCAGTAATATAAATAATAATAATTGAGATCACTTGAATGATATGAGCAATATTAATGCTTCATTTATTTTATGGAAATTCATTTTCAATGAAGATGAAGTAAAATGTATTTTATACTTTCCACAATTTTATTTTCACAAACACGACCTGTTTCAACTGTCAAGTCATTTTCAAGTGGTCAACTACAGGAAACGAACCTAGTTATATAGATACTAGCCTAATTGCAAATTCCTGTGTAATTTGAAAATCTATTAACTGATTTTGCCTATCTGCATAGTCGTTTTATATTGTTTGGAGACTTCAACGTTGATTTTGGCAAGAGTGAGTGCCCTAGATTACAGGAACTGATGTCAGTATTTCTGTCCTTTGGGCTACGTCCCGTTGTTCAGGGATTTACTCGTGTTACCAACAACTCAGCAACATGCATTGATAATGTAATAACAAATTCTTCTGATACTGAGTTCGATATCGAGGTAGCTAATCCGGGAATATCAGATCATTATGCGCAGATTTTAAGTATGCATGTTGAAAACGAGAAAAAAATCAAAATTTTCCTTCAGTCGAATAATCACTCAGGAAGATCTATCTGAACTACGCTCAAAGCTTATAAACATTGATTGGTTAAGCATTGACTATTGTGACCCAGATCAATGTGCTGAGCAAATCACGGAGACTCTTCAGAATTCGATAAAAGATATCTTTCCGATGAGAAAATGTAGGCCAAAACATTATCCGTTCGCATGGTTCACAAAAGAACTAGAAGAAATGCGTAAAAAGCTATCGGCCTTGCAGATTGTGTTTGATGTGACGGGCGATCCAAATCATCTAGAGAGTTCAATACAGTATCGGCGAACCTACAGGAAATGTATTAACGCAACTCGACTGAATGCACGACAAAATTATTTAGCGAATTCAAAAATTTTATTTAGGTATACCTGTAGAATTATTAACAGTGATTCCTGCAAAGGTAAATCTCAACATCACACCAATCTTAAGATAGATGATTTCAAAAATTATTTCTCCAGTGTGGGAGCTATCATGTCTAAAGGAATACAATCAACATCCGTTGTCAATGCATCAGAACTTGACAGGGTACCAACTAGCAACTTATCTTTTTTCTAATCCCAACCGATGCACATGAAGTTGAAACTCACATTAATAAACTGTCCAACTCTGCTTGTTTCGATATATTTGGATTAAATAGTAGAATTTTGAAGAGCACTTGTGATATAATTGCGCTACCCCTGTCGAACCCTTTTAATTCCTGCTTTGAAAGTGGGATCTTTAAAAAAAAAGCAAAGTATTGCCGATATTCAAGAAAGGGGATCCTGATGATACGGGTAGCTATCGTCCTATATCGATCATTCCAGTCTTGGGTAAGGTGCTGGAATCTATTCTGAAGGACAGACATTCAAACTTTCTCGAAAATATTAAGATATTCTCACCTTCACAGTATGGTTTCAGGCCGGGTGAATCCACAATACGACCACGTTCAGACTTGGTGTCTAAGGTGGTTGAGGGTTTGGAAAGGGTTCTTACCCATAAAAACAGGCGTACCCCAGGGCTCTGTACTGGGGCCACTGCTCTTTTTGATTTATATCAACAACTCACCATCTCTTCGCTGACAACACATCTTTATATAATACAAGCGGGGACCCACAAATGGCAAATGAACTTTGTGATTTGGCCATGAATCGTGCTGATCTATGGTTGAGAGCAAATTCTCTCAAATTAAACAGAAAAAAAACCAAAAATTGACGATTTCAAGTAGTTCTAAACTCTCAAATGGCGACACAGCTAAAATACTACGAATTACTACCTTAGACGACAATTTAACGTGGGGAGCGCATGTCAACGCGTTGGCCCCTAATTGTCATCAGTGGTGTTCTTGCTTAGAAGACTTCAATACATGGACATAATGAGGCTAATCCACGAATGATTTATTTTGCCCTGTTCCACTCGGTCATGGCTTATGTGGTTTCTCTATTATCGCTCGTGCTGAATACCGTGCACATTGTGTGCCTATCTTCAGAAGACTTGGTATACCGACACTTATTTATTTATTTATTTATTCATATATAAAACCGTAAATCAGCATATAGTGCTGTTAACACAGAGTACATCTAAGTTCATTTATTGGTGTAACAATAATAGTAGCAATAATAGTTTGTGTGAGCGGAGTCAATTTAGTATCATATAAACAACATCAACACATAGCAGTTAGGTACTTTTTGATAGATTTGGAAAATGTTCTGATCGATGTGATTTGTTTCAAATTATTGGGCAAAAGATTGTAGTAATGAATGCTTTGGTTTACCGGAGATTTAGCTCCAAGATTTGTTCTTATTTTTTTCTGAATTAAATTGTTAGTAGTTCTTGTTTTATATTTATGTATGGAGGAAACAGTCTGAATAGAGGAGCCGGACTTTATAAGATTGTTTCTGATTTTGAAAGCAACTTTGCAGTGTTCTAGATTTTTCAATTTTTGTATCTCTAAAAAGTTAAAATTCCTATATAGGTCAATTGTAGGTGTTGAATAGGGTAGATTATATATTGCTTTGATGACTTTGTTTTGTAATCTTTGTACTCTTTTTAGATTTATTTTGTGGGTATTTGACCACACTGTTATAAGGTATGAGAATATCGATTGAACTTCCTTCATTGTACATATACGCCACTCTCATAAACATTCATTCCAACTTGAAGGACTACAAAACGCAGCTTCAACCATCAGAAAAATACAATACAAAAAGATTTTCTAATAGCACCAAGATACAGATTGGCTAAGTCAGAAAGGAATTCTCCCAATTTAAACTATTATAACAATTTGCCTCTGGAGTGGAAAGAGCTTACAACTAAAAAATTCAAAGTTAAAGTTAAAGAATTGTTATATGAAAGATGCCTGTGCTCACCAGCGAAATTTTTGTGTTAACATTTATTACTTCCTCGTATATATGTTAGTGTTCGAATTATGTATTTATCAACTGAGTAATCTACATTCTTTTTTATTAATTTAACTAGGTATTTTCAATCGACTCATCATAAGCAATCAAAGATTGTAACCATGATGAATAAAGCATATATATAGTGGAGAGGTATTAATGTCTAGCTGGCTATTAAGGATGATTTCACTTGGGTTTTTCCAAAATTTATTGATTTCCAAACATTCCAACAGATTCATTTTCTGTCCGTTGTCGCAATTATGGGGAACTTTGATATTATCTAATGATATTGAATTCTTTGTGGTTTCTATATGGTCACATATTGGAGAATTATTATCAGAGGATAAGTGTTCTTTAAATTTGGTTTCAAAATTCCTAACAGTATGCCCAACATAAGCTACCGTACACTCATTTCAAACAATGTTGTAAACTCCTGATTTTTTTAACATATCACTTTTTCTGTAGCATTGAATAATAATTTGATCTAGTTCAGGCCACTTGAGAAAGAGGTGGTTATTTTAAATTTGAAAAAATAGTTGCTCAAGTTATTGGGGAGAGGACCAGCATAGTTGAAACTAGCGTATTTTTTCAAGCAAGTATCTTTTATCAAGTATAATAATTGTGTTATTTAATGTTTTTCTTTAAGTTGGATAATTTTGACTATAAAAACAAGGGAATTTTGTTATTTAAGGCAATTTTTCTGATAGTATATATTTTATTTTTAAAGTTCGTCAATCACAGTGGAATGGAAAAGGCCCTATGGTCATTGAATTATAAGTTGCTTATTTGTGATTTAAATGATTGAATGAGTCCATGGGAATATTTGAGTCTGCAAAGGATTTTTTTCTGTAGAAGTCAATTTTGTTATTATTAGGTCTAAAAATTGATTGAGTTATTAGATTCTATTTCTGCTGTAAACTTAATGTTGGTATGAACTTCATACAGAAATTGTGGAAATTTATCAATTCACCTGTTTGAGCTACCAAAATATCATCTACATATCGATTCCAGAACACTATATGTTTCTTTGCTAAGTGGCTATTTAATATTACTGTTCTTTCTATGTTATCCATGAGTATATCGGCTAAAAGGGAGCTAAGAGGTGATTCAATGGGAAGTCGTTTGTTGGTAAAATTTTGATTGAAACTGAAAATAATTTTGATAGACAGGTTTTCTAAAAGTAAAAAAAAACTCATCAGCAATTTGTGGCAGTGTCTTATTTTTGGTAAATATTTCTGTGACTATCGGAGAATATTCATCTGTTGGAATATTTGGATACATGTTCTTTATATCGAATACTAAATTTGTAATTAGGATAGTATCTATATAAGTAGGTTCGTTTCCTGTAGTTGACGACTTGAAAATTACTTGACAATCGAAACCAGTCGTGTTTGTGAAAATAGAATTGTGGAAATTATAAAATATATTTCACTTCATCTTGGTTGTAAATGATATTAAATCGTAATTTAGAAATTTCTCATCGGCTATAGTCTAGTCAGTGTAATCTCACGCATGTTTTATGACGGTATTGTGCAGCTGCCAAGATTTTTTGCCTTGACCTACGTTTATTAGGGTTACATTGTAAATATTTATAGCTTATTTTTATTAACATAGTTCACTAGGACGTAGTTTTCGCCGCAGATATTTTCTGATTGTTTCTGAGCATTTCTTTCATTGCCTATATAAACAATAATAATGCTACCTAATAAGAAAACTTTTCAACATCATTGAGATGTTCTCCCAAAAAAAAAATCTAAATTTCGTAAAATGTTTTGAAGTGAAGTGAAAAGTGTGTGGCTTACCTAAGGCTCCTAAGATTATTTTGTCCAGCTGAAGAAGAAGAATGATCAGCAATTTTATTGTCAGGTGTTGATTGTGCCACAGGCCGCAGTTGAACTTCCTGCAAAACATTATGGAACAACTTATTACGTTAGTATTATTATTATTATTATGTTGGAGACTAGAATCTGGAATTATTTCTAATAATCCTATTACGAAAACATATTTGTTCAAAACAATTTGATTCTCTAAGGGCTATGAGATTCATATTTGATATAATTTTATATAAAATAATAATCATCCAATAATTCGACGCCGAAAAGAGCAGCATTGATTAGAGCAAAAGTAATTAGATAACGATACACTACAATTTCGTCCTTATTAACATCTTAAAGCATTATACGAAACCTAACTAAATCCACGTTCAACGTGCAAGTCAAATCCTGGACAAAACTTATTAAATCGCACCTGTCGTACATTTCACTATAAGTGTTTATTGAGTTATTTGCGGAATTGAACTGTGTCGTTAGAAGAGCAGATTATGTCTTATTCACTCCCAACTTGTGAGAGAGCATGTCTGTTGGTTCTATATAGAGTTCTGATTGTATGGGGAATTTCTCTTGAAACGACGACTTTTGAGTTGCGATACGTAGGCTGAGTAGCCCCCTCTAGAACTCCGGTTATAGTCTAAAATAAGGTATTAGAAATATATACCCTCATCTGTTATTTAATGATGGCAACAATTATATGGTAAGTAACATATACATTGATAAATCTCAAGTCTTCCCTGATTTGTTATTTTTGAAAATCGGGTACCAGCTAACAGACAGAATATGTGACAAGAAATTGTAAAGATAATGATTGTCTAACTACAGAGCTGCCAAGTATAAACATGTGAGCAAGCATCGAAGAAAATTATTTTTCGAGGGACAATATTCAACCTTCCGTAGAATGTTAAATATCCTCCCTTGAAGGAGCTAGTTTTCCGATCTACTCTTCATAATCACAGTTAACCGGGGCCACCGGGAAGTGGTACAGCCCGGTCAGATGTCACGAATAGGAACAATGGACTGCAGTTTCGGTTGCGAATGGGTAGACAATGCTGACGAGGTCAAACGAGACCGAAACTGCAGTCCATTGTTCCTATTCGTGACATCTGACCGTGCTGTACCACTAACCCACTCTGGAGACATTTCAAACGCGCAGACACTTCACGTTGTATCAATGAACACCTCGGTAGTCGGTGATCGAACGGACAATTTGGTTTGGGTGGAAAATTGAGAAAATCTCCTTCCAGATAAACAAAATTTCAAGACTAAATAATTGAAACATATTGACAATAAATTTTGAACTGATCAAATCAAAGGTAACCTTCCGTTATTTCGAAATAGAAACAAAAAACATATTACAACAATATTGGTTTCAAATGATATGGACATGTGTACAACATCCATGAGTGCTCACATAATAAAAAATATTAAATCATTTTCATGTTTTCTCCACAATTAAAGTGTGATTCTTTCGAATAGTTGAGGACTGTACACCGGATCTTAGAATATTACGAAAGCACTCGAGATCAAGACGCAATTATACAATACAGCCAACTGAGTAACAATAAAGTGCCAGGCATCTGGTTTCATAATAAATCTATCCAATAGTTTACAATGTCTTCTTATCAAAGTATCTGATATGAGTATACTAGCTGAATTAAAAAGTGGAACTCCTTGACAATTTTTGTTACGATATGAACTCAAATTGTGCGTTTCAATTAGAAAATTAGGTCGTGAATTCGATGAAATATCATCAACCTAAAATTTATTTAACTTTACAGAGTATTACTCAGAAAGAACTCTATATTATTGAGAAGGCCAGTTAAAGCTAAGATGAGGTCTGCATATAGGGAGTACTTGGATAGCTCGGAAAATAGTTTTGAGAAGGAGCCTAACAAATTTCGGTCTTTTGTTCGGAATAAACGCAAAGCGGATGGACTACTTGGCGTCATGTATTACCAAGGTGAGAGACTGGATAGCCTCCAGAAGATCGTTTCTGCATTCGCTGTTTTTCGGTGGGGTATCTGAAGTTATGGATTCCGATGTCAGTATTGATGACGTTATCTCGTAGGGTTTTTTTTCCCTCAATAACCGAACAAGATATTTTGCGTGTGACTAAAAATATGAAACCTAAAGCTAGGTTTAGGGATGACGGCATACCTTGTTTTAAAGTAGAGGATATCATAGGGGCGATAGTAGCTCTGCTATGTTTAATTTTTAATCTGTGCCTGAAGAACAATCAGTTTCCGTCTAAGTGGAGGATCGCGAAAATCTGTCCCATCTTCAAGGGCGATGACAGGACCGATGTAACGAACTACCGTCCTGTGGCCCTGCTTTGCTCCTTTGCAAAGGTTTTTGAGCTTCTATTGCATGAATCTTTAGCATTCCAGCTGAGCCAATCGATTTTGGACCGGCAACATAGTTTTAGGGTCGGTAGATCAACTGTAACGAATCTTGCATGCTTTTCGGAATACGTAACTGACTAGTACTGAGGTTTTGAACCGGGGTGGCCAGGTTGACATGGTCTTCACGGATTTCTCTAAGGCCTTTGATCGCATAAACCATGTGCCTCAAATAAAAAAAATGAAGGAGATAGGGTTCCCTCTGAGCCTTACTCAGGTTTTTCTATTCATATTTGAGTGAGCGAGAGCAATATGTTATGTACAAAGGATTCAGATCCCAGGATTTTGGAGCCCATTCTGGAGTCCCTCAGGGGTCGGTTTTGGGTCCGCTTCTGTTCACAATTTTCGTAAATGACTTACTTGCGAGGCTAAGCGTTGGGGGCGTAGCCTTTGCGGACGATCTCAAGATTTACACAGAAATAAGATCGAATGAGGACTGTCAGAGTCTTCAAGGAGAGTTGCTGATGATACATCAGTGGTGTTTAGGAAACAAACTGCCTTTGAACGTCTCTAAGTGCAAGTACATGTCAATTACGCGCAAACAGTCGCCACATTTCTTTCCTTATTCAGTGGCGGGCTCACGGCTTGAACGTGTTGTCTGTTCTCGTGATATCGGGGAGCTTCTCGACTCGAAATGGTCGTTCCGGGACCATATACGTGATGTTCTGCGAGCAAGAAAAATGTTGGGTTTTATTCTGAGGAATTCCAAGAGCTTCTGGAACACCTCTGTTCTCAGGGTTCTGTATTTCGCTTTCGTTCAGTCTAGATTGGAATATGCCTGTGCTATTTAGGATCCATACTATGTAAAATATAAAATTGCATTGGAAAACGTCCAGAGAACCTTCCTAAAGTACCTGGCATACAAACAGGATGGAGTATATCCTATCCGAGTAATGCCAGGTTTTCTGTTAACCGATCGTTTTTCTGTGTTGGAGCTTCAAATTAGAGGGAAATATTTGTGCTGCATGTTTTTGTATAGACTTCTGAATAATTCCATCTGTTGTTCGTGTCTGCTTGACAGACTGATGTTTTTGGTACCGAGGCTCGTTGGCAGAGGCAATGTCACTTTTTATGTTGTTGGAGCTGTTAAGGATATTTTCTTCAGCTTATCTATCAATTGAAGCTGTCACTATTTCAACACGATTGATATCGATCATTCTCAAGCTACATTCAAAAGAAACCTATTAGCAACACTTAGTTCACGCACTTAAAGTGTTTTGATTGTTTGATGTTTGTTTCTATTGTTTGAGTTTGCATTATCAATGCGTTCTGTCATTATTGTTTTTGAAAGTTTTTTAAATCTGTTTTTTTGTTTTGAGCAAATTTGTTTATACTTGTTTGGCTCTGTAATTGGGAGTAATCCTGTTGAGCTTGTGTCAATAAATAAATAAATAAATTATTTATCATAGATTGTTGGGGAAGCAGATGAGTTCTCGATAGATATGGAATAAAAAGGATCACCTACTTAGTGATGTAATAGTATCCTCGAGTGAGATTTATGAACCTAAAAATATTCCATATTTATATATACTTACTCTAATAGGCGTACTTATTTTACTGCTCATTCTAGGGACTTTTTGTTGAATCCTGGGGGGAGTTTCTGGAAAAAATTTTACAACTATCAGTGTCTGTAAGTGTAAATAGTGTGTATCAATTTCCAAAATCATCTGGAAATGTAGTGATTTGAAGAGAGCAGTTCTGCTTCAAAAATTAGTTCACTTCGTTTACAATTTTATAAGGAATAATGTTTTAGAAGAATATTTCAAGTTTTCAATATTTTTGAGTTCTTAAAAATGGAAAAACTGGTTAAGGAGTCAATTTTATGTTTTAACTTACGTTTACTAAAATACCCAGAAGAAATGGATGTAAAATGCTATTATAATTAAGGCACGTCCAACATTCCCGCTAAGTTTATTTAAATTTTCTACTCTTTCAATTTCTTATCAGCTTATCAGATGATTGTTACAATAAAAAATACCATCATTGCTTTTGAACAGATTTAGGATATTCAATTTTTTGTTTGTTGAGAATTTCGATCAGACATTTTCTTCCCATTTCCAGTATAATTATGAATATCGTTAAAAAAGCATTTTTTGCATAATTCAAACATAAGATATCTATTAATTATTCTTTTTTTTTCCTTTTCAATAAAGACTTTATCAGAATTCGATTCACTGAGACCCTTTCGACCTCCAATATTCAGCGTTAATTCACAAAAACGAGTGGTTGATATACAAAATGTTTGTACTTTTGATATTAACTATCAATTAAATTTCGTGTAAAATGTGCAATTATTTCATGACAAATATGCTCAAAGTCGAGTTCACTAGTGTCTGTGCGGATAAAAAATTATCCAGAATTTTCATTCCACAATGCAGAGTAGAGCATTGTAGAGCATGTGGTAAGGCAGTAAGTATTTTTGTATAATTTTAATTATTCATTTTATTAATTACAAAATTCACTGAAATTTGTTTCATTTTCGATTGATTACATGATTTCTGATTTTTTCATCAGGTCTATCAGTTATCCTGTTAAAAAGTGGTTGACATTTTGAGGATAGATACCAGTTTGAAGAACATATTAACAAGTATTGTTTTTTTTTTTGTTACAGATTAAATGTAAGCGAAAGTATCCAGTTGATCAGCATATGAGGACATCCAAACACCAGAAGTGCAACATATAAAATTCAAGTGTTTTTTAGAAAATATAACTAGAAAAGTTGTGAGCACATTTCGTGAAAATTATACACTCATCACAAAAATTGTCGCATCACCCTACTTTTACGACAGGATTTGATGGCATTTTCCCTGAATTTATTAAACATCTAGAAAATAACGCTAAAAAGTGGTTACTATCCTTTTACAATGACATACTCAGCTCAGGTAGTATTCCCGTTGAATTTAGTAAGGCTAAAGTTATTGCCATTCTCAAACCTGGGAAAAATCCAGAACTTTCTAGTGGTAATCGACCTATTAGCTTACTTTCTGTTTCTTTCAAAATTTTAGAAAGACTTCTTTGTCAGAGGTTAGAACCAATCATTCACAGAGCTCTGTCCACTTCTCAGGGAGGTTTTCGAAAAAACTGAAATTGTTCTGATCAGGTTTTAGGTTTATCCACTTTCTTGAGACAGGATTTCAGGGTAAACTTAAAATAGACGCTGTATTTGTAGATCTCTCTTCGGCATATGACACAGTTTGGAAGGATAGTTTAGTTCATAAACTCTTTGAAGTAGTTCAATGTGGAAAAATTGTGAAGTTGATTGAAAATATGTTATCTGATAGAAGACTTCGAGTTTTTATCGGTGAGAAAAGCCAGTAGATTTTACACTCTAAATGATGGCCTACCTCAGGGATCTGTTCTTGCACCTCTTCTCTTCAATTTATATATGTCTGACATCCGTGAAACTTCCTCTACAAAGTTTATTTATGCTGATGATATTGCTTTGGTTTTTCGACACTATGACTTCGAAACAATTGAGCAAACACTGACTTCTGATTTAGAAATTCTGAACATTTTCTTCAAAAAATGGCGTTTATGTCCAAGTCCTTCGAAAACTGAGGTTTCTTGTTTTCATCTGAATAATCATGAGAAGGATAGGCATCTAAGAGTATTCTTCAATCAATCACTATTAACGCATAATTTCACTCCAACATATCTTGGTGTAAAGCTTGATCGTTCTTTGAGTTTCAAATTTCATATTGGTAAATTATGTCAGAAGTTGAAAACAAGAAACAATATACTACATAAACTAGCTGGATCTAATTGAGGCGCCGAACTACTGCTTTAGCTTTAGTATATTCAGCAGCAGAATATTGCTGTCAGGTGTGGTTTAATAGTGCTCATGTCAATAAGATTGATTCTCAGTTAAACTGTTCTATGAGAGTTATAAGTGGATGTATCAGTTCAACTGCTACCCCATGGCTTCCGGTTATTTGTAATATAGTTCCTTCCCATATTCGCAGGAAATTAGCTCTTAAATCGTCTTGGGATAAGTATCACTCATTTCCAGAAGTTTTTTCGATAATACAAGAAGAAATCTAGGAAACCTATTTGGTCGATTGACTTTTTGCGTACACGTGTGAAGGCTGTTGATCTTTGGAAAACTGAATGGCAGGAAGTTGATGTTTTTAATGAAGTTCTCATAGAGGATGCTTCCAAATGGGTTGCAGGTTTCGATATAAGTAGGAAAAATTGGTGTACATTAAATCGTCTCAGGACAGAACATGGTCGTAATAATAGTATGTTGTTCAAATGGAATACTGTAGAAAGTCCGGCATGTGAATGTGGCACAGCTGAATGATCAATAATACATTTAGTTCTAGATTGTCCTATTCACCATTTTACTGGTGGTTTTCAAGAAATTCATTCCGTTTCAGATAATTTCATTAACTGGGTAGAGAACTTTAAGTCTATTTAGGAGATTAGTTTTTGAATCTTGAGGTCATTATGGGCTACATCCTCGAATGGTGTATCAGATGTTTCCTGTTGAAAAACAGCGGAGCATTAGTTAAGTTCTTAGATAAGGCTAGGGCTGCTCCCCCTTAGTGTTTTTTTCCATTATGTATGTTGATAAGGCAAGGGCTACACCCATGTAGGGCTTCATTCCCAAAAGGTGTATGAGATGTTCCCTGTTGAAAACAGAGGAGCATCAGTTAAGTTCTTAGATTCAAGTGAGTTTAGACATATGAAAGTTAGGTATGCTTTGATGAAATATTTTTCTGCTGGTTTTCTTTTTCCATTGTTACAGATTTTTCCTGTCCCAATCCCCCTTCCTTTTCACCCTTGTCTTCGTGATGAAGTCCTGGAAATCATGGAGTGAAAGATGACAATGAGAGAATGAAGCTGCTAAGCAGAAAAATTTTTGGTACTCTTTTTGTACACACGACACTAACACAACATAAACAGACAAGCTATTGCTAGTGCAATAGCGACAGGGAAACGAGTTATTTCCACAGGTTTTTTCACTCGTTTATTTAATCATACGCAAGATAGTATGGTTCCCCTGTTACATTTCTTGTGCTCACACTTTAGGGGCAATCGTAGGAGGCATGATGCGAGTTATTATTAGTTAAAAAATTCTACCATCTTCAAACATTCGCGAAGAAACCAATCAACTAGAATCGAATGGTTACTAATCATTTTCAAAATCGAGTGTTTCCTCGCTGGGTCCTAATTACTGCCAGTATTCGTCTCGGAAGCCCTTCAATCAAATTTTGGATGTACTCTGGAGTCACTGAGTTCCAAATTTCAGAAAGCAGATTTTCTAGTTGTTGGAGTGTTCTACAAGGCATCCTACGTTACTGAATTTGCCACC